>OY293826.1:67632937-68310943 GCA_958507055.1 Crioceris asparagi
AAACCCAAAAGAAGAAAAAGAAAATTATATGATTAATTAAAACAAAAAATAATTTCGTGATAGATATGTCCGCTAGATTTTGAAAAACTAGCGGACTCATTGTTTTTCATCAATTTTCCGAAAATCATTTGCGCACCTAAATAGTACCTGAAAAGCACCTAATTTTGCTATCACTCAAATTCAATTCTGATGAAAAATGTTAAGCTGGCAGACCTAGCAAGATATGTCAACCTGGCAGACCCAGAGTTTGAAAAAAAAATCTTTCCCCGAAAAATTCTAATCTATGTTTTATTTCTCGTATTTTCAAATAATTTATAAAGGATTTCAAAAGCACTTCATTCTTACACCATAATAGAAAAAAAGAACATCGTGAAAGGCATGTATGATAGTTTTTGAATACCTATAGCAGACCCATTGTTTTTCATAAATTTTCCGAAAATCGCTTGTGCACCTAATTTATTATTTGCGCACCTAAATAGTACCTGAAAAGCACCTAATTTTTCTATCACTCAAATTCATTTCTGATGAAAAATGTTTAGCTGGCAGACCTAGCAAGATATGTCAACCTGGCAGACCAAGAATTTGAAAAAAAATCTTTTCCAGAAAAATTATAATTTATGTTTTTTTGTTGTAATTTCTCGTATAATCAAATAATTTATAAAGGATTTCAAAAGCACTTCATTCTTACACTATAATAGAAAAAAAGTAAATCGTGAAAGGCATGTATGCTAGTTTATGAATACCTATAGCAAACCCATTTTATTTTTTCATCAATTTTCCGAAAATCGTGTGTGCACCTAATTTATTATTTGCGCAACTAAATATTACCTGAAAAATACCTAATTTTGATATTACTCAAATTCAATTCCGATAAAAAATATTTAACTGGCAGACCTAGTAAGATATGTCAACCTGGCAGACCAAGAGTTTGAAAAAAAATCTTTCCCCGACATATTCTATTCTATGTTTTTTTTGTGGAATTTCTCGTATTATCAAATAATTTGTTAGGGATTTCAAAAGCACTTAAATAGCATTTAATTCTTACAACAATGGGTCTTAGCAGACCCATTGTTTTTCATCAATTCTTCGAAAATCGTTAGTGCACCTAATTTATTATTTGGGCACCTAAATAGCACCTAAAATGAACCTAATTACGATACCATTCAAATTCAATTCTGATGACTTGGGTTTGCCAGGTTTATAGAGCTTATTTATTTTTTGCCAGAATGAAAGATCCTTCAGTTCAGGATATATTTCATTTGTTTCTGAAACATTTAAGATGGAACCCATCCAAATTTTTCAAAATTATAATGGATATAATGAAAACATAATCTTCTTCACTATGCCTACATTATCAATGTATATGTTGGCCAAATAAGAATGAACGCCGGCCATATCTCCGAAACCAGTAGTAGGAGAGCTCTCGGGTAAAATTTTCTTAAGTAAAAGGACCAAGAGAAAATGCTGGAAATAAGTTTCGAGTTTCTAAAATGGCAACCAGGGGGCGTAGCAGTCAACCTAAATTTAAATTTCCAAAAAAATCCTAACTATTTGATATCAAAAGTTCTCGTATCTGATTTGCTGTCTTTTTCCCAACATTTTTCGGCTGATCCATTTTCCCATATCTCAAAAATTGAAGGGGTTGGGGGGAGGTCAAATATGTTTTCAAAAAAAAATTCATTACTCCGGTTTGGTTCTACCGAATAGAACAAACTTGATGTCGTTTGATAAAATTTTTTTCGACCTAATAACAGCATATCTGCTTTTTTCCAGAAAAAAATCACCCGATCCGCTAGATCGCGCGAAACAACAATATAAATTAAATTGGCTTTGCCCCCAAACTTAATTTTGATATCATTCAAATTCAATTCTGATGAAAAATGTCTAGCTGGCAGACCTAGCAACATATATGTTAACCTGGCAGACCCAGAGTTTTACAAAATCTTTCCCGGAAATATTCTATTCTATGTTTTTTTGTTTGAAATTTATCGTATTATCAAATAATTTGTGAAAGATTTCAAAATCACTTAATTAGGACTTAATTCTTACACCATAATTAAAACAAAAAAAATATCCTGATTGACTGGTCTGCTAGCTTTTAAAAACCTAGAAGACCCATTGTTTTTCATCAATTTTCCAAAAATCATTAGGGCACCTAATTTTTTATTTGTGCACCTAAATAGCACCTAAAATGTACCTAATTATGATTTATGATACCATTTAAATTCAAATCCGATGAGTTATGTTTGCCAGGTTTATAGAGGTAAATAAATAGGGATTTTCATTTTGATGAATAGAGCTCTTAATTGGATTTGAACTAAGCGATGAGTTTAAAAAAAACTATATTGCTTTTGAAGTCTTTTCTATCAATTATACTAATTCCCGTGAATATTATATCCAATGAACCTGTGCAATAAATCAATTATGTAGATTTATTGAGATTGATGTGATGGTAGTCTTTTTGGTAATTGGTAATGGTAATTTTATCATTTCATCATTGCATGTTGGAGACTTGATTTCTTGATGCGTGTTGTTCAACCTTCTTAGGAATACTTGGGAAGGCAAAAGCAGGTATTATGTCTATGGGGGAGAAATATCAGGCAGGTATTTGGAAAACTCGTTTGTGTGTTTGTTCATATTGTACTGAAAATTTTGAAAATGGACTGCTATTATAGTACCATAGAAATCCAAAAAATTAAACTTTATTTCCAAAACTGTTCTCTAGAGAGGGATAGAAAATTGAAAATGCCAAAATTGATAATCGGTTTCCGAAGAATGAAGACTTTGCGGAAAATGTTATGATTCATAGACCTTTTTACTCGTTCTATGGCGCAGACGGGCGTCCGTGAAATTCGAAACCTTCAACTATTCGAACAACTAGAATAAACGTCCATAAGAACATGGCTAAAGTATATTGCAATGTTGTAGGCAGAAAAAATTATAAACCAAACCAAGATGGTTCAAAGGTGAGGTTAAGTTTTTCAATCAGGAATAAAATTGGATCATTCTTTACAAGGAAGCGGTTTCGCTCAGGGAGTTGATATGAGATTGTGTGGTAGTTGGAAAACTTTACAATATAAGAGGTAGGTATAATTGACCATGAGGGTGATGCCCCAATATTTTAAAGTTTTTCCTTCCGCTTTGTTAATTATAAAACTATGGGCTAATTTGATTGAAAACTTCAGTCTTTTAAATTGGAATGGCAGTTCAGTAGAGATTAATGGTATTCTCGGGATAAATACTGTGTGTGCTTTGTCCTTTCCAGTCATAAGTTCGGCTTCGATGATTTTATTCGATAGCTGTTTGACGATCATCCTTGTTCCATAACATAGTTTTTATGAGTTGTGATTTCTGAGTAGTATGATCGGATATCCAATTTCCATTCGAAGACAGTGTAATGGCATTCCTATTACTTGCAAAGAATTTAAAAATTCTGTTGGAAAGTTGACACTTTCTTTATCGTGTCGATCTATTTTATATTTTGTCTTCATCGGTATTTTTCGTTTAAATATTAAATTTGATTTCGCCGACAATATTATTTTTAGTTGATAAAATTTCCCACTGAAATAGCAACTCCGGATTGGTATAGTTATGGACAATATTTCCAAAGATTATTAGTTTTTGTCGGAAAACTCCATCCATGGTGTCTTGTTCTTAGTTGTTCTTTGATTTCTGGCAACGATGACATGTGAATGTTACTAGGAGATAATATTGTCCATATTTTCTTACGTAGTTTATGGTATCTTCAGTGTATTCGTGCAGATGTCTCGGACTTTCTACGAGATGAGATGAGGGATAGATTACCATTGTTCCAATGTCATCAATGTTTGCGTCGTTTATGATGGCGTCTCGAAAGTGTATGTATTCTTCTGTGCATAGTTTCTTCTGATTCAGTCTTATTTAAAGCAACCGTTTCGCTTCCAATTTTGCATATATATCTACCAGGAATTGTTGGAATAAACGGCGAGTGTTGAAAATGTGATTGTATGTTTCATTGTCTCTGATCACTGAGCGGTAAGAATATTGCAGAGCATCATAATATCAATGGTGTATCTCTGCAATGCGTTGTATTCCTTTTCTTCTTCGCTTTACAATTATGTAACGGCTTGTGCTTTTATTGTTCGCAGTTAAGAAGGCGACTTCGCATACCTGAGGTGCATTAAATCGACGTTCGTGTTCTCTAGGTGGTCTTTTGTCGGCTCGAAAGATAACTTTATAGTCATCAGAAATCATTTGGTCTAGTGCTGTGTTGACGACACAATTGTGTCCGTTGAATGTGATGATCTGGCAAGTGTGGAGGAGTTTCTTAGTGCCATGCTTTCGGATGCCTTGAGATGGTTCTCTGGTACTAGTCTTTCACTAAATATGAATAAGACAGAGAAAATGGTGTTTCTATGGGTGGATTGGAGCACATGAGGTTTTCGGGTGTTTGGTTGGATATGAGACTTACGTGGACTGTCCTTATAGTCTCTGTTCGAAACTGGCTGCTAATATTTTTGTTTTGCATAGTTTGGCATCATCTGTGCCGAGATGTGTGCTCAAGACTGCTTCCTGCATTATGTGAGGCTCACCTAAGATATGGCCTTCTTTTTTGGGGATTTTGCAGTAGGTTCGAGAATGTATTCAGAAGAGCAGTTCGTGTTGTTGGCAATCTGAGTTATAGAGAATGTTGCAAGTTTTCTTTCAGAGAACTTGGTATGCTTACTCTTTCTGCATTGATAGTTTATGAATTGTTAGTTTATGCTCATAAAAGATTAGATACCTGGAAAATAAAAAGTAATATCTCTCGATACGAGAAACAGAATCGAGAAACAAATTGTCACTTCGTGTTCCCGAAAATTCCACAACATGGCAGAATACAAAGCTCTCGAATGTTATGGACTGTTCTAGATGTTTCTAGAGGGCAAAACTTCAAAATCACTCCGTAAAAACGGTAACGTTCTTCATGGAAGGGAGATATAAACATATCTTTGATCGTACCGGGATTCATTTTTGAGCTTTAGCGACATGCACATTGTATACTTTAATTTCTAATATATATTGATATTGATTATTGATAATAACATATAAAAGAACAGCATGGTTGTTTATATTCGTGATTTCAAATGTATCTATTGGAATATTCTCTAAATAAAAATTTTAAATGAAAGTTGCTCGATTCCAAAGTGTGGGCGTTGTACAACTCATGAAGCAAGATTTTAAAAAATCAATTCATCCTTTGGATGTTTTTTTCACCTATTTGATGGCTTCGATTTCTATTTCATCTTCGCCTGTCTAATCCTCCAGAAAAGGGGCTCATGTATAAGCTCTTTATGAGGATCGTTGAATCGATCACAGGTATCACAAAGTATGTAGGTATATATAATATAATATAAATAATATATGAGAGAGCCACAGCACGTGCCAAAATCCAGGATAACAAACAGGAGTACCGTATTGAAAGACGAGTTAACCAGGGAGATGTAATGCCGCAAAGTTGCTTACTACCCTTCTGGAATATATGTTTAGAAGGATAGATGTTAGAGAAATGGGTAATAACATAAATGTTGAAAAAATTCAACCACTTGAGTTTTGTTGACGATATCGGACTGCAATGTCGAAGCTAAGGAGATGTTGAGAAAACTGCACCATGTATCAAAATCCGTGGGGTTAAAAATTAAAATCAATAAAATAGAATACCTGTCAAACTTCGTGGTGAGCGGAGGCATAACGATTGATGAAATCCCCATAGAACTGGACTATTCATACACATATCTGAGCCACGAGATTCGCATCGGACGGGACAACCAGACAGGCGAGATTAAACAACGAGTAGATTTGATATTGGCGGCTTTGGTAAACTGCGTTACATCTTGAAATCTAACATCGCAATATGCCTGAAGAGGAAGGTTTTCAACCAATACGTACTGCCGGTACTCACTTACAGAGTAGAAACTCTTTCACTCAATAAATAATCAGTGAACGAAATACGCATACTTTTTGAATGGCTTATAAGGCTATTGGCTAATCAATGGTAGATATGTTTAACCTTGAATTCTTACGCACCACTTCTTTATTTAGAGTTAATCGCCAGTTGCATAGATTAGAGCATATAAAAAAAGTCTTAGAAGTTTTGAGCATGTTTTTCTTAATTATCATTTTGAAATCTTTTCACGACATTCTTGCCTACGCCTTATTCTTTATCTCCATACACAGATGGATTATTGTGACCGGAGGCTTGTTAATTTAGTTTTATTTAAATACATTGAAAAACACGTATCAAGAATGAATATTTATGCACAACCTGACCAACCAAAACAAAATTCGAAATGCAAGAAGGCTTACCAAGTAAGTGGGTAAACGTTGTTTATTTTATTAGCTAAATTTCATTTTTATTTTATTTATTACCAATACTTAGAATTGAGTTTTATTTACAAATTTGTGCCTTCACAGTTTTTGGTACAGTTTATCAGAAAAGTAATAATAAATGATTATAAAAATAATAGTTATCATAAATGTTGATATTAGATTATAGTATTTTGTTTTTGACCGACGAACCCAAACGGAGGAGGTATACAATTCGACTGTCTGCTTTTTTGGTTTGTGCACGCGCTATTTATAGTAAACCTAAACCGATTTTGATGACTTTTGATTCGTTTGAAAGAGGAAACTTGAGAAATGGTCACATATTTGTAATAACCCAAATCCGAGATCTCATTCCCTCTTCTTCAAAATTGAATATCTGAGACGGCATAATTAAATATAACAGTATCCGGAAACGTTTAAATTAAATATTTTTTCAAAAGAGTTACGGTTTTCGAGTTGCAGCGATGTTAAAATCTCAAATATGTGTATTTTCACTATGTGAAAGAGGCAATTTCTTTCGAAAATTCAATAAAATTTAAGACTAGATTATTTGTAGCAACATTTAATGTAGACCGACGCGAATCGGGTAATTTTGTTTGAGAATATGAAAATCGTATCTAACTTTTATTGTCAAAATGGTAATCTGTAACATTCTAGCTACACATTAAAAATTTCGAAACTTAAATCGTTCATAAATTCTTCAAAATATTAATTAAAAACTAGAAAGACAGAAATCGAATCGCCCCAATTTTTGGGGCGGATGGGATCATACATGACATATAAATAAATTAAAACTTTGTTAACATTATAAACTTTGGAATCATTGACAATATTTAAATAATGAGATCATATTAATTACTAGCACATAAATCACACGTATACGGGTCTTTTTCTGTCTCCCAGATCAGCACATTTTTCGTGGCACCATTCTTCGCATGATTGTTACTGAATCCAATCTTCTGATGTTAGATGCATGAATTTTTTTGAGCAGTAAATTCAATGCCTATCTTTCTGTTTCGAAGATGATCCTTTGATTTTTATTCCAGGCGTTATTTTATTCTTCTTCTTCACATTTTCTTTGTCATCAGTCTTTTATCGTTTTCCACAACTTTTTTATCAGTCTTAAGTATTTTCTTAGGAGACTAATCTTATTCTGAGGTGATGTCAAATGCAAGATTGGTTTTATAGTCTTACGAAATTTTCTAGTTGTGGTCGGCGGTGTCCTGAAAAGTGATGGAAGAATTTCTTTAATAACACCAGTGGGTGATTGGGCTGAATCAGATTGTTGTGAACTAGTGGATGGCAACGGCTCAGTATCTTGTTCTGACTGTTCTGGTTCAGCACTTATGGATTGGTATTGTGATTGCTTTTGTTGTGGTCTCGTGGATTTTACTTGGGAATCCGCAATGTCTGACCCTTTCATCACCGCTAAATTTGCATTGGCATTTAATTGAAATATTCCAGTCTTTTCGAAGCTTTTTACAGAATTTCCAAAAGTAGCAGCCTTGTCCAAGCCTATTTAAAAATTAATCCGGAAGCGACCTTTCTGATCCCTTGATTTGGATATGCATGTTGCCATCATGTAGCATCATGTAGTTGGTGATAGTAGAATTTCAGCGGTAAAAAAAAACGATACATCTGCAGAAAACGTGTGGAGGAAGAAGAAAAAGTCACATAGATCTACCACTGAGTAGCTCGTATGAGACGCGTGTCCATCCAAGATTAGGATCACTTTTCCTGGAGTTAGCGGTTAAAATGTTACAATCATAACTGAAAAGCTTTTTCAGTTACCCAGATACTGACCTGATGCATTCATGAAGGCTAAGACATTTTCGCCACGTTCAAAATTTGTCACACTGATAACATCTTTTGCACCTTTTTGGGCTATAATGGCGGGTGATCGATTATTCAGCGGATTACCCGTTTCGTCCATTGTACCCGCATTCAGGTCTTCCTCTTAATCTGGTATTGTCTACTACAGTTTCCAGTCTTGAAGAATTCAGCAACTTCTTCTTTTTTCATGCCGTCAATCCTTGTTCCTTCTGGTTTCCGAATAGGTAACTCCTTAATTATTTTCATGAAGCGATGAAACCAGTTCTGACCAGCCATTCCTATTTTTATACTAAAATTGTGTTTCATTTTTTAACGTTTTGGGAATTCAAATGCATGTTAACTAACCGCCTTTGGTGTAATTCCGAAGCCTTGACTCGCAGTCAACGTTTATTTTTCCAAATGGAACCCCGGTATATTATTAGATATTCGAATTCTACGTGAAATTCTAAGCAGATTTCATGCATCATTTACTATACCTAAGTGGAAATATTAAAAAAAATAATCCAAACTGATTTGGTTTTAGATCCCTTAAGTTAATTCAATCGGCTGTTTATAATGTGAGTGCCTTAGTAACCATAGCAACAAGTAAATAAAAAATATTAACTTTGTCAACAGTTGTCAAATTAGAGTTATCAATATTTTGTGATCTCCATGATGACTTTTTCATAATTTTTCTCGTTGATTAATATGGCTCGCTCATTAGAATACAAATTTGAAGCCGTTATCACCTTTGATGGAGCTAATCGGAATTTCCACGCTGCTGTTCGCATTTTCAATGAAAGATTTCCCGAACGTCCAATATGTCGAAAATAACTCCGGCAATTGGTGGCAAAATTGTAGTAAAATTCTTAACAAGTTTTATGTTAGTATTGTATCAATAACATATTATTTCTTGAACTATAAATAGTTATAATTATTATTTCAACTATACTATCCCAGATATTTTGGAAGCTATCTAATGTTGCTAACTGCTGATCGGCACAATGAATGTACTATAAACCTTGTTACACCATTTGTCACTTGGTTGAAACTTTGGTTGCATAATCTCACAAATGTTCTAGAATATTCTACGTATGAATAAAAAAAAAATAGAAAAAACGGTATAATTATTCCACCTTATATCTACAATCGAAAGTAAGCTATTATCTATTATAAAATTTGTTCGCCATGCCCATCCAGCATTTCTTGAAAAATAAATAGTCGGGTTGTAAATTCTCTCCTAACATTGTTCGGTGTTTGAGGTGTTATTTCTGAACACACCTGTCTTAAAAACACAAATGTCTTAAAAACACACCTATCTTAAAAACCACTGATTCTACATATCCCAAAAAAAGTAATCCGGAGGTGTGAGATCCGGTGACCGAGCTGGACATTCTGTTGGACCTCGACGTCCAATCCACCTACCCGGATACCTTTCGTATAAGAAATTTATCACCTCCCGAAAATACTTAGTGAGGTGGTTCTCCATCTTGCTGAAATGTTACAACAAAGTTAAACTCATGTGGGTTTAGAGCAACTATTTCATTGATACTGGCTGTGATTGTGTCTTGCAGCAGTTGGAGTTATCTGGGACCATTCAAAGTTTCTTCTAGGAATATGGGATCTATAATGTAGTCACCTAAAATACCAGCCGAAACATTAATTTTTTGTACTTATGTGGATTCTCATCACTCCAATATCTATAATTCTGGGTATTTACAATTCCATTTAGATAAAAACAGATTTGTTGCAAATGCAAATAAAAAGGATTCGAATTAATTATTTCTGCCATGGTCTCGCAAAATTCAAGACGCCTATCCAAATCATCTTCAGCTAACTGGCTGGGTGTGGTATATTGGTATTTGCGGTATCATAACACAACACTTCTCTTAACAAACACTGGTCGTCGGTAATACTAAATCGCAATCTTTCTTTTGAAGTGGCCATGGTTCGCTCAATGAAATACGGGTAGATATTAGATTTATAGAGTGAAATAAGCCAACAACTTTAAGTAGTTGTTTGGCGCTAAAGTAAAATTGACAGCTCATACCAACAGTAAGCAAGTCTGCCAACAGAATATATACGATTTTCCTACTTACCGTTAACGTTAAACCAACACGCTAACCTAGGCAGATTAGCGTAATACGGGAAACGCTATTCGCTAAACGCTAATCATAGTACATAATGCGCAAGTACAGAAGCACGTCACGTGATTTTAACGCTTACCGTATTCGCACTTACGGTATCCAAAAACTCTATATTTTCGACACAATGTACGTTCGGGAAATCTTTTATTGAAAATGCCAACAGCAACGTGGAAATTCCGATTAGCTTCACCAAAGATGATAACGGCTTCAACTTTGACCTCTAATGAACCATATTAATCAACGAAAAAAATATGAAAAAAGTAATCAAGATCACAAAATATTGATAAGTCTAATTTGACAATTGTTGACAACAGAGTTAAGATTTATTTACTTGTTGCTATAGTTACAAAGGCACTCGCAGTATAAACAGCCGACGGAATTGAGGGATCGAAAATCAGATCAGTTTGGATTAAGTTTTTTTAATCATTTCAACATAGATGTTGTAAATGCTGCATGATATCAGCTAAGAATTTCCTGTAGAATTAGAATATCTAATAATATACAGGGGATTTCATTTGAAAAAATAAACTAATTAGTCAATGGGCTTTATTGAGACACCTTGTATAAATTGAAATAATGTTATTGAAAAGATAGTTGGAAACCCTACAACCTATGCATTCAATACTTTTTTGTAATATTGAAAATAAAGAAGTTACGGTGGGGGAGCCGGACTTTTGATCCTCACTGTATAGTTTAGGTGAAAAGTTTGCATTTCTCTTACCTATAAAATAAATGCACCATTTAATGATGTTGGCCCTATTTTATCTATTAAATTATCTTTTAATTACCAAGAATTCGTTGAAATTCTAAACAGCTTATCAGTTAAATTTAAGGACAATCGATCCCAGTCTTTTTTTGGCTTCTGATCATTTCTACATCTATCATTTCTAACGAATGGATCTTATAGTCTTAAGAAAGATCAACGTTTCCAACCAAAATACATTAGTAATTTATTTCTCGGGATGAGAGGTTCAAGCGGGTTAATATCATGCAATAAATTATTCAAAATCGTTATGAACCATATGCAATATAATTTGCATTTTAATGAAAATTAAATATAAAGCCAGTAAGTATACCAGATTAAGAAGCAAGACTTTGTTGATAATTGATCATCGTTTGATTTTGTTGCTGAATGGATTAACTTAATAACAACGTATATGGAATTGAATTAGATATAAAACACACTGTTTTAGATTTTCACAAATATATTGTCAACAAAACACGTGTTTTACCGACACAGCGGCTTCTTCAGATATGGTGAACCATAGGAAGGAGTGTTGAGTGAGACAGAGTAAGTTGGCCTGTGCGAATATTTAGCTCTGTTAAGCTAGCCGTGACAAGTTAGCAGAAACAATCGAAAGCGACGTGGGAGTGGGAGTTGGTTGCTTATTATTTGCCAAAATCCCGATGTTGTTGCTCGAAACAGTTTTGAAAAAATGACCTATTAACAGAGATAGACAGAACTGTAAACAATATATTGTGTTGACATCATCCCTTCTTCGGCCACGCCTCATCGCATATCAGCTTCTCCCCCCCATTATTTAAATACTTGGTGTTTTGGTTGTTTTTGAATATTCTATTATATTCTTTGGTTTCAAAACTTGAAAAAATGAGTAGACGTTGCACAGTGTGCAATAAAATAGAATCCACGAACCCAGAAGTAACTTTTCATCGGTAAGTATTCCGTCAAAATTAAAATTTGGTAAATAGTATAAAAGATATTGAATAAAAATGAAAAATATTTTCTTATAAGAAAACATAAAAAATAAAAACAAATATCTTGAAGAAAATTTCATCCTAATGCTACGCTAATCCAAATAAATAATAGTTTGGATATCCACTGATTAACCCGAAATCAAGTTTTGTTGTTGACGCTATTAGAATAAAATACAAACAAAAAATGGAGAAAATGGAGGTATTCTGATAGCAACACCAAAAAAATCAATTACAAGTTTATTATTAGTAATATTCTTTGTTTGTATTTTGTTGCTGGTTATTCAAGCACTAATAAAGATATATCTAATGAGCCACAATTACTTTGTTAGAAGTTAAGAGAGGAAATTAAGGTATTCTGATAGCAACACAATCAAAATTCAGTCACAAGTTTATTATTAGTAATATCCCTTATTTGTATTTTGTTGCTGGGTATTTAGGCACTTATAAAGACTTATCTATTAAGCAACAAAATTTCTGCTAGAAATCAATAGAGAAAATGGAGGTATTCTAACAGCGTCAACAACAAAACTTGATTTCAGATTAATCAGTGGATATCCCGACAATTTATTATTTTCTTGAGTTGTGAATTAGCATAGCATTAGGATGAAATACTGTTAAATGCGATTTTCTTTAACTTTTGTTTATTTTCTTATATTTATTTATTAGATTTTTTATTTTTATTTTTATTTCTTTGTACTATCTTCCAGCAACAAATTAGCAACAAATTCTGGTGGCACTAATATTAAAACAAAAATTTTCTGTGGTTTCATTGCTATCTTACACGTTGTAACTCGATTTTTTCAAAACTGGTTCGAGCAACAAAATTTGCAACAATTTGCCATGTCGGTTTCGATTGTTTCTGCTAGCTTAATAGATCTCGAATATTTAGCGCAATAACATGGTCACTAAATGGGAATATAATATTGTGGAAATATGTAGGTAAGTGCAAGATTCGTCAGTGAAAGGTATTTTATTTTCAAAAGATCTAGTAACTCAGTCTTTTGGTAATAATATTAATTCTATTTGTACTGGTAAATTTGAAGTTTTGCACTTGTTGTTATATTGAAAAGATTTGGCACCAACTTCAAAAGTCCAAAAATTTAAATGTTGCTACATATAATCTCTCCTTTAATTTGGCTGTCTCTTATTTTTTATATAAAACTCGGAAACCTATGATTTTTTGAAGTCGAATTGTTTACCTCCTCCGTTTGGCTCATCGGTCAAAAAGTGTTGTATCTAATAATAGGTAAAATGTTCAATTGTCAAACTTTTAAAATTAAAATTAAATATTACAAAAATTGATAGCGGATAAATGCGGGTTGCTTTGGTCGACTTTTTGTAAAATTGTAAATCAGTGTTTTCTTTTTTCTATGTTTAAGCTATGGTTTAGCTTTTTCACACAACTATGCTATCATAAATATAATTTATAAAAGTTTATTAGTTTTTACGAGGGTGTAACCTAATTTTCATGGAAATCTACCTTATTGCAGAGGGTACAGCTTTATTAATAATTTTAATTTTAACGATAAACAATGAAACTCCAATTAGCGACCAGTTCTATATTGCCACGACCTGCCCTTAATAACCTATTATGAATTTCCCGGGCTTACGGTCATTGTTTACAGCGACAACATCAGTTTAATGGTCGCGGGCAAACATAATGGCTATCTATGTTTATTCCTTGATAACGCTACAACCCGCCTCAACAACAGGCAGTAAGATAACAGCCGATAGATTTTAATACGATTTTGAATAATTTTTGTTTGCATGATCTAACTGAATGTAAAAGCTGACATTAGATACGTTTACCTCATAATCCTTACTACAAACTCGAATTGAATTGACGCCCTCTACCGTCTTGAGTTTTCTACTATGATTGAACAACTAAACAAATTTCCCATAAATAAATTGACATCCTGATTTGCTAACCTCCTGAAAACAATTATCTTCTTTCTTCTCAATAAAATTCAATATCTCGCATATATTTCAAACGCCGATATAAAATCAAGCTTAGAAAGCTTGCCTTGCTAGGAAGGATTCCATTCAAGCTAATAAAATATACATGTTGAGTTCCAATAGATAATGTTTCCCTTCCGCAAAAGTATTTTTAGAATCTACAAAATATTGACTATAAAAATATATTAAGTATGCAATATTCTGTCTAACAAAAAACGTAATTTAAATGTGAAGAAATCACTCTAATCATTTGGGTTAAGAAAATGAAATGAAAATAGTTAGTATTTTAAGCTGTATATGTTAAGAAAAAATTAGCTACCTACAGCTTTTAGTCTCAATTTTCTGCAATTTTCTAGCTTTTTAGTTAGATATTTTTGTCGATTGAGTAATAACATTGGAATTTATTCATCAAAAAAACTCATACCCAATATACTCATTCAACTTTACATTTTGATTTGTATGAATTTCCGTTTCCACACATCAAATTAAAGTAAATAAAAATGAATGTTGAATTAAAATTTATATAAGAAATAGAAAATCTCTAAAACAATAACATATTAACACGGGAATTGTTAGCATTTGCTAAAGCTTTATTTCATCCTTTTGTCTAATGAAAATTACTATGGTAGAAGTAAAACTGTAAGTCTAAAAATTACTATTTTAAAAATAGTTAGGTATTTCTCATTTCGCACCCAGTTGACCTTCTAGTTTGGGTTTCCGTACCTGAAAAGTAACAAAAGGAACACTTAGATACTTCCTTTATCTGTCCAATCCCCTTTCTAATTTCCAAAATTAGCGAAATGAAAGCTATGAAAAAAATTTGGGTGGAATAGTTTGACGCCTAATTTGCAGGAAAAATAAAAGGTTCTGTCAAAAAAATGTAGTTAAGGAGAGAGGAGGAGAGTTTAAATTAAAAGTATCGATGATTCAAGAGTTCGTCTAACTCAGAGTACTTACCTAAACATCTACACAGAGATCAGTCCAAGTAGCCCGCATTGGTAGTGGATTCAAAAGACTTAAAACTTATGAGGATTCAAAATTAACCCACCAAAGTACTAATATCTCGGCCTCAGAAGTGTTGTACCTACCACCAATGACGCGTGAGTACCAACATCACCAAGACTACAAAATTTAATCAAGTTAATACTAAAAAATTTTAAAAAGCAACAAACAATACAGACTCAAAAGAGTAGGAAAGAAAGTCGACCCTTTTCACTTACTGTTCGGTCGAAGCCAAGAGATAATTACTCTGAGATACATAGTCGACAACCACCTGAAACATTTTGTTCAGTATCACTAATGAAAATGCAAACAGTGGTCATGGTCTATAAAAAACATGGCTAATGTCCTTGGTCATGACGTGGAGGTTATCCGTAAGAAGCCGCAAGAGGACCAGTAGCCCTTCAAAAAGTGAAGAAGGTGAAAACAGTTGACAACGATATTAAAAATAAAAGCTCGAGTGATCTACTCAATGCCATTGAGGACGACTAGAGCACTACTCTCTGCTCTGTAGCAACAGAGCAGAGAGTAGGTACTATGGCGTCTATCGTCAAAGCGACTATATCACATCTGATGTCCAACGTAGAAGAAGCGGAGCAGAAGATAAGGGCATTTTTGTCGGCAGTAGTACACACATACATGTTTTGCACCAACCACTCCTACCCGGAAACTTCCAGCCCTTATATCTTCAACAGCTCACCCTTCTGGTAAAAAGAGTTTTAGCGGCAGGTACTTTGTACACTCAATTTTAGTATTCTAGCTGTTTTCCCGGAACTCCCCGGGTAAACACTTTAGTAGATCATGGTACGAAAACATAGTCATATAAAGTCTTGAGAACAGCATGAGAATGTCTCCTACATTTGTCTTAGGGATTTTCCGGAATGGAACCCTCCACATTTAAGTCTCAGTCGCATTGGTAGACTCTCACAAAACAGTCCAGTGACATACTACACACAAACATAGCGAAATTCAGAAATTCAGCCATAGAGCTCAGAGATATCTCTTTGGGTATTACGGGTATAGAACCCTCCATCTATGAGGCCCAGTTACACTTACAGCAACAACCAGATCATTCCAATAAATTCTACAAACATACATGATAAAAAGACCATCAAAATCCAGCAACAGAGTTCAGAAATATACAACTTTCAGGTACGGAACCGACCACATAGAGTCCCACGGGCAATAAAATGTAGCCTATGTTCTTTCCCAAGGGCTAGTATATCTCTGTACCAAATTTCATCAAAATCAGTTCAGTGGTTTAGGCATGAAAGCGTAACAAACAAACTTACTTTCGCATTTTTAATATCAGTTAGGATATTGGTTAGAAAAATATAACTTCATTTGATACATGGATAATGTACAAACACAGACATTTTGAAATTTATCAGTTTGAATAGTACAGTTTCACAATATTGTCAAATCAATTTATTATTGACATCTATAAACATGTCAAGGGGCATTCTCATGTTTGTAGGTTATAACACGTATTTAATTATGACGTTACTTGTCAATACCAAACCAATCACAATACACGTTCGTTTATTTGTGTCAAATATTATAAACGTCAATGTGTCAAATGATGATCATCAGCTATTAGGTAATCAGTGTCAATTTTATGATTTTACAGCGTTGGAAATTAATACCAACATAGGTACTAATAGATATCGTTAGTTGAGTTGCATATATACCTACCTATAGCTTTTTTTACAAAAACTAGGATCGACTAACAAATTGAATTTCAATTCCAGAATGTAAGTTTCAAGGATTTAAGTAGCAAGGCTGATTGATTCTTTATTTATTCATTATTAAAGCTTTGACACAAATCTGATTTATATTTAATTCTCTCAAGAATACTCAACTTCTCTCTTCTAAACCTCAGAATCTAAACCGAAATTAGCAAATAGTTTTTCAGCTAAATACTCAAATAAAAAAATTTAAGCAATCACCTTTGGTACTTAAATCCTTGAAACTGTGATTCTGAAATTAAAATTCAATTGTTAGCATTGCAGATCGTCAAAAAACATACATTTAAACAATCATATAAATGTAATACCGATAATAATTTGAAAATTTTATGACAAGCTGAAATTGTTTGGCCTCGGGAGAATCAATTACAGCATTTCTCTCTCGGCTTCCGCAAAAATGAATGCGTCTAGCGCTTTGCGAGATGCAAGCAAACTCTTGGAGTATGCGTATAGAGTAGCTCCATTCAGCGGTTGCCGCCGATATAAGAGTAAAGATGCTTGGGAAAGATACCAAACGATTTTCGGCAGCTGAAATCATCCGGTCACTATCGTAGCTTTGGATCGGGATTTTATTCCCAATTACAAAACAGCAATCGTGTTTTTTCGGTAGTGTTTCAATCGTACCAAGATGGCCCTGCAGTACCAACAATCGCAGCTTCAGCCGAGGTTCCACAAGCTGACACTCAATTATGAGGTAATTTTGAATAAAGAAATATTTTTGTCTTAGAACAACTACAGATGTATAGGGAAATTCAAATTCGGCAAACTTTGTTTTCAAAACTTTCTCTCACTGTTCCTTTAAGCTTCTACAATCCTCTCGATTGAGTCATGAAAACATTTTGTCGGAAATAGTGAATTCTAGAAACAGTTAAAGGAAGTTTGAAGTACCTTTTTTATGTAAACACGATCTTGAATAGTATTTACATATCATGCATAAATTTGTTTAATTTTCATTCAGTATTTACTTTTTTATCCCATAATTGCATGAGTGGTCAATAACTTATGTTTTATCAAATAGAGCGATGTGCTAATTGGCTATTAAGTATTACAAACAATTAATCGCCAATGGATTATAATTAATCTATCAAGGCGATGCTAATTAAATTCAAATTGATTAAGGCTTCTTAGTATTTAACAATCCTGGGCGTAATTAAGTCGCCAATCATCACTGATGCATATTGGATTATTTCAAAACGTATAGATATCTAATAACAATAACGAATATCATCATATCAAATTAATTACTCAACCCCGAATCCTTATAATTATTATCTAAAATCTGTCTACATATATAATAACAAAATTACCGGTGACTCTCTTGACATGTACAAAAAATGCGTTGGAATTTACATTATGAAGATTTGAAATAAGATTGAAGTCTCCGGCTAGATAGACTGATTATTAACAAATAGTGATCTTCATGTTTTCATATGTGTCATAAAGATTTATCTCAACATTGAAAGGTTTTCTTATAGTCTTATATTTGGCTCAATTCTTTTAATGAAATCTAAAAATATTCATAGAACTATTTAAAACAACTATGAACGTCAATGCATCTGTGCCAATAATTTAATCTGTTATGAGAACTTGTATTATTTTTCTCTACCTGTTACGATGTATGTAAATATCTAAATGTGCCATCTGACTTTCAAAATATCAAAATACTTACGATTATGAAGTTTTGAGAATTATATGCACTATAAAATGGAAAGCCAAACAAACATAATAATTTTATAAGAATGATTCTATTAGGTACATTTGAGAATGAAGAACTGAAAACATGACCACAAAAAGTACTCATTAGAGAAAACGGAACTTCTGAATGGTAACACAAAAATATTAAAATCAGACAGGATCCACCAATCAATGTAAAAAAACTTTTTAAAGTACTTTAAAAGAATTTGGCAGATGATACATACTGAAAATTACTAAATTATATTTATTATATTGGTCTATTATTACAAAAAACTGAATCAGACATGTATTTACAAACCTAAAACTATAATGCAATAGAGAAATTATAAATATTTTGGAGTTGGGCATGACATGAAGAATCATTTATTATTTAATAGGAAAATCAGAAATCAGAGACGGCAGAATTGAAGATAAGAAAATTTTCGGAAACGTTTAATTTGCACATTTTTTCAAAAGAGTTATAGGAATGTTAAAATCTGAAAAAGGTATGTGTATTTATGCTATGTGGAGGGGTCAATTTCTTTCGAAAATTGAAAATCTGAGACGGCCAAACTGGAGACCAGATTATTTATAGCAACATTTAAATTGAACATTTTTTCCATGCTGTTTTAGAGCAATGGTAATATTTGAAGTATGAGTATTTCCGCCGCGATGTTTTGAGATCTCTGAATAATAACAAGTAAAAGCAAAAAATATACGTGGGTAATAGGACAAGTACTATCTTCTTTGTTATTAGGGAACGTTCAACGATTTTCATGACTAATGTTACACTCAAAAATGTGAAATAAATATTTTTTACATAAAATTGGACCGACTTTATTTGTTGGTGCACTTAAAAATACAAACAATATTAATTTAACTACATTCAACTGCACAACTTTAAAATTACCAAAAACATTTATTTTGTATATTCAAATCAATTCAACTCAATTTATTGGTGCTAGTATACAATTATTTGCACAAGTCAATAGGTCCACTAAATTGAAATTTAAATGAATACGCCACACAAATTTGTACAATAACATTTTCGCTAAAATCTTCACAAGAATAAAACGATTTCCTCACTAAAATGTTTTTAGTTCCGTTTTATATTGCTTGAAAGGATGTTTTCTTACCTCAAGCAAAGTTTACGTCAAGTTTATAGAATACTACATACTGTAAACTTTGCCTAAAGGAGAAAAAAAAACATAATAGGTACAGGCCAAAATATTAAACGAAATAAACAAACATATATTATAAATACATATATTCTTATAAATATTATTTTGTACTTTTCCGAGAATCTTATGTAATGTTTGTAAAAAATACTTATTTCATATTTTTGAGTGGTTCTAATCAATAAAACTAATTACAGATACAAAATATTGCTATGTATAAAACAAAATGTATTTACAAAAAATAGGACCGACTTTGTTTAGTGGGTGCATTAAGAACTACAAAACAGTATTAACTCTATTAGTACTGGTAATTTTGAAGTTGTGCATAGTTAGTAGATTTTTGGCACCAACTTCAAAAGTACCAGCAACAATAGTATTAATATTATTTTGTACTTTTCAGTCCACCAACTAATAAAAGTTCTTCTTTTTCTTGTAAAAAATATTTATTTCATATTTTTATGTGTTTCATAGGTTCTAACTAGCGATTTCACAATACATGGTGATTATGTACCAACTTCAAAATCTTTATGATTTCTACATTATACGTATGAGTGAATACAAATATCTTGCATTCTGGTCTAGTGTGATAAATATTTGATTGTACTTTACAGTAAATCATCTAATAAAGTCGGCCCTATTTAGAAAATGCCCTTTTCTAAAAATTTTGAGTGGTTGTAACTAAACAAATATATAAATATTGTTTGAATCAAACAGTGTGTATTTACAAACAATAAAATATTATACAATAAAAAAATCATAAGGATTTTGAAGCTATGCAAATCTTGAAGTATCATTTACCTATGATTTAATGGGAAACTTTTGGCACCATCTTCCATTTTCAATGTATTGTCTATAAATAAATATAGTTTGTTTGATTCACGCAATAAACCTATGTTTGTAATTTGTGTAATAATTTAATAGATATCACTTTCTTAAGTGAATGTACGAACAAAATCTTTAGGGTTTACATTATACTTACTTGTTAATTAATACTGTAAATATTTTGCGTTATAGATTAATGAAATAAATATTATTTGATATTGTTCAGTTATTCATCCAAGAAAGTCGGATCATATTAAAAATTACATATTTCATATTTTTGGGTGCTTCTAATCATTTCATTCAAAAACTTATGCTTGATAAAACTATGGCTAAAAATCTAAATTCATAATCTTATTGATTTTGTAAAAATTAGAATTGTTTATTTCGAGTTCAAAAAAATGTTTCTGTTTCCAACTACCAAGGGCCCATACTTAGATGGAATTTTGTTTTTTGGATGAAAGTTCATTTAAGAAATTATCGGAAATTATGCCTTTTCTAATAGCTCGTAATGAGGAACAAAATTATGTTGTTGCATTTCGTCTACCTATAAATTTGATATGCTAAATCTTCTGCTCAATTCGAAAATGTTTATGATTTTCATAAATTGTTGTTTGTAAATATATTTTGTTTGATTTTGGTGATTCCTATGTTTGTAGTACTACAAGGTACCCATATAATTAATTTAATATTATTCTTTACTTTTGAGTGCATCTTTTAAATGACTCGTATCATTTGAATTACAGGTATAACTTGATCAATTGTCAAATTATTCTAAATATCATCTCCATTACAATAGAGTCACTCAATAAGACATTCTTATGTAAATGAGTAAAAACTTCAACATCATAAGTTATGAAATATTTAATTGGTATTGACATAAAACGTGTGTTCATTCGGTACATTCTGAACGTGACATTATTTTTCATCCTTGTCCTTACCTCTAGTGAACTGAAGAAGATATAAGGTTGACTGAAGATTACGTTCAAGGCTTTCTTGTTACATTTCTTACCGACTTTAAAATGAAAGGAAAAGGTACAAAATTGGATTTTATGTTTGATTTCTTTTATTTACCTAAACCCAAAATGTATAACCTGGATTTTATATGTTTAAAGAAGATAACATTTTCAAAAAATCCCGACGGCCTATAGCCATCAGAAAGGTAGATTTCTCGAAATTCATTAAAATTTAAATTTGAACATTTTCATTGTTATACCTACATGTCATTACATGCCAATTGTCTATTTTTAACCGCATATATCATAGCCATGCGGTTAAAGTTTTAGAGGTTGTTGTTTTGGCTGTTGAATATAAAGCAGATAGGGTTCGCGTTCAGCTTCAAGGCTGATTTTTTTTTCGCCTATTTCTAGTCAATAAATACTTATACTATATATTTTTTTAAATCAGGGTCTATATTAAGATCTTCAGAAAATGTACAATTACATCAAATTTATATTGAGTGTTCATGATTTACGAATATTTCTTATTTTTTCTTTAATATTTTTTTTCGGTGCATTTTATGAAAAATTCCTTCGACCAAAAGTTGTAAGTATTGATTATATCTATAATTTAAAATTATTTTTGATGATATTTACACTACGGTCCTTTTTTGATAATTTTTTTAAATGTTTCAACGGTCGCCATTTTGAAACTACTGACCTGATAATGCCCAATAACGAACTCGGCCGAGATATTTAAGAGATTGATTTTTGTAGCAAATTTCTTGATACCTCCAAATCTGCGACCTCTATCGTTCTAACAAATTTCGTAATATCCCCTTTCTGTTTGTGGTTAATTTTATCTAAATTCACGAATTTTGCCCCGACGAAGAGAATAAACATTCTCGAAAGCTTGGCATAATCCAAAGAATTGTATTTATTAAATGACTGCATCCCCAACAAAAATCCATTTTATCAAATATATATATATATAGGGTGATTCACGGTCGATGGTACCTTAGACGTTTGAGGAAAACTATTCGTAGGTTCGTTCTGAAGATTGTATTATGTAGATTATACCTAGAGATCTATCGACTGAAAATATTTTGCGACGTTGCCACTTATACCAAAAATTATCAACAACTTTGATTTTTCAAATGAGACACCCTATATATTATCAATTTATTAGATTCTCTATGACCTTCTGGTTGTTCTTTCATAAGATACCCATACCTATCTTTAACAGTTTCCAGTGAATTAATTAATTTTCTTTTGTTTTGTTCAAAACAAAGCCTCAATCAATATACCATTACTCTGAATTTTAGAATTTTAAAACGATGAAATTCCAGTAATAGCTCAAGAAAGACTTCTTTCTTAGTTATTGTCGAAGATTTTTTTATATTATACAGGGTCGCTCAAAATTGTTGATCTTTTCATCAGATCTATAAATACTCAACAATGCGTTTTTTCAAATAGAACACCCTATATTTTATTATTTCATTAGAAAGAGGTCAGGTTTTCAAAATATAAGCAACTATCTATTAAGGTGAATTATTTCTAGCATTTTTATAGTAAGTATTTACTGGTTACCATGGTGATAAAACACAATTATTATTTAACAAACATTATATTTGGTATTTCTTAAAATAATTTATCTGAAACCCAAGGATTTGAAAAAAAAGTGTATTCAACACCAGTACAAAGTAAAGGTGAACTGCGTCAAGGCGTAATCAAATGCATTGATGAGATAGATGCACGTGAAATAAGAAAAGCTATTTTATTGGTGGAGAAACGTATTCTTAGATGTTGTAATTTTGGGAATGTGTTATAAATGTTTAATTATTTATATTTCCTCACTAATTATTATTATTAAAACCTCTGTCCTTATCACTTGGTTATTGATTATTAATTAGATATTATACTGTTTTATAAAGTCTTTTGCGTAAATAATCTAACAAAAGATCACAAAATACATATGTATATCGTTGAACTGGAATCATTTTTTCAATATCAGTCAATGCATAGTTATTGCTAATTTTATCTTGAAATTGAGTTTAGGTTCTGATGAATCTACTTACTCATTATTGTTTGGCCAAGACTGGGTATGATATCTATGAAAGTTTATTATTATTTTTAAATAAATTTACAGAGCATGGTAAACGAATCTTCTCTGTAGTCTACTTATCCCAAAGTTGAGTAAGGAAACTGTTTCGTAAATCAACATTTTTGATTAGCTTCTAGGAATCAGAACATTACTTATTTGTTCTGTGAATAGGTTTATTCTTGTTGCCTTTTTTGTACTTTGTGGGTATCTTGCATTAAACTTTCTGGATGTTTTGCCATAATTTAATCACATTATCTATGAAGAATGAACAACACAACAAACACTTATTCTTCCTTACGATAATTACTTGTCAAACCATCACCATGGTTACCAGCAAATACCTAATATAAAAATGCTAGAAATAATTCACTTTAATAGATAGTTGCTTATATTTTGAAAACCTGACCATTTTGGTATAGGAGCATGATATATCATTTCAAAGGTATTTTGATTCTCTATCTGAAGAAATGATAAAATATCGGGTGTTCCATTTAAAAAAAAAGTATGTTTGACTCTTTATAGATCTGTTGGAAAGATCAAGAATTTTAAGCGACCCTGTATAACATAAAAATAAAACCTTAAATAATAACTAAGAAGAAGTATTTCTAAAGCTATAATTGGAATTTCATCGTTTCACAATTCTAAAATTCAGAGTAATGGTCTATTGATTGGAGCTCCGTTTTGAACAAAACAAAAGAAAATTAATTAATTCAATGAAAACTGTTTGAGATAGGTATGGGTATCTTATGAAAAAATAACCAGAAGGCGATAGAGAATCTAATAAATTGATAACATATAGGGTGCCTCATTTGAAAAATCAAAGTTGTTAATACTTTTTGATATAAGTGGCAAAGTCGCAAGGCTGAAAATATTTTCAGTCGATAGATCTATAGATATAATCTACGTAATACAATTTTCAGAACGATTCTACGAATAGTTTTCCATAAACATCTTAGGTACCATCGACCGTAAATCACCCTGTATATATATATATATATATATATATATATATATATATATATATATATATATATATATATATATATATATATATATATATATATATATATATATATATAACCAAGCAGTTAATAATCATAGGGTTGCGGCAATTTTGGGCTTAGGATAATGAAAACTCTTTTTCAATTACCAACGTTTCGATAGCGGTGGCTATCTTTTTCAAGGCTATATTTAGAAAATAAAGTTACAAAATTGTACTTAGTAAAAGGAAAAAATATTAGGAAAAAGAAGTATTGCTCTGAGGACCTAAAAATTTAAAACTTGTTCTTCCAGGCATAACTTTGGCGCAGTTTAGGTAGGCGTTGTGGAATACGTTTACCACCTACCTACCGTGATTTTTTCAATGAATTCAAATATTCTTTAAGAATGTGAATAACTAATAAGGACATCTCTCGAAATTGTGTGTTTGAAGATATCTTCCTTTTTTGAGAAAGGAATCTAAGCTTTGAGGTTCATTATTCATTACATTGGTAATATAATATGATTATAACATATTGGGCGCACCTGATCTCGAGGTCAATGACACAAACTCGATTATATTACGAATATTGGGTGATATACAAAAAATTATTCAAGAAATTAATAAGAATAAAAAAACATTTTTTCATTATCACGTTTTTAAACGAATTAAAAAATATAAAAAAAACTTTTAGCCGTATACAGATTCCTAGAACGACAATCGTGTAAACGTATGGTATATCATAAATCGCTTTCTTACTATGGGGAACATTTAAATAATCGAATTTACAATAGGTAATGTGTTTTGTCTTACGTTCTTACATACCTCACCCTGTTGATAAAATAAATATTTCTTACAAAAACAGGAACTGAGTTTATTAGTTGTAAAATTTACAAAATAATTTTTATTCCATTGGTAATGGTAATTTGGAATTTGTACAAGAGATACGTAGATTGAAAACTCTTGACTCCTCTACGGGCTACATATGCTAGATAGGTAGGTTATTGCTTATATAGCATGGTAGCCACGTTCTTCGTTTTAGGAATCTGTATGGGGTTATAAGTCTGTAGGGTGGTTTTAAAAATGTTTTATATTACAAAATGTTTTTAATTGAAATATTTACATTTTGATTTTGGGTCTTATGAGGGTGAAATTTAGCAAAAGTCTTTGACCTCTAAAATCAAATTTTTTGTGAATTTTGACAAGAAACATAATTTTCGACCACAAAACCCCCCACATACTAATCTCCAATAGAATCGGACCATATCCACAAAACTCCATCTTGATGATGCTATCATAAATTTATGAATTTTGACGGAAAAATATACTCTCCAATCTCGAAAACCCCACACACAAATTTTGTGTAGTATCGGTCAAGTATTTTTAATTCTGTTAAGTTTATAGTATCTTATAATGAATTAATATAGGTTTATTTATACAAGTCTACCGTGCAAATCAGTAATTATAGTCGAACCTAATTTCTGCTACCTACCAAACTACCAAACAATAGCCGCGACAACAGACCGGTCAGCAATATTGCCGATAAACTGACCTGCCATGTAATAATTGTTTTGGATGAATCAGTTATCATTTGAATTGAATATTATACAGGAATAAATTATTCATGGAATATTCATATCCAAATAAAATTATTTGAAAAGAAAATCCAGAATTGTTATATCCATTAGGTACTACTGGTCCAACCAAGTATAAACAAAATGACCCCGAGATTCGCAGTTATATTTATTATTTCCGCGCATGGCAAGATCACTCGAGTTACAAGTATAATTTCACGGCATCTGGACATTTAACTCAAAAAGTGGATTTTAGTATTCTGTCTAGGTCTCCATTGGGCACAAATCGACCAACACAGCTTATTTATCATCTGAAAAGAAAAGAGAATATTCATAATATGCACTAGAAAGTCAAAATACAATATTTTTTGAGCTATCGGGTTTTCCTGTGCATTTGGATTTCAATGATTATAAATTATATTGTCTCACAAAATATATTACGAAATGATAAGATAAGATGTACGAGGAGAATTATTGTTTCAAAATCTTAGAAAATAGTTCTTTCTGTAAAAATTCCATTATGTTTTCTGATTTTCTGATCTCATTTAAAAATAACAATTATTGTATTGTTCAAAATTCCGAAAGCAACGTTTCTATATATTTTTTCATGATATGATATGCAGAGGAAAGAATAATTGTCTCTGTTACTCGTTGAATTTGTAATGATAATACATAACCGATCATGGAATAATATACAGAATAATATATTATATGCTATTTGAAAATCGAAAGGGAATAAGACAATAAGAATTCGTTTTTTATAATTAAAAAAGATATTTGGGTAGAGCCACTATCCAGGGACGCAATAGTTATAGGTTAGCAGTTTTTGACCGACTTCCCAAAAGGAGGAGGTATACAATTCGATTGTGTGCTTTTTTTTTTGGTTTGTGCGCGCCTTTCATATAGTAAACGTACTCCGATTTTGATGATTTTTGATTAATTTGAAAGAGGAGGCTTGAGAAATGGTCCCATATTCATAAAAACGGGAATCCGACATCTCGTTCCCTCTGAAAACCGCCCCCGAAGGGGGTGGAGGGGGCAAATTTTGTCGAAAATTGAAAATCTGCGTTGATATAATTACAGATAGGACAATATCCGGAAACGTTTAAATTGAACATTTTTTCAAAAGAGTAACGGTTTTCGACATAGAGACATTTTAAACTCTCAAATATACCTATTTTCGCTATGTGGAGAGGGCGATTTCTGTCGAAAATTGAAAATCTGTTTGCAGTACATGAAAGACATCATTATTTGTAGCAACATTTATACTGAACATTTTCCCCTTAGAGTTACGGTTTTCGAGTAAAATCGGTGTTAAAATGGTAACAACTAAAATATTCAAGCGTATTTCCGCAGCGATGTTCTGAGATCTCAATAATAACAACTACAAGCAAGGAATATACGTGGGTAATAGAATAAGTACTATCTTCATTGGTATTAGTGAACGTTCAACGATTTTCGTGACTAATGTTACACTCAAAAGTGTGAAATAAATATTTTTTACAAAAAATTGGACCGACTTTATTAGTTGGTGCACTGAAAAGTATAAAATAATATTAATTCTATTGGGGCTGGTACTTGTGAAGTTGGTGCCAAAAGTTACCAATCTACCTGCAACTGCACAACTTCAAAAGTAACAGCACCAATAGAATTAATATTATTGTCAATTGAATTTAAATTATGGCTTATTTTGTTGACAATCTAGATAATTTAAGATGATAAATTAAATCATATCCTGATAATGATTAATCTATCTGATCGATGAATGAAATGAAAAAAACTATCTTTGAAATGATGAAAACTAATCTTTTGAACATAATTTCCGCTTATACATTAATATCCAGTTAAGTTAGCCAAAGTTGGCGCACGCTGTTATTCAGCCCAGTTCTCAACCATTTTATGAGAGAATCATCCCCTTTAATTGAAAATATAAACCGAAAAAATTCATCTCCTCAAAACATTTAATACAGAAAAAGAAAATATAAATTTGTTATTAATACGTATAATTTAAAAAATGCATATATCAATTCCCAACAAGATATCTGACTAACTGCACTCTAACGTCTGTAAAATGACAAACTTTATTCAAACCCCATTTCTTCCATAGTCCCGGAAAGAACCAAACACAAATATATATATAGTAAGGATATTTCGAATGCTAAATTAGTTAGACAGAACGGTATTTCTGTAGGATAGAAAATTATGGCAGTAATAGTTTTTAGGTATAAAATAGTTCAAAAATCATCCTAATGCACCAGTTTTTCTATATAATTCTATCAGAATTATTTTGTTTTCCGTTCTTATGAACCCGCTATCAAGAAATGCTACATATTGATTTTGGTAGTCAATCTCAATAATTGCAAATTGAATGTACGGATCAAAAGAATTGAAAATGTACAATTTCTCTTCGATTACCGTCTGGCTAATATCAAATAGTCGACATATTTTTTAATGGACAGTGGTTAAAAATAGAGTACCTACTGGTATAACTATACCTATCTAACAAAATTCAAAACATAATTCGCTAATATTGGCGATATTTTCGCTCCCATAGGTGTACCCAGAATTTGTTTGTGAAATCTAGCATTGAAAGAAAACGACGTACTATCAAATAATAAGGATATAATTTTGTTAAAGGTATATTTGTCTATGATGCAGTTAGCACTCATTCACCATTCACTTTCAATTGCTGATAAACATGTTTATTGTCGAACTGTCCTCAAAAAAACTCGAGACGAGAGTCGTATATTATCATTGTCTACGGGATTTATATTGCCCGTCACGTTCAACGAGGAACGGGGGTCATCGACTATTATGTTGAGTTTCACCACAGGCCAGGGAGCATAAAAAACTCAACATCGTTTCTATAGAAATTTTTCTTTCATCACAACAAACTGAACTCCATCTTCAAATTTCACGAAGATAAATTTTTACAAAAACAAGGACATTTTTATACGTTGAGGCTCTAAAATATACAAAATAACATTCAATCTATTGGTACTGGTAATTTTGAAGTTGTGCAAGACATGAAGTATATACATATCAGTTGCAGGTAGATACTCTTGGCAGCAACTTCTAAAGTATCTGTACCAATAGAATAAATATTTTTTTGTATTTTTGATTGTCTCCTCTGAAAGTCAGTCCTTGTTTTTTGTAAAAAAATATTTATTTCACATTTTTGAGTGTCAACAAAATGATATTATAAATTTTTCGATAACTACACCGTACTAAAGTCTCTAACTCGGAAACCTTTGAAGTCTTTGGAAACATTCCAGATAAAAGGTTTCCGAATTAAATTTCTTCAATTTGGCGATCTTAGATTTCCGATTTTCTAAAAAAAAATACCCCTTACCCACATTTTGGAGGGGATTTTTGGGGGGAAATACATACTGGATTCTAAATTTTTTTAGAACTAATTTTCAATTAGATTCATTCGAATAAAAGTAGAATCATCAAAATAGGAGTTTAATATGCCAAACGCGCAAACATGCATACATAAGAAAAAACAAACATAAAATTGAATTGTATACCTCCTCGTTTTTCAAAGTCTGTCAAAAAACATTTTGCACCTCCTGAACCTATGGCACGCCGTTTTGCTATTAAATTACATAATACAGATTAATAATAAAAAATTTCAAAAAAGAAAACTGTTCACAACAGGTAATTGCAGTTGTAAATAAATGATTAGTTTTGCTTGTAATAAAATTCAAATTCAGAAAATTATTTTATATTTTCAAATCATTGGAACCGTCAAATATTTTGAAATTCTGTTGCTTTCCATTACATTCATATTATGGTAAAAAATACTCGAAAATTGAACATATATAGGTACCTTATTTGTATTTTTATTTCCGAATTTTTATTTTTGAATCAAAATTATCTGCATAGTTTTGATCCTAGAATTTTATTCTTATATTAGACTAATGTAGGTATATTAGAGTTATGTAGGTACATAAATTTGAAATTTGAATCGTCATGTTTTATTCTTAATTCTTTATTATTGAAAACTAGCAAACGCCCAAGACTTCACCTGCGTAAGTCAGCGGAATCCCCACAATATTTTCGTAATTCGTGTCCCCTTGTTTTCAAAAAATCACGAAACATGTGTTTGCTTATTTATTTTTAGAAGTACTCCTACGAAGTATATGTATATTAGAAAAAATCTTACATATACCGTATATACGTACACACAAAAACGCACACACGAACATTTTCCTACAAATCATTTTATATGACTCTGGGTATCTTGAAACGTGGAGATTGTTCAAATTTACAATTTCAGAAAATCGACTCCAATGCAATAACTTCTTTGATTTTTTAAATATCTTGAATTTGAAAGTAATTTGAGTGTGCATTGTAAAATTGTAAGAAAAACTGCACGGATTATTAAATAATTGTCAAGTAGTATTGAAATAGAAACCATAAATATTTGGCTTCAGATTTTTATGATCCCTTTCCTCTGGCAAAACGCAATTTAGAGGTCGATGACCCGCGAATTTACCTGTGGGGTGATTATGTGAATCCCATAGACAATGATATTATTCACTCTTCTCTGAAGCGGGACTCTGTATCATATAGTATTCTATTAATCGACAAGATTCAATGGTAATGTTAATAGAATCTTGTCGATTAATAGAATACTATATACATAGAGTCCCGCTTCTGGTCCCTCGCTATTCTTTGTAGTTATTTGTTAGTATTCCACTAATATGTATTCAGTTTATTTTTTACTAAATGCATCACACAGAAACAGAATGGGATCCGTTTTTCTGGGGAAGTACCTACATGTGATATATCTATAAATTGTATGTATACAGGGTTGGGCAAATGTGTGGAATCAGCTGATTTTTAGCTAAATTGTAAGTTATAATAAAAAGTATCCCAATAAATGTTGGGTAAAATTTTCCGTTCTATCATATTAAATGAAATGATGCTGCTTATCGACTGACAATTAGGTATACCAATAATTTAAGCTCTGTTAAAGAAATAACTATGGCAACAAAAAATCTCGATTGTTTTTAGATAAAGATGCAGCCATCATTTTAATTAATATTATAAAAACTACAAGTCACATATCTACCACACCCTTTGGAAAATTGATAAATTAAAGGTAGTGGCTTTAGATGACGAAGATTTTTGTGATCACGGTTCGATTCTATTCAAAATAGTTTGTGGGGGTTTTGGGGATGCATGAACTAAACAAATATTATTTAGAAGTATTGTGCAGTGGTAATTCATGCTCTCTATGTTTAAGTTAATTTTAGGATATCTTTAGGAACTTGCAATAAAAATTCCTTGTCCAGTTTACTTTCGGCATAACTTTAGGATTTCTCAGAATTCAGAATATATTGTTCTTATTACATTCGCCCTAACTTTAGGAACTCGCAGTAAGAATTTCTGGTTCAGGTTACATTCGGGATATATTTAGAAACTCACCAGGAAAATGGAAGGTTAGGTCTTTCAGAAACCTCTTGAGAGGTCTATGCTGCCTAGATTACATATAGGCCCAATTTTATTTATTCTTATAATTCTATAATATAAATTATGCATCAAATAGAGGAATGAAGAAACAATGAAGATATTCTCGAACGAAAAAATAGGTATTGATGTGATTAATGGTGCTAACTCTTGATTCAAATAATATTAGTTAGATTTTAATCCATATAAAACAAATCTCTTACGATTTCATAATTACAAAAAAGTTTGTAAACAACCAATCATTGCTATAGAAAATAAATTTTATTTTGGTGAACAAAACAAATTCCGTGTCTTTCATTCGTAGAACATTGTGAACAAGTAGTTATAGTACTAACTAAAGTAAGCCAGTAATATATTGAATACTTTATAAATTCAAGAGAAACTATTATAATCTTTGCTATAAGTAGGTATTCTGTGTTTCTTCTTTAAATGTTATTATATACATATCAAAGCAATATAAATTATTATGGAAAAACAGCCCTGAAATCACTGAAGTTGAATACCCTGGTGTAACATGCTCTTTATTAGCTTGACCTGTGTGTATGTTTGTAATGAGGTATGTATGTATCTATGTAACGAAATTTTTGGACATAATTTTCACCTACTTAAAAACATCGGATCTGTGTAGGTACATGCGCGTGGGTCTCCTTAATGGAGATTTCCATGCCTATAACTCTGAGCTCTATGGATAGATTGTCGTGAAATTTTTGATATACATGTGTGTTGGGTGGATGAGCGATGGTGTTTAAGTGCGAGTCGGACTCTTTGATGGAGGGTTCCAAGCCATATTTCCTAAGAAAACCTGAACTAAAAATTGAAAAGTAAATAATTGCTTAAAAAAACTGAAACAACATGCTTTATGAGAAAACCAAAATAAAAAAATAATCTACAATCAAAAGCGTGGGGTGCTTTTTACGAATTTAGCGTTTTCTTCTTGGATACTTTACTTTTATTATCTTTTTATTATCAAATATATTAAATGATATATCGCACCCCACCTTGTTGATTGTAGAATATTTTTTTTTATTTTTTGGTTTGGTTTTCTTATAAAGCTTGTTGTTGTAGTTTTTTCAACTATTATTTGTTATGCAGAATTTCCTTTGTAATAACCACTTACCTTGACACAGGCTGTTATATAGCCCGGCTTTCATTTTATGAGAGAATCATCCCGTATAATTGAGAATATAAGACAAAAAATGCATGTCCTCAAAACATCTATTACACATACTTATAAAAAGTATACATTTGTTAATAATACAAATAATGAAACAAAAATTATATACATCAATTCCTAACAAGATATATGACTAATGTATGCACCAAAATGTACAAAATTTTGACGTCCCCAAAACAACCATTACACTCACACACCCACACACTCACACACACACACACACACACACACACACACACACACACACACACACACACACACACACACACACACACACATATATATATATATATATATATATATATATATATATATATATATATATATATATATATATATATATATATATATATATATATATATATATATATATGTATATATATTCTCTTCTGCATCCCCAAGAACATATTTTTATGGGAACGATCGCAATAGGTACATTTCTATAAGAAATTTACATAAAAAATGCATCTGAATATTTTTCAAAAACTTGATCGGTTTGGTAATCTGCTCTCTCGTCAGGACATTAGAAAATATTATTTGTGGCCTTGTTGGGAATTGAAATTCTTTAAGAGATTCTTTCTACTATAGATGATGCACTAAAAAATACAAAGTATTGTATTGGTACAAGGTGGCCCGTTTAAGAGGGCCTATACCTTATCTTGAAACCTTCGAGGGTTACAAAAAAAAATACAAAAGATGTTTCTACTACAATGATCCTTATATTTTTTTTTCTAATCGTCACTTTCTTATATACAGGGTGGTGAAACAAAGTTAACTTTCTCACTTTTCTTAAATGAGACACCCTGTATATTATTGGATTTTCGAATAGCCACTTTAAAAGCAATTTCAATAATCTAACATAGTAAAGGTCATTGACTACCGTTTTGGCTTAATTGGCAGATAAAATAAAAAAATTGAGTATACCTAAGATTAAAATTATTAAGATATGAAAATGGGAATTAGCTTCCTATCAACTTGTTCACAACCGTTTTAGGGCGTTGTTAAGAAGTCATATTATGAACAGAATATCAAGCTTTGTACAATTTTATTTCTACTTCTAAACGTCTACGTGAAATTACAACAAAAAATTATCACTAACTATCTAACACTAACTACTAATGCATATTACTTACAAGTAAAATTAATTAAATTAGATTTTTAATATGTCCGCCGTTTTGAAGAATACAAGTATTATATGCTATTTCTAAATGATGTATGTAATTTGAGGCATAATTCGTTTTATTCAGATAGTTTATTGCCGCGCAAACTCGTTGCAGCACTTTCAAAACTTTTGTTGTTATTTCACGTAGACTTTTAGACATAAAAATAAAATTGTGCAAATCTTGATATTCTGTTTATAATAAGACTTCTTAACAACGCCCTAAAACGGTTGTGAACAATTTGATAAGTAGCTAATTCCCAGTTTCAGAACTTGATAATTAAAATCTGAGGTATACTCAATTTTTAATTTTATCTTCCAATTAAGCCAAAACGGTAAGTCAGAGACTCATACTATATTATATTATTGAAATTGCAATTAAAATGGCTATTCTAAAAAAAATTTTGCGAATCGTGGCAACGCCGCGTATTTAAAGAAAATATTTAAAATATGATCATTGCCTAAAGAAAATCACTGTTTTCTTAAAAATAATAAGTGATTAAAAAATTTAAAAGTTTATGAGCAATCCAAAAATGATGGTTTAAACATAACCAGAATTCTGAAGATGATCGCTAATAAGTTCGAAACGGTGCATCACAGACCCATACTTATATATCGTTGAATTAGCCTTTGAAAGGACTATCTAAAAATATAATAAAATATAGGATGTTCTATTTAAAAAAATGTTACTTTGTTTCACCACCCTGTAAATAACAAAGTGACGATTAGAAAAATTATATAAAAATTAAGATCATTAGTAGTAGAAACAACCTTTGTATTTAATTTTTTTTGTAACCCCCGTAGGTTTCGAGATAAGATGTAGGCCCCTCTTAAACGGGCCCTGTACATATTATTTATCAAAGGTGTTTTTTTCCGGTACGCCATATCTCCCTTAATAATTTATCAAAATTATTTATTGAGACGTTATTCCAGAGATTGCGTCCACCGAGATTTAATAACAATGGTTTTAAAAAACTTCAATTTGAAAAACTACTTTTGAGACAACTAAAAGTATAGTGACTCTAATGACAGTGAAGACAAACGTGCTTAAGCTCCGCCCCATCCGCCATGAAGAGGCAATTTCAAATAATAATCCGCATATGCTGCAGCTCAGATTCAACAAATACATTTATTTTACAGTGGTAGAAGACCCTACACTGACTTTATACTTGTATAGTCACTGTAGAAGACCCCATTTTGCTTCAATATATCTCTGTTTTATTCCCCAATTTAGGAAGTTGTTTGAAATCAGATGAAATGAAGTAGGTAGAAACATGGTGATATTGGTGAAAGAAATGATCCAGAATTGATTTAACGAAATGAAAATCGGATAGTTAATCGTCTTAAATTTTTATTATTATTAAACAATCCTACAGATTACTAATTATACCTTTCATAAGGCATAACCAGCCAACGTAATTTAAAAATTTTAGCTCTTTAATAAATACATCCGCTAATAAAATAAAATAAGAAACAAATTAAAACTGAAATAAGAATAACCTCAAAAAAGATTGGTTTATACAGATGACGAAAATAAAATAAGAAATAAGAATGAACCAATCAAATCACAGCTTTGTTGACAAAAACTTTTGTATTGTATGCAAGTTATGTGTTCTCTGGTGGTTTATTTTATTTACTGTATAAACTATATTAACTGTATGTAGGTAGCTGGACTTCGACTGGATCTTGGAATTCACCTTCAACGTTATTAAAGAATGTTGATATTGTTATGGACAGCTCATAAGACTTAACCGTTCATACCGAGGAGGTTTGACGTACTTTTGGCGGTTGTCTGCTTTTTTGGTGGGGCAAAATTGAAGATTGTAGGAATAGCATTAATTTTCAATTTTCGCGTCCATCCTCATGAGTCTTTTCGCACATGTCAGGAGCAAAATACACCTTCAATTTAATGAAATATCAGTTAATATCCATGAGAAAGATGATACAATAAGAAAAATTCTGGTTTAGAAAGCTCTGTTTACCATAATGTGACAGACATTGTCTATTCTCACTGCTATATCTCTCTTGAGGGAAGTACATGATGGATACATTCTATACACACCTTCTGTATCTGTCTTGACAATCTTCATCACAGATTACTAGGAAATCAGACCTTTGATCACTTGATATCACACAAAATTTTAGACTAACCTCACATAAACAGGAATAATCTGTAGGACTCCATTTATACCTTTTAATTTTCATTAACCAATGCTTCATTCGGGCAGGATCTTTGGGAAACTTTTTCATAATGAAGCCTTTTTTGTCAAAATTACTACAACTTACTGCAGCACAACCAGGCATTGTGAGCTAAACCTAGAATAAAACAACATACCTATTAAGCCTATACAATAATAGGAAATATTATTAGAATTAGAATACTCAAACGTTTATTGCCTAAGCTCTTACTGTACAGGCTAACTGGTCTTAACAATTATGAAATAATAAATAATGCACAATTTTAACCAAACTAAGACAAAACACCACGAAAATCGTACGTCGTATGTAAACAAACGCAGAATAAGCCTCCTAATGGCGAATGGCGGACGAACCCATGTGACTTCAGCAACCAATCAGAAATATAACATGCTTGTGTCGCCACTGTCATAAGAGTCAATGTAACTAAAACAAGTAAATGTCGCCATCTATTGAAAATATTGTGATGCATGTTGTGAAACTTTGAAACGTAGAACTCTGCTTATATTTTATCAGATTGATTGGAATCCTTTCTAACAACTCAAGCTCAGAGATGGCGCTCTTTGAGCTTGATTTTTTTCCAAACGTTTGAAATATAAGGGAGATATTAACTTTCATAGAGAAGAAGGAAGATATTTTCAGGAGGTTGGCAAATCAAAATGCCATTTTATGTATGGGAAATTTGTATATGTGTTTAATCGCGACAACACAAGCCGCTGATTGAGTTGACCTCAGCATTTAACTCGAGTTGGAAGTATTATGAGATGAATAGTATTTGATGTCAGCCATTAGATTTAGTTAATTACATTATTTGCGAAAGTAAAATTTATCATGCAAATAAACTGAATGAACTCGACGTATTCTTTGAAAAAGCCCTTCGAATACTAGACAGACTTTCTTCGCAAAAAAATCATACTGCCACAACGTATAGTCGAGGGGTATGAGTGCCCGCTTCACATACGTAGTGACGTATATTCGAGGCCAACTAATTTGCTTTACACAAATCACTTTTTGTCATATTCTTTTGTAAGTTAATAAGTTATAACAGCATTATATAAAAAATATTTTTCTTCTAGGAAATAAATTTATTAACAAAATTCGACTTGAGATTATTATTAAAGGAAAAAGATGAACTACACGAATATTCACCACAAGTTTCTGCTAGACCCAGGAGGCGTGTGACTTGTGTGAGTTATTTACCATGATCACTCAAAACTGTGAAATTTATAACTTTTCCGAAACTAGGACCGACGTCAGTGGGTAATGCACTAAGATAATAAAATAACAATAAATAACAATACATAATATACCTAAGAATCAAAAAAGGTTTTGAAGTTTGTGTCAAGAGTCTCCTATAGCTGATAATCTTGGTACCAATTTCAAAATCGTTACCTATGCTTCTTTCATTATATATTGTTGGTATCTAATGCAGTTAGTCCTAGTTTTTTCAAGTTATTTATTTAAGTGTGATTTGAGATTTTCAAGTTATTGCTCTTGACAAACTAACTTTAATATAGCTCTCTCCAAATTAATGTTTGCAAAAAAATAGTATCCCATATGAAATAAGCTGAAAATACATTTAATATTGTGTTGATATACCTATTAGGTTAGTGTTAAATAAGTATAATTCATTCTCCTACATACATAAAATTAAGTTAATTTTCAAAATGTTGGTACATATCTTCAAACAGTGTAATAAGAAAGTTGGTTCAAATAATATATAACACTCAAGGACAACACCTTACATTTATATTTGTTTTGGTTTAAATTTGCTAAAGATGATTTGTCACGCTAGAGTTTACCTATTTCACTACGTTCTTATTTCATGAAAAAACAATTTTAAATCATGAAAACATAAATAGTTTTCCACATTTCAGACTTGAAGGTTTATTCTGCATAATCAGTTTTAAATTCAATAAATAGCATCCAAATCCAAGAATCCCGAGGCTATCTAACATTAATAGGTTAATTCTTGTTATCTTTGACATCTCTTTAATTAAAAATCTATTTAGTTTAACATTGATTGAGCTCATAATTTTTCATATATTAATATGTCACTTCAATAATTAGTAATTACCTGTTTATAATTTATTGTAAAACGAGCATTGACCCTGCCAATATGATTCATGCATTTTTATATAAGGTGTTAAAGCAGAACAATGTTAATTATAAGGTTGATTAGTAACCTACTTTCTTTCACAAAAAATATACAGGGACTAACATAAAATGTCACACTCAAAAGTTCACCTTATGATTTTTATGATAATCCACCTTATTATTTTGCCACAAATTATATTGTAATGGTGGTGGCTAAGTTATGGTAACGAATGTAATAATTATAGAGAGAGAAATGGTATTTTGACGTATGTCCACGTTGATTAGGCTTTATCAAATACTACGAAGCTGTTTCTTGATAATTAAAAAGATAAATGAAAGTCGTAGTAAACAGATTGAAGTAGATTTCATTGATAAGCGTTATTGAACGAAAATTAAAAACTATATAAAATTTAAATGCAGCGTGAAATATTTTTTACTTATTCATACATTTATATAGATGAAATAATAGAAAATAAAAACTAAGAATTTAATGTATTATATAAAATTCAACTCCAAGCTAATCCAAAGTAGTAAGGACCCAATAATTGTACTTGTAAAATGTTTTATTCTTTTCGAATTCGAAGAAGGTAACGGCAAGTTCATAATGTTGACCTTGAAATTAGCACCTATACAGTTGGCTTAAAATTCATACCGCGTTAGCTTTGCAACATTTTTGCAATATTCATGAGGCTATTCTCAATACGTGCGTCCATGTAACTTGTCTAATTGCAATATTTTCTTTATTGTTTGAGTATACAAAACTTGCAAGCTAAATAAACCTCCTTGCTCTTAAATATACTGTTTATTGTAAGTTTATGTACAATCAGATGATTTCACTTGGCCTTCCGATAACTATTAACGGATCGTCGACGTAAGTTAACTTTATAAAATTTAATGCATTTTAAATTAATGTCAGAATTATGCACTCTAATTTATATATAAATTTTAACAATACCGAAACACAAAATTCTTCAGCGAACGCAATATGCATAAAATGGAGTCCGAAGTATTCTCTTCACTGTTATTCGCATTAATGTATAAATAGGTCCTCACTATGATTTCGACATCGACACTTTAATTAGATGAAGCTAATCAAGCATAATAAGGGTATCGTACATAGTGAATAACTCTTCGACTCTCTTCAGCCCTTTGTATGTCCACTACAAACATGCGTTCCCTACAACCTTAACAGTGTTGCCACTGTAGATCCCCTAACCACCGATATGTTTCTAAAGACATATATCCTTCTAACAGATCAGGGGTGTTTCAACGCGTCTTCAGTACGTCTTGGTAACAGGCAAAAATGCCGACCGCTAGCTTTTGTCATTTAGTTTTGACTTATAGTCCCGGATTTCAGAAAATTTTCATGAAAGGAAGAATCCTTGATAGATCTAGAGTCGCGCTCGAACTCTCGACTTCACGGTTGGAAGTAAGCCACCTCACCCACTGGACCACCGAGGGCAATGAATAACTAATTCACTAATTTAATAATATACCTATGTATAAATTCTTTGTTTTTTTTTGTAGATTTGTTTGCCATAAAAAAGTAATGATCTAATAAAAGATTTCTAGGCTAGAGATGATTTATTTTACTTTTTTGAATATTTTCAACAACCACCATCCTGAAAATACCTACTTCTTCGATCACACTATAGAAAAAAAAATCATTTTAACGATAGATTAAAGTATGATTTTTATGTTTCAACTAAACCGGTTTCACAGAATTTGATGCAAACCTAATCAGCACCTTGCTACAAAACTATGCGTCTAAAGAAATCATACCTATTTCTATATCGTTCTGTATTCATTCAAGTTTAGTGTGATTTCCAATTAGAAGGAAAAGAAAAATGATCTCTCTGAGTAAATTTAAATTCTTCCATTAGAAAATAGAGTTTTCAAACATACCTATTAAAGCTGCGGCCAGATTAGCTCTGATTACAGCCGGCGTGTCATTTGGTCGTTTACGATCGATTCCCCGGATGTTTTTATTGGCCTAATCACATTTAGATAGGTCAATTATATATACTGTGCCTGCTAAATTGTTTCGCTAAAATCATAGCTTAAAAAACAGGAAAGATAATAAGAAGGTTGTGCATAGTTGGTGTGAAATTACTTTGTCATAAAACATCTTCCGGACAGATCGGTAGATGATGAATGTCTTTAATTATTAGAACAAAGCAAGAAAATGACATTACAGAATACCAGTTTTCGTCTGAAATATTTCTAGTGTTGTGCCACTCCGTCCGCCGCCTAAACCTGATTTTGACGTTTTTACAGAAACAAATAACTGAAGCTTATGAGTTCAACTTCTAGCCCTGAAGTTACTTTTTTGCTATCTGCCTGTAAATAATGAATTTAATTATATTTTGTGAAATTTTATAAAGAATTGTTTAACTTAGGTATTACTTACTATATTATAGTTTGAATTGGGGAATGTTTGATTTTTCGAATATTTCCCAATAACAAACATTACAGCCATATGAGCTCAGATGCCTTGAAAAAGAAAGGTAGCACAATTTTAATGTAAAATAAATGCTCTTAACAACATTAGGACCAACTTTATTGTTTGGGGCATTGAAAAATTCAAAATAAGGTTAATACTATTATTAGTGCTGGTAATTTTGATGTGGTACAGCTGTGAGTAAATAGAAGACTTATAGCACAACTTCAAAAGTACCAGCAACAATAAAATTAACCTATGTTTCATTAGTCACGAAAAATGTTGAACCTACACTTATATTAGGAAATATGGCGGTAAGGATCTTGCGTTTTAAACTTTTTTTAAATGTCCAATTTAGAGTTGCTAAAGTAATATTTTCTTTAATCCTGTCACTAAAAATTTCTAATTTTCGAAACATTTTTCCGCACCACCCTATTTGAGGGTGGTTCTCCGGGGAACTAGATGTTAGATTTTTATTGATACAATTTTACAAATAAATCGGGGCATTACCTTGCAAAGGGCACGTACATACATAGAAAAAAGAAGAAAATTTAATTGTTTACGTCCTCCGTTTTTCGAAGTCGGTCAATACCTAACAAGCAAATGTCATCATCTGCTTTTTCGAAAGATTCTAACTTATACTCTCCAACATTATAAAAAGCTTGGGTGCAAATGATTCGAAAAAAAGCCTTTTTTTAGAAAAATAAGGTTACCAAGTATGTATGTAATATTATTACAACTACTACCTATATTGACATGTATGTATTATCTATCAGAGCTTCCAGACAAATATACCTACAAATTTTTATAGGTATGTTTGGTCCACACATTGGTCAGAAGCTAATAATCACATTGTGGCCGTTCTTTTAACTGGCTTGCATTTACGTCAACTGCAAGTTTCATCAAAATCTGTTTGGTGGTTAAGAAAGATAATATGGATTAAAACGCGAGTTAAGTTTTAATGACCGAAAAATAACTTTTTAAAAACGTTTATTCTAACATACAAGATTACATCAACAGGACAAGATTATATCTGAGATTATTATATGCATTACATGGTTTTATATTAAAATAAATGAAAGATCAGCATTAAGTTGTAATATGATCCAGTGAGACGTTGTGGAGCCGTGGTCTGGCTACTTGACTCCTCCCCTCTAGGTTTGAAGCACGTCCTCGTGGTTCGACTTCAGGATTGATCTAGGCAGATTTCGTTCTTCTAACGGAATTTCGATGACAGTAGCTGGCTTTGGTCGTCTTGATTTTAGGAGTTTTATTTTTCTTCTTATTAGGAAGATGATGGCATCAATGGTGATTAATATGATAAAGCTAAGGGTGATTCCAAAATGTCCTCGGTGGAACTCAATGGGAAGTATGTTGGGCTCTTGCTATTGTGGTATCAGCTTAGTCGGGTCGTCTAGATGTAGTGGTTTGACATTTAGCTTATGTTTGACTTTTGACGGTTCTTGGTGATTAGGCCATTCTTGTGAAAAAGTTCTATTTGAACCTGTCCATGTATGTTTCTGGAATGAATATGTGCAGTCGCTATTTCCCAAGACAGCATTACATTTTGTGATTTTGACAGATTTAAAAGATTTCGAACAATCCTCATTGATGTCTTCGGGTTGTTTTGTGCAGATGATAGTATTTCCGTTAGTTAGTTGAGTGAATAAGGAGAAATTGTTGCTGACAGTGGCGAAGTTGCATTTTGATAAATCGTCTAGGCTACACAGGTCTTCATGTGGTACTTTTTGGCAGTACCAGAGTGAAAATGTCTTTATGCAGTCCTCGCTGTTCCATTTGGTTGAGCCTTTTGAGTTGAGGGAAAACGTATGGGGTGGTAGTAGGATATTGTTACGAGTACTAGGAATAGGAATTATTTTGGACAAATGATAAAATTCATTGGCTAATATAGGTATTTTTAAAGTACAAATGAGTGTTTTTGAAGTGAACATAAGATTAACTTTAGTGATTTCTAATAAAGTTGGGATATTTGGAGCGATTTCAGTGTGAGAGTGAGTTGAGTGTAAATAATTGAAAATTTCTTTTAGTTCCTGTTGGTTTATCAATTCGACATTTAGTATGCCTTGATTGCTGAATGAAATAGTTCTCAAAAGTGTCTGAATGTAATTTCTTAAATTCCTGATCTGTTCTAGCTCTATGTGAATAATTATTTCACTATTCAACCTATCCTCTAAGTCTGATAAGTCTTTATAAACATTTTCTGCATGTGTTTGTATTTTCTGCAAATCCTTTTGCCATCTTTCTGTTATTTGACCTGCTAATGTATGTAGCTTGGAAATTTCAGTCATTAATTTCTCTTCGTTAGAGTTAATCTGCATAAAATTATTTTGAATGTCAATTAGATCGTTTTGATCTAGATTTCCTGATATGTATCTTATAGCTGAGCCTAAACCATCGAATAGACTTCTTTTTTGATTTTTGTCGGGGCGAGAATATATTCTCAGTTTGTTAATATCTTCTGATAGAAGATCAATGTCTCGTTTGTAAGTGTTTGCTAAGTTAAGTTTATCAGGGTTGATTTGGTTGATTATAGGTATTTGATTTAATGATAATTTAGCATTTGTAGTCTCGATACTCTCAATACTTATTGTAAAATAAACCTTATGATAGTTAACCTTATATTTAGCTAAGCCTAAGTTGTCTAATATGTATCCAGGGGGATCAATTGGTGTCAGCTGAAGTGCCTGGTTGATGGTTGTCAGTGTCATTGTCAATCTGAAAAGAGTTACTATTTTTGATCATGTGTTTACTGATTCTCTTTCCTTTTTGTGATACAAGATTTTGTTCCTTTGATTTCTTTGGATCTAGTAAAATTTTCTTGTATCTAGGTTTTATTTTATTTCTAGGTTCTGTATTTAAATAAACAATATCAGTTTTTGAGATTTTTCCTGTACGCTTTGAATTTACTTTCTCTAAATTGTTTGATTGCTTATTGAATTGTTTTTGATAAAGGTCGTTATAGAAAGGGATGATTTCTTGTTTCCTATGCTCATTATAGTCTTGAAATATTTGTTTTTCTGGATTAATTTCATGTAGATTAAGATTTTCGTAGGGACCATAAAGTAATGAAAACGGTGTAAAATTAGTTACGGAGTGAACGGATTGGTTGTAAATTAAAATTGCTGTGGTGATTAATTCCGTTGTACTTTCTTTGGATTTTTGTCTGAGAATACGTAGTTTCTCTATTAAAGTGGAATGTGCTCTTTCGATTGGTGAATTCCCAGTATGAGCTTGAGGAGTAGTATAGTGAATACGAATTTGGAACATGGACATGAATTCTTTCAAGGTTTCGCTGGAGAATTCTTTGGCATTGTCGCAAGTTATCTGTGAAGGATAATTATGATGAGAAAAGTAATGGCGTAATTTGTTCAAAATTGTTATGGAATTTGCGTCGTGAAGTTCATATGCTTGAAGGTATCTGGTAAATAAATCTATGATTGTTAAGTATCGCTTGTTTTCTACAAAAAATATGTCTATGTGGAGTATTTCAAAAGGTCTTTTGGCTATGAGTGGTCCTGAAAATGGGAATTTCCGAGGATTCCGGTCGTATTTGGAAGTTAAACATAGTTCACATTTATTAATATGATTTGTGACAAGATCTTGAATTTTTGGAAAATAGTATTGAGACTGAAGGCGTTTTGTAGTTTCTGTTATTCCATTGTGAGTATGTGAGTGATAGTCTGAAATTATTCGTATCTGTTCATCTTTATTAAGGATATCTTTCAGAAACGTATTAACTTTAACAATTTTTACGTTGGGTTCAAATATTTCGGAACATTTCCTGTAGGCCGATTGAATGAGATCGTCTTCTTCGCAGTATATATAGTACGTTTTCGTAGGGTCTATAATTTCGTGAAACATATTACCTAGTATAGTTTCGTCAATTCCTCTTCTGAGTGTTAATGTGTATCTATTCTTTCCAAAAGGTTTTGTAAACACAATATCGTTTTTGTCACCGTATTTCAATAAAATTTGATAATGAGCGGGATTTAAAGATTTTTCAGATATTGGAAAATTAAACGCTGGATTTTCTTGAGCTGTATGTCTAGTTTCACCTGAATTGTTTCTCTTTTCGTCATCGTCTGGTTGCGCACTTGATTGATTTGAGAAAGGGTTAGCGTTCAAAATATTGTCAGCTTCACTATTTGTTATCGATAAATTGGATTCTGAGCCGAACGTTGGTAATACCGACAGAAGGTCGATATCTTTATTTTGATCACCTTTAATTAAGTCTAAATTCTTCTTTGCCGTATTCATAGGGGGCACAACTATAATGTCACTAATAATGTTCACTTTAGGTTCCTCTCTAGCGGATTTCATAAGAGCTAAATTTTTTCTATTGCGTCTGTTGGAGATGATTTCATCTATAGCATTTATCTCGATTCTTGAGAGAGCATCAGCTACGTAGTTCTCTTTACCTTTTTTATATTTAATTTCAAAATTAAATTCCTCAAGTTTTAGTTTCCATCGAATAAGTCGTTGATTTGGTTCTTTCAATGAATGTAACCAAACTAAGGGTTTATGGTCAGTTTCTATAAGGAATTTTCTACCAAATAGATAGGGACGGAAATGTTTACAGCTGTCGATAATTGCAAGCAGTTCTTTTTCAATAGTACCATAATTCTTTTCGGCTGAATTCAATGTTCTTGAGTAGAATGCAATTGGGTGAGTGTTTTGAGAGATAACGCTTCCTATGGCAACATTACTAGCATCTGTAGTTAGAGTGAATATTTTTGAAAAATCGGGGTATGCAAGAACAGGGGCATTACAAATAATTTGTTTACATTTTTCGAATGAATCAATATATTCTTGATCTTTAAGATTTATTTTAGTACCTTTCTTAAGATATTTATTGATCGGATGGGAAATTTTGGCAAAATCTCTTATAAACTTTCGGTAATATGAAATCATACCAAGAAATGATCTTATTTGTTTCTCAGATTTTGGAAGGGGAAACGATTGAATTGCTTCAATTTTATTTGGGTTAGGTTTAATTCCATCTGGAGTGATGATATGTCCTAAAAATGCTACCTCCTTTCTCAGGAATTCGGATTTATCTATAACCCTCTGGAATGTTGCTGGGGCGTTCTTTATGCCAAATGGCATACGAGTATATTCGTAGTGACCATTGTCGACAGTGAAGGCAGTCTTCTCAGCCGAATCTGGATGAATTTCTATTTGGTGGAATCCTTGGGCAAGATCTAGTGCCGAAAAGTAAACACATCTGCCAAGATTGTCAAGAATTTCGTCGATTCTGGGTAAAGGATATTTATCTTCGATAGTTTTTTCGTTTAATTTTCTATAGTCTATACGGAATTTCCTTTTTCCACTGGCGTCTAATTTTTTGGGGACAATCCAAACAGTGGAACTATAAGGAGAGATACTGGGTTTTATAATTTTATTATCTAGAAGTTTTTGGATCTGATTTTGTATCTCTTCTTTAAGATGGTATGGATATCTATATGACTTTTGATAAATAGGCTCTTCATCAGCAGTTCTAATGTTATGTTTGACAGCATGAGTGAAAGAAAGATCAGAGTTTTCGTTATAGAAGATGCTTTTGTATGCTTTGCAAGTTGAAATGATGAGGCTTTTCTCCTCGGGGTTCAGATGTTCTGTTCGAATAAGTTTAGTAATGTCTATATCATTATAAATGTCATAATTTGGACCAGATTGTTGAATGTTGATAGGGGTTGGACTGGAATTGGTTCATGAAAGTTTATGGCAATTTGTGAGAATTGTAGATATTGTTCAATTGGAATTTGTACGTATCCGTCTGAAGCTGAAGTGATGCACTCAGGGATAGAAATATTGTTTAAAGAAATTTCTGGTAAAACTACAGGGCCGTTGTCAAGTGTTACAGGAATTTTCAATATAGGCTTATCAAGTTGTTCTGTGTATGGTTCAAATAAACCAGGATTTATCTCAAAATAAAATGGTATTTTAATATTTGCAATTTTTAATATATGATTCTTATAATCTATAAGAGCTTTAAGAATATCAAAATCTTGACTACCAATAAGAGCATCGAATCTTTCGTGCCACGGGACTATAAACATGTCGAAAATATGTTCTATTCCAAAATCGTTTAATAGAGGATATTGACAACTCAATGAGCCATTATAAGTGGTTTTAATTGATTTCACGGAAAATTTTGACTTGAAAATGTAATTGGAGAATAGTCGAAAGGCTGGTTCTGGATTGATTATAGAATTGGTTGCTCCTGGGTCAATTAATATCTTAAGATCTAATCCGGGAAGGTATATGAAAGGTAGTTTTGGTGATGAGTTTATATTGTTGATATCTATTCCGAGGCTATTAATTAAAAATTTTCAGTTTCTTAATTTTCTTCGATATTTAAATTTTGGAACTGATCGTCTGTATTATCTATGTATGTCTGTTCGTTATATGTGTATTCGTCTTGATAAGTACCGTAATCTTGATTTTCATCTTCGTTATAGTCTTGTTCGACGTTGAATAGTTCTTCTACCATTACTCTAGGGGGGCCGGTTTGTTTAAAATGGTTCTGTGGTCTGTTTTGGGGCCTAAAAGTATGAGCTGTTGATATGCTCATCGGTGTGGGTTTGTAATTGTCATGTGGTTTCTGTTGTCTTTTGAAAACTTGTGAGTTAGAAGGGAATTGTTTGGGTGGGATGGGTTGATTTTCATTTGGAAATTTCGGAAGTATTTGTGGTCTAAATGGCTGATATTGAAAGGACTGATTTGGCAATTGAGGTTGGAATTGTTGGGGTTGAAATGGTTGACTAGGCATATGTGGCCTGAATTGTTGATATTGAACGGGAAAATGTGAATTTTGAGATCTGAATTGTTGGAAGTGGAGGGGTTGTTTATTCTGATAATTTGATGATTGAGATTTCTGGGGTGGACGTATTTTTGTTGACTTCTGAGCTCTAAGGAAGTTTGCAAATTCTATCTGGGACCTTTCGTTATCTAGTTTCTTACACTCAAACAGGGCATGTTCAAGGCTTGGAATTGAAAGAAGATGATTTCGGTAGGGTTCTAATAGACCTGCTTTAAATATTGCAAGGGCTTGTTCAGTGTACATATTTTCTTTGGACTTACGAACACTTTCATCATTTGTATTGATTGCTAAATGTTCCTTAAGAATTTGTAATTTGGAAATAACTTCTTCATAGAATTCTGAAAAGGTTTGTGGATAGATTTGAATTGTTATATTAAGATCGTGAGCTAGTAGCTCTTCGGACCTAGGATCTCCGAATCGTTCAGTAAGGGCTTTCTTCAGGCTAAGCCAAGTTTCGAAGTATTGGTTAATAATGAAATCTCTAGCTGGACCAGAAAGTTTGGCTTTAATTTGTTCTAAGACTAGAGTGTTGAACAGATGATTGTCTTTTGTTTCTAGAAGCATTATATATTTCTCGGACTGCCTAATAAAATATGCGAGGATTTTCGAACCACCGGAATATTTGGGCAGGAGGTTGTTTGCCATTGTTATCTCAAGTTGGGTAATAGGGATAGGATTAGCCATGTTATTTATTGTTTCGTCCGATTGAGAGATATCTAAATGTTGGAGTAATTTAAGTAAACTGTCTGTACGAATAGGTGATATAGATCGACTACGATTATTGCTCATAAATATATTCAACTAACAAAAAAAATATAAAAAAAATACGAGAAACTAATCACTTCAATTTCAAAAAAATATGATCTATGCAAAAACTAAATTGCAGAGAATGTGTTGTACATGCAAAAAAAATCGACTACTGGTATTTATTTTAAGTAAATCAATTAAAGTCAATCTTATTTTATAAAGAATATAATCACTGAAGGAACTATATTTCTTTACTAAATTCCACAGATGAGAATTAGCCAATAAATTAAATTAAAGGAAAATGACTTACAGGATAATGCACAAAAGGATCATTTGTAAGGTTCTTCCTTGTCTCTGGATTCACTGAAGGAACTGGAGCCTGTTTGACGACCTGGATTCCACTGAAGGGATCTGATGTGGGCCGGAGATATTTCTTCTTTGATGCACCTCGTAGTTGAACACAGTCACTAATGTCTAGTCAAAAATTGTTCGAGATATCGTCTTAATTTCTTGATAGAAAACAGTAAAACGTCTACCGCACTGAAGGGGTAATTAATCGATTTACCGACGATATCCTGTTCGCAGCGCCAGTTAAGTTTTAATGACCGAAAAATAACTTTTTAAAAACGTTTATTCTAACATACAAGATTACATCAACAGGACAAGATTATATCTGAGATTATTATATGCATTACATGGTTTTATATTAAAATAAATGAAAGATCAGCATTAAGTTGTAATATGATCCAGTGAGACGTTGTGGAGCCGTGGTCTGGCTACATAACTCGCGTAAGTGTAACGGCCTGGCTTATGTATGTATGCGTGTTTGCATAAAAGACGTGCACTGATTCTGATGATTATTTTTTCAGTTGAAATGAATGTTTCTTTTTTATGTAAATTTCTTATAGAAATGTACCTATTGCCATCGTTCACACTTTTGAATTTCGAAAAAATTTTAACGGCATGATGTTATATCTCTATAAGTTAGTCCAAAAAACATTTGGTTCCAAAGTTTATATATATATATATATATATATATATATATATATATATATATATATATATATATATATATATATATATATATATATATATATATATATATATGGGATATTACGAAATTTGTTAACACGATAGAGGTCGCAATTTTGGAGGTATCAAGTTCAAATTTGCCACAAAAATCAATCCTTTAAATATATCGGCCGAGTTGGTTATTGGGCAATATCGGGTAAGTAGTTTCAAAATGGCGACCGTTCAAACATTTAAAAAAATTATCAAAAAAGAGCCGTAGTGTAAATATCATCAAAAATTATTTTAGATTATAGATATAATCAGTACCTACAACTTTTGTTCGAAGCAATTTTCCATAGAATGAACAGATAAAAAAAAAGAAAAAATAAGAAATATTGATAAAACATGAACACTCAATATAAATTTGATGTAATTGTACATTTTCTGGAGATCTTAATATAGACCCTTATTAAAAAAATATATAGTATATTTACTGAAAAGAAATAGGTGAAAAAAAAAATTCTGCCTTGAAGTGGAACGCGAACCCTATCTGCTTTATATTCAACAGCCAAAACAAAAACCTCTAACCGCAAGGGTATGACACATACAGCAATATTATGTAATAACATGTAGGTATACCAATGAAAAAGTTAGTAAAATTTCAGTTCAATAAATTTTGAGAAATTTACCTTTCCGCTGACTACAGGCCATCGGGATTTTTTATCATGCAATATTCCTTTCCCCCAAAAATATCTCAAAAGGTAGTGGAGAGATCAATATTTTTAGAAAATTGAAAATTAAAATCACAAGTTTCCGGGTTTTCGTGTCATCGTTGCGTGGACAGCGTAGAGGTCGAGAGGCCGGGTAGCCGTGAAAAATGTCCACTGAGCTGTTCGGTGGCTACCTCATGAACATCTGTTGCGAACTACCCCAGTAAATATGCCTAAAATAAATATTAATAGTATCACTTGAAAACTTCGATAATCTGTAGGACCCGTTTGCTAAATCTATGAGAGAGAGGGAGATCCGCAACGCTCTCTGTGGAGTAGGTATGGCACAAGGCATTTCAAAAAGAACATTGCATTGTGTAACTATAGTCTATCTAAATGGGCAGTGCGCTTACGTCATCAGCTAGAGACATTCTAGTGAAATTTTTATCAACTTCCATTGTCATCTGACATTGAAAATGCCCCAATAATGTAGGTAGGTAGTTATTAAACAGAGATTGTTTTGAAATTTATCAGTTTGAATATTTATTTACAGAGTTGTCAAATCAATTTATTATTGATGTTTAGAAACATGTCAAGGGCCATTGCCATGTTTGTTTTTTACAATTCGTATTTAATTATGACGTTACTTGTCAATACTAAACCAATCACAATAGAAGTTTATTTATCTCAAATATTTTAAAATTTTAAACGTCACAAATAACTTATGATTATCATAACAAAAGGAGCTTGTTCCGAAATTTAAACCATTAGCCTGACCAAGAAGACTGGAAATAGAAGATTAAACTCGCCCTAAAAATCGTGTAAAATTTCATACCATACGCATATCTTTTATCAATGCGTCTTGGCGCACCATGCCGTGCGCAACGAGCGGCTCTCGATTAAAAAGGACAGCAGATTTAAGGTAATTGTGAAGATGTTTGTCAATGTTCGTCGTACACGAGGCCACGCTATGATATGTAACTTCTGTTATCTCATGTGGCTACGTAGAGAAGCATAGGAAGTTTACTATCCTTGTTTCCAATCTTCTTGAGCCTGACCAGGCCTAATGACGTCATGATTCGACGCTATGCTGTTGAATCGTTAGAATTTACCATAGAATTTTCACGACAAAATTGCTTAATCATACTCGATGAATTTTGACATAGAAATAGACTGGACCTTGAAGGGGGTGAAGTAGGCAATGAAATTTACATTTATGGTTTTGGCGAGGAGTACAATAAGGGGTTGATTTACAAAATGTAAAATACTTTTTTCTGGGTATGCTGATTCGACTATTCTCAAATATCGGCCTCTCTCTCTCTCAGTCCTTCCACCCCCGGAGGGGTATAGGTGACATTATGACAATGACTTTACGGCCTCTATTGCTTTTCTCCAGGTATCTCGATTCTGTACGACTTGGCCCGACTCCTGCAGACCCATTCCAACAAAAGACTTCACTTGATCAGCCCATCTTGTTGGTGATCTACCCCTTGGTCTTGTACCTTCGATTTTCCCCGTCACAACAAGCTTTTCAATAGTATCAGCTCTTTTCATAACAAGACCAAAATATTTTAAATAGGTACTGTTTGTTGATTTTGTTTATGAGTCGTTCTTTTATTTTCGGCTCATCAAGGCTAGAGATGTTAGTACGATGTTCTGTGTACAAGATTCTCTGAATTTTTCGGTATGCCCACATTTCAAAAGTATCGATTCTTTTTTCTCACTTTTTTAATGGTCCATATTTCCGATGCATACGTGGCTATGGGAATAATGAGGCTGGACAGTAATCTCACTTTTGTATTTTTAGTTATTGACGGATCTTTCGAAATTTTCATAAGTTTTGTTGTTGAGCTTCTAGCCATAGCCAACCGCCTTCTCGATTCCAACTCACAGCTACCATTGTTTGTTATAAGGGAGCCCAGCGATTTCTTTTATGTGTGACACGTCTTCGTTTCGACTAACAATGATTACTTTGGTTTTTGTTATATTAATTTTCAGACCATACTGTTCGCTGGTTACCTCGAGACTCTCCATAATTGCCTGTAGTTCTTCTATTGAGGTTGCCATGATGAGAGTATCATCAGTGTACCTGAGGTTGCTTATCTTCTTCACACCAATTGCTACACCTCCATCCCAGCCATCCAAGACCATCCTCATTATATGCTCGCTGTATATATTAAACAGTATAGGCGAGAGGATGCACACTTACCTAGAAAGTGTTATTAAGTTTAATTTTGCCGACCGTGTTCTTATAGAGGGATCTAATAAGATAGACAAGGTGTATAGGTGTTCCCATATTGAATAAGATTGACCAGAGCTTGTTCCATTGGATGCAGTCAAAAGCTTTTGAATAGTCTATAAAGCAAAAATATATTGTTCTTTGATATTCTCTCACTTTTTCCATTATTTAGCGCATATTGAGGATTTTTTCTCTGGTTCCCTTCTCAGGCATAAAATCTGTTTGTTCAGAGGAGATTTGTGGTAATAGAAAAACCTTGAGTCTCTCATTTATGATCCAGAGAAATACTTTAGCAACATGTGATACCAGGGCCATTGCTCTATAGTTGTTACACTCTAGTGGCGATCCTTTCTTATATAGAGGAATAAATGCAACCTCACACCACTCTTTCGGCCATCTTCCAGAATTCCATATCATATTACAGAGTTGGTACAGTATATCTACAGCCGTTTCTCCCATTCCCTTGATTATTTCTGCAGTTATATCGTCAGTACCGAGTGCCTTTTTGTTTTTCAATTTTTTATGGCTTTTCTTCCCTCTGATTTCAATATGTGTCGCTCTTGTTCTTGTGGGGTTATATTTACGGAAATATAGTCATCTTCATGTAATTTAAAAAGTTCTCTACACTATTCTTTCCATACATCAGTAATCCCAGGTATATCAGTAACTATTCTACCCTCTTTAATTTTAATTATTTGCGATTTAGGTTTGAAATCTCTGGATAAATATTTTACTTTATCATTTAGCTCTTGAGGTTATTGAGGTGAGATTATTTGTTGCATGTTCTTTTAGGTCTTTACAGATACTGTTGATGAAAGCCTTCTAATTTTTTTTACATGTCACCTTGATTTCTTTGTTAATTTTTTTGATTTTTTCTATATCGGCCTCATCATCTTCAAAACTTCAATTATTTATATGGAAAACTGAAATAAGCGAGTTAATGTAAATTAGGTATCACAATGTCAATATTTGTGATCGATTGGAAACCTCCGTAGTTAAATTTTCAAAATAGTATCTTAAGTGGTATTTTAGAAAAGGCTAATTGCAATTCTATGTGGTACACCCTGTATACTGACAATATGATTTGTTAAAGTATAAGTAATTATGCCTTGTTAGTTTTACCTATATTTTAACTGAAGTCCTCTCGAGATACTTGAGAAAAGTTGATATAAAACATTTATAATTTACTTAAATACCTACTCCAAACTAACCATATAATTTAGCGAAGATTAATTTCATTGAAATCTGTCAACCATAATCGTCGAGCACAGAGCCATCAATAACCAATTTCCCTAATTCTATCTTAGTAGTTTTGTCCATACCAAGAATCTTTTTCATAATACCGACACTCAAAACTTGAAAGGCTATATAAATAAAATAAAAATCCCGACGGCGTATAGCCACCGGAAAGGTAAATTTTTCAAAATTCAACTTGAACAACAATTTTTCAGGGTATATATTAATATTTCCAGAAAATGTACAATTACACCAAATTTATATTGAGTGTTCATGTTTTACCAATATTTTCTTATTTTTTCTTCATTAATTTTGTTTTTATGTGCATTTTATGAAAAATTGTTTCGAACAAAAGTTGTAGGTACTGATTATATCTAAAACTTAAAATTATTTTTGATGACACCACGGCCTTTTTGATACTTTTTTTAAATGTTTGAACGGTTGCCATTTTGAATATAATAATGCCCAATAACGAAATCGGCCGAGATATTTAAGAGATTGATTTTCGTAGCAAATTTGACTTGATACCTCCAAAACTGCGACCTCTATGGTGTTAACAAATTTCGAAATTTCGTAATATCTCATATATATATATATATAAACTTTTGAACCAAACGTTTTTTTGGACTTACTTATAGACATATAACAACATGCCGTTGAATTTTTTTCGAAATTCAAAAGTGTGAACGATCGCAATAGGTACATTTCTATAAGAAAGTTATCTAAAATAGATTGGGTAATTTTAATATTTTTATAATACCTATTCAAGTTGCACCTGTAATTGCATCGTCTGCAGGCCCCATATGGTGAGACAATTAGCAGTAAACTGTTCTATTATGCAGGAATCGTGCTTATCCATTCACAACATGCGGCTAACGTAGTCTTTAATAACATACAGCTTATTTATTTGTATATGTATATGCCAATGAGAAGCTTTAATTTATATCACAACTCCAGCACTAAAGATACGAGTATAGAGAAATATTGTGAAGTGATTCTCTGTATTTTTTTTTAGCTCCATTTATAACGAGAGACGATGAAACATGATACTCGTAGTTAAAATAAAAAAGTGCTAGTTGAAGACACTTGAAACAAGTTGCGCGCATAGAATTTTCGCTTAGGTTTTCCAGTAGGTAAACTATGAGTAAATTCCCTATACGTATTCGACATTTTTTCGAAGTTGTAGGTTTCCTGGTTCCGTGGATAAGGTGGGAACGATCAATTTTCTCCAATACTCCCTATACATTTGTCCATTATAAAAAAAAGTTGTGTTACTCATAATGGGCCTTTTCAATTATTGTATCATATAATCTACTTGAAGGAGATGTTTCTTGTAATTATCTAATGTGTCCCACAATCTACCCCCGATATCAGAATTTTAAACTATTTTGGTATTGTAGATTCGAAAAAAATATACTGAGAGTACCGGTCATAAAGACAGACAGATACATGCGGACATGAGGGTTCCGTTTTCTCATCGGATTCACAGAACCATAAATTTACTATATTTTTCAAAGTATTTTCAATGATTATAGTTATTTTATGGAAAGAGAAGTAAATCTTATTTTTGAAGTATACTTGGAAATGTAGGAACAGTATCCTATAATTTGTGGAAATTCCCATAGCTAGGTATTCTATCTAATAGCAAGAAATTATCATTTCTTCCGTAAATGTATTAACTCCTTGATTGTATGATTTATATTTTTGATCAAACAATCATTTATTTATATTACATAACTCCCCCTTTCCACTATTCCATATCTCCATATCTCATTTTATAGTTCAAAAATTGTCTTGATTATTTATAGGAATCACAGAGATAACGATTATTTTCTACTCAAAGGTACTTAATGTAAGACATTTTATCCAAAAAAACCTGTTTAATTACTTGTGGACAACACACTCAGCTTCTTATTGCAATTTATTTATTATAAAAAATAATAAAACAATACATCATCGTGTAGTTTCAACATCAAATATATTTCTTTCTGATAGTGCCCTGCATCTAGAGTGCGTTGGCGTTTATCTTATTGCCAGTCATTAGTCATCCATAGCAGCGTGGTAAAGCTCACAGCTATTATTTATGGCTGTCCCATGTTTGAACGCTGCCAATTTATTTATCTGTGAGCCATTCCTATAGAAGGAGTATTAATTCAATGGCCATTCCTGTCTTTGCAACTTTGCCTGAACCACCAGGTATTGATTATCTTTTCCTTCTCACAATTAGGCCCACGTATCGAGGTTCTTCTGCCAAAGAATATTCCTCTATAATTATTGGATACTTACATTATTTATAAAAAAATGCGTTGGCCATAACTCGAACCCGGGTCAGTTGTACAAAAGGCAAATACGTTACGATCACACTACCAGAGAATTTTTTATTTTCATGATCCTATACATCGATAGATATAAGCGGCTGGTCAGCGTAAATTTACTTTATTAATTCAACATTTTTGTATCACATATTATTAATTATTGTTAGCTTGATGCACTCCTTGGCCATATAAGCTTTCTTCACGTATTATATAGGTTTGAACAACTTTAACTCTTTCAACACTTCGTCATTTGGCCGGGTTTCCAGTAGCGGTCGAAACTTGTCATATGCTCAACTATAGGATAAGGCTCTTTAATATTATTATTTATTAAATATTCTATTGGAATATTATCATTATGCTCATGAAGTTACGTTTCTCGTTATAGCCATACATTCAGTCTATAGCGGGTTTAATTTTAATCCAAAGCGAATATTAATGTGGTGTACTCATAAACGAGACAGACCACAGATGAAGGAAGGCATTGTTTTTTTAATTTATTGAATTTATGCTAAGTTATAGAAGCGCACTGTATATTACGAGTATGCTTACATAAACTTTTCACGATTTAAAAGTAATAGATGGGTATAACTAATATGACATGCATTTTACGAGGATACATAATTTATAAATGATTAGCATTTATTTATTTCTCTCATAAAAGCTTTTATCAACTGATAGTTTTAATTTATATCTCGGAAAAAACAGAAGTAATAATAAAATCAGTCATAAGCTAAGAGTTCATTCCCAAAGTTCTTCTCAACATTATCATAATGTATTTACTACCTGAGTCTCTCAGTGTTTAAGATAAACTGATAGAAAGTAATCAGAATTAAATGATTTCTTTTATATTCCAATGATACCATTTGTAAAATTTAAAGAACAAATTTACGAAAAAACTTTCGGAATTAGACGAGTACTGTAAGTATATAAAACTCACCACAATTAATTTTTCAATTTGAAGCTCTGTACCCCAGATATTAAACATTGAGTGTCAAAAATATGAATGATGCCATAAAATTTACAGATCAAAAGGTTTATTCCATTGGTTTGAAATGTTTAATATACTCATCTTTTCAAGAAGTGTCGAAGCAATCACAATAACAAAGGAGGTACACAAACAATTCTTCTGTAAGTATGCTCTGGCTTATGTACCTACGTGCGTTTTTGCATAGTAAAAGAATACCGATTTTGATGATTCTTTTTTCAATGGAGCAAGAGTGTTGAGCGTTGGTCCCATATGTTTTTTGTCAATGTCGAATATTTCCTTCTCGCCAAAAAGTGGGGGTACAAAATGGATGCACGATGGAGGGGACAAAATTTTCTAAATGAAAATTTTATCTAACAGGCTTAAAAAAGATAATTTCTAGCATATTTAAATTTGATAAAATTTTAAGAAATTACAAGTTTTCGAGTTACAATACGCAATGTGCATTATTGTCTAGTTGGTGCTACAAAATAATGTTAATTAAAATCTAACATCTTCCCCCGGAAAACCGCCCCTAAATAGGGTAGAGGGGTAAAACTTTTAGTGACAGGATTAATGAAAAGATTATTTTCAGCAACGCTAAATTGGACATTTTTTTAAAAATGGTTTCCAAGTTACCGCACTAGAAAAACGTCAGATCCCTAACGCCGTATTTTCTAATCATGGAATGTAAGTGTACGTTCAACCATTTTCATGACGTATGAAATTAAGGTGTCAAAGTATTTTATTTACCTACAACTGCACCACTTAAAAATTACCAGCACCTATAGAATCAATATTATGTATTATATTTTTTGTGCACCAACTAATATAGTCGACCCAGTTTTTTTGGAATAAAATATTTAATTGTTCCATATCCATATTCAGCTTTGCTAAGGAAGGCTATCAATATAAATATTTGAATTATACATAGGTTCCATTCGATTCAAACATACTCCTTTAATTAATTGTATTAATTAACCACCTTCTTCAATATGAGTTATGTAATTAACATCTCAAATATTTTATTGTAATTAAGTCAATAGAAAGGGATATTGTGTAATGTAGATACCTATCAATTACGCATGTTGCAAATTAATACAACTTTTACCACACTCATACACACATTGTCTGACATACGAGTTATCATAATACATAATAATTAGAGATCAGCCTATTTGAACTACATATAATATGTAGGTATGTGCAATTCTTATTCTTTTGTATCTGTTTATCGCAGGTTCTCAGTATTTTCAGTTCTTTGTATTATTGGTTCTCTACATTTTTGTATACCTAGATCTGACAAATTAGAATACACATGGAGTTTAGAGTCAAAATCAATGTTATCTTCAATTTATCTACATCAGGTTTTTTTAATAAAATAACTTGTACATTTAACATATTATACAGGGTGGTCCGAATTATAATGGAGAAACTTCAACAGCGTATTCAGCAGATAAAATTAATTAAAATAGTTCATATAAACTTATCTCCAAAAACGCTTTGTTTTGAAGATACGGGGTGATGAAATATTGCGAAAAAAATCATTTTTTCTTATTTTTAAAGAATCTCTTCTAGATTTTGCTTTCTAACGTAGTAGGTATTATTGCCACAAATTTATAGCATGATAAACACTTGTTTTTGTTTTACCAGTTGCGTTCGTGAAACCATTTTAATTATTTGAAATAATAAAAAAATGTACACCAATAGTTCATCTCAATTTTGTTAACAGATTAAGATAAATTGATCAATTCTAAACAAAAATGGTCTCTATAGTCATTTCGCTAAAAGAAACCGTTCTCGAGAAAAATGACTAATGAGATCATTTTTGTTTAGAATTGATCAGGATATCTAAATTTGTTAACAAAATTGCGAATAACCATTGGCGTACAACTTTTTTTATTACTTAACGTAATTAAACTAAAACAAGTGTTTATCATGCTAGAAATTTGTTTTCAAGTGATAATAATACCTGCTAAGTTTGAATGCAAAATCTAGAAGAATTTCTTTAAAAACAAGAAAAAACGAATTTTTTTCGCAATAGTTCAGCACCCCGTTTCTCCAAAACGAAGCGTTTTTGGAGATAAGTTTATATGAACTCCTTTAATTATTTTTATCTGCTGAATAAGCTGTCAAAGTTGCTCCATTATAGTTCGGACCACCCTGTATAGTAAACCTACTAGATTTTCGTTACTTTAAGAGATATGTAGAAAGAATCAGAATAATTTTATTTCTGACAGAATAATTGATTTGAGAACGTGTCGCAGCTCATACCAAGCTTATTTCAGAACCCCGGAAAAAGCTTTTACTCACATTCTTTATCCAATTATTCTGTCATTTTCGCTTCCGATGTTCAGTAAAATCTGTCTTCTTTCAAAGCAGTTTTCTCGACTCAATGCTCTATATTCTACTCTATAGCATTACTTATAATAAACTTATCGAGAGCCATCTATTTCCAGAATGAAAGATGTCTTAAACATATTTTATACTTTGAATAGTCCCAATCTTATCACCTTTTTCTTCTTCGACTGAAGTGAGTTTGATCGTATTTCCATTACAAAAAAAAATCCTCTCTACTATAATACCTAGGGATACACAACTATTACTGTTTGTAAATATTCTTTCATTGTATATTCAATCAAATCTAATAAACTCATCAGCATCAAAACAAATATTCAAATTCTCTTTGCAATATAAATCATAATAATGAATATGCAGACATCGTCATCGTTGTTTTATATGTAGGATAGACGACGCCAACATCGATCGTAACCCATTTTCTGATCTTTACACAAGTATTGCCATGCAAGTAATATGTTTGTTCTTCATCATTCAGCTTTTTTAGAGTAGTTAGATACGCTACTCCTAATGCATGAATTCATTTCAAATATTAAAGAATACATGTTTGATTGAAAGTTTATAATCAGATACAAACTAATTACCTGAATGATCACGGAATTGTTTTTTAGTTTTTTTAGAACAGATAAAATATTAGTAAGATTGTGAATAGGAACTGAAAATTTTTGAAGCAATAACTAAAAAAATCTACATTTATAGCCGACCTATTCCCTCTTCCGAATTTTTGGCCGACTTCCCCAATGGAGGAGGTATATTTTTGATGTTTTTTTTTTTAATAAAGTTGAAAATATGTATATCAGAGCCGCGATGTTTTGAGATCTCTGAATAACAACAAGTTCCTACAAGCAAAGCCTTATATCGAGCGACCCAACAAAAATCCATTCGCAGTAGGCATTTGAAATGGGGAGCGTGTCTTTACTAGATTCAAGTAGTATGTATTTGTCATTTCATTATCGATTCCTGGCTATCACTGCTGTCAGGCAAATGGCAAATGACAAGACGGATAGAGGAGTAGGATGCGAAACTAACCAGTACAGCTAACGAAACGTATCAAAATAGTATAAGGCGGCTGCACATTATATGACAAACTAGGCAAACGCAAACGTTTGTAATATCTATGTACGTATATACTTGTCAAATGATATTTGCCAAGTTAGTTGTTTTCGCGCTAACATGGCAAAATAGGCGAATCACCTTAGTTAATGTGTAGTGGTACAGCTCGATCACGAACAAGCTTGTACAAGCAGAAAACAATTCCTTTGACTCGTGTCTTTTTAAAAGATTTCTATCTGAACGTAGAATAATGCAAAATTTTGCTTAGTTTGGTAAGTGCTGTTCCCTACAAACTCCACATATTACAAACGTTTGCCTAAATACAGTTGGAGTTGGTATCTACAACAACAAACTACGACACAACTTCAAAAGTGCCAGCACAAATAGAATCAATATTATTTTGAATTTTTCAGTGCAACTAAGTCGGTCCATTTTTTTAATATTTATATTGATTTTGTTTGTAATTTGTGAAAAGCTATTGGAAATGTAAAACAAAGTTAAATCAAGAAAAAATATATTCCATCTTATTATTCTATTGGCACTAGACTAAACCAATAAAAAAGTGGATATATGCAAAATGCTTTTAATGCGGTTTTGTTCCAAAATATAAGTCATAGTGGATCTTGACTCATTTCAAGAAATGACTGTGAAATAATAGTCATAGTGAAACTTAACAACAAATCAACTAAAATTAAACCACAGATCAAGGAAATATAGGGACGGAGTGTAAACAAGCGGACTGGTGGATGGATTTAGTATTTGCTGTTACAGCGGTAATAAAAATACTCTGAAACTCTCTACTCTCTACTCAACTACGGTTCATGAGATACAGCTCGCTAACAGACGAACGGATGGACTGACTTAATATTTGTTATTGTAGCGGCAATAGAAATGTATATTCTCTGGAAATTTAAGATGTCTACCTATTGAAGTTCATGACGGACAAACGGACGGACAGCAGAGTCTCAGTTACAGGGGCCCGTTTTCATCAATTTGGTACAGAACCCTAGAGAGGCGTATGCATTTCCATAGTTCGAATCATGCGTTATGGTATTCAGTTCATTCAAAAATTTCATTGAATATCTCATTCAGCTTTTCCCAAATTTTACATTTTTTCGGGCAAAATATCCATTTTGTCTTACCGTAAGAACCTTATTCGGTTTATATACAATAATTATTGGAGATATGGATGTTAGTATTTAACATTACATTGCAATGTAAGCTAGATTAGAAGGATTCAAAAAGGTTTGTTGTGTGGCTTATAAGTTATTTACCGAGTGTTTCATAAAGAATGATCATACCTACTCTTAATGCCATATTCTATGAGCAATTTTAAGTTGATATGAAAACATTTACCTATATGCACCCTTAAAAAGTTACAGCCCTTCAAAGTTTCATTACATCGATAAGTTTTTTGACTGTAAAATCCAATCATTACAAAATAATTAGCTTGAAACTTTGGTCTCTTCTAATTTTTAGGTTAAAATATCGGAAGAAGGCAAAAAGTTTCTTAAGTATATAATTATTTTCTAAATTTCTAAAACAAGTTTGCTGGATGTAACGGAAACTAAAAATATGGGGATTGTGAAGGGGTGCAATGGCAATTTCACCCCCTTGTCTTCACTGGAACGTTTCAACTCTATTCGCAAACGATTTTTGAACCTAAGATATGGTAGATACCAAAATTTCAAGCTACTATTTTGTACTGTTTGGATTTTACAGCCAAAAAACTTATAGATGTAATGCAACTTTGAAGAGCTGTAACTTTTTAAGGGTTCGTTTTTGTATATGGATAAATGTTGCTAAACTGACTTAAAATTGACAAAAGAATATACCATTAAGACTATGACCATTCTTTGTGAAACACCCTGTGTAAGACCATTGCCTTTAATAAATTAGTGTGCAACATCCAATCATCAAGGTATAATTAAGACTTCATCAGTTGGCGCACTGAAAAATACAAAATAATGTTAATTCTTTTAGGACTGGTAATTTGAAGTTTGAAGGCTCTTGGCACCAACTTCACAAGTACCAGCACCAATAGAATTAATAGTATTTTGTATTTTTCAGTGCCCCAACTAATAAAGTCGGTCCAATTTTTTGTAAAAACATATTTATCCAACACATGACAGTTATGACTGTCATTAATAATGCCATTTTAGACAAGTAAACTATTAAAAAACTCACGTTCATATTTAAAGTAGTATTCTATTTATTTATTACTATTCCAAGCAGAATTCACATTGATATTGAAAATAACAGTCACTGTCAAGTCATTCTGACATTTATAGCTTCTTTGATTTGACCACAAAGCTTAATAACTATTATCTTATAAAAAAAACGATTTCTTCCACTTGTTGGACAAAACATTGTATGCCACTCGTGTGTTATTTTTCTTAAGTCACTTGAGAATTTATACCACTCGGCCTGACGGTGTTGTATAAATTTTCTCGCGTGACTTATTTTCAACATAACACACTAGTACCATAAATAACTATTATATCACACTTTTGAGTGTAACATTATTCACGAAAATCATTGAAAACTCAGTTATAACAAAGAAGACCCCATGTTTATTCTTTGCTTGTACTTGTTACGAGTATTTGGAGATCTCAGAACATCGAAAACCGTAACTCTGTGGAAAAAATATTCAATGTTAACATCGTTACAAATAATCTGGTCTTTTAATTGGTATTCTCAGACTTTAAATTTTCTGAAGAAATTGCTCCTACCACATAGCAAAATACACATTTTTCACATTTTAACATTGGTGAAACTCGAAAAATTTAAACGTTTCCGGATATTCTCTTATCTTTAATTCTGCTGTCTCGGATTTTCGATTTTCGAGAAAAATAGACAGCTCCGTTTTTAGAGGGAAGGAGATTTCGGATTTGGGTTCTTATGAATCAAAAATTATCGTAGTACGTTTACTACATAAAAAAGTGCGCACAAACCAAAAATTGTAGGTATACCTCCTACTTTAAGGTTCGTCGGTCAAAAATGCTATGGGGTTATTTAATTGCAAGACCCACATACACATACATTTTTTTAAGACAACTAGGAAGTTCAAATGAAAGTTGATGCTATAACTTTTTGGAGTTTGATGTCCATTTCGCATCAAACATAGAACAATATCTCTAATAAAGACTGTTTTCTGGAAAACGCAATTCAGTTTTAAGAGTGGGCCTTCGACAATGAAATTATAGTTAGGGGTTAATCAAATGCTAATAGGTAGATACTTGTGGGAAGAACTGCCTAGAGCTGTAATTTCTTTTATTTGTAATTTTATTTCGTTATACCGGCTACACATTACGCGCTACTTGCCAAGTACTGGCCAAAAATGAACTTTCCAAGTACCGCTTAGAGTGTATGCAATACAATTATTGGCTCAGTACTTGTAGTTCCCAACCACGATCACGCGTCAAAGAACCCAAGCACCTCTCCATTGAGAAATGGCAATCCATCTATATATATACTAGCCGAGTAGTGTATATGGTTTAGTTGTATACTTTTGCTGAGTACAAGTACTTTAACTTGGGATTGGGACTTACCAAGTGGCACTTAATGTGAAGACGGGTTTCTAATTATCGATGAAATTAAGTTTTCACTGGCTGCAGAATTTCTGTCAGATTCTTAATACAATTTTTCTAACATTTCACGATAACTGAACATAGGATATTCTTCTCACTCGCGAATGATTTTATAATTTTTAAATCTATTTTTCGATAACAAATTTGAAACTTGACCTTAAACCTTGAAAATAAAAGTATTAAATAAAATGGAACTGTTAAATGCTATTCTCACCTGGGTATAAATATTGTCTTTTGAATTGAAAATTGTCAAGGAAAACATGTTCTAATGTAGAGAACATTTGAGAATCATTATTTGTTTTTATAATGCGTACAGAGTTCGATAAGCAATTAAAAGTTCATTCTATTTTTATTCATTTAGACTGATGATGTAAACATACCAAACGAAATTAATAATGGGTCTAATTCTAGTTTTAATGATGAAGATTGATGGTGATGTTTGTTAATGGATGAACCATTATTTTTATATTTGTTTAACTGTAAATAATATTTTTGAAATAAAAACTTAGTTGATAATGGAGATACAAACTTTAAAGCGAGAAACGACCTATATGAGCTTATGTATAGAACTCCTCAACAGCATGTCGCCACCCACGATTGGGACCATGCCTCGCAACACTCTGTTTCGGATACGGCATAGATAAAGGATACGGACTGCGGATAATTCCATAAACATTAAGTGCTTCAACATTTTCTGTGTTGGTCAATGAATTTAGGAAATTATGTCTTATTTCAAGGTCATTTATCACCAGATTCCTAATATGAAAAACAAACAAGTACATAGTTTGTTTTTCTGCTACCGCAAATAGTCCAGATCACTATTTTCTTGTTGTAAATATTGTTATTTAACAATAAATCATTCGAAAGGACAATACTAAAATTATCTGTCTCCTAGAATGGAATTACGCGTTGTGAAGGTCAAAGTTACAAATTCAAAACAATACCTAATACTAACAATTATATATCTGATCACATTGTAATTTGATTTAAGTGGATAACTACCTATACTATCTATATATATATATATATATATATATATATATATATATATATATATATATATATATATATATATATATATATATAATCTGAAAAGAATATGATGAGCTTAAATCAATAAGCGACTGGCACCTATTGGTAAGGATTTAATCTTTGCTATGGGAATCAATATTCACTGAAGCATATAAAACAATCAAGAAACACAAATCAATAAACAATTGAGAAGTATTTACTTTTAAAAAGTTGAGTTATTTCTTGCTGCAAACTTTGGAATTTCATGACAAATTTGTTATCAAAACCATATGATACCTGATAGTTGTTTATTCAAAATATTACCTTTATTGTAAACACTTAACATAATAATAAAAAAGCATGATGGGTCAATAATCAGCAAATTGGTGCCTTTCACGTGTAACATATTTGACATTCAAAATCAGGATTTTTATTTAGCAGGTACATCCAATTAACTAAGGAACAACACTTAATGTCATCGCACAAGTAAACAATGATGATGCGTAATTGCAATTAATGGTATGGAATTCATTGTACTATACCGAAGATAATTGTTTTAATAATGAGATATAATTCTATTGTTTGAAATTATTTATATGTATTTTCTTAGTGTTACGCTCTGGAAATGAAGATAAATAATGTTAATTCCTGTGCTATTTTATATGGAGAGTTATTTATGATTTCCATGATCAAACGTGTGATTGGTTTCTCTACATTCATAAAATTTAAAATACAGCTGGAGCATCAAAGGTGAAATAAAATATTCAGAATAAAAGAATCTGGTGGTCCAATAATACGACTTTCCTCAAACGAGTTCCAACCAATTTAAAAATCGTCTGATCAGGCCGTATTACCTTTCATTTTTTTCAACGTGTCAATGGTCATATTTAATTTTGACTTTTAGCCAGAATAACATTGATAAGTGAAATAAGACCATTTATTTGAGCAAAATTATTTTCCTGTTTTTTTCTCAGGGATACGCGTTATAGTAGCTGATAAAGGATATTGAATAGATTTTTTACATAAATTTCATAAAAATCGTTAGAGCTGTTTTCGGGCCACAGTCTTGAGCGAATCACGTTTTCAGCTATTGCCTAGTAACCAGTACGAGCAGGATGTCCCATCTAAATCAACGGTGAGCCTCATTGACACCACATCAAACAAAAAAGAGAGCAACAAAATCGGTCCATCCGTTTCCTAGATAATCTGGGCGCAGACAGACAGGAAGGCAGTTATATAGACATGTAGGTACTGAGACAGACAGACCAGTAGCTGTTTTTTTGGATTCAAGGACTTGATGAAAATCGGACATCGAAAATTTTACACGATTACAATACTTTCCTTACTAGGCTACTTGCAGTAGCGGTGGTAAGTAAAAACATCTGAAAGGCTCTTACTAACATATTATATGGACCTGAATGCCGTAAAGAGACCTCAAGGAACTTGATATTGATGAAAACCACACGTAAAGACCCTGTAAATCATAAAGGGGGTCAAATGTATAACACGACACTGGAGAGACCATGTAGACAGAACTGATCCGGACATAAGAAGAAGAGAATTTTGCAAATACTTTTTAATTTAGAGTACGTTTCAGTATTATATAAGAACTCCAATAAAGCTGAATTTTTACTACGATATTCGACTCCAGCAAAAACATCAGATCTGAGAGTGAAAGAATTTAATTATATTTTTTTTAGAAAAAAAGCAAATAAAATAATCCGAAAAGAGGTCTGGGTACCACACTAATTTAAAGCCAGCGAATTTTCGAAATATTTGAACCTAAACCTAGCGGCCGTTTCGCAGGCAATTTTGTTACTCTGACTTTTCTTCTTCTAGTGTTGTTGGACAAATAATTTTCTGTAGCTGATGCTTATGCTTGGCAATAACTTCGAAATTAATGATTCTCACATTATGTATTGTTATTTTATCATTTTTATTGCATCATCGAATGAAGTCGGTCCTAGTTTTTTTATTATTATTTATTTTCGAAAAAACGATAAATTATAGATTATTGAATTATATGGAAAAGTCGCTTGCAAATAACCAAAATGAATTTAGAAAATGTAAATCTACTATTAGAGCAATATGTTAGGCACTTACTCGGATACTATATTCACTTAATGATAAAAAAATAACTGTTGCCTGTGCCTGTGCATGGACCTTTCAAAAGCTTTTGATAGCTTAAATCATAAAATACTTTTATTGAAACTAGGGAATATGGGTGTACGAGGAAATACTTTAAAATTGATCGGATCATATTTCGAAAATCATACTCAGCAGACATACGTACGTACGACATTGATTTTTAGAGAGGAAGACTCGGAAAAAATGCAGGCAAGCGTGAAGAGGGCATTTGATTCTCTCGATGAGTACTTCTCCAAATATGACGTTCTCCTGAATATTCCAAAAACACAGTGTCTTGTGTTTGGCCATCGTACAAATCAGCCTTTTACATTCTTATACAATGGAACCACTGTTTGTACAGAAGAACATATTTCTTTTCTAGGGGTAAAAATTGATAGAAGACTTGACTGGATAGATAATAACGAGAATGTCGCATTCAACATAGCTAAATATTGCTATGCACTGAGGGTGATTGCTAGGTATATGAGCATTAGTGCTGCACTCTCTGCATACCATGCCTTTGTTCAATCCAGAATTAGATATTTTTTGGGGTAATTCACCTGATTTTGTCAGAATCTCGCTTTTACAGAAAAAAATGTATTCGACGCATCATTAAAATGAACTATCGAGATAGTTGTAAATCTGTATTTGTTGAAAATTGCATTCAAATATTATCGGTATGTATGTATTAGATTCTTTTTTTTCTAGGTTTGTTTAATAAAACAAAGATCTGTAGCTGAGAGATGTAACTTTACCAATATTAAAAAAAACAACTATTCTATCATTAAAATATATAAAAGTTTTCCGGAGGTTGTTCGTAACCTGCCTGAAATAAAAGTTAAGGGCACTGTTCGTAAATATCTATTACAAAAGGCGTTTTATTAACTAAAAGATTTCTATAAAGATAATGATGAGCTTAATCTAGGATAATAGATATGTCTAAATAATGTATTTAAAGTATGTGAACCTATCATGATAATGTGGCGATGAAATATTGATAGTTAAGAAAGGATATCCTGGAAAATAATGTATTTCTTAGTTTTTCATTTTTACAATTCATTCTTAATTTCACACTCTAACCATGTTCTATGCTATTGGGCTCACTTTTATAACATTGTTATAATTTATGGGAACATATAAACAATATCTATCTATCTATATTGCTCCTAATGATTGCGTAACTATATATTATATATTATCTAGAGTAGATACTTGATTGTAATATGAGAATGAAAATGAAAGAGAAATAAATTGTTGTTTTAGAGAAACTAGGATCCACATTATAAGATGATGCATTGAATAATACCAAATAATATGTATTCTATTGTGACTGATAATTGATAATTATCTGCAGCAAAGATAATGGAAGTTCCGTTATCTTTGTCTGCAGTTATAATTAGGTAGATAGAGGACTTGGCACCAACTTCAAAAGTACTGGCACCAGTGGATTAAATATTACATATTATGTGTATTCTTCAGTGCATCATCTGATATACATTAGGCAACACTTACACTTTTCGGAACCTGTTCAACACTTTTGAATTAATATTTGTTTCAGCTATATGGTATTTTGTAAATCGCCGATATATCAGTCTAATACGTCTGTACTTGTCGAGGCTTTTGATACGTAATACAAGAACAAATAGTTCCGAGCGGCTAATGTGTTGACGAATTACGAATACGCTACCTGATCATTTGCCACAAAGATGATTTGATTTGACATGACAAAATATTTATTTTTGAAAGAAAGTCTCTGTACAATCTGAGGCCAATTACGCCAGAAGAAGGAAGGCCAGAATAACTACGAAACAGCTGTGAAGTTTAGCTTCAAATGTTTCGAAAATGCGCTAACTAGTGCAGTAAAATGGTACTTTTGACAAGAAAAAAATGCAGAGTTAGGTTTCTCAAAGTCCCTTTATGTTTTTTGGGATGCTGAATCCGAATTTCAACTTTTCCGCGTCGTGCGAGTGACGCATCATCCTTGAAAATTAAGAATAAAATAAAACTTGGTTTATTTTCGCGTTTATTGCTTATTTCGTAGATAAATACATAGGTACGTTCCTTATATGTTTTATGTTTGACTGGGAGTGCAAGATCTGAATTTTCACTTGCCAGACTCGTAAAAATGACGACACATGGCGAAAGTTTTGAGCAATTTACTCAAAAACCCATTATCTTTCTAAAAAGTTCCTCATGCTTTTTTGGGTGTCGAATCCGAATGTCTACGTCCTACCTTTGTTGACAAAATTCAAACATTTTGCTCATTCAAACGGAATATATTAACAAATCATATAAAAAATAAGATCACTGTTCGTATTCAGAATTATTAATAACTTCATTTCTTTATTGCTATTTGTTCTGGATCTGAAAAAAATACAGAGTGGATAAGATCAATCAGTAACTCTTCAGAAAAAAAAATTATCAAAAACAAAGATGAAACAAAACGGTATAGTAGGTATATACTGAACCGTTTGTTTTTGTTGTTGTCCAGATTGTGATAGGTCTTCGTAACATTGATAGAAATTGCGAACTCTTGAGATGATGGCAACAGAGTATACATGAATAACATGAAGAATTATAATACTTGAATGTAGTCTTACCTTCGGTTGTCGTTGTATTGGTGTTATAGTGTTCTAGCTGTATTGGTGCTATTTGGCAAAAGTCTGTCTTCATCCAGCTCCTCAAATCTGTGTTGCTGCATTTGCCCTCACACTCAGCGCAAATATTTGAGCAGAATAATCCTGCTCGCCTGCAGCCACAGTTTCCCATGCACTTCTTTTTGCAATGGCATGCAACTTTCCTCAGTATTTTATCAGGTGCTGGTGGTAGGAGTGTTGTGACTGGTATTAGGCCGTTTTTCGAGGATTTCCATCCCCAATGCTTTGGATCAAGTTGATTGTTCCCCAGCCATAGCTGAATTTGTAATATACACGGAGGAAGTGGTTCCTGGCAGCAGTAGCAGTTGGAGGAATTGAAGCGAGGTTCGGGGTTACTTTGTAAGATGACATGGGATACTGTTTGTACCTCAGCTTATTTAAAGTGATTCGTAGTGATCGCCTCCTTATAGCGCCACCATGAACTTTTTCCCTCACTCAAATAGTTCCTCTTCATCAGCGTTGGAGTCCCAGAATTTCATGACAAGTAATTTGAGGTCAGGATTTTTTGTCTGCACTTTGAAACATTTCAATTTGCCCTGTTTGTATAGTACTGATGTTGAGTCACAGGCACTGACTGCGTGTAAAAAGAGAATATGTTCAGCCACGTGCTTGTTAATGGCGGTTGGTGGATGGAAGAAGGTTGGTGGTGATTTTCCTTTCCCCGGCTTGATAAAGTACATATTGGCAGATATACTTATTCCTATCATTATTACCAGAAGGTCAACATCTTCACCAAAAACTGCTACACTTTCGTGGTGTCATGCAAGGGAATTAGCAATTGTCACAATGAGCGTTTCAGCATCTTCAACTGCCTGTTTCGTGGCGATGTTGACCTCTTCAAATTTTTTGATCGAGGTGGATATTAGGCGACCTTTGTTCTTGGAGTTCGCAAGAAAGTTATATTGTGAGACTCTGGGTACCATGGTGTCATTGAATATTATTTCCACTCAGAGCTTTTTTGTTGACCTTCTCACTCTCTCCATGTACTTCGTACAATTACAGTAGTTGATTTGTATTTTTAGTGGATGTATTCGTTATACGTGTTGCAGATCTGTTCAAAAGAGTGTCCACTCGTCTAAACAACTCTATGTAGCCAAAAACCTCTGTCAATAACATATACTGTGTTACTCGGAAGAGTCTTGCAAAGTTTGAAACGCGCGGAACCTAATTATTTATCTCCATATGGATCTTATATGCAATTAACTCCACAATAAGCCCAATTTTCACATTTTTCAATTTTTAAGGATGATGCGTCACTCGTACGACATGGCAAAGTTGAAACTCGGATTCAGCATCCCAAAAACATAAAGAAATAATTTACAGCAGTAACAATAATCAGAAATGTAACTGAGTTTGAACAAATAATCAAAAATTTACTATAGTAACTGCTGTTATACAATGTGGTAAGCTTAAAATACATTGGCAATAACAGCGTATTCATCATCATCATCATCAGTGGCTTCACAACCTTGGGTGGGTTTTTGCCAACTCAACTACACGTCTTCATCTTTCTCTATCAAGCATCCAATAGGGTCCATCTTCGATTACCATGGTTTTTAGGTCCTTTGTGATATTATCTTTCCATCTGAGGCAGGGCCGACCTAATGGACGTTTTCCCCCCGGGACCTCCTCCCACACCAGTTTTACCATTTTATCATCTGGCATGCTTTTAACGTACCCTGACCACTGTAGTCTCTTGGCCTTTATTTCGTTTATTACGTTTGTATCAGTGTGGTGTTCTTTGAGTTCTTGGTTGATTTTTATTCTAAATTGTCCTGTATTTTCGTCTCTAGTTGGGCCAAATATTTTTTTTATTACTTTCCTTTCAAGGACCTTAAGTCGCTCTTTGCTTGCAGCCGTTAGTGTCCAGGACTCACATCCATACATTACGACAGGCCTTATAATTGTTTTGTATATGTTCATCTTAGTTTTCTTGGTAAGAATTCTAGATTTTATTAGGTTTTGAAGAGCAGAAATGCATCTGTTTGCAGCCTGTATCCTGTTATTTATCTCTTCTGTGATGTTGTTTTCACTAGTACTTGTACCAAGATATTGAAATTGTCTTGTCTGCTCAAAATTGTAGTCTCAGATAGAGAAGTTTTGTCCTATTCTATCTCGGTTCCGATAATTTCTGCTGAGGTACAAATACTTGATCTTGTCTTCGTTTATTTTGGGGCCTACCTTTTCTACTTCCTTTTCGAACTTTATGAAGGAGTCTTTGAGGTTGATCCTGCTATTGCCAATCACATTGACATCGTCTGCAAAAGCCAGAAGCAGGTTGGGTCCCTCTTGATGAAAGATAGCAGTTGGCTTCTCGATTTTGGAGTTCCTAATTACATATTCCAATGCTATGTTAAAGAGTGGTGAGAGGAAGTCACCTTGCTTGAGACCATTATTGAGATTGAAGGAGTCTGAGAGACTCTGTCCCACTCTTACTTCATATCGTGTACCCTACATGCATACTTTTAACAGTGATATAAGTTTGTTTGGGATTCCAAGTTCTTACATTGCTTGCCACAACTTTGTTCTGCATACTCTGTCGAATGCCTGTTTGAAGTCAATAAACATTTGGTGGAGTTCTTTGTCGAATTCCCAGCATTTCTCCATTATTTGCATAATGGTAAAAATCTGGTCTATGGTGGACCTATTTGACCTAAAAGCACAAAGGTAGTCCCCAACAAACTCGTCGGTATATGGTTTCATTCTCTCCAGCAGGATATTGGAGAGTATCTTGTATTCAGAAGGGTTATTCCACGATAGTTTGTGCATTTCTTTTTGTCTCCTTTTTTGTGAATAGGGATGATTACCCGTTCCTTTCATTCATCCGGTAGGGTCTCTGTCTTCTAGATGTTTTTTAAAAGCTTATGTATGGCCTTATGGAGTGTTTCTCCGTCAGATTTTATGCATTCGGCAGGTATGCCGACGCTACCTGAAGTTTTGTTATTTTTCAATTTCTTTATTGCCTTCAATGTTTCTTCGTATGACGGTAACTGGTTTTCTATTTCGGCCGTTGGTATTATTATTGGTGGCGTATTTGTATTTTCTTCTTCATTTAGCATTTCAACGAAGTATTTTTTCCAGTATTTTTTCCAGGTATTTAGAATCTCTTTTTCGTTGGTTATGAGAAAATTTTCTTCTCTGGGTTGGTATCCTGCTTTCTGTTTCGAGATCTCTCTAAAATATTCTTTTGTTCTGTTCTTCTGTCTATTTTCTTCTATTTTTTTTATTATTGATAGCTGGTATTCCCTCTTTTTCCGTTTCACCATTCTGAGTGTTGTTGCTCTTTGATGTCTATATTCTTCTATATTAGGTGCTGTTGGATGTTGTAACATTTTTCTCCTAGCCAGGTTCCGTGCTTCAAGTGTCCTATTGAAGTCATCATCGATACATTTCCTTCGCTGTTTTTTCTTTTTACTATGTACCTGTTTTGATACAGTGACTATTGTTTCTCTAATGCAAGCTCATAGTTCCTCTATGCTGTTTTCGTCTTGAGGTTCCTTTATTTGCTCATTTATTTGTTCTTGATACCTTTCTTGTGTCTCCTCTGTTTTTAGTTTTCCCGTAACCCAGTTTGTCTGTACTCCTTTTTAGGCGTTGGGCAAGTGAAGATTGTTATTCTAATCTTTGTCCTTACTATGAAGTGGTCTGTATCTGCGTCTGCTCCTCTTAGGCTTTTGACGTACAAGCAGTTACTACCATGTCTTCTATCTATTATGACGTGGTCGATTTGGTTTCTTGTGAATCCGTCATTTGAAATCCATGTCCCTTTATGGATGTTTTTATGGTCGAATATGGTTGATTTTATTAGGAGGTTGTGGGACGTAGCCAAGTTGAAAAGTGTGGTTTCATTGTCGTTGCTAGTGTCATGGAGGCAATGCTTGCCTATAGTTGTTTGATAGATTTCTTCTTTTCCGACATTAGCATTAAAGTCTCCCAAAATAATTAGCATGTCATATTTGGGTATAATCAGTATAAGATTTTCCAGTTTGTCCTAGAAGTTATCCTTTATTTCCTCGTATTTTTCTTCTGCGAGGGCATGGGCTGAGACCACCGAGTAGTTATACCATTCTATAGTAATAGCGTATTGCGAAATGTTTTGCCAATGCTCAAAAAGAACTATTCCAAGTTTCTGACCCTGATTACATTTTGACCGAAGATCCCCGAACGGAAGAGTATATAATTCGACTGTTTTTTTTTGGTTGTGCGCGCCTTTCATATAGTAATCATACTCTGATTTTGATGATTTTTTATTCATTTGAAAGACGAGGCTTAAAGGAAACCCCCTTCCCACCGAAAACCGCAGATTTTCTCGAAAATCGAAAATCTATGATGGTATAGTTAAAGATAGGACAATATCCGAAAAAGTTTAAATTGAACATTTTTTCAAAAGAGTTACGGTTTTTCAGTTAGACGCATGTAAAATTCTCAAATATGTGTATTTTTGCTATGTGGAGAGGGCCATTTTTTTCGAAAATTGAAAATCTGTGGATACTACATGAAAGACCTAATTATTTGTAGCAACATTTGTAATGAAAATTATTTCTTAGAATTACGATTTTCGAGTTACAGCGGTGATAAAATGGTAACATCTAAAATGCTTATGCCTAATTCCGCAGCGATGTTTTGAGATCTCAATAATAACAGCTACAAGCAAAGAATATACGTGGATAATAGGATAAGTACTATCTTCATTGGTACTGGTGAACGTTCAACGATTTTTGTGACTAATGTTACACTCAAAAGTGTGAAATAAATATTTTCAAAAAAAAATGGACCGACGTTATTAGTTGATGCACTGAAAAAAACAAAATAATATTAATTCTATTGGTGCTGGTACTTGTGAAGTTGGTGCCAAAATTTCTCAATCTAACTGCAAATGCACAACTTCAAAAGTAACCAATAGAATTAATATTATTTTGTATTTTTCATTGCACCAACTAATAACGTCGGTCCAATTTTTTTATAAGAAATATTTTTGTTTGACAGTTACGGTCAAGCCTCTCTAAATGTCCCAGACATAATCGATCATCGTGAATTCAAGAAAAAATCTCATCAACCAATAATGCAGCGAAAAGAATAACATGGTCCGCTAAACATTATTCGATACAATGATTAGCAATTTTCAAATAATTCGATTAAAACAAGGTCATTGTTGTGAAGTGCATACTTTTCTTAAAACCTCTGTGTTTCCATTAGATATTAAATTATGGACTGATATCAATTGAAGTTATAGCATAGGGACACATCATTTTGCGAATAAATATTTCCACAGAATGTTTTCAAATCTAGGGCGTAATGCAACATTTAATTCGACCTTGTATAACAACTGGTACACTCGATATTTTCTTATGCTCAGTATCAAGATAAAATCAAGAAAAAATTATATAGTTATTCAAGATTGAATTTCAAGAAAATTTTCTTTGTCGGTTTTTTTTGTCTATGACTATATAAAAAATGCGAGTTCAGCTCAAATGAGGATTATTGTTTTGGACGCGACCTAGTTACCTCAAAAGTTATCTCTACTTCCTTTCAAAGATTTATTATCTTTTGTGAATGGAAACTTTAAAACTGAACTTGTTTGCTTCTTAATTATCTTCTTTCACATTGTTTTCAGTTTTTGAGCAATATTTCTCATATTTTGAAAATTATCAAATGAAAATAGAGCGCTTGCACTTGATTATTACAGAATGTAGTTTTAGTTGTCTCTTTTTGGTATAATTTTGTAATTCAGGTAAAACACTCATACATGTGCCTGAATATTTAATGAATTAGGTACTAAATTTCATGATTTGATATCAATATCATCTGATTAAAAACCGACATAATTTTCTATAACTCTTAACATTAGAAGAAGAAGGAATAACTTAACAGTTTCTCATTATGTATATATTTTCCTTTTATCTTATAAACTTGTTATAAACTGGCAACTGTGGATCCATCCTTTTTTATAATTAGAGATGCCAAATAACATATTATTATTTGTCTATTGTCATGAAAATCTCATCAAATAATCAAAATTGTACAGTAATTAAACACACCAGCTTCATTTCCTATTCAGATGTCATAATAAGGTCGTCGTAATCCAATAAAACTTAATACTCCGCAAACGGCATAAATCTAGTTACCTTTCATTGTTTTATCGATAAAGTGGCCCAGAGAGTGGTGCATCATGAATGCTACAATATACAATTATTAAATCCTCGAATATCAGTACGCCTAACATGAAAATGAAATGTCACTTCAGATAGATAGGGTTATCATTTTTATCAATTTTATATTTGCCCAATCATAAATGAATTTATGGTGGATAAAATGTTTTTAGTATACAGATAATTGTGTTCGTATTCAGTTATATGTAAGTATTATTAGTTTTGTATATCGGAATTAGATTACCAATACAACTGATAAGGATATTTGTAATTTACACAACTATATGTATGAGATTTATATAATTGGAAGATAAAATGTTACATTAAGATGATAGATACAGTGTCAAAGTTGCAATCGCCTTCCATCTTTAGCAATAGAATACCAAAGAAACAGAAGTGACAAATGAAAAAATTATACTAACATTACAGTTCTTTTAAATGTGTAGAACCTTTCTCAAATCAATATTCAACTTAAAATCATATAATGCTTACTTTTTCCCAGATAATGTACAGAGAATATTAATTTAAGTTGAAAGAATAAATTTCTAGACAAAAGCTGATTAATTACTACTGAGTTTGAAAATAGTACCTACACTCTGAAATTCTCGATGAAATTTACCCAAAAAAATTACTTTTAGATATTTTACAAAATTTACAATATTTTGATCTTATTCAAACAAACGAAAATAAAATCAGAAATCGAATGAATAAGTTTTTTTGTTCAACTTTGATTTTCATAATTACTTTTAGAAATATTTTCTTTGAATTTATCAAAGCCTGTTTTCTCAGACTCTATTTAACGAAAATCATTTCAAATTTATTAGGTATTTTGATTACTGTGACCCGATCATGGACGAATTTGATGAATATACGAATTTATAATTAAATTCAGCGTCCCATTTTAGTGGTTGCAAGTATTTTCTTATTTCTGGGCAGTCTCTTATTTGTATCGATAAGAGGTAATTTGATTTGATTTGTACCCTCACAAAAGAAAAGTTATATAAATTATTTGGAAAATTCAAAACTTTGATACTTGTTTGTACCGATTATGATTTCGTTTGTACTTCCAAGAAACAACAATTTTATAAAAATAGCACCTCATTTTTGGTGTTTGTTAAAGTCTTCATAATTCTGAATAGTCTGCATCTCATTTTGGAGATTGCTAAGATTCACTATTTCTTAATAATACTTTATATGTTATGTATATTATAGTTGATTGTACCGTTAATGATTTCGTTTATATTTAAATAAAAACGTGATAAAATATTTTGAAAAAATTGTGCCTCATTTTAGGAGTTTGGTCAAATTTTCCTAGTTTTCGATAGTCTTTTGTTTGTAATCGATTTTGATTATAATATTTCTATTTGTAACTTCATCTAGAAAAATAATTATGATGGGGTTACTTAAACTTTTTTAACTCTGGATATTTCTTTATATGTATGTTCGTCCATGTAATCATATCCAATAATTTTATTTGTATATTCAACAGGTATATAATTAGTTTCTTGAAAAATTGAGTACCTCATTTAAAAATCAGCTAAAATTTATTTATGTCTGAACAGTTTTTTGCTTTAACATTTATACTTGCACGTATAGGTACTTTGCTAGTTCATTAACAAGCTTATCACGCCTTAAATTTGCTAAAATCATCATCAACAAATAATCATTCTGAGAAGTTAATTGTTGATATTTCTTTGGAGTATCATCTTATTAAAATAATTTAATTTTATTCATTCTAATACACTTGGTATTCAAGGTCATTCTTATAAAATTAAATTCTCAATAATGCTTTATCTATTGACCTATAAATTGTTATCTCCATAACTATATTTATTTTTTTCTAAATAACAGCTAAAGAAAGTACCTGCGTAAAGTGTTTCGACCCTTACCACTCAAAATATAATCTGTACCTATAATATAATATTTACGATAAATCAACAGTTATGTAGCATTTATTCTTAGAAACTCTATTCTGCTAATATAATAAACATGAAATAAAACTTATATATAAATATGCTAAACTCATAACAATGAAGTTGACATACTATGTAGCCACTGATCTTATACATCACCATGTACAAACTAAAGCAGAAAAGCTCGATTTTTTCTAAGTTCCCATTTTCCAGGGAAACTTGATATCCGAAAAAATATTTTTGAATTTCAATTTTTCTGTATGATTGTTGCTAAAATTTTTTTACATTGGTAGGTAGCTATTACTGCACAACTTCAAAATTACCAGCACTAACTGTATTATGTAATATTATTTTGTCACATTGACATAGAGACATGGACTGCGCAATTTCGTTACAAAATTGACTGTTCTCATTGTTCCATGAGAGAGACAGGGTTAGTGTGGTGACATACCAAAACTACTATCCTTAAAATTATTACCTACTCTCTTACACTCCTTTGGTCATTTTGCAGTTATTAATGAGATAGAGAATGCGCGGTCCTTGTCTCCGTGTCAATGATTAGATACATGTCACTCACCATATATTGTCTATGATTTATGGAATATTTAATCATCCCTGAAGCCGTTAAAATTTGTTTCAGTTTAAATAAATACTTGGGAAGATTTCATGGAATCAACATGTACATTTGACAACGTTGTAAATGGTATTTTTAGACCAGACTTGCAAACAAATTTCTAATTAATTAATTTTCATTGTCATATCGGCATAATTTCTCGAGATATTGAAATTTTGTGATATTTCTTAACCAAATGTTGAATTGCCATATTAACAAAAAAATAGGGGAATTAAATTTTGATATTCTTCTTCAACTAATTGCATTTGGAAGTATATGTGTCAATAATAACATTAATATTTTTATTGGACCGACATTATCAGTTGGTACACTGAAAAGTACAAAATAATATTAATTCTATGGGTGCTGGTACTTTTGAAGTTGTGCGGTTGCAGTTAGATGATAATTTTTGGCACCAACTTCACAAGTACCTACCAGCAGCAGTAGAATTAATATTATTCTGTATTTTTCAGTTCACCAACTAATAACGTCGGTCCAATTTTTTGTGAAAATATTCATTTCACACTTTTGAGTTTTACATTTGTCACGAAAATCGTTGAACGTTCACCATTATCCATGTATGTATGCTTTGCTTGTATTTGCTATTATTCAGAAATCTAAGAACATCGTTGCGGAAATACGCATATTATTAACTTTACCACTCTTTTAACTCGAAAACCGGTACTCTATGGAAAAAATGTTCAATCTAAATGTTGCAACAAATAATCTGGTCAATAATTTTCCATTTTCAGATTTTCAATTTTCGAAAGAAATTGCCTCTTACAAATAACGAAAATACATATATTTCAAATTTAAACATCGCAGAAACTCGAAAACCGTAGCTCTTTTAAAAAAATGTTCAATTTAAACGTTCCAAATATTTTGGTACCTTGATTTGCCATCTCGGATTTATGATTTTCTAGAAAATTTGCCTCCTCTACCATCTTGGTGGTGGTTTTCGGAGGGAAGGAGATTTCAGATATGCGTTTTTATGAACTTTAGGACCATTTTTCAAGTCTCCTCTTTCATGAATCAAAAATCATTAAAATCGGAGTACGTTGACTATATAAAACGCGCGCTTTAACCAAAAAAAAAGTAGACAGTCGAATTATTGCAGACTCCTCCTCCGTTCGGGGTTCGTCGGTCAAAAATAGTAGTTTTCAATTGCAGGTAGCGCGGACGAAGCCACGAGTAACAGCTAGTAAATAATATGTCTGTTGCAAGGTTCTGATAAAAACGATGAGAATATCAATTCAAGGGAGATGATAATTTCACTGCAGATGTTAAAGTGACAAATCTACGACTCATCGTCGTTAACAAATCAATTGATATGATCAAATCCCTAGTCTGATTTAATGTAACAGCATTAAAAAAATCTAGGATATTGGAAGTATTTATTTATGTAGGTACTCAGGACAGGTTTTATTGAAAACATAACATTATTTTATCTATTCCGAAAATCCAGTTTTATGCATTGTAGGTACTATGGTTTTTCACAGAAACTTTGGATCGATCATTACCGATTTCAAGTTTGCATTAAGTTTTTGATACGATGTTTCGATCAACACTGTCGATTCAACGTTACGATCTATTGTATCATGAAAAAACAAAATGACTGCAATCCAAATAGCTACGTCTTTGAAAAAATAAAGTATTATAATCAAAATAAATAAAGAATAATTGAAGAATATATATTTCAATAACTACTGTTCTCTATCCCTATATAAATATATCAAGAAGCTGTTTGACTGACTCATCGACGCATAGCCAAAATCTGCTGAAGCTAGAGACATGAATGTAGGACAGTGGTTTTTTTTGTGGCGTAGAGAATAAAAAGCATTTTTCTGCACTTAAGGGGGTGCCAAATATTGTATGAGAGAGAATCAATTCGGCACCAGTCACCATGAACATTGATATTCGTGTGTATTTTCACATGGAAAAGGGTCTTATGCTATGCATTTTGACAAATGTGGATTTGTCATTTTAACATCTGCAGTGAATTGATCATTGAGAAATTTGATCAAACCACCGTTTATATCATATTCCTGCGAAATGTCTAGAGTCTGGCCGCATACCTCCGCTCCTTATAAGAGCCGTTTGTTGGGCGTCATACCATAGCATATATATATATTTTTTATACTGCTGGCAAATGCTGAAGAAGTTGCACAATGTAAATTAATTGCCTTGTCCAAGTAATACCGCACCCGTATTTCGACGGAAGATAGGGCCACATATCTTCGCACCGTATAACAGCATTGTGTTGGGCGTCATGTTGTCGTAAGTTACTCCAAAAGACTTTGAGTTATTCTTATCAACGACATTGAATAAATGTGTATTATTTGAATCAATTTTCTATACAATTATTATTATTTTACCTCTTATTCAATATCCTTTTTCTATTAATCTTTGCATTTTCAGCATATTTTGTCAATAGTAGGTATAGTTTTAATGACTAATTATTGATGGAGACGTTGAATTTTTTTTATAATCTTAATGGGTTTCACCGAAAGAGAAAAACAAGATTCTCCTTCATTTTTCTATAGTATTAAACTAAATTCAATTTATCACATTATGTTCTTTCTCCAGAAATAATAGGTAGATATATTTGCATGCTTTTCAAGACAGGAGAATGATTTCAGATAAAAAGTCTTTATTGATTATTCAAGAAGGGCATATTTATTCAGTTATAATGTCAACAATAAGCATTATAAATAATTTAGCAGTAATGGGCGGTAATAATATACTTATTGTTAGAATAATATGAAATGCAAATCAAAATGACACGGTTATAGATAAATTTGAATAACTCTGCATTATTTAAGGTAGCTTAGCATTACAATCAAAATACCTACCCCAATGTCAGTAAATCCAAACTACCCTGATCTGAATTCGCCTTAAAAGCATATACTTCATAAATTAGAAATCTGACTATCGATCTCAATTATGCTAACAAGAAAAACTGTCTTATGAAAAACCTCTGAAACATATAAAAAATATTGGTCATACAATTTACACCTTAATTCATTGCATTAAAAATATTTTAGGAAATATTTTTCGAAGATTTCGTACCAATCTACCTTGATTCTTATTTAAAATACGAATCCAAAACTGCAAATATTTTTCTAAATTATTATGCACATCAACAAATTCATCAATGATTAAACAGTCACTTATTCATGTAAACAACAAACATTTTTACAAGTGCTTAATAATTATATTATCTAATAAAAAAGAGATGATAATTAGAATAAACAAACGATAATCAAAATATAGGCATGATGTTCTTCTTAACTAATTAACACTTGGAGAGTAGTTATGATACGTAAATATAATAAATATCTGGTTTTTGAATATAGCAGCAGATTTTACGTCATCGTGTAGATCTTTTCGTCTAGTGGTACATATAATCTTGCGCATTTGTATCTAATTTTCTTACTTGCGCATGTCACTTTTGAGCAAGAAAATGGAATACATATTCTTTGGTTTTCTGAAATAAGTAAATCGAATTTCCAGGAGTACCTACTTTTAGAAAAATTATTGTCTAGAACTTTACCTAGCTGGCATCAGCTGATGTTCCGAATGCGTTATGGATTTCCCTAATTACCTGAATGCATTGTGACCTTAATCTCATTAGAAGCATGATTAGAAAGTACATTTCACTCAAAAACTATTTTTGACAGACTTCTCAAATGGAAGAGGTATACAATTTGATAGTTTGACACTCAAAATGTTCAAGTAAGCTGGCGAGCAGCATCGTGTTTAATATTACACGAACCATTTGGAGCCACTTTTGACCCCCTCATAAATCAAAAACTATTTCACATAAACGTGTCAAATGTGGCTCATATATTTTGACTTGCAAGATACATATGGGCTCTAAATTTCATCTCAAACGGTTATTTAGATATTAATGTCCACAAATCGTCATTTTTATCACTGACTGACCTATAGATCAAAATTCTAACCCAGTTCCTGATGACCTAGAAAGTTCAAATTTGGCATGCAGATAGGTAATTAGGTGAATACAAAGGAGTAAATCAGAAACTAGTAATTTTTTATCATTTAATTATAATTTTTCACTTAATTGATAGTATTAGGAACACTTAACTTATATACTATATATATGTAAGAATCAGCAATCAGCAATCAAAACTTATGACAGCCGGTCTTTATGTGGATTTTAAGATCTTCACGTGAATATATAACGAGTTGAATACCATCCTTAATTTATTTCAATTTTTATCCACATATTTCCGTTTTAGTACTTATAACTAAGAGTATAGTCGACTTTCGTATTTATTACCTTATTAACTGGGAATAAGTATTAAGTATTGTTTAAATATTTAGCGCATATCAATAGTGTAAGACCATTATACTTATAAATAATTAAATAATAGGCATTTCGGTAAATGACGCGCGATGCGATGCCGGAGCAGCGGGGTGGGAGCGATGCGATAAAACAATTCACTCCAACATTTCAAAGGTACAAGAAAATATAGAAGACAACACAAAAAAGACAAGTATACCCCTCAAACGTTGGAAAATACAGTAGTTTAACAAAAACCATTTGGTATTAATTTTGTTAAAAATAAGTACCTACTAATAATTTATGTACAAAAAGTGAAGATTATGATCTATGCCTTGGTTGTTGACTTCAATGACAAAATAATTGAGATCTAAATCTAAATGTTTGCCAAGTTCAATGGTCAGTCCTGAAATTTATTTATAACAACATAGAATATCATTTCTTCTTATAACTTAGGATAATATATTGTAGCGTAAGGTCTGACTTGGGTAGTTTTCATATTATAGCTTTCGCTAGTTCTAAACCTGTTACTTGTCGGTTCTTATTTTGTTATTCCGAAAATTTGGCTTGCTGGTAGAAACTAGCCATCGAACATAATAATTCCTAAATGAGAACTAGCCAAGTCAGACCTTAGGCTACAACCTATTATCCTAAGTTATAAGAAGAAATGATATTTTATGTTGTTATAAATAAATTTCAGGACTGACCATTGGACTTGGCACCCATTTAGATTTAGATCTCAATTATTCTTTTGTCGTTGAAGTCAACAACCAAAGCATATATCATAATATTGAACTTGGCCCTCATTTCACATTTATGTTTTTGATAGGATTATGAATTAAACGAAACGATAGTTGTACATAATAGCATTGCTTAATAGCAGAAACAAAATAAAGGTTATGTTACACTGTTTTTTACTCATTAACTGACAACTTTCTGATTACTAAGCAATTATTTATCAGTGACTTCTATGGACATGGTCATTTATCAAATAAGTACAAGGACATACTCAAAGAATATTATTACTGACTCTGTTCCATACCCATGCGTAGCTCGAGTTACCGAACCCATTACTGTTCTTTGTTTACATGTACAGATATGACTGTGATCGTTGTACCATGTCGCCATAATCACTTTATTTATTATTTCTATGGATAATATTAATTAACCGTTTATGGAGCAGTATTAAGCATGACAGGCAACGAATGCCCCCGAACTACATATGATAACTAAGTTTCAATTTAAAAATATGTTCACGTATTGCTTGAACTATGCCATGAATGTTCATGTACCAAAATTTCAAATTCAAATATAAGTTTGGTTGTTCTGATCCCGATTTGGAACATCAAATTCAAGGTTCACAAAATTTGACCTTAAGGGTCAAATCACATCAGTATTTCTACTATAATGACTTCATATTATGAAAAACTAGCGTAGAGTATATTTTCATATAGCCCTTGAATTCATACTTCTGACAAACTCCATTTTTATCGTTTTACTGGGAAATAAAAATTATTAAGAAATAATAGTTTCATACTATATATATTTTTTTCGGAGAGGTTTGTTTTATTTCATATACATATAGCACTATCGATTAGACGAACTCAAAAAGGAAACTGAGGAAACTGAAACGCCTGATGTGAATTGACTGCCTCAACGATCAAAAAAAATTAATGAAACTTTTGCCACTGAAAAGTCTAGGCTGGCAAGTTTTATTTTGTGTTCACGTAGGGTATACTGCCCTCGACTTTGATTGGCTGACGAAGAGCTGTCGCAAGAAATTCAGGAAATATCCCGTATTCACTTCAAAAAAACAGTTTCGTGAACCAAGTGTTGCTCCGGCAGTTTTTATAAAGGTCATAACAAGTGTATCGACTACCGCCGATACATATTTTCACGCCCTCATTGCCAAAGCACAGCTTACCAACATTAATGATTTGTAAATTGAGTTATTACATTCTACATTTCATTTTGCAGATTTTAATCATTTGCTAGAGTAGGTACCTATATCCAAAATTACGAAAAAATGCCTTCATGATGTTTAATATCTTTCAATGGAAGAATATATCTACATACTGTCTGTTCCTACGATTATCGAATTCACTAAAGCTAGCAAATAAGATTTCGATGTGTTTTCAGACACATTCAGTTTCAGTTATATGCCGATAGAATATTTGTTATATATATATATATATATATATATATATATATATATATATATATATATATATATATATATATATATATATATTATTTCAATCGAGTGACTTCTTGCTGTAGGTTGATAAAATAGATATATTTATAGCCTATATATTATAAACTAAGCTCATAATGAACATGCCTCTTAAAAACGTGGAGCTCACAATCTCAATTTATACACGGTGATCAACTTACACTACGGACTTTGATAAATCTGTTATCCAGAGACATATGAGAGAAAATTTGAATAGAATTTATAGATATGGTCAAACTTCACATCCTTAAAGTAAATCTTAGTGTACAATGTGTTTTATAAGGTCACAGCATGTCAATAAGAATTTCGTTAGTTTTGTTACTACTCATCACAATTGTGATAGGTTCCATTTTGTAAGCATAAACTCACGCCCATAATTTTCTCTGTTATTATAAATAGAACATACTGTATTTTACATCAGTTTCAACAACCACTTTATTTATTTTATTACTTTTGTTAAGTATTTCCTATACCTAAATATTATTAGGTACTATGTATGTGCACGTCATTTACTCGGTCGGGACTGGCATATCAAATCGATCACTTTAGTTTCTGTCGTCATAGAAATTATAATCATGTAACGCAAAGTTGAGTTTACGGGTGACATTCCATGTTTTCAGAGGACCTTTCTTGCAGCGTTTTTTTTTCTTATACTTAGAATATACAGGGTGGGGATTTTAAATGCATCGCTGCTTATGGCGGTCCTGGGAATATTTTTAAAAAACTCAAAAATACGCCCTCAGGGATTTCTTAGGGAGTTCGCTTTCGTCATGTAAGAGAAATTAGGGCCCCAAAAAGGGGGCGCAGCCCTAAACAACTTTGTATTTTCAAATTAGAAGACACCACTTGTGGCACCTCTTTGGAAAGCTTATTGAAAAAGGAATTTGTCGATAACATTTTTTGACATCTGTCAAACCATGTGTCAGAAATTTACTGAAAACTGAAAAAATCTTTTAGGACGTATTTTTGGATTTTAGAAAAATCTTATTCGCTGGGCCGCTATAAACAGCGCTCCTTTTAAAATTCCCTGTTTATTAAAAATGGATAGCAAAGGATACAACACAATATATGAGATCGAAAAGACAATTTCCACCAGGTACTTTGCACGGAGCCTTTACATATAAAATAGATACAATGATAGACAGATAGAATGTTCAGCGAGTTACATCCTTCATCTCATCTCATCTCATTATACCTACTTTTCATATTGTGGAAGAAGTTTGAATGTCGTTGGCTCATATCTTTCTACATGTTTGGAATCATGGATAATAAGGCTAAGTATGCATTTTTCAAATTCGGTTGTTTCAATATTAGTCTATAATTTATACAAATTACTGATTAGGTAAAGTTATCTAAGGTGAATAAACCGTGGAAGAGCTGTAGAAAAAAATATTAATTTATAGTGAGAGATGACACGTTAAACAAGCTAAAAACACTCTCAATCAGGTCAGCTTTCAAACAAAAACAACTATCTGTTGTTTCAAACTCCTTTTCGTATAAGGCCACCATAAGAAACAGTTCATAGAAATCTGTGGACATCATACCTATTAGAAACACCTAGGTGAAAAGCTTTGGACATATTCCACTTAAGTGACAAAGATCTTTGTTTATGCTCTTATGCTTACAAGGTACATATGAGTTACCTTCTAGCTATGTTATGCTCGTGCGATCCATTCGTTTCGTAAAAAGAATTATGTGATTGCAACAGATAGTCCAGATTGCAGGTAGGATTACACCGCAGAATATAACTGCAAATTTATGTCAGTGAAGGAGGAACGTTCTCAACCTTACAAGATCGGTTTACTTTATAATTTTCTTTTAATACAAAGTATTTAATCATGCTACTATACAGACTTCATGATTGTCAAAATATGTCAGGAGGAGTCATATGGTTGGTTATTAGTTAATATAATAAGAATATAATTAATTTTTCACATTAATTGACCTGTTCATAATAGAGAATAACATTGATATATCGGACGTAAATTAAAATAAATATCTAGTTATTCTATCAACCAAAATATTAGGATTTTGGACTTTTTGTACTGGGTGTATCTAAGGAAATGCTCTTCGTGCAGCATTGAAAAAAAATATTAGGTTCTGAATAAGTAAACTATTATAGATTCTGCACAAATTGTGAGGGTTAGTGAGAGTTATTCCGGAGACCATAACATATCATATAGAACAATAGTAACACCTAATATATGATATATGTATCTTTCCATGTCCCAATAAAGATTTCTTATATGGAATAATATTAATTAATCTTTAATATATCAATATTAAACAAGCAGTGAAATTCCTCCGTATTTGAAACGAATACGAAATTGCCTTCCACCTTATTTTATTTAATAAAAACAAGAAATATTGAATATATATTTTTTAATATGACATCAAGAATAAAGTGAAATAGTTTATTTAGTAGTATGTACCTATTTAAAAATATAAAACTGCACCTCAAAATTACCAGTAAAATTGATATTCTCAAACATAGCTTTGAGGAACAACAATTAAGATAGTTTGAGAAATAAAAGTTCTGTATTAGGCAGATATGTAGTACCCATGTTTGTTTGAATATAAAAATGTTTATTTAATTTATTACTTGTCTTCTTAGTAGACACCAAATTTTAAAAGTAATCCTAGAATTTTACATTATTGGTATTATTGCTGATCGAAAAATGTTTCCTAGACATGTCATAAGAAGCATTTTGTCCTGTTACTCAATCGATCAGGTTTTTTGCAGTCAATTCTTATATCAATTGGGAAGAAGCCTATCAAGCTTAATCTTTCCAGCCACAAAGCATAAAAGTTAAGCCCTTTCATAATGAAAAACATAGGTTCTGGTCGTCTTCGATTTTTTTGTTTAAGCTGTTTTTGCACATCATGTGTTTCAACGTCCACCCCTAATCCGCATTTTATCATTTTTAAAATTAAAGAAAATACTTCAGGCAAGTCTCATTAAAATTTTTAGATTTCTATTCGCGCTACAATCTTCAGCAAAACACGGTCCTTGGCTAATGTGCAGCAGTTTATAAAGCGTCAATCTTGTGTCACAGACGTGCGAGGTCGGTACCCTATAAAAACGTATACTACAAAACTGGTCTTACTGTTCGTGAAATAATCTCGGATCCGACAGATAGGTAGTAAGACAGGACGAGAAAACGGTGACTAAAAGTAAGTCTTCGGAATCAGAAGGCTCTATAAAGTGAAAGTCCTTGGAAAACTTCACAAAGAAAGTTTTAATCACTTACAATGCCTCCCATCATTTATTTATACTTATGTTAACAATACTGCTGGATTTCTACAAATTATTATGTGTATATCCAATAGAAAGAAGTAATTAAAAAAAAAGGTAACGCTATATGCATTCTTAATTAATATAATATTTATTTATTTATTCAACAAGTTATAATCGTTTATGATAAAACTAAATAACTGACCTTTGATAAACTACATACCTACCACAAACTAATATATACATTTCCGTATATATACAGGGTTCTTTACCGTACGTGAGCTTATACTTACATGTTTTTAGATAGGATTAATCTTATTGTAATTCTAAAAATTGGATCTGCTGGTTTCTTGAGAATGCTCTTTCTAATTAGGATAATTTATTTTTCTTCCAATAGCACAATTCCATTTTTAAGAAAAACTCTAATCTTATTCATCTGGTTGTGTTTATAAAGCTATTAACTTTTAACACGTTATGATTTTGTAAGTTTTATGTTCTGATCACATATATTATACTCTATAAAATATAGTGTAAGAAAGTACTACAACATATTTCATCATCATAAAAAATCGACTTTCATAGAGTTTCCTACTCCAGCGAATATAAAAATTGTCTAACCAATTCTTGCGAATATTCACTTTTTCAGCCTACGAAAACAAACATCAATGATTATATTTTTTGACCAGAATATGAATAACCAGAAAATTTTAGATTTTACTTGAGCTTTACATGCTTTTTCTCACAGATGTATATTGAGATGGTGGTGAGAACAAGAAGTTTCATCAAGTGATATCAATGCCATACAAAACAAAAAAGAAATAAAAACTGACGAAAGGCAAACATATCGATTGCTGAAAATTTGTTTTTTAGACTCAGGGGACCCTGAAACGTTAGCATAAGCATGTGTTGAATGCTGGACACACAAAATTTTACACGATTAAATACAATATTTTGCTATATAGGGTGTTTCATAATATATGAGCAGGACTTGAGGATGTGATTGCTCGTCCAAAAATATGAAAAAAGTATATATTAACTTATCCTCTAAAACACCATTTTAGAGATACAGGATGTTGAAATTGAAAAAAAATATTCGTTTTTTGTGAATATCTCCGGAACCGTTTATCGAACAGAAAACAGCTTTTGTAAGCATTTTTCACTCATAACAAGCTTTGAGTCAGAAAAAAAAATTGTTAAGTCATAATTGGAGAAGATTTTGAAGGAGTAGTGCGCGTTTTTCTCGCCAATGGAAAGATTTTGAGACGCCCATTTGAACCGCCAATGTTTTCTATACAAAAAAGGCACAATTGGTCTTGAGCTCTAAAGTCGACCGTTTTCGAGAAAATTCAACTTTTATGTTTAAAGCTCACGATCAAAAGTACCTTTTTGGTGTAGAAAACATTGGCTGTTCCAATGGGCGTCTCAAAACCGTACTTCTTCCAAACACCCACTACTCCTTCAAAATCTTCACCAATTATGACTTAACAAATATTTTTTTTCTGACTCAAAACTTGTACGATAATTGGTCCCGGAGATATTAAAAAAATATTTTTTAATAATTTCAACAACTTGTATCTCGAAAATGACGCATTCTAGAGGGTAGGTTATTATATATTTTTTTTTAATTTTTGGACGAGCTATCACCTCCTCAAGTCCTGCGCATATATTATAAAACACCCTGTATATAAAATAGTTTACTTGATTATTCTCTTATTCGTAATAGGGCTGAAATTGCTAAAAATTTTGTATATTTTACGCTTAAAATGGCTAGTTTATAGACTAGCTGGATAGTATACAATACGATCCACTCAAATGTCGGACTATTTTGATGGAAAATTTATAGTTCCACTAAAATATATACCTTAAAAAGATTTAGCGCCAAAGTAGAAACCACAGGAAAAGTACACAGTTGTTTTTGGCTAGTATACAAACTATAATAAAAATTCAGCAAACCGAGTTTACTATAGAAAACGTTGAAGATGAATGGCAAGAAGTAAAAACAATAGTAAGAGTAGCAGCTATTAAAACCATAGGAACAACAACAGGAAGCCGCAGAAATGGATGGTACGATCAAGAATGCGAAATCGTATTGGACGAAAAACGAAGAGGAGAATTACTTCCCCAGAAAATCCCACGAATGAAAACAAGGAAACTTTCAAAATAGCTCGTACCAATCCCAGAAAACTACTGAGAAGGGAAAAGGAGGTGTATCTGGAAGAAAGACTGAGGACAATAGAGCAAAACAGCACGGACAACCAAGCAAGAAAATTCTATAGAGAAAACTAGGACAAGTTATAAAAGTAGTGAATTTTGTAGAATATAACAACGGTAAACTGCTGACGTCAGAGGATGACATAATTCAAAGATGGAAACAATACTTTTCTGAATTGCTTAAGAAACAAATGGATGAGAGTGACCAAAACGCACGCTTATAATCTGCAGAACTGGATGTGGAACCACCCACACCTGTAGAAATTAAAAAGGTCATTAGCAAGTTGGAGAATTTAAAATCAAAGGGGGAGGATGAAATCAATGCAGAGCTTGTAAAGAATGGACGGAACGAACTACATCAAAGGATGATATATTATATAATAACTATGATATGGAACCATGAGAGATGCCAGACGAGTGGAATATCAGCATAATAACACCCATAAAAAACATCCATAAAAAAGTTTAAAAATCGATGTAGTAGAATATTTTTTAGCTGGGTAAGGAAAGTATTGTAATCATCTGAAATTTTCGATATCTAATTTTTGTTTTGTTTTGTATCAATATCGCTGGCTGGCTGACATAGATTGGGCATCCTTCTTTTTCTATTGCCAGGCAATAGCTGAAAAACGTGTTTCGCGCTTGTGCGAAAATGGTTATAGCGATTTTCCTTAACTATCTACTGTAAGTGCATCTCTGAGAAAAAGCTAGAACAAAAGTTATGCTCAAATTACTATTCATATTCTCTATCTATTTGTTAATATTTTGAGTAAACGGTAGGAGAGTAGTGTGAGTGGACATATTTAACCAGATTTTTCATTTGTCTGTATATACCAGACAGACAGTTCCTGTCGGTGTAAACTAGGTGCCATTAATTCTCAAAATAATTATTATCATCGTAAAGACTGTTTGAAACGAGTTACTTTTTATACAGGTACATCATTTCTTATCTTTTTTTTAATTGTTCCATACAGCCCTTACCAATGTAAACCGAATTTAAGATTTTCAGCATAGCTTATAGTAATTCTTTTATCGTTTGCACTTTCTTTTGTAAATGTACATAAAATTTTGATTAAGGGTAGATGTCCCCTTATCAATTAAAGTTTCAAGATGGCAGATAGATCTATTAAATCTATTCAGTTATTATTCTCTTAAATATTGAAGCCCCAATAGTCTTCAGTAATCACAACACAGAAACTAAATATCTAGAAAAAAGTTATAAAAATTTGTGCGATCGCAGAAACGAAGTTCCTCACGCCTTTTTTTCAATTCCGAAATTCATTTAATATAGAGATTCTTCTCATAACTGTTGGCCTTGGAAATCCATCATAAATTAAATTAAATTAAATTTCCAATTATATATTGTTTAAACATAACAATTGTTTCGCCACACTGCGCCTTCCACAAATATCAGTATTAACTAAATTCTAAGAGGATAAGTGCTTACTTACATACTGAGGATGGTTTACATAAATCTTAATGACTAATATTAGGTATAAACTAATTAGTTAACAATTACATATACACTAAACGGTTTTGACATACTATCCATCTGCTCATGTAAACTTTTGAATTTAACAAGAACAAAACTGAAATTTTCTTGCAACACAAGCTTCCTCACTGAATGTACTTACTTATTGGGTAGCATAAGTTTTTTTATCTCTTTATCACGCTTATGGATGATTCAAATACTATGCTGTATGGAGAAAGAAATGTGGAAACACACGGGTCATAAGTTTGCCAACCCCTGGACTAGCCAAATTCCATTTTGTGCAATATACCTGCTAGCTCGCAGTAAAGTCAGTACCTACCAAAGTATGGGTTAGCAGTCTTAGCAAGTCTTATACCAATTATATTTAATCATAAAATTACGTGAAAAACGTGTACCTTTTCATATCTACACAAATATAATATCAAATTCCACAGGATATATTAGTCTGAGAAATTTTTCATAAACTAGAATGATGGTTCTACGACAATTCCTCGTGGCCAATTTAGCGAATGACAATTCACCGGCACCAATTCCGCGCCAGACAAATTCTCGCTGCGAAAATTTCTCGCGTGCGACAACTTACCACCTAAGATTTATCACAACTACCTAATTCATGTAGGTATTATATTTAAAAAAGAGTCTTATTTTCTACTTGTTGTATTAAATGTAATGGACAGTTGTTACATTAAATTATTAAACAATATTTTGGTAATAAGAAAATAAAAAAAACTATCCATTTACGTAATGTTAATCTAAAACTATCACGATCATCACTATTACTACAACAGATAAATATGAATCGTAACTAATTCATATTTCATATTTTGAATTTGCAAATTAAAATTATGACCTATACCTCGAAGATAATCTAGAAGCAGTCTACTGTCATATTCTTCTATTATAACTTTTATTCTTTTGGCGGTGTCTTTGTACACCCTTCTCACTCTCGATAGACTGTAGCACCATTGTTCTTCGTATGGGTGCTAACTATGCCATACTAAGAAACTTGAACTTCCTCCAGGTAACACACGAATTGTGATCAAAATTTAATCAGGTAAAAGGATGAATCAACTGCGGTCAGACCCTATATCCTGGCGATGTCTTCAATGATACAATTTCACTATTTAAGAATTTTCCGTGCCAAAAGAAAAAGCAAAACGACCGGCATGGCCTCTCGGACTATTAGGGAGTACAAATCATTTAGGCGAGAAATAATTTACACGCTAGAAATTGTAGCACGCTGTAATGTAGTGTTTGATAATAAAAGATTATATTTCGACTTTTATTTATTTCTACATAACAATCAACTCTAATTCTGATTACTCGTTTCTATGACCTATATGACATGACGTATGACATGACATTCACGCTTAAGGCGTGTATGCAGCGTGGTGTAAAGCCCACGTTACATCCCCTATACTTTATTGAAATTGTAATATATATATTATTTATAAATCAAGCCTATCTATAGGTTTTACAAGTCTTCCTGATTTTGTTCTATAAACATTTTCTGGGATTACTTGTTTATCTTGAGACTTAGACGATTCTGGAATGTAGCTCTGAGGTCTTGATTCTTGGGATTGGGAAGTATTTTGTTCATGTACTTCTACTGGTGGAGGAAGTATTTTTGATTGGCTGTTGGGAGATATGACAATTTCTTTTTCGGCAGGGATCCTGGTGTTGGATTTCTGGATAATACCTGAGTTTCTTCTTATCTGTTTACCATTGTCTGTTTGTATTGTAATTGATCTTGGGTTTTCATCATTTTTTTTATTATTTCTCCTCCTTTCCAGTTTCGATGATCAACTCTGTATCTTATTCTCTCTCCCTCTTGTAACTCTTCTTTGTTCTTTCTATGTTGATCTCCATATTGTTTTTGTTTCAACCTTAGTTCTTGCAGTTCTTCTTTAACATTTTCGACTATTTTTGGTTTTAGGTTTTCTGTAGCTGTTGGTACAGTGGATCGTGTTATTCGACTAAAAAGTCTTTGACTTGGTGTTCCAAGGATTTGGTTTCTAGGTGTATTTCTGTAGTTTAGTAGTGCTAGTTTAACATCAGACTTATCCATGGAGCACTTTCGTATAATGTTTTTTGCTATCTGTACGCCTCTTTCCGCTAGTCCATTTCCTTGAGAGTGGTACGGGCTACTTGTTTGGTGTTCAAAATCCCACTTCTGACACCATGTAATGTAGTGTTTGATAATAAAAGATTATATTTCGACTTTTATTTATTTCTACATAACAATCAACTCTAATTCTGATTACTCGTTTCTATGACCTATAAGACATGACGTATGACATGACATTCACGCTTAAGGCGTGTATGCAGCGTGGTGTAAAGCCCACGTTACACACGCTAGGAATTGTAGCACGTGCTAAGTTGTCCCGAGCGGAATTAGTCGCCAGGAATTGTCGTGCGCTAAACTGTCCGCAAGTAGTGATGCGCAAAGCAAGACCAAGACCGACATGGTCTTGGTATTGGTCTTGGTCTTGCACCCTTGGTATTGGTCTTGGTCTTGCATCAAATCCTTAGTCTTGGGTCTTGGTCTTGCATATACGGTCTTGGTATTGGTCTTGGTCTTGCTGCAAGACTTGCAAGACTTCGCTAGACTATTGCAAAAATTTTGATGTTTTTATAAGTGTTAAAAGTTGTTGCGATTCTAAACCGTAATTGTTTAATTTAAATGAAGAAGAACCCTGCATATGTATGTGTAATTCATAATCTTATAAGATTGCCTGTAATTATATTATCATTCGAAATGGATAAATATCGACCGTATAAAAAATTGTCTTTGTCCAGAACAAACACGCCTGGTATTGTAATGGTACCAAACCATTGTAGAATAAGTAATGAGAATAAAACTAGGCTTGTAGAATTAAGTTAGGGCAAGTGAGATGCGTAATTAATTAATAAAGTTTATAAATTAATAATCACCATTCACATATGAGAGTCGTATCTTACTTGCGCGACTTAGTCTGCTTGTGTTTTCTTGGTGTCATCCGTCCCATATGAGCACTCATTTTACTACATACTTCTACTTTATACTTTTATTTCATAACTCATTCTCTTGCTCATTCTACAATGGTTTTGTACCATTTTCTTTAATAAAATAGAATGAATCTCTGAAAGCGATCAAAAGTATTTCTGGTTTATAAAACTAACTTCAATTTTTTAGAAACCTTTTTCCAAAAAATGAAAATTAAAAACAGGTAGAGATTTGTTAATACGCGCATTTATAAAACTAGGTATCTATTTAAAAAGTCAGTCGTGTGAATATCTTAGTTGAGTTAGTTAATGAGCATGATCGAAAAAATAGTTTCAAAATAAGGGCAATCTAAAATTTCTAATATCTCCAAAAGTGGCCACTGGATAAATGTCATCAAAGAGATATCAGATTTACAGATTATTTTTAACGTTTGCTTAAAACATTCTGCGCGATAGAAAAAAAAATAAAAATAAAAAACCGTGTAGTTTACCTTCCCCTGGCTATGAACTATCGGGATTCTTTGAAAAGAGCTCGTTAAGGGAAATCCTAGAAGGATTGAAATTACGGTATAGGTATAGGGTGTTTCAGAATTTTTTTAAATCCGGAAATCCTAGAAGCGTAAAATGAACTCGCTTTTCACCCAACAACTTTTAATTCAATATTTTTAGAATTTCTAAAATAAAGATCGATAATAAGGGAGTTCAAAAATTAAATTGGTTAGGTTATTTATTAGGGTTTCTTAACTTATCATTGAGCAAAATAATATGTTTTCTACCAGTTTGGTGTTTGGTTACGGAACTGCAAGAGTCTTGCAAGTCTCGCAAGTCTTGCAGCAAGACCAAGACCAGGTTAGTCTTGGTATTGGTCTTGCATCCCAGTATTGGTCTTGGCCTTGGGTCTTGGTCTTGCATAGACGGTCTTGGTCTCCAAGACCAGTCTCGCAGCATCACTATCCGCAAGGAACTGTCGTGATACGAAAATGGTTGCCTGTCTTATTACCAGAACTGATTATTCCACTGTTCAAAATGCATTAAAAAAGTAAATACTCTTCAGGAAAATTTCGACAGATTCAAATATCTTCAAAGTCTAGTTTCTATTTACCGGACCATTACTTATTGCTTGCTATTAATTTTAACATAAGTTTGCTCTTTTCTATTCACATAATTAATGGAAAATTTGTGTTTCCTATCTTCTTAGCGAGTAAAGAATACCAAAACTAATTATTTTGCAATAATAAAACTTAATAATAATTATAATACAATGCCTTCACAACAACGAAGGTTAATTCCTAGGATAGAATATTTGTTGGGACTTTATTATTGTAAAAGTTATAAACTAATGCTTTCAAAAATACATATCTAGAATAATAAATAATATCAAATGTATTTTAAATGATGAGTGATTCCACAAGTCAGATATTTATTGAAATTTATTTTTTCCTAGTCCCAATTTTCGGTCGACAGCGGTATGTCTTCCTGCCCATCAACTCCATCGACACCGACCAGCCCCATAGACTTTGATGTGCGCATAGCTACAGAAGATGATAGAGAATTAGTGAAGCAATTCCTTGGAACGTTCTTTTTCCGTGACGAACCACTGAACCATTGCTCTAAGCTAATGCCTGATGATGGACCCATCAATCATGATCTGGAGGCTTTCTCCTTGAAGAACCTTGGGGATGGTTACAGTTTTCTGGTACTGCACGATGGTAAACTGGTAGGAGTATGTCTCAATAAAATCGTCGAGAAGAATGTAGATGAAGATGACTTTGAAATTACCGACAAGACATTCAAAAAAATCGTTGATTTACTACAGTATGTCGAACAGCAGGCTGATGTCTTCAAGCTATTTCCAGATGCTACCAAAGCCATGACCGTCAACATATTATCAGTAGATTCAAGCTACCGTGGTAAGGGTATTGCGAAAGAGCTGTTGGCGAAAACTAGGTGAGGATTCCATTTCTATATTCAAGTACCTTTAATCATTTATTAATAAATTAATATGTAGATGGAGACTACGAATTCTTCCGTGAAAGAACTCTAGAGACCCCGTGCAAAATCCAGTATTTAAAGAAAAGCAAAAAATATATTGTACCTCAACAATGGACCTTTATTAACCATGATGTGCTTTGATATAAAAACTTTAGCAGCAAGTTATTTCTGGTAATGTCAACTTAGTTGCCGAAACTCACGTCAATTGAAAGAGTAGCCTATACTTTAATCGAAGATTAAGAATTAATTCAGCCGTTTTGGAGATTAACCCGGGCAAACAAACAGATAGACAAAAGTTTAAAAATTGTTGCTTCCTAATGAGCTCAAAAAAATCAGGTGTCTCCACTCACACAACTTTCTTAACATTCAGATCACTTCGTGTGACCTTTCATTTTTTTCGGCATGCCAAGACAAACATATTCAATTTTGACGTAGAAGGATCCGTATATCCAGAATAAGATTAAAATGTTGACGGTTCATTTGAGCATAACTTTTTTTCCTGCTTCTTCTCACAGATACGCGTTATAGGTCGTGGTAAAGGAATTCTAGGAGGACATTTTAGGCAGTTTTCATCAAAATTTTTAGAACCGTTTTCGCTCCACAGACAGACCAATGGCAGAAAATTATTGCTTATGGACTCACGGACCTCTGAAATGTGAACATCTCTTGAAAACCGGACAACTTGAGTAGCGGCAGGAAAGTAAAAAAACTATCCCAAATCTTAGATAGACACTTAAGTTTTATGTATATCTATAAAATATATAGATGTATCTATTCATCCATCATCAACATCAACAATCATAACTTATGTTGATATTATAGAGTAGTAAATTAGGATAATGAACGAATATATATGGCATTATGATGCATCTATGGCAGAATATAAAATTTTTGAATAAAAATATTGAAGATATTTCTTTATATAAAGCAATAGAAGAATCATCGCCTGTGTACTATGAAATTTTATATCATGTCTTTACTTGAGTCAGCCTGTTTGTGCTCTTAGTTCATTTAACAATGGATTTTGATATGGTTTCCACTCATTTAGGAAATTTGTTCAAAAGTGTTAACCCTAATAATAATACATTGCATATTATATTTATAGAAAGTAGAAAATAGTCCCAAAAGTCAATGTTATGTCATCAGGTCGTAGGATAATATTTTCGAGCTTCTTTACGCTTGCTGACCCTTATGAGACTCATCAAAATAATGTACAACGGAACTGCATGTCTTAGAAAGGCTTCCAGAAAACTTTCCGATGTCTAATATCTTTCTCCTAGAAAGAATAACTTATAGTAACCATTTTTATCGTTTGTATATTACTGAAAAAACAATGTATTAGTTAAGTTGGGGATTTGATGTTGATAAAAATTGCACTTTACATATTATTTCAATGTATCTTAGAAGATATCCGATTTGAAATTACGCGGTTGTGCGGTTGCGTGTTTTTATTTATTGGCGATATATTATTGATATCCATAGAAAAACTAAACCATGGACCGTTGCATAGCCAATCGCTACCACCAGGTGGTCGTCACGCGATATCGTCTAGGTCACACACGCACACATCAGCATCTCTTGACAATGGAACCACAACCCGAATGTTTCGCGTGTGAAGTGTCTTCAATAGTCAAACACGTATTATCGGAGCTTTGAGACTGAAAGACCCAAAAACAATATTTACAGTGCCAGTCTTCAAAAACAGTTCCACAAAAAACATTATTGATTTTTTAAAAGACATCAATCTACTAGATAAGATATAAAAATATGTAACTGATATCTGCACTATGTATACCTATCTATATGTATAAATTAAATCAACCCATTAACACTCGTAGCTAATACAGCTAATGCGGTTTTTCTATGAATAAAAATAAATTTGATATCATCAGAATATAGATTATGATATTTGAAATATCGGTAATAATATCGATATTCTGTAAATATCGAAAAGAATATCTTCAGTATTTTAAGATAAACAGCAACACCAAAATAACACGGACGGAAACTGCGTAACGACGAAGATTATTATACCTTTGATTTATAATTAAAAAAACGCATTAAAAAGCAATTAAGAATCAACTAAAAAGGCCACAGTTAAATTACAGCTGAATTATTAGCGAGATAGAGATTTGCAGAAGTTTAAAAAAAGTCCAGTTGTAAAAAAAGTTGGGCAACTGTACCTACTATATAAATAGTTCAGTGTCAGTGTTGCTCCAGAAGTGCAAATGATTGTATTAATAATATTATCAAGTCCCATCATCATCATAGGTATAATATGAAACAAAAAGGTAGAATAATAACATATACCAACTGCCTGAGTTGAAATTTGAACTAAGTTCGTTGAAAAAAAGCTGAATTAACATCATATTATATCGATTAAAAAAATATCGATGTTTATACTTCGATATTGAACGTCAATTGTTCATTTCGATATCCCATTGTTTCAGCACAACCTGTTATGGTCCGATTTCCCAAACGATTTCGATGATTTTTTTCATTTGCGAGAAACTTTTGAATTGGACATTTCCGAGTAACAGGAATAGTAAATTTCAAGTATGAAAGCATTGAAAAATTCAAAATAATGTTATTTCTTCTGGCGCTGGTACTTTTGTTGTTGATGCTATAATCTTCTATTTACCTAGAACTGCACAAATTCAAGACTATCAGCAACATTATAAGAAATATTAATACATATTTAGATTTTTTCAATACTTTAAATAATAAAGTCGATCGTATTTTTTGGGTCCGTTAAGTTGGCCCCCCCATATTAATATTTTGCTTTATAAACTACTGTGCAAGCTTGCACACACCTAGCACAGTCTAGCACAACAAAAAATAGAGCTAGCACAACTTTCGTTTGGAATATAATAAGAAAAGAAGGCTGGGGGGGCCATCTTAACAGCTGCCCCCCATAACAAATTTTAAGGTTTTTTTATGCTGTCAAAATATGCATCGTAGCTTGCACAACCTAGCACAAGCAAATTTGAAGCTAGCACACCTCATATAACTTAAGGAAAAAATTTCAAAGATAAAAAATTTGCCCCCCCACAATAATATTTTTTTTTCAAATAAATTGTGCAAGCTTCTACATACCTAGCACAACCTTGCACAACCAAAATCAAAACTTGCACAGCACCCAATAACTTAAGAAAAAATAGTAAAGTAAAAATAGCAGCCCCCCCATATTAATATTTTGGTTTCAAATAAATTGTGCAAGCTTCTACACACCTAGCACAACCTTGCACAACCAAAATCAAAACTTGCACAGCACCCAATAACTTAAAAAAAAATAGTAAAGTAAAAATAGCAGCCCCCCCATATTAATATTTTGGTTTCAAATAAATTGTGCAAGCTTCTACACACCTAGCACAACCAATCAATTCGATTTTTGAAATGCACATCTTTCCCAATAATTAATTCTGATTTTTTCCTAAACTTAATATTATTTAGATTCAATACTTACACTTTTGACTGAATCAACAATATCACGAAATTCAATCAACACGTTTTATACAAATAATAATTTCTTTGAACACAATTTCTTTAGCCACTGTAAACAATACAGCGCGCCATAACTTCATCCGGTGGGGATTTTCTGCAGCAAGTCATTGTCAAAACTAAGCTCGCGCGCGAGATTTGAAGTTGACTTCTTTTACTTTTTTTCAGTTGTGGTATTTAGGGTTGTGGGGGCCTGTGCAGGTTTTAATTTTGGTTGTGCAAGGTTGTGCTAGGTGTGTAGAAGCTTGCACAATTTATTTGAAACCAAAATATTAATATGGGGGGCTGCTATTTTTACTTTACTATTTTTACTTTACTATTTTTTTAAGTTATTGGGTGCTGTGCAAGTTTTGATTTTGGTTGTGCAAGGTTGTGCTAGGTGTGTAGAAGCTTGCACAATTTATTTGAAACCAAAATATTAATATGGGGGGCTGCTATTTTTACTTTACTATTTTTTTAAGTTATTGGGTGCTGTGCAAGTTTTGATTTTGATTGTGCAAGGTTGTGCTAGGTGTTTAGAAGCTTGCACAATTTATTTTAAACCAAAATATCAATATGGGGGGCTGCTATTTTTACTTTACTATTTTTACTTTACTATTTTTTTTTAAGTTATTGGGTGCTGTGCAAGTTTTGATTTTGGTTGTGCAAGGTTTTGCTAGGTGTGTAGAAGCTTGCACAATTTATTTGAAACCAAAATATTAATATGGGGGGCTGCTATTTTTACTTTACTATTTTTTCTTAAGTTATTGGGTGCTGTGCAAGTTTTGATTTTGGTTGTGCAACGTTGTGCTAGGTGTGTAGAAGCTTGCACAATTTATTTGAAACCAAAATATTATTGTGGGGGGGCAAATTTTTTTTCTTTGAAATTTTTTCCTTAAGTTATATGAGGTGTGCTAGCTTCAAATTTGCTTGTGCTAGGTTGTGCAAGCTACGATGCATATTTTGACAGCATAAAAAACCTTAAAATTTGTTATGGGGGGGCAACTGTTAAGATGGCCCCCCCAGCCTTCTTTTCTTATTATATTCCAAACGAAAGTTGTGCTAGCTCTATTTTTTGTTGTGCTAGACTGTGCTAGGTGTGTGCAAGCTTGCACAGTAGTTTATAAAGCAAAATATTAATATGGGGGGGCCAACTTAACGGACCCGTATTTTTTGTTAAATATATTTGTATTTGGAAGTATCTATCCGTGCGAATCCCTGGCGATGATTACAACCTTGGCACTGGTGAGAAAGCTCAGTAACCTCCAGAATCCACGGAGCTAAAACAATCTAAAACAGCAGCTTCTGACAGAATGACCGGATGCCAAAATGCTTCTGAATGCTGCTGAATACAAGCAAGCGCGGAATTTTATAAGCCATAATCCCTTTAGTCAACAAAGATCTCAGATTTAAAAACTCCGAAACCTGTAATCCAGTTGAGTAAAATTATCTACAAATCTGAAGTCTCACATTTCGATAGTCCATGGATTCCGAGGACAAAATTTTTACAAATAGACCAAAAAAGACATCCAGAAAAAACATTATCCTGAAAATAGTTTTACTATCAGAGGAAAAAATCATTGAAATGAAACAAGAAAAAAAGGTTAGGTCAGATGTGGTCGGAATCAGCGAAGTTAGAAGAAAAGATCAGAACATATTTTCTATCATAACCGCGAGGAAGAAAATTCGATAGGCGGATTCTGTTGTACACATGAAACATTCAAGAAACGCCCAGTTAATAGAAGCAATGTCAGCTAGGGTAGTGTACGTATACATAAAATGAAACAAACGATACAACAATAAGATCATACAAGTGTATGCACCAATCTTGGGTCATAGTAATGAGTCAACATGTTTTATGAGAGGATATAACCACAGCATTAAAATACAACACATCCAGTTATAAGATTATAATATGCGGTGAACTAAATGCTAAGACTGGTCCAAAATCCGATCCCTTGGAAATTATTTTATGAACCTTCCAGGAAGTCCAGGAAGAAATGAAATTGGAGAAATATTGCTGTCTTACTTATTGAAAAACAATATGTTTGGGCGTAAGTGATTCAGGGACTATTTAGGAATTTCTGCTGGCGTAGAGAAATAAAGAAACGGAGAGAGGACTCACCTTTGCTTCTTGCTGCGTCTTCTCTGATAAAACAAGAGCATAAAAGTAATGTGAAGAAACAATGAAAGTGGAAGGAGAACAAATTTTAAATTGAAAAATAAATCAGGAGGTATAACATCAAACAAGAAACAGTTATTGTATATATTGAAGAGTTCTGTATAAAAATCGGTACAATCTAAAGGATGGACAAAACAAAAATAGAAAAGTGCAATATGTGGGACTGGAAGACATACAGATATCTCAAGAGGGAAAAATCAAACAAGTCCTCAAGAAGGATGAAAAATCATAAAGTTCCAGGAAAAGACAATATAGTTGCAGTATCAATAAAAATAGAAGAAAAAATAAGTTATATACCCGAATAACAATGCTCACTTTTGTGGAATTCCATAACACGTTTGATACTGTCGAATAACTGGCAATACTTAAAGCACTATAGCATAGTCGAATAGAGTACAGATAGTCTAAGATTATTAAAAACATCTATGAGAGCGTCATCAGAGAGACATTAGTCAGGGTGACACCTTTTCCCCAAAACCATTTATTACAGTCATGAAGTATGCCTTCAAAATGTTGAATTGGAGTAAGAAAGATATAAATAAACATTGATGGTGAGTGGTATTTGCTTTGCGAAATGATGTAGTCCTTATAACGGAACATTTTGCAGCGATGAAGGACATTTTCCAAGAGCAACAACAAGCTACATAAAAAAATGGCCTAAATATAAATTATGATTAAATCAAAATGATGACGAATATAGTCTTTAGGGAAACAAATATAATTGGTTGAAAAATATACACATCTGAGTCACAAGGCGAAATTGAGCAGAGAGAACCAAACATCAGAGCTAACTAGAAGAATATCACTGAGGTGGGCAGTACATGGAAGAATGCGGGATGTGTTCGTACCCAACGAAATATGAAAAGATCGGTGCTGGGACTAACTCACAGGTATAGAATTAGAAATGAAGAAATACATAGATACAGAACAGAAGTGGAGGACCTAAGAGAATGTACAATAAAGACAAAGTGGAGATGGGCGGACCATATTGCGAGACTACAGGATGGAAGTTGGATAAAAAGACTATAAGACTCCCCACTAGATTGATCGCCGATCTCAAGAGAATCAGCGGAAATTCGTTGAGAACAGACAACAGTAGAGGGCTAATGATTATGATGATCTGGGCGTAACTAAAACGGACGAAATAATCAAATATAAACTAAACTATCAAGTTATCAGTAATAATTATATATTTTCAAAAATTACTTGACAAAAATTCTGATTACCATAGCGGAAAGTGAAAAAATAATCTTTTTGATATATTAAGCTTATCTCCTTGATGATGTGCTAGCGCCAAGTGAAACCCTAGCACAGCACTACTAAATACCAAATCAGTATCTATACAATTTATTGAAACCAAATTCTTAACTCTGGTAACTAATTAGCTCTCCAAATTTTTTGTCTTCGTTCATCAATATTTTTTCTCTTTTTGTCACTATTTGGCCTAAATAATCAATTTTAAAGATATAGCTACAGTCTATTCCTTCCACCCACATAATATTTTATTTACCATAGATTATGCAGCTTACGTAAGGCAATTGATTAGTCCCTAATTATGTGATGCATAGATTTGAAGCCTTATCGCATTGATGACGTCGTGCTAGCGTCATGTGAACATAGCTATTATTAGCAGCATTATTTGATTTTGACACCTAATTAGCACTTAAATAGCCCTTTTATCTTTATCTTCAGATCAACCTAAGGCCAAGATGTGCCCGCATATATCCCTTCCTCTTTGCTAGCTTTGGCATCATATTTGTTTGTTCTTTTGAAGAATAAATGATTTATATTCAAGTTTACCTATCTCAAGACATAATTTTTCAAAGTAAACTCGTTTGAGATTGAAAAGTGCTTTCTGTCTGCTCCTTTCATAAGTTCAGCCAGCAACGAAAGATGAATTCTATTATCCTTGAAAAGACAGCTTTGATGGTGGCTGTCGTTGACAGGAAAATTAATTTCCTTTTTCACCGTGACCTTGGCTGTCTCTGAAAGTGGAAGGGAATCATTCCAATTCAGATAAAGCAATTACCCCAAACAGCATTTAATGCACTGGCTCGACTCGTTTTTAATTGCTTGGTCGTTTGAAAGGCCATGAAAATTTAAAAGAAAATAGAGCTCTCACTCTCGTTTGTTGAGATATGATAATAATAAAATAGAATTTTTATATAAAAATAAAATCCCACGGATTATTAGGTATTGTGAGAAAAATTCAAAGCATTTAAGAACAAAAATGTTCCAGATTACCACTCTTAATTTTATAAATGTGTTTAAAATTATTAGAAATTATTTGGAAAAAAAAATAGTTTTAATGCAGAAATATAAAAACAACATTACGTGTGAATGTTAATGTGTAAATATTTGTAAAGTTTTATGCATGTAAGATTTATGCGATACTAGAGCCATCATACAGTGTTAGAGATTCATTTAGATAAAGAAAAGCTCTTCATTTTACAATGAATAAATAATATTTGATCCTAGAATAAAGTAATTTCAACCATTTATACCAAGATTCCTGGTGTGGTGGGTATGGACTATGTAAGCCGATAATAAGAAATACCCCTACTGTTATTAACAATGTAGACTGTTACGGTATGTATGTAATGTTTTTTTGTTTCTTATTTTTGCAGGGAGATCGCCAAACAGAAAGGCTGCGGATTTATTTTTGTTGATTGTACCAGTCACATCACTGCCAGGGTCGTACAAAAATTGGGCTTCAATCTGCATTACTCCCTAAACTATAACGACTACAAGGTCGATGGCCAAGTTGTCTTTGAACCAGCTCCGCCACATAAGGCCGTTACAGTATATACTCAAAAACTGTAAAGTTTATTCTTTTCATCAAAAAAATACCAAAAAGCTCATATTCCGACTTATTTATTAGCGGCAAGATATGTCGAATGTATTTTTTTACTGTAAACTGCCTAACATTCATACTTGAACGAAGGATCCTTTTTTATTTCACAGAAAATACACTTTCCCCGACTTGTAAATGTACACTTGATAATCAATTAATTTTGTGAAAATAAGTTCTTTGTTTTTTTCTAAAATAATTTCGAGTGAAATATAACTATATTCATAATTTAAATTAGATTAAGAATTTTTTTAGTTAATATTATTAATAGTAGAAATCAATTATTGGGATATTTTTAAGACTTTCAAAGACTATATTGGATTAGATGAATATTTCTATGAATTGTATTCAATTTTAGTCATTATTCACTTACCTTCATTAAATATAATATCCAGAAAAATATTTTCAATCAAAGGCACAAATTGAATATATAATCCTAATAAATTTTAATTGTTATACGGTTATAAAAATATGTATATTTGTATTATATATAAATAATTTAAATATTAGTGTGATAATTCTTTAGTGTACCTACTATGTCTACAGCAGGTAATATCAAAGCTCCGCCATAACTTTTTTAAATTAACTTAATATGTAATTAGCGCACACGGCTCAAATATTTGAAAAAATAATTTCAGTTGAAAAATATTTCAAGACTTTTAAAAATTATAAATTGCTCCAATTAATCTCGAATTACGAATAGTTATTCAGCTTATTCTGATTCTAAATTGTCTTACGTGGGAACTATATAATTATCCAATTTTATAATGTTTTAATTTATGTTATATTGCAATAGGTACTTTCAGGAGATTATTTTCTCTTTGCAAGAAAAGCTTGATGGTTAAAATTGTTAGTTATTATGGAGACGAATTTGAGACCGATAGCACATAATAAGAATTCGGTAGGTATAATCAATGTTGATTTTACCGAATTTTAATCCAAAATGATTTTTTTCAAGACTAAATTTATAGCAATGTTATTATCTAAGTAGGTATAGGTTTCTATTAGTACACCAAGTTTTTATTTGATATTTTTTTCTTTTAGGCTTAATGTAAGCAAAATAGTGAACAAATTTTGAGTGCAATAATATGAATACTGTAATATATTATTTTATATTGATAAATTTTATTAAAAAAAATATTTTTTGTTTTTATTTTACTTTGAAAGAATCGATTAAATATCTCACGCTTTCAGTAGGGAAAAGAACCAGTATATGTTATACTAAAAAAGACTCACATTTGTCAAAAATTGAGATGGATGATTAACAAGTGAAATTTTTGAAAAAAAAATACAAATAGTTTTTATTGGGCATTTAAGATTTAAACCGTACCGATGAGTACCTACTATTGCTATCCTTTTCTCGATTTTAACTATACTTATGTATATGTGTTTGCCAGCAACAGCAATTCCATAACAAATTACTGTTTGTCTACCACAACACAAAATTAAACTTTTAATTAACAATAACGTCTGACGTCTGACAATTGCGACATAACCATAGACTATCTTCCAGAAAGTACCTATATACCAGAGAACGAGGCGTATATATACGCTCCATGCTCGTGCGAAATTCCAGTGACGGATCCCATTGTCGTTCCATGTCGACAAAATAATGATCTTGGTTGAATGAGATTGAATGAGATAATTATAATTACCAATATTGGATCACACTTGGAGCTTAACAGGCGGCGAGATGTCTGCGATCTAAGTACGAATTCGAAATTTCAAGTCTCTAGACCGTATGGGGCCTGAGAAATCGCTGCGTAATCCATTGATACAAGAACCGAAAGTAATAAAAACTATTTAAAAAGTGACGTTAATAATTAAAATATGAATGCGGGAATGTCAAATTCCGCCGGCGGTTCAGGACCCCCTGCGGAAAATAGGTAAACGGAAACGTAAAATGGTTTTAAAATCTTATGTATTATATTCTTTCACTTCTTTCCAAAATATCGAATATCTCAATAATCATAATTTCAAATATACCTAAGAGTATTTTTTACTTACTTACTATTTTGCTTTGTCTACAAAATTTATATTTTTTCGACAATAAAGCATTTCTCTCTCTCTCTCTTACTTACTTACTAGTCTAGAGGAAGATGGTGTTTAATGATTCCCGAGTTAAAGCGAACCCCAAGTGAGATAAAGTTAAAAATTTAGAACGGTATTCATAATCCAATCTTAGTTCAGTACTACTGTATTAAAGTAAAAAACAAAACACTATCCTACAATAACACTAATATAAGAGTCGTAAATGTAATTGAAGGTTAGGTTGATAAGATTACAGCACAGTCCTCATTTACGACCGTGGATTGTAGGTTCTGTCAGTTGTGTGTTCTAGTAGCTATAAACCTCCGTATTTAATTTAGTAGCGTACTAAGTTTCGATTATAAATACGACTGTAAATATTTTAGAATATAAGGTAGGTATTATAATTATCAGTAGTAAGATTATCATACGTCACTTAAACAATGCTTAAAATAAAAATTGTATAATAAATTTAGAGATTAGATTTTTTCTTAATTGAAAAGGTAATACTGAAATTTTTACTTTCAATATTGAATTGATGATTTTATTTGAATGAGATCTAGTCACGAAACAGATTCATACAAGGTATTAATAATAATTTATGTATTATTTTGATTAAAGTGTAGTAAATATGTGTACATTATACTTAGTCCATCAATATCTTTTTTGAATAGTTATCTTTCAGATTCGAAAATAATGATTTGTTTGGGTAATATTCTAAAATTTTTGCCAAAATAGATGTTGATATGTTAGTATATTCTTAATGATTTGTTAATGAATAACGGGAAAAATGGTCTTCTTAGGACGACTTTTTTTTAAATATTCTATAACGAAAGCATAAACGAAATGGTCACATTTTAAGTGTCTAAAAGTATAGTTTGATAATTAAAATCTATTTTATACAAATAATTACTTTAGAGCAGAAATACGTTATTATTGTATCTTTTGATGACGAAGGTAACGAACTTAGTCCTCAGGGGTTCTAAAACATGAATTGAGTGACTGCTTTACTATAAGATATTGTAGATATTTTTTTCTAAAGCAAATAGTCTTGGAAATGGATATCATAAAATAATCTAATGCTGCGAAAGTTATAGGTAGTAAAGACTCAAGTAAATGTGATGGATATCCACAAATTATGAACTTATCATATTATAGAATTTATAAATTTTGTTCATTATTAGAAGAATAAGACGTTCGTATTACTCTGTTTTTCATTCCTAGTATTAAGTTGGTTTTACCGAATGTGAAGTTTGATAATGAAGAAATCTACATGAAGAACCAGATTTCTTTTGCCAGGGAGTAATTATGGAATTGTTATTTCTTCGTATAACTGAGTATCTACAAAAGGAATACTTTGAGCGTTATCTTCTTCTATTGTGAATTTTAGAAGGCAATCATAACTATCGAATACACCTAGCAATTGTTCTTTACTATTTTCAAGAATACTGTACATATTTTTTTATAAATGTTATATGGAAATCTAATTTAGCAAGACAGTCTATAGATCATCCCTGATATATTGTAATAATACTAGAAACAGGACTACGGCATACCACGTATAGTCCTTTTTACCATAAAAAAGTTGACAACGTTACCTAGGCCATATACATGCAATAAACTGACGGTCAGGGTCGGATCCTAATATAGCAGTACAGTAATATTTAAAAATCTTTTTTCTACGAAATAATTAACATGTAATAGGTTTATTTAACGAATATTTAATCTTTGCTTTGTGTCTCATAGTGTTCACTTGTGTGTGTGTTCAGCTGTGTGTTACGATACAATAATTTTAAATTATTTATACCAAACATTTTTACGTATAACAACAGGTATTATGTGGGGTCCGTGGGTAAACATTAATACTGTTCTAGTGTTCCGTTGAAGTTAAACCACTTATCTGTTGATGCTAAAAACATTGTAAAAATGTATACAGTTCTTTACTTGACCAAGGACTTAACGCGAGTGCTGCCGCAAGTGTAACAAGTGATATGACTAAGGTGGCTCTTACCAGTAAGACGAATTGCAGCAAATCCCGTCAAATCAATAAAGAAGCGGTAAGTCTCAACGAAGTCGACAAGACCTAATGAGATGAATAATAATTTTAATTTTAATCAAATTACCTAGGTACCTACTTATATGCCGACTTAAATATATAAAGTCCAATCCTGTATTGTATTTGCTTGTGGATTGTGTAAATAATGGGAATACACTATTTATTGTGGAAAATATTTTATCTGTTTATTTATCACATTAGAGAATGAAAATACTGTTGAATCGTAAGAGAGCTTATCAATGTTAGAAATCTTGTTTTTGATATTTCGCAATGTAGTTTTATATGATACCAATGTTTTTTATACTATTAGATAAATGTTTTCGTGATATTTAACATTGTTTTAACATCAAGACTATCTAATACATAATCTAATGGTAGTTGCATTTCTTTCATGTTTTCACAAAAGTGAAAGGAATCTTCGATAAAAAATCATTATAAGGATTATATGCATTGGTTAGAATCATAGAATTATTAGTACTCCTAGAAGGCTGATAGAGTGAGAAGTCCCTCACGAAGAAAGAGAAACACTAATAGGATTTCGGATGATATGCGCTTGCGCGAAAGTCTATCTTATATATTCGTTTATGTGCTTTTCTTAAGAACAGTGTTATCAAACTTGAAAAAATTTCTCGTTTTGGAAGATTTTGAAATAGAAAATAGAAAGTAGATACCTACTTTTAAGTATTATTTTTTGATTTATATATCAAAAACTTAAAATTTATCATGCTATACTAAAACATTTTCTAATTTGTACCCTAGACTAGGCAACAATGCCATGCCAGTCTTATTGTTCGACGTCATTGATGATTATTTTTATACCGGTGTTGTGATATAAATTGTTTCCTTTGGTAAAATTAAATTCGTGGAAGATGCCATCGATTATACGTTATGTTTCATATAATATATAATATACCATGGGTAAGTTAAATTTCTTATAGAAATTTACCTGTTGTGATTGTTGACACTATAGAAATTCGAAAAAAATTCAACAGCATTTTGTTGTTCACATATATATATATATATATATATATATATATATATATATATATATATACATATATATATATATATATATATATATATATATAATATAATATATATATATATATATATATATAATGATGTAAATTGAAAGAATGACATATCAAGTGAAGATAAAATGAGTGAAGCCTTGCTGTTCCAACGATTTGTTCCTGCACAAAAATTCGATGTGACACTTCAACAGTTGAAACCCTTTCCAAAAGCTGGTCAGAGAAAAACAAAAATAAACCGCCGGAAACGCAAATTTACTATATTAACTGATACACCAATAAAGGCTGAACTTGAAGCAGAAGCTACTGCTTAGAAAATAATAAAAGGCAAGAAAATTCAAGTTATAAGAGATCAGGCGTCATCAGACTATGAAGACCAAGGTGATGAACTGTGCCTGGTCTGTTTGATGGCTTACTCCAAATTCATTAATGAAGATTGGATATTTGCAAAAGATGGGCTTACTTGTCCTGTGGCAATGATAAACTTTATTAAATTTGTTTGAACTGTACAGCTGACAGTGAATAATTGTAAGATATAAGGTATATATAACTTTTTCCCTTTCTTAAGTAGATACCGTTAATGTTTTATGGTGTTTTTGAGACATTCAATAAATAATTATAATTTCGTTCGTACTTCAAATATGTTTTTAGATTCAAATAATGTTTATTTTCTGTCCAACATGCATTGTAACAACTTATCCCTCATGGTGTAACAACTTGCCCCACACTAGGGCATATTGATACATTTTACATCAGTGTCATGAAATATTAATAACTTTTTTATTTATGTAATAAAATGGTAATTAAAATTTGTGTTTCAAGTCCAAGATTAACTGGTCACGGGGGTTAATCTATTCTTTAATGTCATGGTTGAGTTGGTTAAAAAAGAGAGAGAGAGAGATATGCTTTATTGTCAAAGAAAAAAATATGTTCTTAATGACAAAGCTTATAAACTTATAAATACAATAATAAGAAATGTTGAAATTGTAAGGACCTGCCCCACCCTCCCTTACTCTCAAATTACATATTTTGAAATTAATTAGAGAGGTTCTATAACATAGTGACACATCATTCTTATGTTTTTTTAATGGAACAACCTATATTTTATATAAAAGTCGGAATCTTCACGATTACATAAATATGAACTTATTCTGGGTTATACTGAAGAGCTCAGAATATTTGATCGATTTTGTCCGAAAATTGCAATGATTCAAACTTCCCGTATGTTACTTAAATGATAAAATTATATTTTTTTTGCTTTTGTCGACTATTTTGACTTTTGTTTTGTTGTAATCAAGATTTATTTTTACAATATTTCAGAAGTTGAGTACACGGGATGTCAGAACACAAATATAATATTTTCTCAACTTTTTTTAATGGAACACTTTATTTAAGAGCCTTTTGACACGATAGAGAATCTGTGCAAGAGTTTGTACAAAAAACATTACCATCAAAAATTAACTGTCTGTTTTAGACGGGGATCTATTTTCATCAAGAATATAGCAGAAAATACGTTCATGCGCTTGCGCTCAATCAGAAAATATGATAAATATTACCACAGACTATACTATTTCAGTTCTTTAGTTGCATTTTGCTTTAATGCTTGCCACTTTAGTTTTGATTTCTGCAATACTGACATCCGGTACCAGTTCCAGGAGCGAAGTATGTATAGCTGTAAGTGCTCTTGTTCGCAAATTGCGATCTCCATATTCTGCTAATTTTGGTTTATATAAGCACGGCCACTTCTGGTATTGCTCTATCACCTTTGTTCAGACAGACATGATTATTATGGAAGGTTTTGAACAAACTCTCGTCGAGAGTTTGTTCAAAGAAAGGTTTTCTGTCAATCTTCGCGAGAACCTTGTACACACCGCGGATTTTCTTGCGCATTTTCTCTGTCTATTACGAAAATATAGAACATGTTCTATATTTTTTCGACTAGAATTTCAGTCAAAATCTTTATGATGAAATTCGCTGTTTTACACGTGCTATTTCCTCAAGGTCAGAAGTTTATCCATAATTTCATTGAAATTCTCTATCGTGTCAAACGGCTCTTATATCATAAACAAGAAGAGCAGTCATTCAGTTCTCATTTTTAACGAATATTCCATATAATATACTTCAAATGAATAATGTCGGAGATATTTTCATGTTTCTTCCAATTTTATTTATACATTTAAATTGTGTTGCCTATTGAATAACTATAATAAAAATAAAAACCTATTAAAGAGAGGTAGCCAATATCCATTTTCAGTAAAAATCCACAATATTATTTTAACAGAATAGTTGATGAAACATTTTTATTTTCTGTAAGGTTAGGTTATTTATGTACAATAATTTACAGTAATAAAAGAAGGTTTTTATTTCAAAGTACACAGTGCTTAAATTATCATGGCGATTGTTATATAAACAATCATATTTTCTGAATACCGCATATAATTATTATAGGTATTATCATGACTAAGTTGCAAGAAAAGAAAAACATCCATATCATATCTATTCTTTGATATGAAGAAAATTCATTTGGAAAGCTACTGCAAACCTGAAATTTTCTAAGAAATCCACACACTCTGTTATTTTTATTAGATAATCTCAAAAAATAATTATTTTTTCCCTCATTTCCTTACAGCCTGCATGATCCTGCATTAAAATTATTTCATTTTTGACCGACGAACCCCGAACGGAGGAGGTATACAATTCAACTGTCTGCTTTTTTTTTCTTTTTTTTTGTAGCTAAAGAACCTAATACATTAAATTTAAAAAAAGACATTGATGGCTTAAGTATAATGTAAACTTATTTACTGCAATTTAATCAAAATAATACATAATTTATTATTAATACCTTGTATGAATCTGTGTCATGACTATTTAGATTTCAATCAGATAAATTTGTCAACTTAATATTATGTCAAAATTTCAGTATTATCTACAATTTAAATTTTCAAAAGTTTTATTTACATTTTTTATTTTAAACATTGTTATAGTGATACGTACGATTATTGTTACTGATGATAACTTCTATTCCAAAATATTTAATGTTTAATTAAATCTCAACTTCGTAAGTACCATATATTTTTCATGTTTACATTGTAATTTCATAATTTGTATAATTTAAGTAATCCTGATGAATAATCAATAAAGATTCGCAAGCTAGACTAGAAAAAAGAGTTACTCTTATTCCACATCCAAGACTGCAGAAGCCGTTTTATTCCAATCGAAGTATATCCTAGACAGTCGTTAATAAATTTCCTTATATATATATATATATATACATGAATATTAATAAATGGTTCAAGAATTTCTATATCTATAAATATATATATATATATATACATATATATTTATCATATTTTCTGATTGAGCGCAAGCGCATGAACGTATTTTCTGCTATATTCTTGATGAAAATAGATCCCCGTCTAAAACAGACAGTTAATTTTTGATGGTAATGTTTTTTGTACAAATTCTTGCACAGATTATTGATAATAATTTCACTGAGATTCTCTATCGTGTCAAAAGGCTCTTAAATAAAGTGTTCCATTAAAAAAAAGTTGAGAAAATATTATATTTGTGTTCTGACATCCCGTGTACTCAACTTCTGAAATATTGTAAAAATAAATCTTGATTACAACAAAACAAAAGTCAAAATAGTCGACAAAAGCAAAAAAAATATAATTTTATCATTTAAGTAACATACGGGAAGTTTGAATCATTGCAATTTTCGGACAAAATCGATCAAATATTCTGAGCTCTTCAGTATAACCCAGAATAAGTTCATATTAATGTAATCGTGAAGATTCCGACTTTTATATAAAATATAGGTTATTCCATTAAAAAAACATAAGAATGATGTGTCACTATGTTATAGAACCTCTCTAATTAATTTCAAAATATGTAATTTGAGAGTAAGGGAGGGTGGGGCAGGTCCTTACAATTTCAACATTTCTTATTATTGTATTTATAAGTTTATAAGCTTTGTCATTAAGAACATATTTTTTTCTTTGACAATAAAGCATATCTCTCTCTCTCTCTTTTTTAACCAACTCAACCATGACATTAAAGAATAGATTAACCCCCGTGACCAGTTAATCTTGGACTTGAAACACAAATTTTATTTTACCATTTTATTACATAAATAAAAAAGTTATTAATATTTCAAGACACTGATGTAAAATGTATCAATATGCCCTACTGTGGGGCAAGTTGTTACACCATGAGGGATAAGTTGTTACAATGCATGTTGGACAGAAAATAAACATTATTTGAATCTAAAAACATATTTGAAGTACGAACGAAATTATAATTATTTATTGAATGTCTCAAAAACACCATAAAACATTAACGGTATCTACTTAAGAAAGGGAAAAAGTTATATATACCTTATATCTCACAATTATTCACTGTCAGCTGTACAGTTCAAACAAATTTAATAAACTTTATCATTGCCACAGGACAAGTAAGCCCATCTTTTGCAAATATCCAATCTTCATTAATGAATTTGGAGTAAGCCATCAAACAGACCAGGCACAGTTCATCACCTTGGTCTTCAGAGTCTGATGACGCCTGATCTCTTATAACTTGAATTTTCTTGCCTTTTATTATTTTCTAACATCTTGTTGTTCATGTTAGTGATATTCCTCAAGACTGTTTTACCCTTTTTCTATCTTTCTTGGCGTGCAGTAGCTTCTGCTTCAAGTTCAGCCTTTATTGGTGTATAAGTTAATATAGTAAATTTGCGTTTCCGGCGGTTTATTTTTGTTTTTCTCTGACCAGCTTTTGGAAAGGGTTTCAACTGTTGAAGTGTCACATCGAATTTTTGTGCAGGAACAAAATCGTTGGAACATCAAGGCTTCACTCATTTTATCTTCACTTGATATGTCATTCTTTCAATTTACTTCATTCCCAATATTTGCTTCTCTGTTTGTAACTTCTGATGGTAAAAAATCATCATCATTAAATATATCCCTATTGAATGGCCAAATACCTGTAATTACAAATCTACTTTGATTTTTGCTGGTGTAGTTGCATGAGGCAGTGCTTCTTTCAAAGCTGTTGGAATATCGAAGATAGTCATTGAGATCCTTGGATGCGATTTGAACCATCCATCAGCATAAGAACTATAATACCTCTTGAGGGGACCGTAAACAGTCCTATCCAGAGGTTGCAGCCGCTGAGAAGTATGTGAGGAAAAACTCAGAACCACTATACCATTGTCCTTACAAGGACTTTGATAGACAGGTGCGACTCATGGTTGTCGAGTAGAAGTAGTAAAATTGGCTTGTCACAAAAGCGAGTGAATGCAGCAAAATGTTTTATAGATTCCAAAAATATTTCGCATGTCACTGTTATAATCCTTGAACGGAGTTTGGAACGTCCTGGGTTGTGTTCTGTGATATTGACATATGTCAGATGTCATGACGACGGCAGGTTAGCCAAGGGAACGCCCAGCACGCTCTCATCTTAGAGTTCACATGAATGTATTTTATGTTATATTATTTGTTATGGAGAAATAAACGTTCTTTTGTATATATTGAGTTCCTATAATAATGTTATACTGAAGAAGAAGACAACGCCCTAACAATTCCATAATTACGTCTTGGCAGATGAAATCTGGTTCTTTAGGTAGATTTCTTCATTATCAGTCTTATCATCTGGCAAAACAAAAAAAAACAACTTAATACTTGGAATGAAAAACAAAATAATATGAACTTCCAAAGTTTATAAATTCATAATCGGCGGATTTCCACCAAATTTACTCAAGTCTTTACATTTTAATAGAACATCTATAGAGCATAATAATAATGCTGATAATCAATTTACCTTAGTTAGCCAGATACCTTTTATAATATGATTTGTAAACATGATGAATGAATTGAAATAAAATATTCTGCCTTTTTCTTGTCACATTTTCGAATTTAAATTATTAACATGACAGCTAGCTTAGCGCTAACCAAACTTTTGACCACGAGTGTATCTTGTAGATTAACGGGGTTGTCATTACACTGCGATCTTGAAGTCTATTGAGCCCCCCATCAGAGCTGTTCTCGCCATATAGCTCGCCCTCCATTCCAGAGTTCTAATGAAATCCAGAACCTGGAATGGCTTCAAGGAGGTTACTTCCTTATTTCTGCATGTTTCTTGTCCAAATCATTTTTTACATTGGTAGCAATGGCGAGGCATTGTGTCACGAGGTGATCCGGAGTTTCCTCCTCTTCCCCACAGAATCTGCACTCGTCGTTCTCTGCTAGACCCATTCTCATTAGGTGCTTCCTGAGGCGACAATGTCCAGTAAGGAATCCAATGAGGAGGTGTAGCATATTCTTGCTAAGATCCAGATACTTTTTAGATCCTGTAATATTGAAGCTTCTAAAAAGCTTTTTGGAATGGTCCAGCTCATGGAGATTCCACCAGAGTGTTTCTCTTTTGGTTTCTTCCTTCTCCTGAAACTCTTTGTTGTAGCTACATTTACCTGTACCACAGAAATGTTCTGGGCCAATGAAAGGAGTTCGTGCTCCTTTTCTGGCAAGTGTGTTGGCCTCTTCATTCCCTTTGATTCTCGAGCAACCGGGAATCCAAACTAAACAGACCTTGTTTTTCTTGCCTATGTCGTTGAGTTTTTTTCGGTACTCCCATACCATCCTAGAATCGATGATATGTGAGCTCAGTGCTTTAATCGCAGCCTGAGAGTCAGAATGTACAGCTATGTTACATCTCTGATAGCTTTTTTCTAGTTTCATTTCCACAAATCTTTCGATTCCAAGCACTTCTGCCTGAAAAACGTTTGGACAGCGACCTAACGACACTGAGCATTTAGTGCCAGGCCCGAATACTCCAGCGCCAGTCCCCGTCGTGGTCTTAGTACCACCTGTATACCATTTGATGGCATTTCTTTGAGAGCTTGGATAGTGGGCTCCCTTTCCCAATCTTATTTTTTACTTAGCATCGTAGTAGAGGCTTTGTCGATGCTAATTTTCCTTATCATCTCGTCACTGGGAAGGTTAGCTTAGCTGATAAGATGTTTTTGGTCAAAGAAGACCAGGCTCTCTGACTCCTAATTTCCTCTTTGCCGGTACCTTCCCTGGCCAGTCTTAGAATGGCCTCATGGGCTATTCTATCTATCACAAGATGATGAGGTGTGAGATCGGTGATGATCTCCAATGCCCTAGTTGGGCACGTTTCCATAGCTCCGGTGATACAAACACTTGCCAACCTCTGTATTCTATCGAGTGTTTTCCAAAGAAAACTACAAGTAGTGTCCTGGCTTGCCTTGGAATGGCAAACTATTGCCCCATAAGTTATTATTGTTCTCACAATCATGAAGTACATCCATCGCAGTATTTTTGGGTTACATCTCCAAGTCTTAAAAGTTAGACTTCTGCAAGCCTTCAAAGCCTTTTTTGCCTTGCTAGCAGTGATCTCATTATGATTGTTCCACAGAAGCTTGCTATCTAGGGTTATTCCCAGATATTTGACTTCAATCTTCTACTCTATGATGTCTCCATTTAAAGAGAGCGATTTCATAGCCGGCGAAGGAAACTTCTCCGGGTGAATGTGATTACTGCGGTCTTGATTGGGTTAATATGTAGCCCCACTGACATGCATCATTGTTCAATAATTTTAAGGCCTTCTGGCATTAGGTCGCATAAGGGGCTTTAAAATTTTCCTTTTACTATTATGAATATATCGTCAGCGTAGCCTATGCATTCGAAGCCAAGCTCCGTTAGCCGGTGGAGTAGCTCATCTACTACTAGACTCCTCCTTGACGGGTTCCACGAATGGCTTTAACAGAGGTGTTTTGATAACCCACCTGTCTAAGCTATTCTTGTCTTTAACATCTCATACATCCATATGATAATGGTTTTATTGACCCTTCGCCTTATGAGTGCCTCTTTGACCGACACATGTGTTGTGTTGTCAAATGTCCCAGATATGTCTCGGAAGGCACACATTGCAAATTCTTTGCTATTCAGAGTACTCTGGATGACTTCGGTCAGCTAATACAGAGAAGTCTCTGTTGATCGAGCCACCCTGTAAGCATGCTGAGATTTATGAAGTGGTTCTCCAGATTCTCCGTTCATATGTGGTTATCCACTATTTTCTCCATTGTCTTCAGTAGAAACGATGTTAAGCATCCATCCCATCCTTCTTACCTATTTTTGGTATGAAGGTTACTTTTGCCTTCTCGATATTTTAGGTATATAGCCCAGTGCTAAACAGCTTCGTTCCTCTTCTACCTCAGTATATGACTCGTCTAGCTTCTTGAGCGACATTGTGGGGTTGGCCCTTTTGCCATGACCTTTTGCAGTCTGGCTGCTGTTGGAGTGGAAGTGATTTTTCACAAAAGGTTTGAAAATGAAGCCTTCTGGCCATCCTGATCTCTTTATTATACTTAGTAAGCTTTTCAGTGTACCCCTGCCAATTACCATCTCTTTTGGCTCTATTGAAGAGACGACGGACTTCCAATCTAAGGTTTGAAAGGTTCCCGTTCCAGCAAGGCCTCACTTACCTTTTCTACTTTTTTGTTCCAGATCATATAGCGGGTGTTTTGCCCCATTTTTTTATTCGATCTGTTCCAAATTTTGCTTCAGATAGATCTTTTAGACAGACCAATCCGTATTTCTAGGATTTTGACTTGAGAACGAAGAGATGACCTCCCCCGTTATCTTGAATTTAGAAATCCTAAAGTGACGGTTCATTCATCACTTTCCAGGCTGTTATATTTTTCCTGGTAGCAACGACGGCAATTGTTAGGACTGGCAGTTGTCTGCTTTTGCAGTATTATACTAGCTCCTGCATTTCAGCTGGCGGTATTTTTGGACCGTCTCCAGCTAAATAGGCGAATGCAATGACAATGTCTCGGTCGATGCCTCCAACTTTCAGGTGTACCAAATATATTTAGTATTGCTTCTTATAAGCGGACGGGCACGTGAAGATACCTGCCTCTGGTCATAAATCAATTTTGATTCTTTACATGCAAAACCTTTGATTTGGCCTACTTTGTCAATCCAGAGTTCCTGTATCAGTGCACAATCCAATTGTAATTTTGCAAATAACCTTGCAATCACTGCTGATCTCCCTTCGCGTGGTGCAGGTTGTGAAAGTGAAGGCTATTTGTATGGGATGGAAGAGCTGGGTTGTCCAGTCTACATATCCCTCTCTCGTCTCTTTCCGTGCTCCTCCTCGAATTCCATGTGGGGGGTACCATGTCCGGAATTCGAGCAGTTCTCTTGGTCTCGGATTAGACCCTCTACAGGCCTCTGCCCAGCCATTAGAGACGCAGAGGAACTCTCCGCCAACACGGGCGCCTCGGTAGAGCTGGCGGAATTCCTAGATTCTTGGTATGTGAAGGGCATTTTCACATCTCTAGAAACCTCTGAAGGGTTCCCTCTCTTTCCTAGCCCCGAGACTGAGTTGCATCCGAACCGAAAGTTCACTGCGCACTCTCCTGCCTTCAGAGCTTCCCCGGATTGTTGTTAAATCCCAAGTGTGAGGTTTGACCCTTTTCCCTCCTTTCAGGAATTTAGAATCATCCAAGCCCAGTACTGATTATTTTCTCCGTCTCCTTGTCAAGGCTCCTTGGGAAAAACGCGGTTATGGTGACGGGATGTTATCCCCGCACAATACTACCAACTCGGGTCCCTCCCAAGATCTCAGCTTCGGGACTGACTTTATGAGCCAGTTTGCCTATTCTTGAGTTCCACAATCCACCAGCATCATTCCACAGTGGAAATGAATAACGGTGAAGTGGATCCCCTTCTCCTCATTGCGGCTTAGCTCCCCCACCAGTGTATTCTCTAGGGAAGAGAGTCGCTCGGCTTCCAGAGTTACACTCGTGTATTCCTTGGATAATATTCCCACTCTGAAATCTCTTTCTTTCTTAACCGCTGCTCATATCCAGTGGCTTGTCTGGTGACTGCTGCAGCTGTCTTCGACTTCTTTATGTGAGGCCGTTCCAGATGTGTGATTTGCTCCGGGCTTCTTTTTCCTTTCCCCTTTCCCGTCTGTGTTACCCTCGGGTTTGGGTGGGTTGGTTTGGTTTTGTGCTGAACCTGGCCTCCTCAGGTGCAATTCCCTGATAGAGGAGTCGCAAGTACTTCCGCACACCTGCTCCACTGATCCTTCTCAGTGGATCGTGTCTGCCGCTTGGTCGTCCCAATTTGGGCAAATCGAACGACAGATTATTTTTCTGCCGTTTGTACTTTTTCCCTTTTTCAAGGGGTCTGGATGGAGAGGTAGAGGCTTTCGCCCCCTCTCCTCGAGTGAATCTTGTTTTTATTGTATTTTTATTTATATTTTTCCATAATTGGCCCCACAATAGCTAGTGTCGTAACGGTCAGCTTCTGCAGAGCCCCACAGGCAGAAGTAAGGGGTTAATTACAATTAAGTTTCGCCCGATGCTTCAAGGTTGAAACCTGTAAAGACTAAGTCTTCTAACTAGCCATGCATCCCTCAGCCTGGCTTCCGACTTTAGATTTAGAATTTTTGATGAGGTTGTTTCCTTTTGGTCCAGGTGGTCAAACCAAGACCCCCCACTCCACTGGCCCGCGAGACATGACCACATACAACCAGGTAGTGTTGGTATAACGAGATGGTCTCGAGGTTAGCTCGAGAACGCACCTGGCATCGTTTACTTGTGTGCGATCTCTTAGCCACGACAATACAGCTGGAACAGGTGACGTTGGTCCGCGGCAGGGTATTGAATTTAGGGCTACCAGTTGAGTTAATAGGCGCAACGAGCCCACCTATTTCCCTGCAGACCTCCTCCTCATTTGAAATCATCGTTGGGGACCCCCTCCTATCCGCCACCTGGAGACGCGCAGGATTCACCCTTCCCTCCGTTCCGGCACTTCACTCTGGTACATGAGTGTACATAAGATTTCCGGTAACTTGCTAGCTAGCAGGTGTCTGCTGTGGACGCCGCCATTTTTTTCAAAATTGAATAATTCTAATGTGATTTACATTGTAACATTAACAAAAAGTATATAGGTGAAACAATAATATGCTTGAAAGACACATACATCACACAAAAGATAAAAAAGGCTAAAAAATCCATGTGTACTTTAGCCAAAGATGCAGTAGAATCCAAAACATGAAATTACTTTTGACGAAGTTAGGTTCTTATATAAGGAAATAAATGTTATGAAAAGATTATTTATTTATAAAAATGTCTCATATAACAAAAGAACCTAACACATTTAATTAAAAAAGACTTTCATGATGGGCGTATAATGAACTAGCTAATACCGAACCAAGACTGGATTATGAATAGGCTGTTAATGTTTAACTAAATCTAATTTTCGTAAGTATCATATTTTCCTTGTTTATTATTATACTTTATTTTTTTGTAATTTTTAGTAATCCTGATGACGAATCAATAAAGATTCGAAAGCTCGAATAGAAAAAAGAGATAATATTATTTCCACACCCAAGATTGCGGAATTAGGGGATTATACCTTTTCCAATCCATATCCTAGCCAGTCGTTAATACATTTCTTATATATATACAGAGTGTCCCACTTAAGCGTACTTCACCGAGAGCTCCCTTATTAATGAGAAAATGAAAAAAATAGCTGACTGAGCAAAAGTTTTATCAATTCAAATTTTCCATCTCCTAAAATTATTCTCAGTTATACAAGGTGTCCCATCTCCGCTGGGCCGAACTTCATTTTTTCAAATGAAATGATGCAACTTTTATTGCATTTTTGAATATGTCATTAAAAATAAAGGTCCATTTTATAAGCCTTCTTCACACTTAAAATAATTGGTTTTCGAGATAATCCGAAAAAACTGCTTTTGCAGCGTCTTGCCCCACTTTGAATATCTCGTGAACAATCAAACTTACAGCAATGCAGCTTAGACCGTTTGACTTGAGAAGAAATTTCATTATTTGCACAAAGCTTTCCATAAAATAAACTCTTATTTTTTTAACTGTAAAAAAAAATATTTTTTATTACTAATAACTTTTTTTTCTTAAATGGAAGTATGTATTTTTTCTTGTTAATGAAAAGCTAAAGTTAATTTACTTTCACCCGATATAAGGTTGTTTCCACTTATTTACAACGGTTTTTGAGATATTTAGAATTTTTGGAAAATTCTGTTAATGCACTATAATCTTGTATGCTTTGTATAACGATTTAATTGTTACAGTCGTTTGACAGCCGCAAGTTAAGTTTATTTCTTCGGTGTTCCTAAGTTTGCCTTGTGTTTATTGTTCTGTTGTTATTGTTGTGTTATTCAAGATGGCTTTAAGTCAAAATGAAATGATAGACATGGTCTTCATTCTTGGAGAGTGCAATAGAAATCCTTTGTTGGCATCACGAATTTACTCTCAGCATTTCCCTGAAAGACGAGCTCTGGGACGAAAAAGTTTTGAAAAAGTTTTAAGAAAGTTTCTCGCCAGTGGCTCTGTTACTCCCTTAACAAGGAACAGAAGGAATTCTGTTCGCACAGAAGAAAATCATTTCCAAATCTTATTACGTGTTCAAGAAAATAAGAATATCAGCATACTTTTTCGATGGGAAACTGAATGGAAGAATGTATCTGGACTTCTACAGAATCAGCTTCCAGAATTATTAGAATATATCTCCTTGGCAGTAAGGCAGAATATTTGGCTACAACACGACTGAGCACCATGTAATGCTACTCGAGAAATTCGGAATTTCTTAAACAAGCGTTTCCACGACCGCTGGATCGGAATTTATTGGCCAGCAAGATCGCTTGACTGTATAAAATGCGATTTCTTTCTTTGGGGTTACATAAAAAATCCAGTGTATGCGTACCAACATACTACAAAAGAGTACATGCGATAAAGAATTACAGCTGCCTTCAGAGAGATTACGCCAGATATTCTACACAATATCGACAACAACTTTAAAATGCGAATGAGAAAGTGTTTAGAGCAGAATGGCATGCATTTCGAGCATTTGCTGTAATTACTTAATAAATATTATAAAGCTGTTTTCAAATTTTAATTTTCAGTGTTTTTAAAATAACTTCAATAATTAAATTTACTCAGATTATTACGATGTGCAACAGCAATAAATTACAACGGGAGCCACATTCGATGAAGTCAGCCGTCTATTCAGCTTTGAAAAAAAAGCAAATCATATTCCAAGGCATACTAGAGTGCATTAACAGAATTTTCTAAAAATTCTAAATATCTCAAAAACCGTTGTAAAGAAGTGGAAACAACCTTATATCGGGAGAAAGTAAATTAAATTTAGCTTTTCATTAACAAGAAAAAAATACATACTTAAATTTAAGAGAAAAAAGTTACCAGCAATATAAAAAAAACAATTTTCACAGTTAAATATGTAAGAGTTTATTGTGCAAATAGTGAAAATGATAGTTCATTTCTTCTCTAGTCAATGGTCCAAACTACATTGCCTTAAGTTTGATTGTTCACTGGATATTCAAAATGGCGCAAGACGCTGCAAAAGTTGTTTTTTCTGATTATTTCGAAAACCGATGATTTTAAGTATGAAGAAGGCTTATGAAACGGACCCTTATTTTTAATGAGAAATACAAAAATGCAATAAAAAAAATAATTTCATTTGAAAAATGAAGTTGAGTCTGGCCCAGCAGATATGGGGCACTGTATAACTGAAAATAATTTTAAGGGATGGAAAATCTGAATTGATAAAACTTTTCTTCTGCAAATTTTTCACTATTTTCATTAATAAGGGAGCTATCGAGAAAGTACGCTTAAGTGGGACATACTGCATTTTTGTGAGCATTTTTCACTCATAATAAGCTAAGTTTTGAGTCAGAAAAATTGTTAAGTCGTAATTGGTGAAGATTTTGAAGAAGTAGTGGGTGTTTTTCTCCCCAATTTCTACGCCAATGGAAAAAGTACGGTTTTGAGATGCCCATTTGAACCTTCAACCTAACCTAACCTAACCAAAAAAGGTACTGTGGTCGGGAGCTTTAAATATCTAATTTTATGTTAAAAAACATAGCCAATTTTTTTAAATATTTTTTTTACTAGTTAAACAAAATTTATGTAAACGTTAGGACAAGTATCAGAAACAAACGTTAACTTCAAAATTACATTTTTTAAAACAAACAATAACAACCAAACACAGTTAAATTATCTTTTGAAATTGTCCGCCATCAGTTTCAATGCACGCAGCAATTCTTCGAAGCATTTACTGTCTAACACGCAGGAAAAATTCCGGAGTATTTCGAATTATGTCGCAAGATAATGCGCTCTCATAATTGGCCAACATTTTCAACTGCACTAGCGTAGACTAGGGTTTTGAGATGGCCCGAAAAGAAAAAATCTAAACAATCAAGTTTGGGAGACCGGGGGGCCAAGGGTGCGGACCTCCTCTACCTATCCAACGATCTTGGTATGTATTTGTCGTCCAAGTATTGGCAAGCAACCATGGGCCGTAGCTTCATCATACATAAAGTACATGTTGTACATTAAATTGTCGATAATCTGCACAGTTCAATCTGTTCGGTAAAAATTGTGGGCCTATCAAGTGATCACCGACGACGGCAGCCCAACATTCACGGAAAATTGCTGCTGATGATGGCCTCCTGCAATTTCATGTGGATTTTCGTTGAGCTATTCTGTCTTGCATCCATCTACAAAAAACTAACCTTGCAAGCATAAGACTCTTTGGATATGATATGTATAGAAAAGTTTTCTTTTCTTCAAACCGTCGAGTGAGATAGGTTTAAGTTGTGAGCGATTTTTCTGGTACTTATGGTCCGATTTTCTTCCATTTTGTTGAGGACAGCCTCTTCTACTGGGGATTTGCAACATCCATAGGCCGCCCATTATCAGCAGTATTCTTTTCCCATTTTCCCACAGTCGTTGGTGACTACATTGAATTAAGTTATGGTGTGTTACTGGGCGATCGGGATGTCTTTCTTGATACAACCGCCTTGCTCCTGCCGAATTGCCGCGCGCCATTCCGTAAAGGTATTGCATTTCGCATTTTTATTTTGTTATACAAATTTACTTGTGGCATTTGCAAAATTGTTATTTTGACAGGAGGTAGCGTTTCTTTCAAAATTTAAAGCCTACTTGATGAAAATGTATCTTTACGGTGTGAAGAATTTTGAAAAGACAACTTTTGTATCATTTTTTTATTTTTTTAAATTATGCAATTATGTTACTTGTCCTAACGTTTACAAAAAAATGTTTAATTAGTTATTAAGAGATTTTCTTTCAAAAAATTTACCGTGTATTTTTCAACATAAAAGTTGATTTTTCTCGCAAACGGTTGACTTTAGAGCTCACAACCAACAGTACCTTTTTGTGTAGAAAACATTGGTATCTCAAGACCGTACTTTCTCCATTGACGTAGAAATTGGGGAGAGAAACACACACTACTACTTCAAAATCTTCACCAATTATGACTTAACAAAAGTTTGTTTCTGACTCAAAGCTTATTATGAGTGGAAAATGCGGACAAAAGCTCTTTTCTGTTCGATAAACGGTTCCGGAGATATTCATATTTTTAATTTCAACATCCTGTAGCTCGAAAGTGGTGCACTTTAGTTGTTAAGTTAATACAAGCTTTTTTCATATTTTCGGACGAGCTATCACACCCTCAAGTCCTGCGCAGATGTTATGAAACACTCTGTATAAACATTAAGGGATAAGGGGCACGGTGCAGAACATCTTTAATACTCTAAGTAACGCATGCAGAAAAAATCAAATAGGAATATATTAGGTCCTATTCTTTTTATATCGTATATCAACGACATTTTTGACCGACGAACCTTAACGGAGGGAAATACAATTCGACTGTCTGCTTTTTTTGTTTTTTGGTTTGTGCGCGTGCTGTATATAGTAAACGTACTCCGATTTTGATGATTTTTGATTCATTTGAAAGAGGAGACTTGAGAAATGGTCCCGTATTCATAAGAACTCAAATCCGAAATCTCCGTCCCTCCGAAAACTACCACCGAATGGGGTGGAGGGGCAAATTATCTGGAAAATCGAAAATCCGTAATGGCAGAATTAGAAATAACAAAATATCCGGAAACATTTAAAAACATTTTTCCAAAAGAGCTAAGGTTTTCGAGTTTCTGCGATGTTAAAATTTGAAATATCTATATTTTCGCTATGTGGAAGAGGCAATTTCCTTCGAGAATTGACAATCTGAGACTGTAAAATTCATGACCAGATTATTTGTTGCAGCATTTGTCCTGAACATTTTCTCCATAGAGATACGGTTTTCGAGTTACAGCAGTGGTAATGTTTATAATATGTGAAATAAATATTTTTTAGAAAAAATTAGACCGACGTTATCAGTTGGTGCACTGAAAAGTACAAAATAATATCAATTCTATTAGTGTTGATACTTGTCAAGTTGGTGCCAAAAGTCTTCAATCTAACTGCACAACTTCAAAAGTACCAGCACTAATAGAATTAATATTATTTTGTACTTTTCAGTGCACCGACTGATAACGTCGGTACATTTTTTGTAAAAATTATTTATGGTAAAAATATTTATAAATCTTGACATTAGCGGTAATCTTATATATCATATGCAGATGATACGGTAATAGTGTTCACAGAAAGTAAGTAAGTGGCATGAGATCAAAGATAAGGTAAAAACAGATTTTGCGCTTATAAAATATTGGTTAGATTTTCTAAAACTATCTTTAAATACATAAAAAAATGTATTGCCTTTTCCTTGACTAAAGTAGGCAGACCAAATTTTGATAGCATCATTATTAACGAGGAATTAGAACTTTTTTCAGTTCCGCAAATCAAATATCTAGGCATTATTATAGATCAGTTCCTTAAATGGACCGAACATATTATAGACTACTTAAAAAATAAAATTCGTAAATTAATGCATAAGTTCCTATTCCTAACAACTAGATTATTAATCATGATTTATGAATAATTTTTTGTAGAATCACTTCTAAAATATGGGCTCATAGTATGGAGATGAGCCTATAAATCATATAGAGCTGAATGTAATTCAAAAGTATATCTTGAAAATTATTTATTTATAAAAGAAAGCAATATCCAACATACCTCTTATTTTATAAGGCCATAATGAGTATAGACAGTATGTATGTTCATTTAGTATGTGTATATTGTCATAAAACAGCACACTATAAAAACAGATCGTATAAAATACGATCAGAAATAAATAAGTTTCTGACAATACCAAAAAAACTTAAATCTGTTAACCTTAAATTTATAGATTACTTAGTATCTAATATTATAATATTATGCCAGCTAATATTCGTAATATAGATTATACAAAAATGTTTAGAAAAAAATGTGAGATTTATGTTAGTGATAACAGCGATCGAAAACGTAATAACAGCTAGTACTTCTAAACAGTTCTAGATAGAAATTATTTTTTTATTTTTCTCTCATGATATTATTATTTGTATTTTAATTTTATTTTAACTTTAATTTTGAATTATTTTAAATAAAGAAAAGATTAGGATTTTAGTTGATATTAAGTTTAAGTAAGGATTCAATAGAAGTTAAATTTTTGTTAAAGTTGCACACACAGATACAAACTCATCTAGGTGTAATTTATTTTAATTATAACGCAGTTATTTTGATATTAGTAAAATTAGTTGCTCTTGCTTTATTTATAGAAAGATATTAACTGAATAAATTGGAAATAAATTTATATCAAAAGCTAAAGTAAGGTCTGAGACACCATTTTGTAGATTTTACTCATAGGAGATATTATGAAAAGTATGTTTTTGCATCAGTTTCAGGTGCCTTTTGCTATGTAATCCGCCACACTACACTGCAATAATCTAAAATGGTGGGTATTTATAGTAAATTGATCTCTTTATAACTAGGGTAAAACAGTACCAGGGATCATTTTACTAGATAGCCATATCGTGTTCAGTAAATTTTAAATAAGCTAATGTTTTATGTAGGTGTAAAGATGCAATATAACTACTGAACTAGCTGATAAGGAAAAACAAACAAAAAGAACGAAACCCTTAGATTAAAAGGAAAAACACTAAGAAAAGGAAACGTGACACAGAAAACACATAGGGCTATATACAAACCCAAAAAGAGTAAAGATGAAATATCTGAATCCTCTTCAGATGAAGATGACTCAGATATGAGAACACTAGCGCCCTGTAGCGGCAAATTGAAACAACAGTATAGGGGAAGGTGGTGTATAATGTATAATGATCCCACTGAGATAAAACTTGATTTATAAATGCATCAACTCTAGCAAACGTATCATGACTCAATCTCATCCAAACAAAGCACCTTCAACGCTATTATCTTTTCTAATATTTTTGGAAATGTATATCCCTGACGGCATGAGGTTTTTCATTGATCACATGTTCGTTATGTGCATTTCTAATTCCCGATCGCGTAAGCTTTGTCTGTAAATAAAATTTTCTTATGTAAGGTTGCATTTGGAATTCTCATTGTTTTGAAAAAATCGCAAAACGTCAGCCGACTTTGAGGATCCATTGGCAAAAATCAGCAGACTTCATTTTTTCATCTATAAATAGTGATATTACAACAAATTACTACTGCCTTCATATGAATTTTGTTGTTTCGCCGTTTATATTATTAATGGGTTAATGGATTATAGGTTGACTATACTAATTTTAGCATCTAGTTAAATTCTTGTCATAATTTCTAGCAGTAGCTTACCGACTAATGCTCTTGGTACTTCACTGATAACTGGCGAATATGTCCTCTGGGATGAGCAAAACCTACATTCCCGCACGGTACTGATTCTTTCCAGGGAGATTTTCTGCGGCTTCTGACTGGAACTTCCCTGAACCTTTACTATCGCCTGAACCTTTGATATCGCATCCAAATAAATAAGCTGTCTTGAAATCAAAGTTTATAAATATTATATTGATATCTACTTAAGTAAGTCTTAAATTTATCTAGAATCCTGTAGCCTATAACAACTGTGAATGAACTTAAGCAACGAGGACAAATGGACTTCCAGAATCTGCCTGATGGTGAGTTCAAATTTATTTTGAACTACCAGTAACAACTTATAAAATTAAAATTTTTGTTGCCGTTGAAGTTAAAAAATGCGGTAGAGGTGGTCTCTAGTTTGGAGCTCCTGATGTGCTGCAATCTAACAGTGGTAGAAAGTTTACAGCAAGAATAATAAACGAACTAGATTATTTGCGTGAGTATTTAATTTTAGTTAATGGAAGGCCTAGACACCCTCAAATCCAGAGGTCTGTCGAAAGAAGTAATGCTCGTCTAAAAGTGTCAATTGATGTTTGGATGCGAAATAACAATACATCTTCATTTTAAACACAACCTATCATGAAGCAATTAAAATGCAACCGCATGAAGTAGTTTTCGGATATAAAGCTCGGATGGGGTTGAAATCCAAAATTCCACAAGAATTTCTAGTGAAAATTAGGTACAAAGTGAACATAATCGTAGCTTTCGCAGAAAATACGGAATAACGTAAAGTACGGAAGTACCTGAACCTGAACCTAGGATAAAAAGTTTAGTTGAGCCGATAAACACTGTCGAAGAACGAATCGGGCTGAAATTATAGATGAAAATATTGAGAACGGAATGGAGTATTTTGTGATGGAAATTGTAGGCAATAGTTTAATTAATTTAGAGTAGGTATATCAGTACTGCTGTTTCATAATTTGAATTAATTGAAAATATTAAAGAGCAGATAACGAGGTTAACAATTTTATTTTTATTTTAAATACCGAATATTTTGTAATACCGAGTCAGTAAGTCCGACCCCTAAAATGATTAAGCATTTAAATAAAAAACTAGGAGTTTTTAATAGGAGGGATAATGCTCTTGTAACCTTCAGTGAGTTTGACAGAGGTAGGGTATACAGACTTTATAGGTATTATTATTGATGACAAAGATGGTAGATATAACTTGTCTTGAAAGAAACAGTTTAGCAACTACCAAATACTTATACTAATCTTTCAATCAATGACGTACCGCAAAGCAAGGTCATCGATTTTTAAACTTGTATGCTTGGGATCTTTAGGAATTGGTCAAGGATACAAAAGATGCTCTTGCAAGAAAGATTACAAAAGTGCACGCTGTAAGTCTTTCAAAAATGGTTTTGTGTGCAACTTACCTTATCATAATACTAAAACTTGTCTAAATAATGACTATATTAGCATATCATGTATGTAGGTAAATGGATTTTATTTTGATAAATACTTTCTTAATGCTGGAAAAGTTTCATGTACAATAAACAGCTTTTTAATCTACCATTAATTATTTTTATTTCATTATAGAATAAATAGGAAGATATAGAAATTTCAAGGGTTTTATACAATAAACAGTTTTTAATTTTGTTCTACATCATTCAACTGAAGCAAACAAGTTGCTTTTTTCCTATAATAGGAAAGAGTAGCAGAAGATATTGCGTGTTTCGTGAAATCAGCAGACAGCTTGCCGATTTCACATAAAAAGCTAAATTTTGTCTATTAAAAATAATAGGCAGTTTCCACGATTTGGCGTAACATATACCTACCTTTTTAAATAAATTTAAAAAACAGGATTTCTCTATTATCCTTTTATTTAATTAAAACTTAGCTACGAAAAAGGAATAGATACTTTATTTTAATCTATATCTTGTACCGTTTTGAAGAAAATCATATTTTATTAAATAACATCTACGATACCCAACGATTAAAATGCAATCAAAAGTTATTTAATAAAGTATCTTAATATGTGTCGAATTTGTGCATCTTAACATTCAATAAATTTTCTGAATTTGTCTAAACATTTTCCATTGTAATAAAATGTGGTGATCATTTCTTATGGCAACATCAGATGTAAATATACCTACCATTTATTATATATTTCTTTCCTATTCGTCGCAAGAGCTCAATAAACCAAACTTTTTAGATGGCAGCAAAGAGAAAAATATTATTAAGATCAGGAGAGCGCAGTGGCCATAGAAAAGCTCTTCCTCGACTGATTTTTCGACTGGGAAATAGGATATTAAAATACTCTCTTACGTGTCTACTTAAATGAGGAGGCGCACCATCTTGCACCAGCCACATATTATTTCGAATATTCGAAGGGACCTCTTCTAATAATGGATTAAGATATTTTTTTATTTAATAGTAAACCGCATCAACCAATTGGTTATTAGCGGTGGTTCTAGTTTTTTACAATCTGTGTAGGAAATTACAATGTTTGAGGTACTTCATGAGGTTCACAATGTTGCAATTTGGTCTGGAATATTTGGAATATTTTTGATAGAATTGTCTATATTGTATGTTATTCTATACATTTCAAATAAAGGACAGTCTACTAGAATGTGTTCGACAGTTAATGGCACTTTACATATGGCACAAATAGGTTCTCTGCTAATGAGGTGTCCGTGGGTAGCTCTTGTGTGTCCTAGGCGGAGGCGGGTAAGGATCACTTGGTCTCGTCGAGTGTTGGTAACAGTATTCCATGGTCCGAAGTACGGTTTCACTTTGATTAGTTTAGATGGGCTATTCATCCATGTTCTGTTGAAATTTTCTATTACTTTGAGTCGCACGGAGTTCTTTATATCACTAGCTGGTAGATTGGATGTTGATAGGGTGCAGTTATTGACTGCTTCTTTCGCGTGGGGGTCAGCTAGCTCATTCCCGGGAATACCTATGTGTGATGGGGCCCATAGAAAGAATTTTTTTTTATTTCCGAAGATTTATGTATTTCTTCTTTTATTTTAATTACGACTGGATGTTTGCTGTATGTTTTCTTGATAAGTGTTAGGGAGTTGATCGAGTCTGTGATGATGATCCACTCTGTGTTGGGGGCGTTTTTTATATAAAGGGTGGCCTCATATATAGCATATAGCTCACCGGTTAGTATTGTTGCCTCGTCGGGTAGCTTTGATTTTATGACTTCTGTAGGTGTTACCACTGCCGTTCCAGTTTTTGAGTTAATTCTTGAGGCATCTGTATAGATTTTATTGAATATGCTATATCGATTCAATTCCTCGTGAAATCTTTGTCTGAGAAGTTCCATGGGCGTATCGTGTTTGTTGCTTTTTGTTATTTCCGTATTTACGGTAGGAGAGTGCATGATCCAGGGGGGAGTAATTGAGGTGTTGTCCATATATGTTCGAGGTAAGGTGGATATGTTGATGTTTCGCATATACTGTCGAACTCTATAATTAAATGGTATAGACTGTGGCTTGTTTCTTGGGATTTCTGTGTTGTTTGTAATGAGGGTTCGATGTCCAGGTATATTGGGATTGGAGTTGAGTCTCACTGCGTGTTGAAGGTTCAATTTTGTCTGCGTAAGCTTAAAGGGGCTTCTCCTGCTTCGCAATGAAGACTGTTTACAGGGGTAGTTATGAAGGCACCTAGTATTAATCTAAGTGCTGAATTTTGGATAGTGTCGAGTGGTTTGAGAGTTGAAGGTTTAGCGGAATCATAAGCAATGCATCCATAGTCAATTTTAGTTCTTATTAAAGAGCGATATATACTGAGTAATATTTTACCATCGGCTCCCCAGCGTTTATGAGATAAGTATTTAAGTAGACTCAGACGTTTATGGCAGGATTGTGTCAAGTATTGTATATGACTTTTCCACGTTAGCTGTTGGTCGAATTTGAGTCCGAGGAATGTTATGTCTTGTGTGTAGCTGAGATTTGTGTTGTTGAGTTTCAGAACTGGTTTACTTTGAATTATTTTTTTGGAGAAGATTATACATTTTGTTTTGGTTGGAGAGAATGTGAGTCCTGATGTGTTGGACCAGACTTCTAATTTGGAGAGGTACGATTGTATCAGGGTGGAGCTGGTTTCTACGTTTTTACCTCTTACGTATATAATCATGTCGTCGGCATATAGTTTTGTTTGTATTGGTTTCTCGGTTCGTTGTATGATGTCGTTTATGGCTACCAGAAATAATGTTGGGCTGATTATGGATCCTTGTGGTATTCCATTTAATTGATTTCTGTTTTGTGATGTTGCGCCATTTGTTCGTACTTGGAAACTTCTATCTTTGAGAAAATTTGCTATAAAGGCCAACATGTTTCCGTTATATCCCCAGTTTCATAATTTTGAGATTATATCAAATCTCCAAACGGTAAAAAAGGCATTCATGATGTCGAAGTATACTGCCATACAATGTTGCTTGTTACAGAATGCTTCATTTATATATGATTCGAGGTCCACAATAATATCGGTGGTGGATCTGTTTGGTCGAAAGCCAGCTTGTTCAGATATCAATAATTTCCTGTTCTCTAAACTCCCGAGTAGTCTCTTGTTTATAATTTTTTCTAATAATTTGCACATTGTACATGTCAACGGGATTGGTCTGTAGGATTCTGGTAAGAGGGGTGATTTATTGGGTTTGAGTATAGGTATAGTAGTTGCTTTCCGCCATATGTCTGGAAATACTTGCTCGCTCCAGATGGTATTGTATATTGTTAGCAGATTTTTTTTGCAATAAGAGGAAGGTTTTATAATAGTAATAAAGGTATTTCATCCGGGCAAGGAGATGTGTCATTCATATCATGCAAGGATTCATTCATTTCTGTTTCGCTGATTGGTGAGTTTGTTGGTTCTGAGTTGTTGGAGAACGTACTTAGAGTTGTTTCTTTGCACCTTTTATACTCAAGAAATTCTGGTGTATAGTTTTCATTACTGGAGTTCTTTGCATAGGCGCCTGCTAAAATATCGGCGATTTCTTCATTATTTGTAGTTATAGATGTTCCTTTTTTGAGTGCTCTTATGGATGTTGACGCTTTTGTTCCAGATATACTTTTTATTTTGTTCCAGACTGTGGTTAATGGAGTTGAATTATGTGATTTTGCCAGGATTCTTTCTGTTTTTTGTTTATTAATAACCTTGCTATAGCGCGTTTACTCTTGATATCTATAAGGTTCTCAGGTGTTTTATGTTTTTTATATTTATTGCGCTTGTTTGGTTGCTTTGATAGCTTCTTCACATTCACTACTCCACCAAGGTACAGGGTTTCTATTTTTAATAAGTTTAGTTTTGCCAATATGAGTGTATGCTGCTTCGTTGATGAGTTCATTGAATATTTTTATTGTTTGATTTATGTCTTCTGATAATTCTAACATATGGCTTTTTTTTCTATGTATATAGAGAAGCTGCTCCAGTCTGCTTTTTTGATGTTCCATTTTTCTGAGCACGACACATCGTGCTCAGAAAGTAGTAAGTAAGTAGTAAGTAGTATTCCTAATAATAATTGGGAAATGGTCACTTCCATAGAGATCGTCAATAGTACTCCATTGTAGGTGAGTCAGGAAATTGGGTGAACATAGTGTTAGGTCAATTGCTGATGCTAGGTCGAATCTGGTGTTACTTCCGTCATTTAACACTATCATGTTGGTTGAATCGATCACGTTTCGTATGGTGTGCATTTAGGTCACCGAGTATTATTTTAGGAGATGGTATTTGCTGAAGTAATTCTTCACGCTCCTTTTTTTCTAAGTTGTAGCTGGGTGGAATATATATACTGCAGATGTTGATATTTTTAGGTGTTTCTAGGGTGATTGCAACTGCTTCTATATTTGTGTTGAGATTAATAGGCATAGCCAAAATGTTTTCTTTAACGTAAATGACTACTCCTCCACTGGCAGTGTTTTGATTCCGGTTGTTGAAGAATCCGGTGTAATATTTAGGAGTGTTTACTTTAGTGTCATGAAAATGAGTCTCCTGTAGGCATATTATATCTGGGTTGTGGTCAGAAATGAGTTTTCGAAGCATATTTAAATGGATTTTATATCCATTTAAATTCCATTGAAATATGCAGTTGAATTCTGTGTCGAAATATTATTAGTATGAAGCGTCTATGGATGAAGTATTGCTGAGTGCATCGTTGGTATTGTTTTCTATGTAGCGTTCTAGTTTCTTTCTTAGTCTTGTAATTCGATTTTTGATCGTCTTGTCTGTTAATTGAGGATACGCTAAGAGCAACATTTCGATTAATCCTTTTATATCTAAAGTGTATTCGTTGATTACGTTTATGACATTGGTTGCTCCCTGTGTGTTTTCCAAAAGGCTTTTCAACTGGTTAAAATTCAGTACAAGTGGGGGTGCGTGGTTGTCAATAAATTGTTTGATCGAGTCCATTGAGCTGTACGATATGGGTGTAGGCTGTTTGTCTGACTTGTGTTTTTTGGTATTGAGGTTCATCGGTGTTGCGAAGGCAGGTGTATTTGGTTGGGTTTGATTTTCTATTGTGGGCGATAGGGTTTCTGTAAATGTTCTCTTGTTGTTTGTGTTGTTATCTGTATTAGGGTTTTCCATGTTATGATTTGCTGGAAGAGGTTCAAAGTTGGAAGTTGAGTTTTCTTCTGTTATTGGTAGAGTTAGTTGAGGTGGTTGGTATGTCGATAAATGTATGTTGCTTGCGGCATTTTCTGTGTTAGCGGGTTGTATGGTGGTCAATGATGGGCATTGGGCGGCGATATGCCCTGTGAGTTTGCATTTGAAGCATTTTTTACTATCTAACGATAGAAAAATGCGGTAAGTTAGATCTTCGTGAGTTATTTCTATCGATTCGGGAAAGTTCTCTTTTTCAGTGGGTGCAATAAATACTTGACGTCTGAAAATTAGGATATGGTTATATTCGGGAAGGGTTGCTCCGATTCTAAGGAAAGAAATGGGAGATATCACTTTTAGACCCATTTCATCTAACTTCTTTCCGAGAATTCCGTATGGTATAGTTGGGCAAACGTTTGACATCACAAGTCGGTCTGAGGGTGTTACCAGTCTTCTTGCTTTGATTGGTTCACCGTTTATTATAATTTCTCCTGGACTTTCCAGAAATTTATCAACAATTTGCTTATTAGATAAGTAAATACATATTCGATTGTTGGAAATTCTAGAACAAAATATGATATTGGTGGAATTCACTATGGGCCCCAATTTTAGTAGGTAATCCTGAATTCTTAATCCATCGGTAGCGTTGAATACTATTGCTTGCTCTTTATAAGGGTGATTGTATGATTGTAGGGATAATGCATTGGAATATGATTTCTTAGATTTAGTATTTGATGATGTTGTCGGTTCATTTTTATCAGACATTTTATTTAGTGTTGTTGTAGATTGATTTTTATCAGACATTTTATTTATCGATTTTTAATCAAGTATCGCCATCGACGACACTTGTTGAACTGTGTTTATTTTCCAATTCTCTCCGCGATGATAGGAATTTTAGCAGCTGTGTCCTCACGAACAGATCGATGTATTCAAATGAAAACAAGGCACATACCTTATGTTCACCTGAGCTCCACTTTACACTGGTAATTATTGCTAGAGTTATATGGCCATTTATCCTTAATCATTAGTAATTAAGACATATGATATGAATGCTGAATAAGCATCTTAGAATTATATATAAATAGGCAACGTAGCTTAGTGTTTTATCTTTAGTTAACCTTTGTATGTAGCACATCTAAATTTGTTAAACGCTTTTCTTAGTAAATAAAGTTTTTTTAAAGACTTTCAAGGAAAGTTAATTTAACTGGCGCAGTCAGTAGGATAGAAGAACCTTGTGCAAAAAAGAGGTTTCAACTGGGATCCTTGACTTGCTTTTGGAGCAACTCTATACCAAGTCAAGTTCAACTCTTCGGACTTCAGATATATTGGAAGTATATCTAGTATCTGCAAGCCCACCGGACATATTGGCATAGCTAGTGTCCACTACGAGTAGCAGCCACCCTGGATGTACATCTTCTGGGAACGAGCCACTACCCGATAACAAGAAGCAAAGCTGGGACCGAGAAAATTATTCCTGAGTGAGTTTAATTCTCCCCTACAGCTGTAATTCTGTTTAGTTAAGATTGAACATTATTTAATGAAGATTGAATATTAATTACTGAATTTTATTTATTGCGAAATATTCTTATTTATTATTTTGGAAAAAAAAGTATATTTATTTATTTGTTTATTATATGAAAATATTCAAAAATAAGGTATTAGACATAACCTATCCTAGAGTTAAGAAGATTTTTGACCAATCACTAGATATAGATAATCATAGTAGATTAGAAACAATTATTGAATTAGAATCAAATAATTTTATCATGGCTGAAGCTCTAAGATCCACTGTCAGTCTACTTAAATCGTTTGATGGAACTCCAGCTAGATTAGAATCCTTTATTAGACAGATAGATGTATTTCATGCTCGCTATTTTAATAATGATCCATCTCAGCAAGAATATGTAAATTTGGCAATTAAATCCAAATTAATAAGCATAGCTGAAGAATTTCTACTAACACGACCTGATTTAGAAACTTGGACTCAAATTAAAGTAGCACTTCGTCAAAAATTTAGTGACCCAATTACTCGAGGAAATTTACAACAACAATTAATCTTTATGACTAGAGACAAAAATGAAACAATTCAAGATTATATTCTCAAATTGAAAGCTCTAGTTACTCAAATTAATAACAAATTTTGTATTGAAATAGCAAATCTTGAAGCTAGAAATATTTTGATCACACAAACTGAGTTGACAGCAACTCAGAATTTACTTTCAAATATTTCCAATGAGTTGAGAACACTCCTAATAGTTCAAAATCCTCAAAATTTAGATTCATCAATGGATGTAATTTTAAATTATGAGATTCTTACTTCACAAAATACTTTCAAAAATAATTTTATCCAGAATATACCTGTAAAACAGAAAGAACATAACCATACATTTTTGAATTTTCCTAAACCTATTAGTCTACCTCAACCCCCTCGTCAACCAATTAACATCAATCAATTTACTCCCATGAAACAAGTTTTTGGAAATAAACCAATAACTTATCCTTATTCACCGGCAAACCACAATGTTTTTAAATCACAGTTTCATTCTAAACCTCCTATAAACCAAAATTTCTTTAAGTCACAAAAGACATATCCACAACCTATGTCAGGAGTCAGTGTACAACCAAAACGTCCACCTCTCCAAATAAGACCTCAATATTATAATCAAACATTCGGAAATCAACATAGAACTCCTAAATATACTTTTGAAGAATTAACCCATTTGGAAAATGAAGATCCTAATTTTCAAAATTTATCATATTCCGAAAATGATTATTATCTAGAAGATCAGACAGAACCTTTTATTGATTATCAAGATGATTTAGAAGAAATTAATGAAGAACCTTTCGATCAGTCTGAGGAACCTGAAAATTTTCGGATAGCAGCCTCGAAAACAAACCCTGTCTCCAAATGAATAGCTTTCAAATTAATCAGTTACCTTTCATAGTAATCCCTAATTTAAATATTCGTTTATTAATAGATACTGGTTCACATGCCTCTCTACTTCGACGTTCCATAGCAGAAACATACTACCCTGAATTGATTAAGCCACATATAACAAAATTGCAAACATGCGCTGGCTCTAAGAAAGCAACAAGTAAAGCCAAGATTCCCTTATTTTTATGTTTTATTATTTCAAAACCCATTGAATTCATTTTATATCCCTGTCACGATTACTTCGATGGAATAATTGGAATAAAAGATCTTAGAAAATTTAATTTGAATATTGATTTGGAAAATAATTTATTAAAAAATGATTTTTTGCAAATTCCGTTTTATTTTAGGAAAGATTTTGACGAATACACTTTCGAAATCCCACCCTACACATTACAAAATATCAAAATTCATACTAAACTTCCAAATAATACTTCTTGGTTAATTCCGCATATGAAGACGAACAACATAGAGATACAACCAACAATCATTACAGTAAGGAATGGCTCTTATACTATAGGTATTGCAAATCGTACAGATAAGAATTTCTCATTTACTTATAATAGTAAAGAAAAAGTATTACCGATGCAATTGTTTAGTGAAGATCAATTTGAATTATTTCATGTAGAATTACCTAGTAAAGTAACTTTAAAAAATTATGGTGAAAAACTCGATCTTAAATCACTAATAAGGCATGAACATTTAAACTCTGAAGAGAAAGTCCAATTATTTAAAGTACTCCAAAAATGTAACAAAGTTTTCCATAAGCCAGGTGATGCTTTAACCTTCTCAAATCAAGTTAAGCACATAATTAAAACCACAGATGAAATTCCAGTACATACTAAAAGCTATCGCTACCCACACATTCATAAAGAAGAAATAAATAATCAAATAGATAAAATGTTGAGTGATAATATAATCCAACCTTCCAATTCACCTTGGAATTCTCCTGTTTGGATAGTTCCTAAAAAATTAGATGCATCCGGAGAAAGGAAATGGCGACTTGTAATCGATTACCGAAAATTAAATGAAAAAACTATTGATGATAGGTATCCACTCCCTAATATTACAGATATATTAGATAAACTAGGTCGTTCGCAGTATTTTACAACCCTAGACTTAGCTAGTGGTTTTCATCAAATAGAAATGGATCCGGAATCAATTCAAAAAACTGCCTTCAGCGTAGAACACGGACATTATGAATACAAAAGAATGCCATTTGGATTAAAATATGCCCCGTCAACTTTTCAAAGAACTATGGACAACGTACTTCGCGGATTACAAGGAAACATCTGTTTAGTTTACATGGATGACATTATTATTTACTCGACATCATTACAAGAACATTTGGACCCTTTACAAAAAGTATTAGAAAGATTAATTTCCTTTAACATGAAAATTCAATTAGATAAATCGGAATTTTTAAAAAGAACTGTTGAATTTTTAGGTCATGTCATCACCCCGGAAGGTATTAAGCCCAATCCGAATAAAATTTTAGCTATTAAAAATTTCAGAATACCAAATACCCAAAAAGAAATTAAGTCATTTCTAGGACTTGTTGGCTATTACTGAAAATTTATAAAGAACTTTGCGAAGATAACAAAGCCTCTCACATCTTGTTTAAAGAAGGATGCCAAGGTAATTCATGACAAAGCTTTCATTGATGCTTTTAGTACTTGCAAAAATATTCTAATCAATGACCCCATTCTGCAACATCCAGATTTTACAAAGCCATTCATATTAACAACTGACGCATCAAACTATGCAATTGGCGCCGTATTATCGCAGGGAAATATAGGTAATGACCTTCCAGTAGCTTACGCTGGCAGAACACTTAATGCAGCGGAATGTAATTACTCTACAATCGAGAAAGAATTGCTCGCGATAGTCTGGGCAACTAAATACTTTAGACCTTATTTATTTGGACGAAAATTCACTATTGTTACTGATCACAAACCTCTTCAATGGCTTTTTTCTATAAAAGAACCCAATTCAAAATTGGCAAGATGGCGTCTCAAATTAGAAAAATTCGATTATTCTATTGCATATAAGAAAGGCAAACAAAATTTAAATGCTGATGCTCTGTCCAGACCCCCGATCGATATCAATGCAATCGAAAAAGATGATCTGCCGACACATATGTCAGCAACGTGTGAAAGAAGTAAAGATAAAAATGACGATCAATACTTTTGGCATGATAGGATAAAACGTTACTTTGAAAGTCAAGATAATCTTCCTATTTTTGAATCACCGATAAATTTACAAACAGAATTTAATAAATTCAACCAAAATTATAAACCAATTGAGAGATCTGATGTAATTAGAGAAATCAATAGTAATTTATTTGAACAGTCTACTGAATATTCTTTAGGCCATTGTGTGGCAGCGGATTTACAGATGAAAAAAGGTATAGCTGTAGTATTTAAACACAAATTTAAAAATGTACAAAATTTAATTAATCAAGGAGCCAGACCAGGAGAAATTGCTGCGTTATATGATGAGAAAAATGATCGTTTTATCTATTATTTGGTAACAAAACAGGAATCACACCAAAAACCAACATATTTTATGCTCTGGAATGCTTTATATCGAATGAAAATGCACGCAGTTAAAAATGATGTCAGGAAAATCGCGATTCCTAGATTAGGATGCGGTCTTGATGGATTAGACTGGATCAAGGTAAAATCAATGATCGATTATATATTCAAAGATCAGAACATTGAAATTCTAGTATGTCATTTATTAAGGGAACCCAAAATTAATATAATATCTGATATTCAAATTAGACCACCATTTGAAACAACTAATACATCACAAAGTCCTATTCAAGAAACTTCTGAAATTACCCAACCAGAAAGTAATGTCAATGATAATAATCATGATAGTTCTGAAACTGAAACTATTCATTCTGCCCATGAAAACCCAATTTTAGGAGCAGCATATGTTAACAAATCTATTAATACTTATAAGAATCAGATTATTTTCAAATGGACTGGTAAAAATCAACCATATGTAGTAAGAGAAACTCTATTCGAAACAAAGAAGAGATTTTTCATTTTTATTAACGAAAATCCAATAACTCAAGAAATACAAGAATTACTAAAAAATTATTTACCACCTGATACTTATTGTCTGTATTTTCCTTATAAGGAGTTAGAACCATTAATACTTAGAATTTTCCAGAACACGTTCAGACATAATTCCTATAAATTAGTAATTTCAAATACTTTGCTTAAAGATGTAACTAACTTAGACGAACAGAAAGAAATAATTCAGAGATATCATACTATTAAGACTTCACATAGAGGAATAACCGAAAATATTAAAAATGTTAAGCAATTCTACTATTGGCCCAGTCTGGAAAAAGATATTATAAATTTTATAAATGTCTGTGAAATCTGTCAAAAATCAAAATATGATAGACATCCTTACAAAGTAATTTTTAAACCTACACCGACAGGACAAAAGCCTTTTGAACACTTATATGTAGACATTTATTCTCTTACATCTCAGAAATATCTAACAATAATTGATAACTTTTCTAAATTTGCTGCAGCATATCCTTTAAATGAAAATGCTGTTGAAATTTGTCAAAATTTAATAAAATTCTTTTCCCACCATGGTACACCTGATATTATTACCACTGATAGTGCACAGAATTTTAAAAGCAATTTAGTGCAAGATCTTTGTCTGTTATATCAAATTCAAATACATTTTACAACCCCTTATAATCCAAATTCAAATTCACCAATCGAACGATTTCATTCAACATTGAAAGAAAGTTTAGTTGCACTAAAGCAAGATTATAAAACAAAAACAAATTCAGAACTTATAGATATTGCCATATTAAATTACAACAATAGTATTCATTCATCTCACGATTATACACCGTTCCAAATTATTAAAGGAAATTTAAACTATCAATTGAATTTTGAAAAGAACTTAAATCAAATTCAAACAGATTATATTCAAGAACTAGCTCAGACCTTGAAAGAACTCAATGAGAATATCAACTTAAAATTGAATGCTAAAAAGGCTAACGTTCTAGCAAAATTAAATAGTAGTCGTGAAAATGACCCTGAAATCCCTGAAGGTACAGACCAGTTCCTGACAACTCCCCAACCATTAAACAAAGATAAATTAAAACAAAACTTTTATAAAAAATTGTTTACAAGTCAACGACATCCGAAAGATATTAATAGACGATAATTATTCCTTTCAGAATAATGAAAATTGTCCTACTGGTGGTACTTCTGTACCCTCTTGCCAGCCATTTATACCAGATTGAGAAGATTACTAACCCGTTATTACCAGTAAAACTAGGAACCAGTTATATAGTTGATAAGTATTATCATATCTATTACCATGTAAATTTGACTAATATACAAAATAGTATTGAGATAACTAAAACAACGTTATTTAATATTACTTCCAGAGTAACAAATAGAACAACACCTTTATATGACTTATTATTAATCAAATCTAAAAATCTATTTAAACATATTAGAACTGTTGAAGAATTTGTAAGTCATTATTCAGTAAAACGATATAAACGTGGGTTACTTAATATTGTCGGAAACGTACACAAATATCATTATGGCACCCTTGATGCTGATGACGGAGAAAGGTATGATAACTACATTAAAATCCTTCAAGAAAATCAAGACACTTTACAACAAGATATTTCATCTACACAGACCATTTTCAAACAAGAAACAAGGAATATTGATACTCAATTAAAAACTATTAACCAAAAACAAAAGAAGATACAAAAAAAGACTTAACGAATTAACTATATTTACTCAATCAACTATAGAGTTTACCTTATTGATTGATAACATCGAAAACAATATTCAAATGTTACAAGAAATGCGTAATAATATCCAAACAGCTATTAATTTTGCTGAAATACACATAATGCATTATAGTATTCTTAAATACGAGGAATTGAAAGAAATTATATCTAAAATCAAACCAGAAGAAAAAATACCCTTCGATAATATAATTAAATTCTATGAAGCCGCACAAGTTAGTGTTATTATAAAAAATAATATAATCATATTTTCAATTTCAATACCATTAATAATTAATAAACCCTACATAATGCATCAGTTATATTCAATTCCACAAGAAAACAAAATAATGATCCTTAAAAATTCTTTCATTTTAATATCCCCTGATGACTACTATAATGTAAATGAAAAGTGTCAGAAAATCGAAGAGATAAACTTGTGTACTAAAAATCAGTTAAGTAAAAACGAACCTTGTATAGCAAACACAATCAATTTAACGAGTCATTGTCCATTAACCCCAATATCTCATAAGAAGACATCTATTACCCAGCTTTCCGATAATTCCCTTATAATTTTGCCAGCAACAAGAGAGAAAGTAATCTTTAAATGCCCAAATCAACAGGCTATAGAATCCATAAATGAACCCTCTCTAATATTTCCACAACAATGTATGGTGAAAATAGGCAATAGATACTTTGAGTCCCAGAAAATCAATACCATGAATTTAAGATTAAAATTACCTCCGATAATTATGAATAAAGATCTAATTCAGGATATTGAACCGTTACAACTGGATGAAATAAATTTAAATTCTATCCATAATGATTTGAAACACCTTGAAACTCTTAATGTACATCCAATCAAACATTTTACTGTAGATACTGGAGTTTCGGTGTCTAGCATTATATTAACTGTATTGATTATTTTTGTACTTATAATTATTATATATTATTATTGTAAAAACAAGAATAAAATGAGCATACAACTTAGAACCCTCGAAAAGTTAAATCCCTTTTCTCAGTCTTAAGGAGGGAGGAGTTATATGGCCATTTATCCTTAATCATTAGTAATTAAGACATATGATATGAATGCTGAATAAGCATCTTAGAATTATATATAAATAGGCATCGTAGCTTAGTGTTTTATCTTTAGTTAACCTTTGTATGTAGCACATCTAAATTTGTTAAACGCTTTTCTTAGTAAATAAAGTTTTTTTTAAAGACTTTCAAGGAAAGTTAATTTAACTCTAGTTCACAAACGATTAATGTATCTAAATATTGACTGAGAATTGACAATATTATGAGCACATCCACACATCACCAAAACTCGACAACCTCCTAAACTCGGATTACGATATTCTCACACATATTCAACATATTTCATGCGATCTTTTCCTAAACAATATAAGATATCGATTAAATTATAGTATACTTTTTTTGCCGTAACATGTCGAAAAAATAAGAGGACACCAGAAAATAAGTCATATTTCCAAGTAGTTCAAAAATGAATAAATTTAATATGGAATTTTGTCTGCCCCTCTATAAAACAGACATACTGAACAAAAGATTACATACTGAACAAAAGATTACATATGAAAAGAAGCACCAGTGTAACTTAATTTAATTGATAAGTTTTGTTGTAACCATGGCGACCGTTATTTTTTTTAATTATAGCTATAAATAGAATTAATCATCAGTGTTTTTAATGGATAGATATAGAGTATAGAGAATATTTCATAAAATATATTTTTGGTTAATGTTAAAGTAATCAATTTTGGCAATAAAATTTCATGAGCTAATGAATATTTATTGCTCCTCTAATATTATTTTATTTGTTATTCAAAGATCCACAACACCCACCAATCGGAGTGACTATCTGAAAAGAAGAAGAATATAAAGGGTGTTCCATTTAAAAAACCACCTAAAATTAGAGTAGCGGTTGAAAATCAAACTAAGTCACTAAAAAGAGATGATGTTTTACAAGAACTTTTGTGAGGGTATTTTTCGGAACTATTGACGAGCTTTAGTGTTATCAATAGAAGAATTTGGAATCAGGTAGATATTAGGGTTCCGTATGCTGGATTTAATAGAAGGAACTATTATAAGATCAGTTTCTATTTTCTCACAATTTACAAAACGGAGAAAGTTAAATTTGCCACTGATACACAATTACGTCCCTGCAACATGGACATATCGTTAACAAAAAATATTATAACAGTGGCTTATTTTGTGTATCAAATAAGAAAATAAAAAAAACCTTTCCTGAAGCCTGGTGCTTATGTCGAACATCGACCAATGGGCAGATACTACTAATTATAACAGGATATTGAGAGGTCAGTAGATAAGTAGAATGTAGAATATCTCACTAGCCTGGTGGAACGATCATTCTTGCAAAAGAAAATGTCATAAAAAATGCAAAAATCTATCACATGTCTGTGATTTATCAATCGAGTTGTCCTTTGAATGTTCTGCAATCTCCTTTGAAAAAAAAATTGTTATAATTCGTCATTATAGATCGCCCAATAGCAATATAAATTTGTTCCTAATTCAACTGTTCTGTTTATTGGCGAAAGTTACAGAAACATATGAACGTATATTCATATGTGGAGACTTTAACATTGATAGCTTGATGCGTAATATTAACACAATAATACCTACTTTATGACATGATTGAATCATATCGAATAGTATCTCTTTTCGATGAGCCAACAAGAATTGGACATGTAGGTAACCGTACAAGTTTAAGCAGTATAAATAGACTATTTATAAACAAACATCAGTAGAGACAGCTTAATCCTTAGTAACTCTGGCGTAGGCTTATCTGATCATCACCTAAAAACTGTTATCTGGAAAAATAAAATAGAGGTGATATGCACTAACAATAAAGAAACTGACGCAACTCATGAATTTCGAAAAATTACTGATCTTACCATAGCTGAACTCAAACAATTTTTCACCGGGGACATGGAATTCCAAAGAAAAAAACTACCACCAAGTTCACCAATATAAATGAAGCTTTTGGGTTTTTCTGGAAACATTTCCATTGGTGTTTCGAAGCAGCTGTCCCAAAATGCTCGAGGAAAAAAATCTCGCAAAGACAAAAACACAAAATTGCCGCTGCTATCCCACTCAGAAAAAAAGGAAGATCTGAGACATATGAATTATCTGAGAAAACATGAGCACTCCGAAACTACATACACTGCATAGAAAAGAGCGAAGAAAAGTTTAGAAAATGATATAATTACGCCAGAAGAAGATTAATTATTACTAGATGAAAACCCGGCTTCGCTAGGGTGAAATGTGACTCATAATACACAAACTTTTACAAACTGTAGAGTGATATTTTTGCAGTTATGGGTTTTCAAGGAATATTAGGCAAAACATAGATTCGTATAGCAAAGTTCATTGTGTTTAATAATTATAATACATTAGAATTGCAAAAGTTTTTACATAGATATTTTTATTTAAAATCAAATTTCAAAACAAACTAACATAAATTAACAAAATAAAGAGCTTTCAAGATTTATTCTCAGTAAACCTCTCTGTTTTAAGCACTCAGTATAGGAGGATTGACAGTACATGTGGGATTTACGTCAAAGTCTATTGACAATTGATTGAGCTGTTAAAACCATTAGAATTTAACAAAATACTCGACAATCCGAATTTTGCGGATATAGGTTACCTATATATCGAAGAATATATTTATTTAGAATTTAGAAATATTTTGCTATGCTTTAAAATGACAGTAACAATTTGTGAGGTTACAAGGGTGAGTAAAAAAAGTTCCAGTTGCTTAGATAATATAATTACGAATTTGAATGAGAATCAAATTAAAACAGGGGTGGCCCAACCAAATTTGTAAGACCATTATGGTTTATATATCTAACTAGACGTTAATATGTCCTGTTTTAAGGCACCTACTCATGGCTGGACGAGATCACTAACACGTAAAAACTTCGATAAACTGGACACAGCACTGAATTTGGTAGACTGGGGCTAATTTGTGGGTGAGATATCAGTAATGGATATGAGCAGAGAATTAACCAAAATTTACGAAAAACAAATAAAAATATGTTTTCCGTTATACAAGAATAGAAATTCTGGTAAATTTAAACAAATTCTCTGGTTTAACCATGAACTGCGGGAACTGCGAAATAACATACAGGCTGTTAAACCATTTATGATGTAACAAAAAGCAATCAGATAAAATTGCTTATAATCTAATACGCACCAAATGTCTAAGTCGATTCGCGGCTGTAAGAAAAGAATGATACGGCAAATATTTGTATGAGTCCAATAACATTTGCAGAGACGCCTGGAAACTCGTTGAAGGAGAACGAATTATAAATAGGCATAAAATTAACTGCAATACTAAACTAGATTCTGAGACATCAGGGAGTTATTTTTCCTCTGTAGTAAACGTTATAATTGCGTCACTTCCAGCTGTAAATGCAAGCGCAATTGACTATTTGAAAAATGTAAAAGTTGCTAAAAGCTCAAGTTTCTTTTTCAAACCAGTGAGAACAATGGATATACTGCACGCTATCTCTAAGCTCAAAAATAGAAATTGCGACATTTATAAGATTATTGCAAAAATTGCTTAGAAAACTGCGACATTTCAAGCAGAGCCCTTATATGTTATTTGCAATTCATGTTTCGAAGAAGGAAAATTTCCGGATGTTTTCAAAAACAATCCAATATGGCGAAATGTTTCTACAATCAGTGCTTTGTCTGGAATCGTGGATGACATAGTGGAGGGCCTTGGAGGGGGACAACATGTCGGTCTTACGTTTTGCGACCTTAGCAAGGCCTTCGACTGTGTCTCCCACAAGATACTACTAGATAAATTGTAACATTACGGGATTAGGGGACTAGCATGAGACTTTTTTTGCATCTTATCTATGTAACAGACAACAAGGTATTGATGTTAATACCTTTAAGTGTTATGCAGCATGGGGTTCCACACGACTGTCATAAATAGACATGTTAATATTAATCAATTTTATCAGGATATTTCACATGGCGAACAATTACTGGAAAACTGGTACAGTGCAAATTATTTTAAGCTAAATAAAGATAAGTCACAGAAGTTAATCATTTCAAATAGGATTGGCAGCTCTCATAGGAAATAAGGGGTTGAGTTGTTGGGACTATTTGTGGATGGCGGAGTCGACTGGTCCCAGCATACTGAGTACCTGTACCTGTGTAATAAACTCGCGGGCTCAATATTTCTCATCAGGAATATGAGGAGGATTCTTCCTCAACAAAATATATTAATGATTTATTTTGCTAGGTGTAATATATGGGAAACGTTTTGTTTTGGTTTAAATTTTTTTCCCATTGTAATGTGATTGTCAAATGTAGTGTAGTTTTATTTTTAATGTTTTCTCTATATTTCATTTTGACGTACTATAATGCTCCTGTATGTAACCAATTTACTAAATAAATATATCTATTTAACTATCTATCTATCTATACCTACCTATCGAAATCATTATTTTTAGGTACATTTCTTATAGAAATATACCTATTGCGATCGTTCACACTTTTGAATTTCGAAAAAATGTCAACGGCATGTTGTTATATGTTTATAAGTTAGTCCAAAAAAACATTTGGTTCAAAAGTTTATATATATATATGGGATATTACGAAATTTGTTAACACGATAGAGGTCGCAGTTTTGAAGGTATCAAGTTCAAATTTGCTACAAAAATCAATCTCTCAAATATTCCGGTCGAGTTCGTTATTGGGCAATATCGGGTAAGTAGTTTCAAAATGGCGACCATTCAAACATTTAAAAAAATTATCAAAAAAGAGCACTAGTGTAAATATTATTAAAAATAATTTTATGTTATAGATATAATCAGTACCTACAACTTTTGTTCAAAGCAATTTTTCATAAAATACACAGGTAAAAAAATAAAAATTAATAAAGAAAAATAACAAATATTGATAAAACATGAACACTCAATATAAAATTGATGTAATTGTACATTTTCTGTAGATCTTAATATAGACCCTGATTAAAAAAATATATAGTATATTTATTGAAAAGAAATAGACGAAAAAAAAATCTGCCTTGAAGTGGACTCGAACCCTGTCTGCTTTATATTCAACAGCCAAAACAAAAACCTCTAACCGCAAGGCTATGACAATTTTATTTAATAACATGTAGGTATACCAATGAAAAGGTTGTTAAAATTTCAATTCAATGAATTTTGAAAAATTTACCTTTCCGCTGACTACAGGCCATCGGGATTTTTTTTATGTTTTATTATTCAGGTAAAGTTTCAATCGAGTCTACCGTAACCCTTGACGGCATTATTAATACAGAGATATGTAAAAAGTAAATGAGTGCAGCAATAAAAGCAAGACTCTCTGGAATATAATCAGGCATCCATCCAGAACAACTAACAGTGAACCTATAGTCCACATTTGGAGAATACTTCTCAACTATAATTGACAAAAAAGTCAACACGCATTTCTCAGGTAATTACTTTGACAGCTGTACGACAATGGCGAATGTTAGTACTACGATGTTCTTCAAACCTATTACCAAAGATTAGAAACACCTCTAATCTTTGCTATTACAGCAGATGAATTATAAAAATTCATAGCCGTATTACCTAGTAGAAAAAGCACAGGGCATGATGAAGTCACTAGAAAATTCGTTAAGGTCTTTGTAGATGTATTATCTGACGTAATTGTGCACATTATGAATTTATGTATATATTTTGGAGAATATCCAGATTTTCTGAAAATTTCTATTTTAGTACCCTTACTGAAAAATGGTGACAGCAAGAATATCGACAATTATCGTCAGATATCACTTATCAGTATACTCTCGAAAATTTTTGAAAAACTAATATCTCTCAGAATAAACGACTACCTTGAAACTTTTGGTCTGATGACAGAGTGCCAACATGGATTCAGAAAAGATCCCTCAACAGAAATCGCAACGTTAAGCTTCACACAACACAAACATGAATTATTTGACGAAAAAAAGATTGTTGTAGGAATTTTCTTTGACTTGAGCAGGGCCTTTGACACATTGAACACAAAATTTGTAGCAGACAAACTCTTTAACTTAGGGATTCAAGGTAATATTAATCATTTGCTTGTATTTTTTGTCATATAGATGTTTCAAAGTGAAGCAGAATAACATTAGGTATGTCAGATACATTTTCTGTAACAACAGTTACCCCACAGCATAGACTTATTACACCACTAGACTGCGCCTCGCTAGCCCTAATAAGAGCGAGTGTTGCCATGATAGGTAGGCAACCTGAATTCCACGGAGGGGCAGAAAAGCGAATGTAGCACGCGAAGTAGTGCATTGTCTGCTTTACCACAACATGCGAAATTATTATAGAGCAAATTACGGGCTTGGATAGAAATAAACGGAAACCAATAAATTAAAATGTAGACTTGTAGTACTCATAATTTTAGGTTTATGCAAGTATACCTTAACGCAGTTTGAACTGACGAAGATATTGAAGGCCGAGGTTGTTCAGTATCACATTGATCACTACAAAAGTTGTAATCCAATAATAAACTTAATTAAAATCGCAGGGTGATTCATTATATGCGGGCAACAAACTTACCCGAAATAACTGTAGTTAACAGTTACGCTCAAAAAAGCTAAATTACCAATTCCAGTACTTTTTTAGATACATATTACCTAATATGTAATTATTTTTCAGCAGCTTGTATATTGTACTTTTGAACACGGTTGATTAGGATTTTTCTCACATTATTTTTAAGTATTCTATGTACTTACTTTCTGAATTTCTTACACTCATTGTGAATCATCCTGTATGTATTTAATAGTAAAAAGCTTAGTATACCTATCCTTCAGGTAAAGGATAACGACGAATAGTTTTTCGAGTACGGCAACGTTCGGTACGGCTTCCTTCTTTAATACTCTTTTAGGATAAAAACGCTAGATTTTTGTGGAACGAATTTATCTCGTTTAGTTGATTTAATCCAAAGCTCTCTTACAGCCGGGTCTGTTGGAAACATAAATACGTAAGTGTAAATGTCTCTTACCGCTCAATTTTACCTATTACTAAACTATAATAGCAGCCAATTCATTGAAAATAACTGGTACAAAAGTGTAAGCTGACTTATGAGAATAGATTTCTGATATTATTCTATGTACTTAAAAGATATAACACCTACTTATGAAAAGAGACAGGATTATCTGCTGTAGCAGATATGATTGTATTACTTCTTCCCGTAAATGTCGATAGATTACTTTTTTCCAATATTAGTCATTTTCTTAATATTCTTGTTTTTTGAAAAGGAATGGTTTTATTGAAACGTAGAAAAATTTCGTCTAAAAGCTTCGCTCCTGCCGCCCGTTCACCTATTGTGATTTGTCACTTTTTTACTTTTTATTACATTCAGATTAGAAATATGTATGTATATCGTAAACAAAAACATTATTCATTAACTATTAGACCATAGATAAAATAAAAAAGAATTAGACAAGTGCCAGTCGAACGCCGAAGCCCAGATTTGATAGGCGATCTGGTCTACCGGCTACGTCACAGGCTGCTTCCCGCACCGAACGCTTCCCCCGCCCTAGTAAAACTCTGATTGAGACAACGGTGTGTCTCTACGGACCGTGCCTATTTGCCACCATAAGTTTAATTTGCTTACGTGCGCGAAGCAATCTGCATGTGCCAGCCTCTCACGCGCGCCAAGAAACTCGTAAACCCGCACTTAATGCTCATTCTGAAACTGAAATTGCTCAAGCTGTAAAGTTAATTATCAATAAGATATTCTCAAACTAAATTTGTATTTGTAATTTCACGAAAATGTCGCTTAATAATTAGTATTTTCGGAATTGAGTTGCCCCAAAAAATTGCTCAGCAATTGCTCAATTAGTTCTATGTTTTTCGATTGATAATTGAATAATATTAATGATTAATAGTTTCTCAATACGGTTGTGAAGCTATGACATCATCATGGTATATCTGAATGGTGGTAGTTAGCAGAGATAACCAGTACTGGATCAAATTGGCGAATGTTCTTTATTATTACTTTTTTCAAGCTGATGTATATTGGTGGTATTTAGGTCAAATAGTAGTTGTATATAGTTATCCTTCATAATTTTTATTATTTAGGTAAATAACTCAATAATCAAGAATATTTCAGACACAGATAATTGATGTCCGTGTTAGGTTTTGGGGGTAGTGTTCAATGGTTAGGAAGGAGACATCGCATTCGGAGAGCAAGTGAAGCCAAATGAGCACTAAATCAATGGACGTAACAACATCTTTTTTCGACAGCGACTCTTGTATTCAGGGGCCTCGCATTTCACCATTGTTTTAAGTAAAAAAAATCATCGTTTTCATTAAAAAATAGCACAAAGAATGAAAATCAAAATAAGCTGTATACACCAAGAAAGAAACTAATGGCGGCCGACGAAAAATTGGCTTCACTTTTGTTTCCCGTGGCTATACAGAACAGCATCTTCTGTCGTATACGAACCACTTTTCTCTACTCTACGCTTCTCTATGTAGCCATATGAGATTATAGAAGTTGCATATCATAGCGTGGCCTTGTGTACGACGAACATCTTGACAATTACCTCAAATATATGTTCCCTTATCCTCGTGATCATGATCTGCTGTCTTTTTTGCAAGAGCCGCTCATTGCGCACCTTATGGTGCGCAAAGACGCATTTACAGATATGCGTATGAAATTTTACCCGATTCTTAGGGCAAGTTTAATCTCCTTGTTTCCAGTCTTCTTGCCGAGCGTCATGAAGAAGCAAAGTTGACAAGTTGACATTTACAAGCTACACTTGCACAAAAGCATGGAAGACAGAGACTACCAAGCAGAGAACACTACCTCCAACTACCAACAGAGATAACATCAGAAATCAAGCATGATGACGTCATAGCTTTACAACTGTATTGAAAAAGTATTAATCATTAATTTTATTCAATTATTAATCGGAAAACATAGATCTATTCATATATTCTGATTGAGCAATTGCTGACCAATTTTTTGATGCAACTCCATCCCGACAATACTAATTATTAAGCGACATGTTCGTGAAATTACAAACAAAAATTTAATTTGAGAATATCTTATTAATTAATAACTTTCCAGCTTGAGCAATTTCAGATTCAGAATGAGCATTTAGTGAGCAATTTATGTATATTAGTAATATTGAGAAAAATAAAATATCCGCGTCAACTTATTTCCGGTAGTAAGCAAATAGATATAAGGTCAATTTTATAACACAGAAACATCGTCCGCGGGGTACTTTTTGCCCCTCCATGCTATTTGGGTTGCATATCATCTTGACAACAGCTTGTAATCGCTAGGCGTAGTCTAGAGAATATTATGTCTATGACCCATAAGGAGCGTTCTTGGACCACTATTATTTTTATTCTACGTCAACGACATAAGTCATGGGAAAATATTTCTTTATGCAGATGACACGTCCATTATTCTTTCCAGTAGAAGAGCTGATGATATGACGCAATGGGTGAATAAAGTTCTGATTGAATATAATGACTGGTGTAACAACAACAGATTGTGAACCTAAAAAAAAAACTGTACACATGGAATTTGCGAACTCATCTAAAAGTCAACATAATCTCAAACTCAGTTTTCAAAATACATCTTTGGAATTGACAAGTTCGACAAAATTTTTGGGAACAATGATTGACTCACTTTTCACATGGCAAGAACATATAGATTTTATATGCAAGAAATTAAACCAATCATACAACTTGATAAAGTCTCTCAAGTGTAAGCTAGATAGAAATTCACTTTTATCAGTTTATTACGCTAAATTTCACTCAATTACCTTTCATAATATTCCTATTTGGGGAATAGCTAGGGGAACAGACAGGATTTTCAGAAAATAAAAAGCACTTTGAGATTTATATTCAATAGATTGTAGAACTTCATGTAGAGAGATATTCCAACAAAATATATTATTGTTAGTGGCAGGTTTGTACATTTTAAAAACATTAACATATGGACATGTACAGTGCCTCCCATTTCGGTTGAGACAGCCAGGTATCTCGGTTATTGTTGAAGATAGAACCTTCAAAATAATATATAATATATGAACATCATGACAGCAAATTTGTTGATTCCTCCACAATCACTTGATAAAACAATCCTCCAAAAGGCAACAGTATTTGTATCCTCTGTGACTTACTATAAAAAATATAAATAATAATCCCTGTAATTAGACTTTGAAGTCCATGGTACAATTCAAATTCAATGTGTTGGTATTTTTACAGCATTTTTGAAAACTTTATGTTTACATATTATCATATGAGCAACAACAGAGGAAGATTTCTACAAAGGCGGCCCTTAATATTAAGTATTGAGAAAGGGAGTCAATTATGTGATAGGGAGAATGGACATCAAATTGAACTATTCAATAAATAAGTTTTGTGTTTTGTTAATGAATTAGCGTTATTATTGTTTTTGTTACTTTCATAGAAAATTCACAAGTAATATTCCGTCAATTGGAACATTTTTTGTATTGTAATGTTTAACCCTGTGCTAAACGTTGTGGGGTGAGTTCACTTGCATAGTACTCAAAAGTTCGTAGATTGCTTCCAATGGTTTATTTTCAAACACTCTGTACAAGACCTTCTGTTGTAGTACAACTGTCACAACTTGTCACTTTGACTATCGCGTTTCAACTACTTTCGACTTATGTCTTCAATTGACTGATACAATAAACTGACCCTGTCCCGTGATCGTCACGGCTTTATATATCTGAGAGGGAGAATGTTCTATGATTATCTAGACGCACATAATAATGTTCTAGAGGCTTGTCAAACTGACGGAAGGGAACTGGAAGGATCGATAATAAATCTACGAACTCTAGAACTAATTAATGAGCTATACATGAAACAACTATAGCAAATAAGGAATTAGAACAAATACAAACTAAAAGAAATAATAACAGTAAGTACATGATAAACTATCCACGTTACAGTATGAAGAAATCATAGCCCACTATCAAAATTCAATGTTTTAGTGATTTTGGAGCAATTTTTTAAACTTTATGTTCATATATTATAATTATTTTGAAGGAAAAAAATTAAGGAATTTAATGAGATACAGGGTGTTCCATTGAAAAAATTATAATTTTGAGTTGTATATCCATTACCATACCACGAAAAAAATTGCGTACGCCACTCGATTCGGCATAAAATTCTCTAGGGGATTAGTTTTCAATTTGATATTATCGCTGAGAAACTTCGTAGATCTGTGGGGAATCCAAAAATTGTGGATTTTTAAAACCACCCTGTAACTTATGAACAAAAGAAGTTAGGCAAAATCTGTTCAGGCCATCTTGAGTTTTACAAAAAAAGAGACACAGGAACGCGAAAACCGCAGGGTTCTATCTTCAACAACAACCGAGATACCCGGCTGTCTCAATCAAAATGGGATGACTGTACATGAAAATAAAAAATACTTCCAAACAAAATCAGAGATTCATATTTGTAATACAAGGAGAAAAGATTTGATCATAACTCGAAAACATCATCAGGCAAAATAAGAAAAATCCCACAAATTTGCTGGCATTCGCATTTATAACCTATTGCCAAATGATATAAAGACCTTATCACCATTAACTTTAAAAAAACTAAAACATTTTCTATTCGTAAAGGTTTTTTTTACACGGTAGATGAATTCACACTTGAAGTGAGCAAAGCACGGTCTTTCTTTTCTCGACAACTTTCTTTTAAAGCGCTTCTTCTGTACATCAGGTAGTGATTCTATTAGTTGTATGGTAAAATTGTCAAATTTCTTTTAATCGCATTATTTAATATAGACTTGTATATGTATATATAATTTTATAGTATGTATTGATTTAATCAATTTTAATGTGAATTTTACTCACATTTTATCTAGATAGTTTAATCGTATATAGGTAGAGTAAAGTCGGTATATATGGAATAGTCGGGTAATATGGAATTTTCCATAATTTTGAAACAGGTGGCTCTATCTTTTAAAGAGGAGCGGAACTAGAAAGTTCGTTAGAAATGTAGGTTGTTGCAATAGAACAAAATGACCAGTATAAGCCACCAACGCCACGAAATTTGTGGTTATGATTTCGGTGCATTTAAAGATTGTGCACGGCATCAGTTAAAATCTTTTTGTGACTACATTTTGTGAAAATAAATTTGTTTAACCTCAAGGTAAGTTTGTTTAGGCATAGAATAGTCGACATAGTGACCATTTGGTTTCATATTTTTCATTATAAGCATTAGGGTACTAGTTTTGTTTACATTTCGTGGGGTGGCTAATATGAGATATTCCATATTTCCTGCCCAACTACTATCCCATATTACCCTTCAAGTATGTGATTATGGAAAATTTGTCTTTTCAGAAATTATGCATACTCCTTTGCCAAAAAAACGAAAGCAATGGAGTAGTGATAATATGGCAAACGCTATCGAATCAGTAAGGAATAGAAACATGGGATATTTGGCCGCAGCAAAAACATTTAATGTTCCACGTGCAACACTTTTTCGCCTCTGTAACACTGACGGGCCTCCAGCAATTGTCAGTAAGACGAAGTTGGGTAAAAAACCAGTTTTATCATCGGAGTTGGAAGAAGAACTAGTTCGGTATTTACTCATAATGGATCGGAAGTTTTTTGGACTTACACGAAGGGATGTCCGAACTATGGCATTCCAGCTTGCTAAACGTAATAATATAGCACATCCATTCTCACTTTTGCGCGAATCTGCGGGAAAAGATTGGTTTTCTTCCTTTATGAAAAGGCATAAGACTACATTAAGTTTACGAAAGCCCACTGGAACTTCTCTAGCAAGAGCTGTTGGTTTTAACAGAGAGAATGTTGCTGAATTTTTTGACCTACTAGAAAAGACCATGACTGCGCAAAACTATGACCCTCACCAAATATATAACGTTGATGAGTCGGGGTTGTCTATTGTGCAATCGAGATGTCCAGAAGTGATATCGCTAAGAGGCAAGCGACAAGTAGGAGCTATCACGTCAGCAGAAAGAGGCTCTCTTGTAACCATAGTTATGTGCATAAATGCAGGAGGTGATTTTGTACCGCCCATGATCATCTTTCCACGCAAAAAGGCAAGTGATCAGCTGAAAAAAGGGGCACCTGCAGGATCGTTGTTTGCTTTTCACCCATCTGGATGGATCCAAACAGATTTATTTACAAAGTGGTTTGATCACTTTCTAGAAAAAACCAAACCTTCAGCAACAAACCCAATATTGCTGGTGTTAGACGGTCATCACACTCACACTAGGAATCTAGATGTACTTATCAAGGCCAAAGAAAACTTCGTAACTATTTTATGCTTGCCACCACATACAACGCATAAATTACAGCCCCTTGATAAGACCGTTATGGGTGCGTTAAAGACCTTTTATAATGAAGAAGTAAGAATCTTTATGAGAACCGAAAAACGTGCAGTAACACATTTTGATATTTGCCAGTTATTAGGAAGCGCCTATCTCAAAGTGCAGTCCGGGGAAAGGGCTGTTAAGGGGTTCAGTGCCACTGGGATCTATCCTTTAAAAAGAAATATATTCGCTGAAGAAGAATTTGCAGTCGAAATGCAAAAATCCAATGAACATTTGTCAGATGATATTGCACTTACAGATAAGAAGCAAAATAACTCTCCTATTGTTTATCCTAGTGACATTATTCCAGTACCAGATTTAATAAAGAAGTCAGGAACTCGGGGAAGAAAATGTGGACGTTCTAAAATAATTACCTCCACACCGAACAAAGAAGAACTAGAGGAATCAATTAATCTTTCACGACAAAAAGTAACTCGAAAAATAGTTGATGAACCCGGATCGAGCCCTGGACCTAGTGGATTACAAACTAAAACACGTAAAGTCACGAAAAAATGTGTCTCCTCTAGTTCCTCTGAGTCAGAGTCTGAACCAGTAGTTGATGGTTCATCTGATGAAGATCTGCCATTAAGCTGCTACACTAAAAAGCCAACTAGTGATGACGTGCAATGCATTTTTTGCCAAGAAAACTTTTCCACGAGCCGAAGTAGAGAAATATGGGTGATGTGCGTAATCTGTAATGAATGGGCTCACGAAGCATGCACAAATGCAGAAAAAGATGTTTTTGTATGCGACTTCTGTAACTCTTAGATAGGTATGTTGTTTTAGCGAAACGTTTTGTGTGTATTAGCTCTATTCCATATTACCCTATATGACCATTCCATATTAACCTCCATTTTTATATTCGAGAAAAAATGCGTTTTTTTTAATATATATTTTTTTTAAATACTAAATGCAATTTTATTTCCAATTTAGTACTAGTCATTCTTTGGAGATACTTAGAACTATTTAATAATGTAACATTGCAGCTCTAAACCTTTAAGTTTCCACGTTATCACTATATTAACAATTGGTATTCCATATATGCCGACTTTACTCTATATCTTACAATTGTGACTCACATTACATAATATGTAGCAAAAAGGATTAACAAAATGTATATATCTATCTACTAACAATAAAAGCATGATTAAACGTTAGATATTAAAAACAAAACACCCTAACAAAACTAAATAAACGAACCGGATTAACTTCAAATAAACGAACTTTATAAACACTGTATAAATAATCATCGATCAGTTCAAATTAAATATGATTCCGTGTCTCCATTCCATATTCATGATAAAAATTTAGTGTATGAGCAGCTTTATAAGCAATACACGATCATCTTGATAAAAATCAAATAATAAAAAAAATAATTACACACTTCTTCGGTTTTCGAAGTTGGTCAAATAAATATATCCATCTCTCGGATAGCTCACTTCTGTTTTGGCGATCAATACAATATATATATATATATATATATAATGAATTTTTAATGATTGGGGTTGCAGTCAAAATGCCAATAAAATTAAAACTCTTTAATCAATGTCGAGCTTTCGGTAACGCTTGTTACCTTCATCGGGACAAAAATCGTGAGATTAATGAAATTTACCAGCTACAAACATTTGTTATTATGCATTTAACTTTATAAATTTCATTAATCTCACGATTTTTGTCCCGATGAAGGTAACAAGCGTTACCGAAAGCTCGACATTGATTAAAGAGTTTTAATTTTATTGGCATTTTGACTGCAACCCCAATCATTAAAAATTCATCATTAATTAGACAGTCAAGAATTTACAATTCATTTTATATATATATATATATAATAAAATTATTGTAACAGGCCGATGTCTGTACAGTACAGATATTTAAGAAAAATTAATAGTATAGGGACTTTATTAGAACAACAGAAGCCAAAACAACAGTTACTGGAATTTTTGTCTGTCAGTCCGACTGTATACGCATCACGCAAAAACTAATGCAGTTTTCAGAGATGTATTGCTAGAGGTATAACAAAGAGCTGTGCTAATACCATGGAGAGAATATAAAAAATATCCTTTGTCTATATAACAAACATCTCTCTGATCATAACTAAGAAGTTTGTTATTATAGTTTTCGCAATTGTCTCTTTTCTTAATCATAATCATACTATTATATTTCGCTAACGCTATATCTGGTGGAAAGTGGACCCGGCAAATCATTTTAAATTTTTAGTAGGTACTAGTGTACTAGGTACATATATTCAAGGACGGATTATATATATGATAAAATAAGTCATGCATGATAACAGATGATGATAAATGATGGATCATTCTTCGTTTTAGATCTACACATCTAGTGACATCTGTTGTCGAATAGTTCAGGTCAGAACTTTTTGGAAGAAATCGATAGTTTTATGAAGATGTCGGGCGCAAAGAACAGTATACTTCTCTAGTCCCTAGTCACGGTCCATAGTTCTCAGGTAGGGCGTCGGGTCAGAGAACAGAGATGTACTGCTCTGTTCTCTGGTCGAGTCGATGTCAATTTTCTCATGAAATGGCTTTTCAACTTCAATAGTCAAAAAAGTCAAATATCAAATTAAAGTTCCTAACCTCATAATATCGAAATATCAAGATTATGACATAAGTTAAATTTCAATATTTATCAAGCTTGAAAATGGTTGTTGGGGCTTTCCCAGCCGCTAAGCTTGGTGCCCTGTTACTTAAACAAATAAGCAAACCAATTGCTAACGTTGTTAAGACACAGGCGAAGAGTTCACCCGTTTTTAGGAAATATGTTTGCATGCCACCAGCTCAATGTAAGCTTAATCAGCATTTGAATCTACCTCAATTATATTTATCTGCTTTTCCGTAATGATTGTTCCTGAAGCAGCCACTCCAAATATAAAATACTTCTAACTTTCAGTTTATAATTGGTGTGAGGTGAAAGCGAAGATGTGGATCCTGAATTTGGGAAAACCTGTGAATATACCCGTTCTTAGTGAGGCCATGGCAATCGAACTTGGGGCAAATCTCCTTGGTGAAGGCATTATCTTCATCATTGCAGCTGGTATACTTATATCCGAGTATAATAGGTAAATCAAAATAAGATTCATTTATTTATTGATTTTATTTTAAAATTTTGTTTGAGACATCTATGGGTAAAATGAGTCGAGAATGTATGTTACTTTCGTGCCCTGCTTGTCTTAGGTCTGCCAGGAAGGAAGCAGCTAAGGAGGAGGCGAAGGAGAAAGAAATGAACGATTTGCGAAATAATATAAAAGAACTATTCATACAAGCGGAACAACATGGTGCTCAACTCAGAGAATTGACAAGACAACTGGGACACTTAGGTAATTATATGTATGTATTCAAAGACCATATCTCGTTAATTTATTTTTCATATAAAAGGAGGAAATCAAGTAATTGAATATATGTGGATTCCTACATGTTAGTGAATTCATCATTATTTTTGGACCAAATGTTAATTAGTCCTTCTAAACTTTATTTCTGTATACTTGAGTTACATTCTTATCTTTTAATATAATTCGTCTTCTAAAGAAACAGCGTTGGGGTCAAAAATACCTAGTACAAACCCACCTTCTCCAAGTTTGCCGATGCCAAAACGATCGTCAGAACTTCAGTCGGATGTCAGTATCACCCAGAATATGATTCGACACAAGGATGTAGGTGTATACAGTAACACAGGACTGATCCTTAAAGCAATTAACGAAATCGAAGATCAATTCTGGAATTATCCTTATTTGGAACGGGAGGAGAGTATTATCAATTTAAGCTTATATCATTTACAACGATTGTTCAAATTTTAACATATACCATGTAATTATTAAAACTAGTCATATTAGTTATAGTTATTATGTTCTAACATCGGCATCTCTTTTAGAAATGTTTACATTTTTTAAGGGATAATATTGATTTGCTTTATTGTTACATTGTGAAATTGGTATCAAAATATGTTTCTTTTTATATTTTCAATTGTTAGAAATTAAATATACGAATCTCGTTGTTTCTGAAATCTCGTGCAAAAATATTTGGAGTTTAAAATTATGTATATGTTATAAATGCATTTTGTTCCATTTGATCTTTCAAAATAAACTGCCAAGCAGAGAAACCATAACTAAAGTGAGCAGTTGAAATTCTGCCTATATATAATGAAATAGTGATAAGGCAGAATCCTTTATTATGTTGCTGGTTGTATTAAATAGTTCAACGTCGGTACTCAAGTCTGTACAGACACAAGATTTCATCACGTTGTTTTGACTATAACAGGAAATGATGAAGTTGAGGGATTCCATGCTTTTTGATCCCGGAAACCTGACAAATTGTAGTTGATGCCAGTCACTACTCATTTAGGCAAAATAGTGATTCTCTTCATTGAATAGATTCGCAGATAATCTTTATTAAATGTGTTTTAACCTACGTCTTTAATTGCAAACGGTGTTGTTTTAGTTATTTGCTGAATTTAAAAAGTCTTATTGTTAACCTTATCAGAAAATGACAGTTACTGGTGGTCATAAGGTAAAACCCGTTCCCAATCAATAGCAATTACTGCAATTGAGTTAAACAAATTTGTATACAAGTAGCATTTTTGTTAGGTGTAAAGTAACATTCCATTGTAATGTTTTTCTAGAAGATTTAAATTTTGTCATATTTCGACTTATTTTTCAGATCAGCAAAAATATGCCTGCTTTCTAACAATGATTCTTAAAAATTGTAGAAGTGGCTCTTAGGATTCTTGGTTGACAAGATCGATACAAAAGATGGATAATCCGATACTTTCTGTCAGTATTCATTTGTGAAGAACTAGAGTTAATTGAAAATAAAATTCTTGTATAATGTTCTGTAAGAAGTACCAAACCAAAGCATATTTTTTAAAAAAATTACAACTAATAACGACATACGAATTCTATATCATATGAAAATAAATAAGATGGATAGCCATATCTTGGTTGGAACAAAAGAAATATAAATACATCAAAATATAAATATGGGAATGTGAGCAATCAAACTAGTTGAGTTTCTTAAAATAAATGTATACAACTGTTAACTGTGGGTGGTAAATGATCAAAAATATTTTTTTGAAGAATATTTCCAATTTCCAATAAATGACATCTACAGTGTTTTCTTCTGGCACAAATTTGTAAAATCTATCTGCATAAAGAATTGGGACTTCTTTCGAATGTTTAAAAATACATATGAGTACCTATCCATTATGTTCACTTTATTTCTCAATTTCAGTAGTAAATACAAACCTGACTTTCCTACCGCAGCGTTCTCAAATTAATTTCATCGAATATTAAAATCATCTGATCAAGTTAGCGACCCAAGATAATCAACAATCACCAATATTAATTTACAGAAGATTTAACAGTTCATTTGGTATTTTTTGAAGTTATACTTCTTTGGGCTCGTTGGGATGGTGTGTTTTGATCGAGAAACCGCGTCACGCTAAAAGTGAGAAGAATCGTCGATTATACATGTTTTGACACTTAGTTTTTATTCAATTTATTATCAATTCAAAATTGTAGAAATCACCCTGTGACACTTAGTTTTTATTCAACATAATTTATTGTTGTAGAAATCACCCTGTAAATATCAAAAATAAATGTCAAGTCAAAATCGCGTAACAACCAAAAGGGGTAACTTTGATTGATAAATAAATTTCCACCAATAGCTAAGCAGATCAGCAATATAAAAGGCGTGCTGCTTCGCATTAATATTATTAATTAATATTAATTAGAAAACATCTCATGTCAGCTTCTGCAGGTTTTCCATATATACCGAGAGATTTATTTCACTACTAGTCTTGCTATCTAGTCTAAATTCTCTCACGCTAATTTTAACTTTCAGGACTTATTTGGGCTTATTCCCCAAGTAGTCGATTCTAGTAGGAGAGGCTTCTCCCTCTTCTACACTCTCACTTCCTTCAGGACTTACTTGGGCTGGTTTCCCGAGTAGTCGAATCTAATATTTCAGGACTTACTTGGGCTGGTTCCGCAGGTAGTTGACTCTAGTGAGAAAGGCTTGTCGCCTCTCATACACTCCTATTTCCTTCAGGGCTTACTTGGGCTTGTTCCTCAAGTAGTTGACACTAGCGAATAAGGCTGGTTCCCTTACTCACGTACATCTTATACCTAACTAGCTTTCAACCTCTTACCTGAAGGACTTTTTTTAGTGAATACGGGATATTACGAAATTTGTTAACACGATAGAGGTCGCAGTTTTGAAGGTATCAAGTTCAAATTTGCTACAAAAATCAATCTCTCAAATATCTCGGTCGAGTTCGTTATTGGGCAATATCGGGTAAGTAGTTTCAAAAAGGCGACCATTCAAACTTTTAAAAAAATTATCAAAAAAGAGCCATACTGCAAATATCATCAAAAATAATTTTAGGTTATAGATATAATCAGTACCTACAACTTTGGTTCAAAGTAATTTTTCATAAAATACACAGGTAAAAAAATTAAAATTAATAAAGAAAAATAACAAATATTGATAAAACATGAACACTCAATATAAATTTGATGTAATTGTACATTTTCTGGAGATCTTAATATAGACCCTGATTAAAAAAATATATAGTATATTTATTGAAAAGGAGTAGGCAAAAAAAAAATCTGCCTTGAAGTGGAACTCAAACCCTGTCTGCTTTATATCCAACAGCCAAAACAAAATCCTCTAAACGAAAGGCTATGACACATATGACAATTTAATGTAATAACATGTAGGTATAACAATGAAAAGGTTGTTTAAATTTCAATTCAATGAATTTTGAAAAATTTACCTTTCCGCTGACTACAGGCCATCGGGATTTTTGTACGTTCGGGCTTTTAGAGAAATTTCTAATAATTGAATTATATATTAAATTTCCTTATTAACTACCGATTTTTAAATAGTTTTTATTACTTTCGGTTCTTGTATCAATGGACTCCGCAGCGATTTCTCAGGCCCCATACGGTCTAGAGACTTGAAATTTCGAATTCGTACTTAGATCGCAGACATCTCGCCGCCTGTTAAGTGTGATCCAATATTGGTAATTAAAATTATCTCATTCGATCTCATTCAACCAAGATCATTATAATGTCGACATGGAACGACTATGGGATCCGTCACTGGAATTACGCACGAGCATGGAGCGTATATATACGTCTCGTTCTCTGGTATACAGGTACTTTCTGGAAGATCGTCTATGGTTATGTCGCAATTGTCAGACGTCAGACGTTGTTAATTTAAAGTTTAATTTTGTGTTGTGGTAGACAAACAGTAATTTGTTATGGAATTGCTGTTGCTGGCAAACACATATACATAAGTATAGTTAAAATCGAGAAAAGGATAGCAATAGTAGGTACTCATCGGTACGGTTTAAATCTTAAATGCCCAATAAAAATTATTTTTAATTTTTTTCAAAAATTTCACTTGTTTTAAGTAGTTATTGTTTTGATCATTCTGTCTGACGGTCTGTCAACACTATGACTCGGAAAATACTTAATCGATTAACTCCAAACTTGGTACAAAAATACCTAAGGGTTACACCTCCTACGAGATTGATTTTCAGCTGTCTGTATGTCTGTCAACACGATATCTCGGAAAATACTTAACTGATCGACACCAAACTTGGTACACAAATACGTAAGGGTAATACCTCCTATAAAATTGATTTTCAGCTGTCTGACTGTCTGTGATTAAACATTATATCTCGGAAAATATTTGACCGATCGACACACAAATACTGAAGGTAATACCTCCTATGATAATGATAATAATATATAGGTTTATTGAATAATAATGAAATCACTCATCAAAATTATATTGAAGTGAAATATATTGAATAACAGAGAAAAATGTCTTATATTTCATTTAGATATCCTGTGTGTGAGTGGGTGAATAGCCAAAGAAGTATAACTTTATAAGTTTTTTATCTGCTTATCAGAGATGCGCTTTGATATGGTGATAGGGGACCTTATGAAGAATTTGTTGGAGAAGTTTCAATCGTTAGAGCCTTCTTTGCGCTATACTCTTGAGGCTTTGGACTAGCAACTAGTGAGAAAATATTTCCATTCTGTATCAAAGGCGAGCGGAATTTGTATCTTACCAAACAAAAAAAGAATGCAACTAAATCGATTAGTCCTTCTCCGAGATAATCTTGGCACAGACTAATGGCTGAAAATATGTTTTAAGGCTCATGGAACCCTAAAACGTAATCATTGAAAAGCGCACGATTTCAATATTTTCCTTATGTTTTTTGTACCTGTACCTATTGAGTGTATCAAACTATGACTAATGAAAGCTTGAACATTTTTCCATTAGAGAAACCGCTAACCATGGGTGTCACTTGTCTGCCTGATAACTTTTATTTTATTTCTGAAACTATCTAAACGGTGTCTCTCAATAGGGTATGCCTAGGTCCATTTAGAAAAGTAGGATGCTCTAGGCAATGGACCAATATTTAACACAAAATTATTTCTTTTCTAACCCGTAAATACCAAGTTATTGAAGAGTAATTTCAGGCCGTTGCTTTATTGGTGTGGTTAAAAATCCCTATTGGTTACCACTTTTAGCGAAAAATGTTTCAAACAAAAGTTTTAGGGACTGGGTGCTTACTGCCGAAACTCGATCCGATTATTTACTCTATTCGTTTTCTACTTAAATACTTATAGAACTCGATGGACCAAAATCTTCTCTCGAACAAGTCGACCGGGAACCAAAAAGACTGGAAACAGGAGATGTGACACCAGGGGTTAACATTTTTGCTGTGAACGACGACAGGGTCGTGGCCTAAAATCGGATCTGCGTATAACAAAAGTGCGCACCTCCATGTGTTTTCTTTGCCTCCTGTCTGTTTCCTGTGGCCTCTGTTACATGAAATTTATTTATTTATTTATTTTTTATTTATTAAATAATTATTATTATTATAAAAAATGTTTTTTGCCTTAAAGTGGAACGTAAACCGTATCTGCTTTATATTCAATAGCCAAAACAAAAACCTGTAACACTCTAACCGCAGGCTATGCAGTTAAAAACGGGCAATTGGCATGTGATGACATGTAGATATACCAATGAAAATATTGTTCATATTTCAATTCAATGAATTTTGAGAAATTTACCTTTTCGAAGGCTATAGGCCGTCGGGATTTTTTCTAATCGTCACCTTTTTATATACAGGGTGGTAAAACACATTTACATTTTTTTAAATGGAACACTCTACATTTTATTGCATTTTCAGGTAGTCATTCCAACGACAAATTCAATGATATATATGATTATGGTTCTGTGATGCACGTTTCGAACTTATTATCGATCTTCAGAATTCAGGTTATGTTTAAACCATCATTATTGGGTTGCTCATTAACTTTTTAAACTTCTATCCACGTATTATTTTTAAGAAAATATTTTTTTTAAATACACGGTGTAGTCACGTTTTGCAAAATGATACTTTTCTAAGTTTTCTTAAGAGACACCCTGCATATTACATGGATTTTCGAATAGCCGCTTTAATAGCAGTTTCAATTATATAACATAGTACGGGTATCTGACTTACGGTTTTGGCTTAATTGACAGATGAAATTAAATATTGACTATAAGATTTAAATTATCAAAATATGAAACTGGGAATTAGCAACATGTCATTCACAATCATTTTAGGGCGTTGTTAAGAAGCTATATTAAAAGCAGAATATCAAGCTTTGTTGCACATTTTTTTTATGTGCAAATGTCTACCAAGAGATAGTTTCGTTTTGTCCGATCCAGTCTCTGAAATTTTCGTTTAAGAAACGAATGATTGCAGTACTTCGTTGGTAAGGAGCACCATCTTGCTGCCAAAGTAAGTTTGTATGCTCTCTTTGGGGAATATTGTTATATATAAGAGGCCAAATTTCGTTCCGTAATAAGTTTGAATATCGTACGGATGTTAAATTTTGTTGGTAAAATATGGATCCTAAAATTCTAGATCTCCAGATTGCGCACCATACTTACACGGATCTTCGCCCCTGCTTGTTTATTTCTAAAACACATTTTTTATTTTCTGAACTCCAATGCGTATTTTTCTATTAAGTAACACCGCAGACGTTGTAAATATTGATTCATCGGTCCAAATGACATTTGGAAATATGTCATCTAAAAAGTGCCTATCCATCATTATATTGCAAAATTCGAGTCGAATTAAAATCTGGTTTTGAAGCTTTTGTACTGGTGTGAATTTGAATGGCTTATAACTATTAATTTATAAACATATTTGAAATGTGGTTTGTCTTACGTCTAAATCTGAAGCGGAAAGGCGGGTGGACGAGTATTTTCAAAATGCAGAAGAATATCTAGCTGCATATTTTCATCCAAAACCGTTCGGCTCCTACTTTTTTCCACTAAAACACTACCATTTGTTCGATACTGCAGGTATATTTTAGCAAATATTTTTTCTGGCAATTGCTTCTAGGGAATTTTGGCTCTATATTGTCTGAGAGCAAGAGCCAGAATTCTGTTATTTGCGATGTAACATTCAAATAGGTCAGTTTTTCCCTCCTTCGTATACATTATCTATTTATTTATTTATTTATTTACAACAGCCAACCGGTAACTAATTATAGGATGAGGAAAAGAATACATAGATTTTATGTAACATACATGGATCGTAGTAAAAAAAACAAGTAATCAAATAACTATAATAATAAAAATACTAAAGAGATAACCAAAGAAATAGAAAGTAATCGTAGCTTAACAATGAATGACTGAACAAATATCCCTTGGACTTGAGAAATATAACTACAGAATATAACGAAATAGACCTAAATTTTTCCATAATTCTTAACCATTTGGTAAGATGGTGATGTTACAAGAATGTTTGTTCGTCGGATATGGTAAAAATGTAATACATTTTCTGGCCTCTACTCTAGGAACTCTAATCCTAATCTAATCAGTAAGTTTATTACCAATAATATCATAATGCAACAGCTTAAACAAGAAAATAACTAAAGAACATGAACTCCTATGAACTAATTTATTCAGTTTAAATCTATTAAGGAGAAATTGATGTGATCTCCGCTCCCAGACCATTCTCCGCAAAAACGGATATATTTAGAAATCGACCGCTGGATCCTCTCAAGAGCAGAAATATGAATTTGATAAATCAGATTCCACACAATAGAAGCATAGTCAAGATTTGATCTTATAGAACCTGTATACAATATTCGAAACGTTGAGGCCTGCTGAAACTCAAGCGAGTTACGCACAACAACGCCCAGTCCCTTAGATGCATTAGATATAATGTGTTCAATGTGATTCGTAAATATCAACTTAGGGTCGAAAATAACGCCAAGATCATTAATAACTTCAGGTCTCGCATGTACAACACCCTCCACGCTGTAATCACAGATGATTAGATGAAGTTTACGCTGTAAAGGATACAACATTAAATTTTACAGGGTTCAGCGGAAGTTTATTTTTAGAACACCGTTTGTAAAGTGCGTCTAAGTTATTTTGGAGTTTATGAGTATTGGAGAACATTTTACTGGAGAGCTTTAGGTCATCAGCTTAAAGATGACAGTCAACTTCTTACTCAGAGACAATATCGTTGATAAACAGATTTAAAAAACTGGCCCAGAACAGACCCCTGCAGTACTCCAGAAGACAAAATAGAATCAACAAAAATGCAACTTATTAAAATAAATCGAAGATAGTGAAAGTCCCAAAAAATACGCATAAAATGTAATACACTGAACAACTATTGTTTTCAAAGTTACTGTAATGATTATGTCAAAAAGGTCAAAATTTATAATAACATCAATTTTGTGTTTTCTTTATATTTCTTAAAGATATGTGGTCGATATTATTAAGATTTTTTTAAGTCAAGTTTTTTCCATTAAATGACCTTATTTACAGGAGTAAAAGACTTTATGCATTATTGGAAAATAATTGCCAATTAAGGCAAACCAATAAGTCAGAGACCCGTACTATGTTATATAAATGAAATTGCTATTAAAGTGGTTATTCGTAAATCCATAATATACAGGGTGTCCCATTTGAAAAAAATGAGAAAAGTATCATTTTGCGAAACGGGATAACACCGCGTATATTAAAAAAATATTTTAAATTTGATCACTGCCTAAAAAAGCATTATTTTCTTAAAAATAATACGTGGATAAAACTTTTAAAAATTAATGTCAAACACAACAGTGATGGTTTAAACATAATCTGAATTCTGAAGATAATCGCTAATAAGTTTATTGGTGCATGAAAGAACCGTACTCGTATATATTGTTGAATTTGTCTTTGAAATAACTATTAAAAAATGCAATAAAATGTAGGGTTTAGGGTATTCCATTCAAAAAATTACTTTGTTCTACCACCCTGTGTATAAAAAGTAAAAAATAGAGATCATTTTACTAGAAACTAGAAACTTTTGTATTTAAATTCTTTTTGTAACCGTAGTTTTCGATATAAGATATAGACCCCTCTTAAATGGGCCAACCTGTACATAACCTACATATAATTTCTGGAAGTGCAAGAATAGATCTTCTAATTCTAGAACTAATTAATGAACTATACAAGAAACTACTATAGTAAATAAGGTAGTAGAACAAATAGATACTACCTATAAATAATAACCGCAAGTACATGGTAAACTACCCACGTTACACTAGTTATAATGAAAATAAGGACTAGGTTTATGAACCATGGGAAATATGTCAATGTATGTATAAATTTTCCTTTAATGTTGGTCTAAATGTTTGTAGAAGTATTCAAAAACCGATTGGTACTGAGTTTAAATGACCATCTATTACATAGACATCTGAACACCTAGACCACGCATAGCCTGTTTTAGAGCGATCCAACATCTCAAGACCATTATTCTTCTGGTCCATAATGGTTCGTGTACGACTGATACGACTAACATATTTGCCAAGCTTCTTATTTTTCATGGCAACTTCTGATTTATAGAGTAATAATCAAAGACATTCAGACGTAATTGAAAGGTGGTCGTTGAAATAGTTATTACTGATTATTCAGAAACACCTGCAGATTAAATTATGTACCAAATTTATATTTTACAACTCAAAATAAAAATTTTCATTTGTGAAATAAGGGGATCATCAGTCGATATCGATCGATTGAGTTAAGTGTGATAACACAGGAAAATATAATTTAGGCGTCCGTATGAATTCGCAGGGTTTCGTCGCTAGTCGGAATATTGTTGTTCGTTGTTCCATTCATAATTTGAGTGTTGCTACTACGTTTTACAAATTTATACGCTTCTACTCAGGTACACTGTTGCCAAAATTTCCTATAGGAAAATTTTGTCTCTCTCTTACACATGGAAAATACCAAAACAATTCTCTAACAATAACAGATCGCCTTTGGATAAATGTTATGAATTAAATGCTTCGTCTAGGTGTTCAGATGTCTATGATCTATTATTATTCTGAGTTCCTACCTACTATTTTTATTGTACCCGCAAACAGTACAGAAATACAAAATATAATAAATAAAATGAAAAAAACAATTGGTGGAGTTGATAATATTAATACTAAGGTAATCCTATCACTAGAAAATCTAATAATAATAAATTTGAGCATAGAACATTCTGTTTGATCAGATGCCTGGAAAAGATCTGAACAATTTTAATAAATATTTATTTCAAAGCTAAAAAGAGTAGAGGATAGTAAATACCTAGGTATTATGCTTAATAGTATTATCATAAATAAAACTAAATATCTAATTTTTATCTAAAAAAACTGTCACTATAATACAAACTGAAACTCAATAAGTAACTATGCATTATTTCCTAGTTATCGGATCCTATCTTGGAGGAGCATATGATAGCAGTAGGTATATACCTTTGTCTTTTGCAGAGACTTCAAAATAGCTAAGAAATATTAATAAGAAAATCTTCAGTAAACGCCTATAACACAACATTTCAAAAGCCTCGAGTTTCTTCATAGATCCCTCTGTCAATGTTAAGGATTCAACTCCGTAGAGGACTTTAGTTTTTGATGGTATACAGTGATTTAAAAAAATGTTGTTTATTTTAGTGAATGATGCTCTGCTTTTTATATCCTGTCTAATTTCAAGTGATCCCACTTGTCATTAATATTCGTGCCAAGGAATACGTAGCTTGAGACGCTATTTATTGGATGTTGATTAACTAATAGTTGTCCAAGAGGGATAAAATTCCTGCTGATAACCATATATTTTGTTTTTTTTGACGTTAAAGTCGAGTCCAAACGTCTTGCTGAATTCTGCAATGCGTGTAATTAACGTCTGTAGACTTTGCAAAAACAATAGTCGCATCTGCATACCTGATGTTATTCAGCCGCTCGCCGTTTATGAGTATTGCCTCATCCACATCTTCCAAGGATAGCGACATAACGTATTCAGAGTAGACGTTAAAAAGTAAAGGTGACAATAGACAGCCTCGTCGTACACCTCTCTCTATTTGTATTTCCTCCGTCAATTGATCTTCGGTTCTGACAACTGCTGATTGATTATAATATATATTTCTTAGAGGAAAATAAATCTCAAGGTCATCTCCACAATTTATTAAAACAAATAATTTAGGGGTTGAGACATGTTTCGAGTCTACATAGACACATCTTCAGTCAGGATATTGCAACGATTATCTGATAGGGTGGAATAATTAACAACCTAATATATACAAAAGAATGTGGCACAAAAATTAATATAAGATAAATACTCACGTGGAGATAAACAAAAAATTAAACTAAACATCACAAAATCCCGAAAATTAGAACATTAATTCTAATAAAAATCTAAATAAATAAAACATTCTAAAACTAAAAATGAAAAGAAAAAACTGTCCTTAAAAGAAGGGAAAAATTACAAAACTATTAGATTAGAAAAATCAAATACAATGAACTACATCTCAGAAAGAGAGTCAAGACGAGAATGAACAGTATTTTTTTAAATAATTCAATTAATAGAAGTATTATGATAGTGACATCTATTAGCTAAAATTATAAATAAGATTAATAATTTTGAAATATAGTAGAAAAATGTAATATAAAAAATGAATCAACGAAAAATAGGGAAGTACAAATAATCTTTGATTTGATAACAAATTATTTAAGGAAATTAGCATGTAAGAAATTCAATGAAAGGTAAGCAATCAAAATTATTGTGATCATTTAGTGAAGTGGCAAGTATATTTTTACTTCCCTCAATAAGGGAAGTATTGTATTCACGTAAAAAATCGACCTCGAGATTTTGCTGATATTTACGTTTTGAGGTTCCTAGATCACGAAAATCATGGTATATCTAGTCCGTCGGTCTGTCTGTAGTCTGTTGGCGGTGTAACTCAATAACGGCTTGACCTCGGACAACGAATTTTGGTATGCATATTGAAGGACTACCAGTGACGCACTGTAAGAGTTTTCGTTAATCATGTATACAGGGTGTCCAAAATATTAAGTGTCAATATAAGAACGGTAGAAGCGACGAGGTTGTTTCCAGCTCGAAGCGGGGTGGTTTGTCGAGGGAAGTCATATGTAAAGGCTTTTACCAATTTTTATTATTGGAATGAATTTCAAAAATTTCTAAAATGTTCAACAAGCGACCTTTGGAAGCATAATGTGAGATTTTTATGTCATTATTAATATCAAAAGAATGTTTAGAGTTAACTACATGATTTGCAAAAGAACTATTAGATTATTTTCATAAAAGGGTGTCGTAAGAAATATAGATTTATATTTATCAATAATTTTTGCATGTTCTTCTACTCTAGTTATAATTCTGCGGCTACTCTGACCTACATATTTGGCATTGCAATTGGGGGTAGAACAAGAAATTTCATAAACTCCAGATCATTCTAAGGATCGACTTTATCTTTAGTATTAACAAGTTTATTGCGTAAGGTGTTAGTGGTGAGGAAGCAAATATGCAAATCATCTCTGTAGCGTTGAAATATGTTCTTTATATCTTGATACACTTTTCCAATGAAAGGTATAGAAACATATTTAGAGGCAAAACGGGATTATGTAAATTTCTGTTAACATATTAAGATAGATGCCTGTAATAAATCCTATCAATAAGGTAAAGGGGAAATTATGGTTAATACCAATTTGTTTAATAATATTTATGTTGAAATCATAGGGATTTATGGGTATTGAAAACAGTCAGTGGAATAAGGAATTGAAAGAACTTAACTTATGAGAAATGGGGTGACACATTGAGAAAGGAATTACCTATGTTGTCAGTTTGGGTGGTTTTCCAATAAATTGAAAATTCGATTTTTTATCAGATTGTTTAACTAAGAGATCTAAGAATGGTAAACAATTATTTATTTCTAATTCCATTGTGAAAGATATTGAGGGGTACAAGGAATTGATGTATGTAAGTAAAAGATTCAATTCTTCATAGTTACCATGGAAAAGTACAATGAAATGAAATGATGAATGAATGAAATTGTGCAGTTTTTTCTCTAAATTATTCATCAAAATTTCTGCCAGTAGCGGGGAAAGATTGGTGCCCTTGGCTAGGCCTGATAACTGTGAAAAAATATTCATTATTGATCTTGAAAATATTCTGCTTTAGAACGGTATCTAATAAGTTACAAATATTTAGGCAATGATGGACAACTTTCCTGATTCGAATAAGAGATTCCTTACAAGTTTGATTCAATCGTCTGGTGGGATACTCGGAAATAAATTAACTAAATCAAATGATACAACTACGACTACGGAGCCCAGAAACATGTCTCAACCACTAAATTATTCTTTTTAATAAATTGTGGAGATGACCTTGAGATTTATTTTCCTCAATTAATCTACTCCACTTTGAGAAATGGACTTTTTTCTACAATATATTTCTTATTATTCTGAGGCCCTTGTCGTCCAGTCCGACTCTCTCTAGGATCGACATCAATTTGTCATGTCTGACTCTGTCGAAAGCTTTCTGATAGTCGATGAAGTAGACATATATGTCACAGTTGACGTCCCTGCAGCGCTGAAATAAAACTTGAACTGCAAAAAGTGCTTCTCGTGTACCCAATGCATCTCGAAAGCCAAATGTTTTTAGAACTCATAAGGCTGATAATTCTATAATCTTCGGCTTTTTTAGCGCTTGGTTTTTGATTCATAGTGATAAAGGTTGATTTTGACCAGCTTCGTGGGACTCTTCCTGACTTGTAAATATCGTTAAATACTATATACCTATAACATTTTTTGTTCTTCATCCATTAGTTTCAGGAACTCCGAGTAGAACTTATCGGGGCCTGCTGTTTTACCATCTTTTGTACAATTATTGGCCGCCTTTACCTCTTCGTACATGATTGAGGGTCCTGTATTGCACATAACATCAAGTGGAACACTTTCTTCTATCGTCTTTAAAAGGATCTTCTGCGTACTGCTTCCAATGTGACTTTATTTGTTCTATGTCGGTTATAGGCTGGTCTTGATTTTTAGTCATGCAGTCGGATGTTCTGGGTCTGTATATACCAGCAGCTTCCTTGACTTTCTTGTGCAGATTAAACAAGTCATACTGATCTTCTAAGGCTTCAATCTCACTGCAGTGTTCTTCCAGCCATGTATTTTTAGGTTGTATTTGGCGATATCCCTGTATTTAGTTTTTCTTCTACTTTCCATCATATCTAGTATATTGTTGGTCATCCATGATTTTTTATGTATCCTCTTTGGTTTCAGATATTTATCCAGTATCTCCTGACTGGTTTTTTCCAGTTTTCTAATGTCGTCTTCTATGCTGGACTCCATTTCCGTAGGAGTAATTTTCCCTCTTTATATGTGGTTTCAAGTTATTCTTTGGGTCCTCAATTTTCAGTTTTCCCTTGTCATACTTCTTATTTTTTTCTGTTTTATCTTCTTTAGTTTAAGTTTAGATAAATGTGGCAACAAGTGGATTTTGGTCCAATCTAATATCAGCGCTGGGACACGTTTTTGTTATCGAGTTTCTGGATCATTTGATGATCAAGATATACTCGATCTGATCTCTTACTACGTGATCTGGGAAGTCTTGTGGTGATTTCCAAGTATACGTATGATAATTTGAAGAATGTATTAGTAACTACCATCTGTTCTTCTGTAGTGAAATTACATTAATCTTCACGCTCGTTTCACTCTTCGAAGGGTCCTATTACTTCTTCGCACTTTCCTTGGCTAGTTTTAGCATTGAAGTCCCCAATGATTAGGGTTATATCACCTTTGGGGAGACTCTTCAGAGTGTTGTTTAGGTCACCATAAAATAATTCAATTAAATCGACGGTTTTTCTGCTGTTGGTTCAAGTATTTGCTTTGACTGGAAAGGAGTTGATTTGTATGACCATTATTCTCATAGCATATCTGATGAGCGTTCCCCTATCCGCCACCTGGGGAGGCGCTCGATGGAGGACTAGCAACTCCACTCACACTTGACCAGTTTTAAATGTTTGGCGCATGAAAGATATTTTAGACCACTTACAGAATTGTTTTTTCCTCAATTAGAAGCTTTTAAACATGACGGTAGAAAGATAACTACATATCAGGTACCTACCTGCTGAGAACAAATACAGTTCGTAAAAACGAATTAATTTTCAAATACAACCTTATTTTCTTACATTTCATGTAATCATTTCGTCATTGAAAGTGAGCAGGTGAGTGACTGGAAAAGCTTGGTCCAAATTTACTTACTCTGGTAAATGTAAGGAAGGCCGGGCAAAGCGAACAGTTTCTGGGAGTAAACTATTTAGACACAGAAATAAAACAATGAATGCGTGGAATCTGTATTTATTATTAATTCTTAATAATATTTCAATTGTTATCGCTTCCACATTGCCCAACCCACAGGGTAAAGTGAATAGGACCGTAGGGCAGTGTGAACACACGGCTAATTAAGGAAAAATTACCCGAAAACCATTGAAAATGATCAAAGAAGATGTAATTAATTAGTTGTCAGAGCAGTTGTCGCAAACAAGTATGTCTGCCCTTTCGTTAGCTGTGCATTTTTCGTGACTCCATTGCTTATAGGAATTGCACTGATCACGGTCGTACAAACAGGTCTGGAATCGAAGGTCGAATTACATAGGTAGCATGTGTGTCGCTTGGTGTCTTGTTCAAATGTCAAAGTCAACGATGGCAATGCGAAATTGAGAAAAGGATATGTTTCTTAGAATAGGTATAAAATACCTTAATCTTATTCAAAAGTTATGAGGATATAAGCGCAGTATAGTATGATGAATAATATGAAGACCTATCGAGATGGAAATATGTTAACGAGACAGTGTGAATCTTCTTACAATTCTGCAGCATCCTTTGAATTGGTATTTTTATATTTTAAGCAGCATACCCCTTCGACTGCGAACCATGTAGCAGAAATTGGAAGCTGGAAAAGACTGGACGCTAAGCGAACCACTTTTTTACGCTCGTTTCAAGACCTTTCTGTATGACCGTGCACTGTATTCAATCAAGTGGTTGCCCATTGATATCAATAAAATGTTTTTGACAGAAATAGCATTTGCAGTTTTTGCTATTTTCTGTTTCGGTAGATTTTCTAAATTTAGTATTTTTGTTAGTTTTAATATTTTTGGTCCCTTTGGCATGTTAAGTCTTGTCAGTACTTCGTTTTAACGATGTTTTTTATTTTAAATTTCTAAAGTTTTCCAGTAGGTACCTCGGTTTTTGCCATAACAAATCTAACTTTCTATTTTTCCTTTATCTCTAAAAGTTTCACATTTGCCGTGTTATTGATATTTTTTTTTGTAATTGGAAAACCACTGTCATCTGATACGGACTAACTTTTGTGTAATAAAAATTATCGTCTATAGTGCCATCTAGGCCTCAGTTATGTTACTAAATATAGAATATACAATGGGCGGCAAATTTAAAGATTATTGTTTATTAGAAGGTAAATATTATTTTCCATCATTTCTTGTGAAATATTGTCAATCAATTACATAGAATTTTTAATAAAGCCATCTTTCGGATAACAGCTCTTGTTGGATAGTTTATCACTTATTTTCGGTTATTATTCTTTCCTGTATCTATTTGCTCTATTGTCCTGTTTACTATAGTTGTTGCTTGTGTTTTTTATTAATTAATACTAGAATTAGTGGATTTATTCTCAAACCTGCTTGAAGCTATATGTAAAGTACATTTTTGCCACAGTATTGTCAGTTTGACCAGTATCTAGAATAATCATAGAGTAATCTCGAACGATTTCATGTAAAATTTAACTATACAGGGTGGGGCAAACTCCTGGGGATGGACGATAACAGCCATACAGTTATGGTTATAGAAAAACTTATAACAAACCCTATCTCATTTCAAAAATTCTATTTCATAAAAATATTTTCAAATATACCAGGTGCGTCCAAATGGTTGAAATTAGGTACAACTTTGTTATTTCTTATGGAATGTGTATAGTTTTATATTTTTTTTTGGCTTCAAAATAATAATTTAATGTGACTTTGATAATATATATGTCTATTGTTAATGGTTCTTAAGAAATAATTTTCCCCCGAAAATTTTGGCAGATAAATACTACATTTTAAAAACTTATATCTCGAAATTGGTAGAAGTTAAGAAAATGAAATTTTCGCCGCATATGATAAATATCATGCAGTTCTTTAAAGATTTGTTGAATATTATTTATACTATACAGGGTGTTTGCAAAAAAATGTTTTCTAAAACTTTCGGAAAAACAACAAAAAGTCGATTTTTCCAAATGGAATGGTATATTTTTTCTTGCTCTAGCTAAAAGAGCTCAAAATTTTGAATGGAAATGGCTAATAATGAACTAATATTACATAGAGAAGTTTTTTAGCAAAATTCTGTTTTCTTCAATTTTAAGTAAAAATGAGGAATCGTGAAAAAAAATATCATTAGCCTTGGATGATTAATGCTTGTCAATCTGAAAATAGGTTATTGTTATAATTTTGGTAAGTATATGTTATTGCTAACAATTATCGCGTTTAACAGAAAGAACCGCTTCGTAGCAAATTCTCCTGATTGGCTGAAAAATTACAAATGACATGCACGCACGCACCAAGCCAATTAGAAGAATGTATTGTTATTGGTGCTATTTTATCGTTTGTGTTGCTACCGATTATTGTTTTTGTTTCAGATTTGTCATCAATTTGAATTTATTGTTATTGTTTAATTCTCTTCCAGCCTACAGAGGTTTATAAAAATAATTCATCTTCAGGAGATCGGTTAACAAAATACTAAAGTTACGTAAATGAAGAGAGTTTTATAACTTTTTTCATATTAAAAATCACAACAATAAAATAAGATTTATGGTTACTTTTGAATTATCATTTATACAAAATTTATGACAACAATTTTTAGATTGACAAGTAATAATCATCCAAGGCTAATGATATTTTCACGATTCCTCATTTTTACTTAAAATTGAAGAAAACAGGATTTTGCTAAAAAACTTCTCTATGTAACATTATTTTATTATTCGCCATTTCCATTCAAAATTTAGAGCTCTTCTAGCTAGTGCAAGAAAAAATATAACATTTCATTTGAAAAAATAGACTTTTTGATGTTTTTCCGAAAGTTTTAGAAAACATTTTTTTGCAAACACCCTGTATAGTATAAATAATATTCAACAAATCTTTCAAAAACTACATATGCGTCACAAATTTCATTTTCTTAACTTCTACCAATTTCGAGATATAAATTTTTAAAATGTAGATACTATTTATCTGTCAAAATTTTCGGGAAAAAATTCTTTCTCAAGAACCATTAACAATAGACATAGAATCATACTATCAAAGTCACATTAAATTATTATTTTGAAGCCGGAAAAAATATAAAATTATACACATTCCATAAGAAATAACAAAGTTGTACCTAATTCCAACTATTTGGACCCCCCTGGTATATTTGAAAATATTTTTATGAAATAGAATTTTTGAAATGAGATAGGGTTTTTTATAAGTTTTTCTTTGTAACTATAACTGTATGGCTACTATCGTCCATCACCAGGAGTTTGCCCCACCCGTCGATCAAGGGGCAAACTCAGTCTATGGAATTAGTCAATCACAGAGTGACCCTGAATGCGGCCCTGCCTAGAGTGAAATCAAATAGTTTGACACCTCATTGCTGAGTTATCAACGCACGCATTTGTTTACATGAACCAACTTTGTTATTACCAAACCAATCACAATACAAGTTCGTTCAAGTATATCAATGTGAGCCACACCCCGCACTTTCGAAATTGCAGAAATTTTTTGTGCTATTTACGTCCCAACATGATTAATTTAGAGCTCGAAAATTTACACATTTTTTAAAAACTCAAAATGCAGGGTGCATTGTTAATTAACATTTTCCTGTAGGAAAAATTGCTTCCGTATGGATCAAGAAGTAAGCGTTCTTTATGTGCTCGAAGATAGGATGATTCGCACCGCCGAGTGACGCGCTTCCCCGTCCCCGATCCATTATAAGTCATTCCAAGCTAATAACGGCAATCTGCATATTCCTAAATTATGTGCTTTTTATGTGCTATTTACGTCCCAACATGAGAAAACTTTGGGCTCGAAAATTTACCCATTTTTTCTTAATTCAAAATGCAGGGTGCAGTTTAAATTCGAATTGCAATTTCCTACTTTCATCGTAGCTGAACTTTTATTCACTCTTCCACGTTTGAAGAGAAACGCACAACGCGATCTTCACTAATTCTTCAATCTCTTATTTACTAAAACGCTAAGTCAGCACTTCCTCATTTGAAGCGGTGGTTGAGTGATTCAACGAAGGTTCCTCAGATTCGATTGAGAGATTAATGTCAGAAAAATAGAAGACAGAATACATAAAAAATATCAATAACGCAAGTTGTAAAAGTTGAGTTATGAAAAAACTTAAAAAAAATGTTATTTCAAAATCACACTAGGAATCTCAATTTTTAAAGTTATGTTGAATCACCCTGTACATTTAGGCAGACTGAGAAATGGTCCAATATTCATAAGAACGCGAATCCGTAATCTCCTTCCCTCCGAAAACCGCCCCCAAATGGTGTGGAGTGGGCAAATTTTCTCGAAAATCGAGAATCTGAGGTGGTATATATATATATATATATATATATATATATATATATATATATATATATATATATATATATATATATATATACTAAAGATAGGACAATATCCGGAAACATCTCAATTGGACATTTTTTCAAAAGAGTTACGGTTTTCGAGTAAGAGGCATGTTAAATTCTCAAATATGTGTGTTTATCTTTGCAATGTGGAGAGGGCGATTTCTTTCAAAAATTGAAAATCTGTGGGTACTATATGAAAGACATAATTATTTGTAGCAACATTTATAATGATTTTTTCCCTTTGAGTTTTCGAGTTAAGCGGTGATAAAATGGTAACATCTAAAATACTTATGCGTATTTCCGCAGCGATGTTTTGAGATCTCAATAATAACAACTGCAAGCAAAAAATATACGTGGGTAATAGGATAAGTACTACCTTCATAGGTATTAGTGAACGTTCAACGATTTTCGTGACTAATGTGACACTCAAAAGTGAGAAATAAATATTTAAAAAAAAAAATTGGACTGAAGTTATTAATTGGTGCACTGAAAAATACAAAATAATATTAATTCTATTGGTGCTAGTACTCGTGAAGTTGGAGCCAAAGGTTATCAGTCTAACTGTAACTGCACAACTTCAAAAGTAACCGCACCAATAGAATTATTATTATTTTGTATTTTTCAGCGCACCAACTAATAACATCGGTCCAATTTTTTGTAAATATTTCTCTGCACGGAACATGAGCATAGAGAGCATTTTCTGATTTCACCACGTGAATGTTTTTTTTTTAGAAATCTCTGTCCATATTGGGTTGAATATCAAAACAACCTTATTACTTTTCTGGTCAAAAATTTAATTTCTGTATTCTATCAAAATTTGAAGCAGGTAGCTGCTTATTTTTTGCGAAGGTCTGCCACTGACTGGATTAGACATCTTTCTTAAAAGTCACGCATCTGCAAGTAAAAACATCAATTATTTTTCTAACCCATCCTAACGAATTGTTGACATGAATCCGCTGTCGCGCCAGTAGTGAACATATTTTATTCCTTCGGGGAGTGAACCGTGATCGCGCCTCACTCCGCGATGCGAATAATTAAAAAAAAAACGGAGCACGAAATTCCTGCATCACCCTATGTTCGATCCATAGGCATTTTTTCCTACAGGAAATTGGTAATTAACAATAGATCGATATCGAGCTGCTCCCCGCATTTTGAATGTTTTCAAAAATGTGTAAAAGCACAAAATTAATCATATTGGGACGTAAATAGCACATAAAAAACAAATAATTTTACCATATTTGGTTAATGCAATTTCGAAAGTGCGGGGTGTAGCTCACTTCACCTGTACGTGAAATATTTTGAACGTCAAATGTGACAAGTGATAACCATAATCTATTATATAGGTAATCAGCTGATTCTAATCAGTGTTAATCTTACGATTTCACAACTTTGTAAATTTCAGGCGTACTAACTAACCTTTGACGTAATACACCGGTTATTTAAATTTACTATCAAACGCCTCAATATAAAAAAAAAACTCTAATAGATACTTGAGTCTCTACAAAATATTTTAGATTTACGGGAGGATACTTTTTGTCTAATTTTAATGCAAACGTTCAATTGTAGTATTAATTTATTTAACGGACATTTTTTTAATTATAAGATCATCTAGCGTAAAAAAACTTGTCCGAAAACTCCAAGAGGAAGAGAATTTCGTAAGATTCTGCGACGATCAGAAAGCATGTATCGTCTAAAATAATCGCACAATTCTCGTGAAAGAATACTGCCTTGTTTAAATAATTTAAATTCATTTATTTATTGGTGTGGAAAGTCCGACTTTTATATTTTATCTTATTGTTTATAGATGTAAACATATAGAGTATCAAAAACAAGTTGTGAATGCTGTTATTAGTAACAATTTGAACGATTTGTAATATTTAAGTTGAAAAAAGAGCCTGATTTATTTATATCTTGCATCATATCAAATTGCAATCTTGTAATCTGCAGGCAAAAGGCAAATTTCCTTATTTGACTTCATCGAGGGATTTTCATCAATAAAATGTTTTTCTAATTTATGTGGGTAATTTTTAACAAAAATGTGGACAAATGAAAATTTTTGATGGACAAAAAAGGGCAAACGTTGGATAAATAAATAAGAGAAATAAAAGGGAAATTTACATTTTTCTCTCAATTAAACTGAGAAATGTTCATCAAAAAATGTTTTTAATACATGTCTTTTAAAAAAATGGTAAACATAAATGAACATTTTATCTAGACAAACATAGGTATCTATTAGGTAGAGAAAAAGGCAAATTTTCGTGTTTTACTTTTCTTGGTCAGTTTTCATCAAAAATGGATTCTTTAGAAACGTTTTGAACATAAGGTGGGCAAACAATTTGTTTCCAGGACAAACGTAGATAAAAGTTATACAAAGAAATGAGTTAGAGTTGAAGGCAAATTTTCTTATTTGAAGAGTTTTGAGCGGTTTTCATAAAAAAATCTGATAGACGTAACTTTCTAATATATAACAAAGGTGGACAAATGAAAAATTTTCATGGACAAATATGGGCAAACGTTGAACATATAAAAAACACTTTGTGAGATTTTCCTCAAAAAAGTCCTTTGGATATATCCTTTGAACCAAAGTTGCACAATTGTACATCACGATCAGTCGATCATAGATGAATCATCAGCAATGAAGCAGATGAACAACACTCTGTAACAGAACAAATTCCAATCGGTAGCAATTAAGCTCTACTTTCACCTCCTCAAAGGAATACGCTCACTTACCAGTCACCCTATAATATACCTAATGTAAGTATTATACATTATACTTGTGGTTTTGAGGTTGAACGCGGTGGCCAGGTCTATTCAAGTCGGCTCTTTTGATGGACGCATCATAATCTTTATTTTACCTTGCGGAAAAATGTAATATACTATCGCATCCGCTGAATGCGCGTGGAAATAGTACAAATCCTTGGGGCAATTTCATTTTTTCTCAGCTGAAAGGACTGGTGGATTACGTAATTATCTTTCCTCTCCCACTTTTTTCGAAGTAAATATTTCGTGTTGTTGATCCTTATCCGCAAAGAAGAACGAGTAGATCCACGTCTTCTTCAACCTGGTTGAAGGTAATAAATACCTACAACTTCTTTTATTTTTTATAAATTTTTCGTAAGACAAACAACCTAGCCATTATTTGGCTCAAAATAGAACGAAAGTTTATTTTTATTTTTAAATAAGCTAATTTGAAAGGTCCATATCTCATGAACTGTTACCCGTAGGTTAAACAGCTTTAAAGTGTGAATTGTTTTCCAACAATTCATATTGATTATATTTTATTATTCCTTCAGAGAGAGAATCAAAATACCTTTGAAATGGTATATCATGTCTGTATACCAAAATGGTCAGGTTTTCATAATATAAGCAACTATCTATTAAAGTGAATTACTATTTTTTTATAGTAGTTATTCGCCGGTTACCATGGTGATGGAAAGTTTGACAAGTAATAATCGTGAGAAAGAGTAAGTGTTTGTTGAGTTGTTCATTCTTCATACATAAGGTGATCAAATTATTGCAAAAACATCCAGAAAGTTTATTGCAAGATACCCACAAAGTACAAAAAAGACAACAAGAATAAACATATTTACAGAACAAATAATTAATTTTCTGATTCCTAGAAGCTAATTCAAAATGATGATTTACGAAACACTTTCGTTACTCATCTTTGGGATGATAAATAGACATGATTCGTTTACTGTGCTCCGTAAATACATTTGAACAATGATTCGTTTACTGTGCTCCGTAAATTCATTTGAAAATAATAATAAACTTTGATTTCATTCTATGAAAGTACTGACTACTGATCACTTTGTTATCTTCTTAGAACTGCGCCTTGCAGATGTAATATGATATGGTGAAATATAATATTATGAAATTTAATATTTAAAAATAATACTTTGTTATTATTATATGACTTTAAATAATATTTCAATTTTAACTTTATATGACAACTCCCCCAAGAAAAGTTGGTGGAGTTTGCAACAACTTTTTAAGTTAATGATTTATTTGAATTTAATTCGATGTTTTCTTCTAGGGTTCTCCGACGTGGATACTAGCTCTTCTTTTAGGAAGAATTCTTATAATACTTTGCTGGAATGAAACACTGGGACCTGGTCCTGGTTGTGATGGTGGGTAGTTGTTGGTTAAAGCTATTCGAATTCGATGATGCTTTCTTCTACATTTACAGGCCACATACAGTACTACCAATAAAATTATTATTACAATGGTTAAAATGGTAAACCAATGCGTATATTTACTGATTGGAGATTGATCATTTTCTCTAACTCTTCTGAATACTGATTTAGTTTGTGTTTGCAATATTCAAATCTTCGGAATCAATTTTGTTTAACTTAAGAGGTTCTAGTTCTGGAATTTGTATTTTTTCAGGAATATCCTTGCAACAGTCAAACGGAATTGCGACTAGATGACTTCGATAATTAATTTCTATATATGTGTCAATTGGGTATTGAGCATGAACTCTTGTACTTCCAATAAAGGCACTACACTCGGGTTGTAATTTCAGCAAACTGTTAGTTTTAATAATTTCTGATTTAATTTTTCCACATTTAACTGTGACTGGCAGAAGGTCCGAAACAGTAATTAACCATAGATTTAAATCAATTTGGTAGACATTATAATCTTTCAAAAAAGAAGAGATGTTTGACATGTCTTGGGCATCTGAGTTAATCTTCTTAATAGTTGTGCTTCACAAATTGCATTGTTGTCAATTGGATATGGGAGGAGATCAGAACAGATTTTATGCTTCTTTCAAGAGTCTTGCAATTATCCAGGTTTCGCAATGACAAATACAGCAGTGAATCATCATCCTGTCCTATATATTTTTGTGTAGTTGGTAAAATATGATAGAGACCTGTTCGATCATCTAATATTGGTATTAGATAGAGTCAATATAATATATAGGATCAGTGAGAGGAATTTTGAGAACAAATATTATTTTACTTTCTGATTTATATGCTTCTAATTCAATAATATTGAGATAATCAGCTATATTTGATGTATACAGTTGTAAAGGTAAATTGTTTCTTACAAGAGATTTTGCTATATCTTGTAATGAATTGATTAAATCTGAAGGTGCTATTATTGAGCTATGTAATAATCTTATTCGAGCAAAAGTGATAGAATTTTAAATTGTTTTAAGAGAATCTTCTAAGAAAATATAGCTTCCCACAAATATTCAATATCCTTATTTGTGCTTCATAAAATGCGACATCATCAGCAATATCCATCAAAGTATTTTGAATTTCTTTTATATCTTCATTAAAAGTCTCTCATCAATTTGTAATTTTTTGTATAGTATTATTAAAATTTTTAATAACAGATTGTAACTGAAATTTGATTTTTAAGAAGATTTTCTAACTCAAATTCATCATGAGATAATTTGTTAATACAATCATTATAATGTTCTCCATCTGATGCTTCTAAATTACCAGTAATAGTTTTCCAAACAGTTCCGATTCCATTAATTATACCTCGCTTTGCCCTGGAGTTCTATAATTTAGTTTCTCCCATGATTTCTCTATACTTTTGACCTATTGAATTCGAAATTTGTGATAATAAACTTATGTGTGTTTGAACCTCTGATTTAAAAGCTAGAAACCTTGGAGACGGATCTTCTAAAGCATCTAAAATTTCTATAAATATTTTATCATTGTTTTCCATTGCTTTCTTAATTGGGCCCAGATCTTTATAAACTAAAAGTGTCCATTTTTCTTTCGTAATTTTGATAGTACATTCTTCATGGAAAAAGATTCCAACGGTGTTATTAACAGGAGTAAGTGTGTACTGAGCTGATATAATATTTATCAGCACGAAGAATCTGAAACCAAAGAACTACTCATAGCAGAGTTTCAGTCTATCGAAATTAATTTTTGATTTTTGATTAGTTTGTGGATTTAAAACTATTGCAGAATTATCAAATAATTGCACAATCTCAAAAGGACCATTGAACAAATTTTGACTTTTATCTTTAATTTGAGATTCTTTAAGATAAACTTTATCTCCCACTTTATATTCTGGAAGATTTCCTAAAATATTTTTATCAAATCTAATTTTTGCTTTTTCTTTCTGACTTGCTGGTTTTGCTCGTGCAATTTTATAATAATATTGCATTCTGTTGTTCAAGTCATATATATATTTGGTAATAAGAGCCTTCTCATTATGCGACCGAGTTTCAGGTGGTCTACTAGACGTATGACCAAAAATCAGTTCATGTGGGGTAAAACCAGTTGTTTTGTTTTTGGTATTATTATAAAATAAAACCGCATGTGGCAAAATATTAAACGGATGTTCATCTGGATTTTCTGTCTTATGTGCACGGATCATCTCCACAAGTGTTCCGTGAAATCTTTCTAAAGAACCATTCGATTGTGGATGGCCAACGCTGGAAAAAGTAAGCTTTATGTCATAAAGCGTGCACAAATCTTTTATTAATGAATTATCAAATTCTCGACCATAATCGCAATGAATTCTCAAAGGTGTTTCAAAATGTTGAAAGAATATTAATAATGTATTTACTACTGTTGAAGCTTTTTTATTTGAAATAGGATAAGCTTGAGTAAATTTAGTTAACTCATCTCGAATTGTTAAAGCGTAATTTCTTGATGGATACTCAAAAATATCAATATTGATTCTTTCAAACGGGGTTTTTGGTGTTTCTGTTATTACCAGAGGAGTGCTCAAATTCTTACAACAGATTTTTACTTTTTGACAAGTTTCACAGTTTTTAATAAATTGTTCCACATCTTTTGTTAATCCTGTCCAGTTAAACTTAGATTTAATCCGTCGTATAGTTTCATTTATTCCGCGATGTAAATTAATTTTGCCTTTATGATACTGGTCCAATATAATAGGTATTTCATCATGGTCAGGTGTTTTAACGATATTTTGACAGACTACAAATTTTAAATCAACATAAGCAAAAATAAAAGAGAATATTTCTAAAATAGATAACTCAAGATTATTTTATTTATAATAAGTTTTTGAAGGGTCAAATTTACTTTGTTCTTTAAATAATGTATAAAATAACTCTGGATCGTAAGTAAGAGGTATTATAAAATACTTGCGAACTTTCACAGTCTTACTAGAAACAATATTTACTGAATTCATCTGAAAATCTAAATTTTCTTCAAAAATATCTTCAATAATTTTATAATGTAAATCTTCAAGTTTATTTTGCCAAAATAAAGTAACAATATTCTTATGAGCCTTATCTAGTAACTGGTCATTTGATGATTCAATTTTTGAATAATCGATGATTGATTTTGTTTTGTAAAGATCGACAAACCTATTAAATCTGTCCTTAATTTATCCTGTTCATCTATAAGTGTTTCACTTTGTTGTTATTCTATAGGATCATGAGGGTCTTTACTTGTTGATGGTGTAACCTCATTAGTTTCATTAGTTGCCAAAATTGACATTTTAGATTGTAAAGTTGCACATTCTAAAATGATTAATTTTAATTCTTGAAAGCGCATCTGCATTTTTATTAATTTTGCCTGGCTTGTACTCAATTTTGTAATCATATTCTTCTAATTTGAGTCGCCATCTAGCTAGTCGGCATCCGGGATCTTTAATGGAAAAAACCATGTTAATGGACGATGGTCAGTGACTAGCGTAAATTTTCTTCCAAATAAATAAGGACGAAAATGTTTTACTGCCCATACAATAGCAAGGAGTTCTCGTTCTATTCTCGAATACTTTGTTTCTACACTACATAATGCTCTAGAAGCATAACTTACTGGTAGATCTTTACCATTGGGACTTGTAATAGAACAGCGCCAATGGCAAATGCACTAGCATCAGTTGTGAGAATAAATGGTTCTTCGAAATGTGGGTATATCAAAATAGGATCTGAAGTAAGTGCAGTTTTTAGATCGTTGAAAGAATTTTTACATTCATTATTAAAAATAAAAGAAACATCTTTCTGTAAAAGTCTTGTAAGGGGGTTAGAAATTTTGACAAAATTTGGTATAAAGCGACGATAATATCCTGCTAAACCAAGGAAAGATTTTATATATTTAGGATTTTTAGGTTCCGGGAAATTTTTTAGACATTCTATTTTGGCTGGATTTGTTTTAACACCATCTTGGGTAATGATATGTCCAAGATAAGCGACTTCTTTTCTAAGAAATTCACATTTATCTGGTTGAATTTTCAGGTTGGCTTTTCGAAGTCTGTTGAAAACTTCAGACGAGAAACATGTTCATGAATAGTAGAAGAATAAATTATTATGTCATCCATATAAACGAAACATCTTTCATTTTGAATGCCAAGTAAAATGTTGTCCATGACGCGTTGGAAAGTGGACGGGGCATTTTTGAGTCCAAACGGCATTCGAACGAATTCATAGTGACCGTTATCAACTGAAAAAGCTGTTTTGGATATATCTTTTGGTTCAATTTAGATTTGATGGAAACCTGAGGCTAAGTCAAGAGTGGTAAAATATTGACATCTTCCTAGTGATCAAGGAGATCAGAGATGTTGGGTAATGGATATTTATCATCTACCGTAACTTCATTTAATTTACGATAGTCAACAATCGCACGCCATTTTTGTTTTTCTGAAGCATCAAGCTTCTTTGGCACAACCCAAACTGGGGATGACCATGGCGAAATAGAATGACGTATAATACCTTGCTCCAACATTTTGTTCACCTGACGTTTTTACCTCTTCTTTATGAATTTGGGGGTATCTATATGATTTAGTAAATATAGGTCTCGCATTACAAGTTTCAATTGAATGTTTAATTTCATTAGTAAAAGTTAGTTGGTCTCCTTCCAAATAAAAAATATCAGAGAACTCTAAACATAAATTTGTAATAATTTCTTTCTCTTCTTCGTTGAGATGATCTGTACGTAACTGGTCCAAAATTATAGTTTTTCTATCAACAGTTTGGCTAAATTTAGCTTTATTTTCATTAACGTTATTAAAATTTAAAAAACATTCTGAATGGGATCTAGATTCAAATTTGGAAATTCAACAATTTTTGGAATAGCATTCGAATTATTAATTGAAGTAAAGAATTCACCTTCTTCATTTACATGTACCAAAGCATTTGGAATTCTATCATTTTCTATTGCTTGTCCGAAAAGTATTGCATCTGTGTTCGTTAATTCACATTTCAATTCGAAATTTTTTTCAGTTCTTGGTTCAATAAAAATTCTATTTTGTATTTTTGGCGAACAAATAACAATTTCAACACCTAAGTTTCTAAAAAGATAACATATCATTTTCTTAATATACGTCCTATCTAACATGTCTAATCCACACCCTATTTTTGGCATAGCTAATTTTTGAACATTGTTTTTACCAACATGATCTCTCAATTTCTTTAAAGATGACCATAAAGTCTGATAAGTGGGTTTTCCGGTTGAAACTTCTTTTGTTACAAGATAATAAATATATCTGCTTGTGTCTTCATTTTTAATTTTCAAAATTGCAAGACCACCTTGTTTTTGATTTTGACTCAGTAAATTTTCTATGTTTCCAAAACGTTTCCTAAATTCTACAGCAATACCTTTTTGCATTTGCATATCTTCTGCTACGAAATGAGCTAATGAGTAGTCTTTAGGCATGTCAAAAATATTGATTTCTTTTTCAGCTATCAATTTATAAAATTCAGTACTTTTTTCAAATGCTAAAAATTCCGTTTCCAAATTATCTTGATAATTTTGAGATAAGTCTGATGTTTCAGTTGTATAAATTTCTATAACTTTATGCAAAGGCAAAGTTTTAAAATTCGTTATTAATTGTTTCGAATTCAAATCAATTACACAATTATAATGTTCTAAAAAATCTAAACCCAAAACTCCATCAAAATCAATATCGAGATTATAAATATAAACTTTATGAAAATCTTTTTCAGCAAATGGAATAAGAGTAGATTCTGTTATTACAATTTTTGATTAGTTATACCTTGAATATTAAATATTCAAGAAATCTTTAAGGAAAACTTTTAACAGTGTTTTCTTTAAAAATCGAAATTCCTGCACCTGTATCAACAAGCAGCTTATATTTTTTTGAAGCATCTTCAATATAATAAAGAGTCTTAGAATTAACTGTTAGAAATGGGTTTGAAGGAAAATTTGTTCTGGAAAATTTATATTCGGGTTCATGTTGTCTAAATTCAAATTTTGGATTTGGGTTGTTATATCCGTAATTGACTTTTCTGTTCTTGGACAATCTGGGGGATGGTATTTGATTTGAGAAATGGGAAAATCCTGGAAATTTTCAGGAGATTCAAAATCTTGAGGATTATTTTCAAAATCCGGAGAATATTCTGATGATTTGGAATCGTTAGTATAATTTTCTTGGAATTCATTTTCAAACATATCTTGATTATTTTCGAAATAATAATCTGAATCGTTTTCACCATTAAAGCCGATTAAATGAGCTCTTTGTTGAAAATTTGGATTCTTTTGAATTACGGATGGGTCTTTGTTGAGTAGGAACATTGTTATTCGGTCTATTTTGCACAGTATTTTGTGGTTGATTTTGGAAATTCATTGGTCTTTGAAAATTATTATAGAAATTTGGGTTATAGCTTGGAGCTGATGCTCTTTGCTGTTGGAAACGACATTGATTAGAAGTATGACCATTTCTACCACATGCAAAACATTTTACAATTTGAACTTGGGGCTTTCTGTTGGGTAATACATTCTGGGGCATGCTTGCATTATTGGAAACAGGTTTATTAAATTTTTGATTCTCAAAGTAAGACAATTGCAATTCTCTTCTTATGCGAATTTGTGCTTCCAATAAATTTGCAGGCTGACTAGCACGGATAAGTTGACCAAGACGAGGTTCAAGTCCGGTTAACAGGGTATTAAGAGCCATAGTATCAATAAGCATTTCCTGAGCAGTTTTTTGTTCTGCTGTCAAATTTAGGGATTTCTGTATGTTAGCATGCATTTTAGCATTCAAAACTTGCAATCGATTGAAAAATGTAAGAGCTGACTCATTTGATAATTGCTTTAATCTTTGTAAGTCTTGAATAAGTGAAGTAAGATCTCTTGAATCACCGAAATGAAGATTTAAAAGCTGTCTTATTTCAGTATAGGTTTGAGGATTTCAAGATCTAATTAGTTGGGCAGCTCTACCCTTCAATTTATTTTTAATATGAATCACTAATAGAGCTTTTTGATCTCTAGTAGACATATTATATAGGCAATCACATGCATTTACAAACGTTCCGAGAAATATTTGATTACCTTCAAATTCAGGTACGATATATATTTATGTTTTCATTGGCCATGTTGACTTATATTTAAATTAATAATAAGTACTAATAATAAAAGACAATCGAACAGTATTAGAAAAAAAATATTCCTTTTTAATTATAACGTTTAACCTGATAATTCACTTACAGTAAGATGTACATCGGATTTATCTTGTTCTCTGCGATGCTTTTTGCAAAGGAGTGAGCACGCCTCCCTAGAACTCTTCTGATTCTAATATAATTATTTTTCTTCTTTTGGAGCTGTTGATTCTTCACTTGAAGGTTTGGAAACCACCGTGATAATGAGGGGAAACTTGCTGTTGAAGTAGGCTTGTTTTATCACGTTGAGTTGACCCTACCCTTCTTTCTTCGGAGTTGCTGGTTTTTCCTTTAAAGGTTAGGAAACCAGCGTTGATAATGAGGGGAAACTTGTTGTTGAAGTAAGCCTTGTTTTACCAACGTTGAAGTATCCTACTGACTGCGCCAATTTGTTATATAACTCAACTCCAAGTTAACTTTTTAAAAACAATATTTATTAAATCAAAATACAATATAATAATTCGAACTTACTTTTTCCTTGACTGTATGAATCTAGACTCACAAGATGACTGACACATTCGCCAGAAGATTCACAAGTGATGTCGTTAGCTGGATGTCTAGTATTTATACAATCCAAAATGTTTAATCATCAAAAAAAAAATATAAAAGAACGTAAATAAATACAATAGATCTTTTCTAAGGTTAATTCGAAACTTCTAGAAATATTATAAATAAAATACTTAGTAATGTCTTTTTGGAGGCCAAACTGGGTAAACAACTAACGATGGTCTTAATGGTAACTTGCTGAATACTGGTCGGCATCTCTGGCACGTAAACATCCTTATCACTTTGTTATCTTCTTAGAACTGCGCCTTGCAGATGTAATAAGATATGGTGGAATATAATATTATGAAATTTAATATTTAAAAATAATATTTTGTTATTATTATATGAGTTTAAATAATACTTCAATTATAACTTTATATAACATATATATATATATATATATATATATATATATATATATATATATATATATATATATATATATATATATATATATATATATATATATATATATATATATATTAGATTTCGTTTTATCTAATTGGCTTTTTAAAAACAATTATTTTATTTATTTACTTCTGACACCACTTATTATTAATGATTTAATAATAAGAATTAAATTATAATTATTATACAAGTGAAATTAACTGTAAGGTTAGGATGATTATAAAAACTGACATAGATTCGTCTCACTTTAGATTTCCATTTCAGAATGATTAAAATTATAAAGTGTTCCTTATTTATAGTGAAAAAATGTACAACATGCAATATAATGTTCACATGGGAAAATGCCACTAATTGCGTCATATTCACGGATTCCATAGTCAGCATACTCGGGACGGTGTAATCAGAAGAGTTTCTGGATATGTTATCAGTTGAAGTACGATATGTTGAAATATGATATTCCTGGTACTGCATTGTCATCATACTGTTGGGAAGTCGAGTTCATGGGTTTAGCAGAGTCAGCAATATTGGTTGATATAACAGCTCCCATCATTTATAAAAAGTTGGTGCTATGCAGTAACTTTTAAGGTAGATTGGATATTCCAATGGTAGGAATTTCAATTACTTCATTATTTTCAATGTTAGGTCTTCTTCTTGGAAGTAGACTTGTAATTTTTTTGAAGGTGGATGATTTTTCTTTATTTTCTTCCTTTTGTCCTTTGAGTTTTTTCAAAATTTTCATTATGATATAAATAGTAATGATGCATAGAATGGATCCTATAGAAATGTAAGTGAACCAAGATATATTTTTGGTCACGAATGGTTCGATCATTAGATTTTCTAATTCTTTTGAATATTGCTCTAATTTGTGGTTTGCAATATCCAATTCTTCCATGTTTATTTCATTTAGCTTTAGTGGTTCTAATTTAGGAATGTTGATGTTTTAACTAGATGATCACAACATTCGTAAGGTATTATTACTGGATGAGAATTGTCGGCATAGTCGGTAGATTTTCGGCTTTCTGCTTGGATTTTTGTTATTCCTACGAAGGCTTGACATTCGGAGGTGAACTTCACAATTGAGTTCTGCATTATTGTTACAATTTTCGTGTTATGTTCAGGACAGTTCACGGTTATTTGAAGTGGTTCTGCCACGATAACTAGCTAAACATTGTCTTTGAGTTTGAACACATTGTAGCTTTGACTGTAGATTACGGAACTTTCACAGGTTTTGGGCACATTTTGACGGTTTTTCAATAACTGCGCTTCACACACTGCATTGTTGTCTATGGGGTAAGCGTACAAGTTGGGACACAACTTCTTATGTAGACCTATTTCTTTACAATTATTAGGCTCCTTTACAGGAATATACATTAGAGAATCATCATTTCGCGCAATGTATTTATGACTAATTGAAAGAATATGATGAAGGCCAGTTCTTTTATCCAAGATTGGAATAGGAAACAGATGATATAGAGTATAAAGTTGTTGTTCAACTAAAGGTATTTTCAAAATGAAGACAATTTGGTTATCTTGTTGATATGCTTCAAGCTCTATTAATTGAAGATATTGTGCAATTTTAGAGATTTTTACTGGTAAAGGGAGATTATTTCTCACAAGGTTTTGTGATATCTCTTGAAGGGCTGATACCAAGTTTTGTGGTGAAATAACTGAAGAGTGAATTATTTTCAATCTTGCAAATGTTACTGCATTTATAATGTCATTTAAATTATCTTCAATAATCAAATAACTCTCCATTAATTTTTCGCATATTTCCAAAAAGTTTAGTTTGGCTTCAACAGTTTTAACTTGGTTGTTAATATCATGAATTGCTCTTTCAATTTTATAAATATCGTCATTAAATGTTTTTCTATCAATTGTTAAATTTTGTATTGTTTCGTTGAAAGTTCTAATTAGAGAGGATGATCCTGAAATCTGATTCTTAAGAAGGTTTTCAATGTGATGTTGATCATTGTTTAATTTTTCTATATTTTTTGTATAAAATTCACCATCTGTAGCATCTAAGTTGCCTGTTATGGTTTTAAATACGCTTCCTAAAATGTTCACTAAACCTCTTTTAACGCGTTTTGTATCTATGATGACTTCGTTGAATTTCTCTTGTATGGATTTAGATATTTGTGTTAGTAAATCTACGTGTGTCTGTACGTCGGAACGAAAAATATTCATAGCGTGATAATCTGGTTTTAAAGTATTACGTATAGTGTCCAAAATTTTGTTGTTGTTTTCATATGCAGCTAAAAGTCCTGTAATGTTCTTGTGTACTAGTAGAGTCCACTTGTCGTTGGAGATGATAATTCTTGTTTCATCGTGATAGAAGACTCCTATCGTGTTGTTTATAGGATCAATTTGAAATTGGCAAAAGGCCATATTGACCAATAGGGGGTACCTGAAAACATTTTAGTTTTCAGAATATGGTTTCTTTCGGTCGAAATTAACTTTTGTTTGTTGATTAGTATTAGAATTAAGTAAAATAGCTGAATTATTGAAAATTTCTAAAATTTCGTATGGACCATTAAATTTATTCTGCAACTTGTTCTTTAGTTGTGACTCTTTAATAAATACTTTATCTCCTACTTGAAAATTTGGAGTATTTTCATGTACATGCTTATCGAAACGATCTTTAGCTTTCTGTTTCTTGCTTTCAGTGCGTTCTCTGGCTATTTTGTAAAAATGTGAAAGTCTGTTATTCAGATCTCTAACATATTTTGTTATTAATTCTTTTTCATTGTATAGCTGCTCTGGCGGTCTACTTGAAGTATGTCCGAAGACTAACTCATAAGGAGTGAAACCATGAGTTTTATTTGCTGAATTGTTGTAGCAAATAACTGCGTACGGTAAAACATTAAAGGGATGTTCGTTAGGATGTTCGGCGAGATTGACTCTAATCATTTCTAATGAATGAAATCGTTCGAGAGATCCGTTAGACTGCGGATGTCCTACGCTGGAAAATGTCATCTTTATGTTATACAATGTACAGAGGTCTCTAAGTAGAGAATTATCAAACTCTCGGCCATAATCGGAATGTATTCGAAGGGGAGTGCCATAGTGTTGAAAATATAAGAGAAGGGTATTAACTACTGATTTTGCAGATTTGTCTTTGACATGGTAAGCCTGACTGAATTTTGTGAGTTCATCACGTATTGTTAATGCATAATTTCTGTTAGGAACTTCTAATATGTCTATATTAATACGTTCGAACGGTGTTTTTGGAGTTTCTGTGATTACGAGTGGTCTGTCGAGATTTTTCCTATATGCTTTATTTTTCTGGCATATTTCACAAGTTTTTATAAAGTTTTCAACGTCTTTTGTCAGTCCGTTCCAGTTATATCTTTCTCTTATTCGACGAATAGTCTCGTTTATTCCTCTGTGTAAATTCATCTTTCCATTATGATTTTGGTCAATGATAAGGGGAATTTCGTCTGTATCTGGAGTTTTGGTCTGGTTTTGAAAAATTTTAAATTTGAGTTGTTTTTCTGAAGTAATAAATGATAAAATTTCTAGTATGGGAAAATCAATACTAGTTTCAACACAGTATGTCTGGTTGTCCTGAAAAAGGTCTTGATCTTTGAAAAGGGCTCCAAATAAATATTCAGTTACTGTATCTGGATTATATGGTAATGCTATTATAAAATATTTTTTATTTTTCACAGTTTTGCTAGATAATACATTAATTTTAAGATGTTCGAAGTCGTAGTTCTCTTCAAAAATATCATCAATAATTTTTTCTTGAATTTCGTTCAGTTGGTTTTGTCTAAGAAATGTAAGAATATTTTTATTATTCTTATCTAGTAATTGTCCGTTACTTGATTCTATTTTCGAATAGTCCGAAAGGGATTTAGTCTTGTATAAATTTACAAATGTATCAAATTCTTTATACATGTTTTCTAGAAATTCAGGGTTGTTCTTTTGATCTTCGGGGATATTTTCATCTATGTTCTCATTATAAGCAAAAGTTGAATAAGGTGTTAGATTGTATTCAGATTGGAATTTTGATAAATTTTGGATATGATTAACTTTAATGCGGGAAAGTGCATCTGCATTTTTGTTTATCTTTCCGGGTTTGTACTTAATCTCGTAGTCATATTCTTCGAGCTTTAGTCTCCATCTTGCTAATCGACTACCTGTATCTTTTACTGAAAAAAGCCAAGTTAAGGGACGATGGTCTGTGATTAAAGTGAATTTTCTTCCAAAGATGTAGGGTCTAAAGTGTTTTACTGCCCAAACGATCGCAAGTAATTCTCTTTCAATAGTGGAGTATTTTTTTCTGCTTTGCAAAGAGTTCTTGATGCATAAGCTATCGGAAGATCTTTACCAATTATTCCTTGAGAGAGTACTGCACCAATCGCAAAAGCGCTTGCGTCTGTTGTGAGAATGAAAGGCTTTTCGAAGTTTGGATGTATGAGCACTGGGGTAGAGATAAGGGCTTGCTTTAATTCGTCAAATGTTTACAATCGGCATCAAAATCGAATGGAACGTCTTTTTTGAGAAGTCTGGTTAGTGGTTTTGAAATTCTAGCGAAGTTTTCGATAAATCTTCGGTAGTAACCGGCTAAACCTAGAAAAGATTTTATGTCTTTTTGGTTCTTAGGTGTTGGAAAATTTATGATACATTCAACTTTAGATGGGTTTGGTTTGACACCATCTTTAGTAACAAGATGTCCTAGATAGGCTACTTCCTTGCGGAGGAATTCACACTTATCCGGTTGGATTTTCATATTTGCATGTCTGAGTTTCGTAAAAACGTCAGTCAGTCTGTTAATATGTTCATGTATTGATGGGGAATATACAATAATGTCATCCATATAAACTAGACAACGCTCATTTTGTATACCGAGTAATATATTGTCCATTACTCTCTGAAAAGTTGAAGGGGCATTTTTGAGACCGAAAGGCATTCGGACGAACTCGAAATGTCCATTCTCGACTGAAAAGGCGGTCTTCTGAATATCTTGTGGATCAATTTCGATCTGGTGAAATCCAGAAGCTAAGTCTAGAGTAGAGAAATACTGACACTTGCCAAGTTGATCTAAGAGGTCTGAAATATTTGGCAGCGGATATTTATCGTTAATTGTGATTTCGTTGAGCTTACGATAATCTACAACTACTCTCCACTTTTGTTTGCCAGATGCGTCCATTTTCTTAGGGACGACCCAAACTGGAGATGAAAAAGGTGAACATGAAGGTCTAATAATGCCTTGATCAAGCATTTTATTGATCTGGGATTTAACTTCATCTTTGTGTATTTGCGGATACCTATAAGACTTGGTGAATGTTGGTTTGTCGGAATTAGTTTTAATGGAATGTTTAATTTCGTTGGTAAAAGTCAATTTGTCTCCTTCGAGTTAGAATATGTCTGAGAATTCAATACACAGATTTGTTATGAGCTCTGATTCTTCATCGTTTAGATGCTCTAATCGAAGTTGGTTACGTATTTCGGGAATTCTGTCTTGTTGTATGTCGTGTTCGTATTCGCTAATATTGTTAATAGAAAAATGTTGTATAGGTACTATGTTAATATCTGAAAAATTTATTTCTTTAGGAATTGCGTTTGCGTTAAGAATTGTTGTTATAAATTCGCCATTTTCATTAACTTTTACTAAAGCATGCGGAAGGCGTACTTTTTCTATTTCTATACCTGTTAATAATGCGTCAGTGTTTGATAAATTGCATTTCAATTTATAAACTTGTTCGATTCTTGGTTCTATTCTAATTATGTTAGTTGTTCTTTCTGTGTCCTTGGTTTCGATGTTTTGTATATTATCTGAACCTTTGTGAAGTTGGACGGTTTTAAAATTTGTTTCTAATTCTCTTGTTTTGATGTTCATTACGCAATCGTAATGTTCGAGGAAGTCTGAGCCTAGAAGTCCATCAAATTCTATATCTAAATTACAAATATAGACTTTGTGTGGATCTGTACGGTTAAAAGGAACGAGTGTAGATTCAGTAATGTGAACTTTTTGATTAGTGATTCCTTGAATTATCACATTCTCTGGAAATCGCTGGGGAAATTTTTGACATACGTGAGGTTTAAAGAAAGAAAGTCCAGCTCCGGAATCAATGAGAAATTTGTGAGTATTTGTCGAGTCTGTTATGTAAAATAAATTTTGTGATTTCACAGCGAGCAGAGGATTTATAAGTAGCTCTGTTCGGGGAAGTTCAGATTGGGGTTGCAATCTTGAAGATTGATTGCTTGAATTTGGGTTTGAAGCTGATCTATATCTGACTTCTTCTCTGGAGGAGGATCTGTTGGGCTTACGTGAAAATCCTGGTTTTCACTTTGATTAATTTCTTCTTGTTGATAATTGTAGAAGTTTTCTTGTGGATTGTAATTACTATATGAGTAATCTTCAGGTTCGTATTGATATGATTCGTCATAATAGTTATCGGATTGATTGATATGGTAAGTAGGGTTTTGTTGGAATCTACTGAAATTCGGATTTTGTTGGACGACGCTTGGTCTGATATTACCTATATTGGGATTAGGACGTATGACAGAAGGTCTATTTGTAAAAGATTGATTTTGCTGGAAATTATTTGGAGGATTTGGTTTTTGATGAATGTTTAACTGAAATTGTGGTCTGGCTTGGAAAGCTTGGAAGTTTTGATTGAAGTTTTGTTGGAAAGGTCTCTGTCTGCATTCATTGGTTGCATGACCAATTCGTTTGCAATTTGAACAATGTTTAGGAGGGAGATTAATTGGTTTGCGTTGTTGTAAAGCCGTATTCTTGTTTGTATTCTGATGTTTCTGATTTTCGAAATAATTTAATTGAAGTTCTCTCCTAATTCTATTTGTTGCTGTCAGTATGTCTACAGGGTCACTAGCTCTTACAATTTGACCTAGCTTAGGTTCTAAGCCTGTCAAGAGTGTATTAAGGGCCATAGTTTCCGCTAGACGTGTCTGCGCGTTCTTTTCTTCGATAGATAAATTTTGTTTATTTATTCAAGCGTACATTTTAGCTTCATGGGTTTGTAACCTGGTGATGAAGGTTAGCGGAGATTCATTAGGTAGTTGCCTAATTCTCTGTAGATCTTGGATAAGAGATGATAAGTCTCTCGTATCTCCAAAATGACTTTCTAGTAGCGTTTTTATATCATGCCATGTAGCAGGGTTGCGTGAATTTATTAATTCAGCAGCGCGACCGCGAAGTTTGTTTTTGATATGTAAGCTAAGGAGAATTCTTTGATTACCTATAGCCATTCCAAATGGAGTTGTACATGACAGAATAAAAGTATTTAGAAATATTTGATTACCATCAAATTCAGGAATTATTGAGAAAATTTCACTCAACTTGTATGGTTCAATATTATCTACATTAGCGTTAACATTAACACTAGCGTTATCATTAACAGAGTTATTGCCTTGTTGACTCATTTTGATTTTCTTGGGTCTTAATATCATAAAAATTTGTTGCAATTTTATATTCTATATGTATCCTTTTATTATTGAATTAAGAACTGTTGTTTTCTTATTTAAAATATAAGTAGAATTTAAATTATTAAAAGACGAGATGATTCTGAAATGACTTACAGTAATTTCCACATAGAAGATGAAATCCGGTTCCGTGAAGCTTGCTCCGTCAGGTGAGTATGTACGTATTCCTGGCGTCGGAAAGACCGTCTTCGTATGCGTTGCAATGTCTTCTACTGGAGATCTGGGTTGACCACACCGAGTTAGTTGCCTTGTTCTGGGTGCGTAGAGGATATGCCACTTGTGTTGTCTGTTGCGTGTTTTCTTACTTCTTGAAGGTTTGGAAACCACCACAATCTTCTTGCTGAATGTGTAGATGAGATCCCACTTCTGACACCAATTTTTAGATTTCGTTTTATCTAATTGGCTTTTTAAAAACAAATATTTTATTTATTTACTTCTGACACCACTTATTATTAATGATTTAATAATAAGAATTAAATTATAATTATTATACAAGTGAAATTAACTGTAAGGTTAGGATGATTATAAAAACTGACATAGATTCGTCTTACTTTAGATTTCCATTTCAGAATGATTAAAATTATAAAGTGTTCCTTATTTATAGTGAAAAAATGTACAATATGCAATATAATGTTCTCATGGGAAAATGCCACTAATTGCGTCATATTCACGGATTCCATAGTCAGCATACTCGGGACGGTGTAATCAGAAGAGTTTCTGGATATGTTATCAGTTGAAGTACGATATGTTGAAATATGATATTCCTGGTACTGCATTGTCATCATACTGTTGTGAAGTCGAGTTCATAGGTTTAGCAGAGTCAGCAATATATATATATATATATATATATATATATATATATATATATATATATATATATATATATATAAAGAAAGTGGAAATACGGCAGTAATTTATTAGAATAACGTGAATCAACTTGAAATGGGGATTTTTGCCGAAGTTTGAATGGGGCTTAGAAAGAACACTCTTTATGCTGTCCAAGCTTTCGAAAATTTTCTATTTTCTTTATCAAGGATGGCATGTGAGGATTAAAATATTAAATTGGCATAACACTAAGAGCGACAGGAATTCCATCATTATAACAATAAACACACTTACAAAAACATTTTAAAATTGAATAAAAACAAATGTACAATTAAAATTTGAAACATTATAAAGAATTATAAAAATTCAAAGAGGAGTTACATAGTGCGTATTACTTTAATATCGCCATTTTACAGATTGTAAATATATATATATATATATATATATATCTATATATATATATAAATAAAAGGATGTTCTTGGGGATGCAGTCATATATTAAATAAAATTCTTTGATTGAAGCCGAGCTTTCGAGAATGTTTATTCTCTTCTTCAGGGCAAAAATCGTGAATTTAGAATAAATTAACCAAAAACAGGAAAGATTTCATAGCCATCAATTACAAATGTCATTATTTAATAAATGTTTTTTGTGTGTGAAATCAAGTTACGATTTTTTTCATTTTTGACCGACAAACACCGAACGGAGGAGGTATACAATTCGACTGTTTGTTTTTTTTGGTTCATGCGTTTATTTTATATAGTAAACTTACTCCGATTTTAGATTTTTGATTCATATCATATTGACAAACATGCAAATCCGAAATCTCCTTCCCTCCGAAACTGCCCTCGAAGGGGGTAAATTTTCTCGAAAATCGAAAATCTGAGATGGCGGAATTAAAGATACCAAAATATCCGGAAATGTTTAAATTTAACATTTTTTCAAAAGTGCTACGGTTTTCGAGTTATAGCATGTTAAAATCAGAAATATGTGTATTTTCTCTATGTGGAAGAGGCAATTTCTTTCAAAAACTGAAAATCTGAGAATGGGAAATTAATGACCAGATTATTTGTAGTAACATTTCTGTGGAACATTCTTTCTATAGAGTTACGCTAAAGTGGTAAAGTTTATAATATGCGTATTTCCGCGACGATGTTCTTAGTTTTCTGAATAATAGCAAATACAAGCAGAGCATATATGGATAATGGCGAACGTTCAACGTTTTCCGTGACAAATGTTACACTCAAAAGTGTAAAATAAATATTTTTATAAAAAATTGGAGTTATCAGTTGATGCACCTAAATGTATAAAATAATATTAATTATTGATGCTGGTAGATACTTGTGAAGTTGGTGCCAAAAGTTTTCTATTTAACTGCAACTGCACAACTTCAAAAGTACCAGCACCAATAATAGATTTAATATTATTTTGTACATTTCAGTGCGCCAACTGATAACGTCGGTAATTTTTTCTTGTAAACAAATTAATTTTGTTTCTCCTTGAACACTTCTTACGTAATTGCGTTTCATTCCTGCAGCAACCATTTGTTTTGTATTAAAATATTTGATTCTTATGTAAGTTCTCTGTAGCAGATATGATTGTATTACTTCTTCCGATAAATGAGGATAAATTACTTTTTCCAACATTAGTCATTTTCTTCACAATATTCTTGGTTTTTTGAAATAGAATGGTTTAATTCAAACGTAGAAAAATTTCGTCTGAAAGCTTCGCGCCTACCGCCTGTTCACCTATTGTGATTTTTCACTTTTTATTACATTCAGATTAGAACTATGTATGTATATCGTAAGCAAAAACATAAATCAGACAAAAGTGCTAGTCGAACGCTGAAGTCCACTAGATACGCAATCGCTTAGCGGGTCTACCGGCTACGTCACAGATTGCTTCCCGCACCGAACGCTTCCCCCGCCCTAGTACCCACGATTGAGACAACCGTGTCTATATACGGACCTTTTTTTACGTGGGAAACTGTGAGAGGAGAGTCCCTCATGGATTGCGCACATGAGGGGACTGTCAGATTCTTACTGACTAAATCTCACAAACCTTTTTACCTACTCTGCTTCGCCTTGTCCAAGGCTTCGAAGCTTCGTCCTCGCGGGTGCTCCACTCCAGCACCTCCCTTGGCTTCTTGTAGTGGTTCGCTTTAATATATACGGACCGTGCGATAGCCCTACTCGTTTTAGTCGTCCTTCCTATATTTGTTCATGTTTAACACATTTGTCAGTTGTATTCAGAGAACACTACCTCTGGTCCTTTGGCTTCTGAGTGCAGAAAGGTCTTGAAACGAGCATAAAAAAGTGGTTCGCTTAGCGTCCAGTCTTTTTCAGCATCCGATTTCTGCCGCATGGTTTGCAGTCGAAGGGGAAAGTTGCTTAAAATATAAAAATACTGTTTCAAAGGACGCTGCAAAGTTGTAAGAAGATTCTCACTATCTCCGTTAACATATTTCCATCTCGATAGGTCTTGATATTATTAATCATAGTATTATTCTGCGCTCATAAACTCAAAACTTTTTGATAAGATTAAGGTATTTTATGTTCTAAGTAACATCCCCTTTTCTCAATTTCGCAGTGCCATCGTTGACTTTGACAATTGAACAAGATGCTAAGCGACCGACTTGCTACGCTACCCATGTAGGATAGAAGGTATAGAGGTAGCATTGGTTAAGAGTGCATAACGCGGCCGTGAAGCCACCTGGCGTATAGGCAACCCGCTAAGTATGAACATCATACGCCCGAATGCATTCTGCACTTTCCCTCATGGCAGTGAAAAATAGAGATGATTGGCTTTAACCTTCCGCTGATTTAGTTAAAATCTGCTTTATAAGTGATAAGTTCATACGTCAGGCAACGGTAAAAGTGGTGGAAAGACTGAAGCAAAACAATATACGGCAGTGCATTTGTCCAATATGGTTTTGCAATATTTTTCAAATTCTACTATTTTTCAAACCCTCAATCACCACGTTTTGGATCAACGTCACTTACATAATCATGTATTTTTGTTAATAAAGACAATTGCGGCAAAATATGTAGATATAAGATTTAATTTTATTGCAATAAATGTTATAAATATATCTGAAACTATGAGGCTGCTTTAAAATAAGTTAGTTTTGTTTAAAGGACATTATTATGTATTTTAAAGGACAGCAATGTGTCGTTTATGTATTAATGCTTTAAAAACGTTCGACTTTCGAATAAAAGCGAAGTTGCATGTTTTTTAAATAATAAATGATTTTACAATCATGTTCATTATTACATTGTTGTTTCACTTAGATATTTATCCGACATTTATATCACTTAGGTATTTATACACAGGTAACATTTTAGCGCCGGCAACACCATAAAGTCTTGAAAAAATAAATTGTCCGTCTATTTGGTTTTACGTATATTGATAACATAAATATTACAGCCTTTTACGAGTTAAAAACATTTGATTACTTATCATTGTAAAACTGTATTATATACAATATCTCGTTAGTTTCAAGCCATATTTTTAAATAAATCGGGAAAAACCATCACGTGAAATTCAACATTTTTCTGTAAATAATGCTTTTGTAGGCAGAAGTGCGAGGTACCGCTCTCACCTCTGCAAACTAAAGTTTGCATTGATTAATTTCGTAACAAAATGATTTTTGTCGTCTCACAAATATAACCTCAAACAAGTTGTTTTCATAAGTTATAAGGAAGAAATATGTGACAGACATGAGTGACGTTATCGGAACTGTAGATTCGTTTACGCGCGGGAATTGAAAAACGCATTTTAAAACCGCACTTTTTGCAATAAATTATTGTACTTTGATTTTTTAATAAGTTTGTGGTCTATTCTACAACGGATTCGACGAATTTCAACGAATTCTTTAACGTGAATTAAAAAAATATCGAAAATAACTATATTGCATGTTGCCTATTACATAATAGAATGTATTCACTAAAGCTCTGTTCCAACTTTCGATACCTGGCAGTTTCAGTTTACAGAAGTTACGGAAGTTTACAAATATCCATGATATTTGTATTGTTATTATGGCTGACTAAATGGAAGCAGTTATAGATGGGGGTTGGAACAAAACGTTAAGAAGTTTTCATCTTCTTCTATCAACTTCATAACCTAACTCAAGCTCAAAGCTTCCCCCTTGGATGATTTCTACGAACGGGCCTGAGTGAACCAACCCTACTGCTGTTAACAATAGATATTTATTTACTATAAATTACTTGAAAGGAACTCACTATTGACCACCAATTCTTACATATTTCCCTAAAACATTAAATTTTCTACAGCCTTCCAGAATATCCTCCGTCCCATATTTTCCTATTGGAAAATTCTCGAGGTATTTTTGATACCCTCGCCGTCTTATACAGGGTGCTTTCAATATTCTACATCAAGTTTAATAAAGTTAGTTGGTCATGTAGAACTTTAATGAATTGAATCCTAATTTGCCACTAAACATAAAATGTTTTAAATTCGTCACATTAGGTAAAAAATAGACGCTAGGTTATCAAAAACAGTTGAATGGTGTTAGCTAGAAGTAGTTTCCAATAAGAAATACAATAAATAGGTAGTCTGGGCAGATGAATACAATTTTCTCGAAAGTGAATATTGGACGCTGTAATAAGCATATTTAGGACAAGTGAAACTAATACGCTCAAGGAGAACTCAACAAAAATTCTATCTTTTAAAATGAAATTCTTCGTCACACCTTTGAAGAAACCGCCAATTAAATGACGTTAATCAATCACTTTAAGAAAAATATTTGAATATCCTGGTCCCATTTTTGCGAATAATATAAAAGGTCAATTCTTAGCTAAAAGTAAATTTTATTTTAGATAATTGTTCATCAGGATGCTATTTATTTTTTTCATAAAGATTCATAATCATTTAGAAGATGATTATCATGGAGCACTTAGCATAATAAATATTTTGTACAAAAATTGGACCGACTTTATTAGTTGTTGCACTGAAAAATACAAAATAATATTAATTTTATTACTGCTGGTTCTTTTGGAGTTGTTGCCTACAACAACAAACTACAAAGGCACAAAATTAACAGCACCAATAGAATTACATAATATTATTTTGTATTTTTCATTGCAACAACTAATAGAGTCGGTCCAATTTTTTGTAAGAAATAGATATTTATTTCACATTTTTGAGTGTAATATTAGTAAAATTGTTGAACGTTCGCTAATACCCAAAAAGATATAGGCTTAGCTTGTACTTATTATTATTGAGAGATTTCAAAATATGGCGTCGCAAATATACCTACATATTTCAGACTTTACTGCTGCAACTCGAAAACCATAACTCAATTTAAATGTTGCTACATATAATCTTATCTTTAATTTGGCCGTCCCATATTTTCAATTTTCTGATAAAAAATGCTCATAAATTTTTCAATTTAACACATATTTCCGACTGTAACGCGAAAATCTATGATTATTTTTAAAAATGTCCAATTTAAACTTTTCCGGATATACAATTTTCATTAATTCTGTCGTTTTGGATTTTCAATTTTCGAGAAAAATCGCCCCTCCACCTCTTTAGAGCGGTTTTTGGAGGGAAAGAGATTTAGGATTTGAGTTTTCTGAATATGGGACCATTTCTTAACTCTCCTCTTTCGAATAAAATATAGAAATCGTCTAAATCGGAGTACGTTTACTATGCAAAGCATTCGAACACCCATAAAAAATATACAACCGAATTATATACCTTCACCTTTTTTCAGTCGGTCAATAAAGTAATGAAATATTTGATACCCTTCAACCTTAATCATGTCACTGCTAAAGTTATCGATAACTTGCTTATAGATATATGTATTTATAAAAATAACAGTTGGTTTCGTCTTATCATCTATTTAACCTACTTTACCAAAAAATTAATGCCGCTTGATTTTAACTTTTATAAATAAAAGTAACAAACTTGGTGTCTATCTTTCTTAAGATGAAGTATAGAATTTGTTTAGTATCTTTCGTTCTCTTGAACATAGTTATAGCTGAAAATCTGTTCGATAGGTTGGGGAAAGCAATAAAAGATGCTCCTTTGGAACAAAGTGATTCACAAAATAGATTTCAACTGAATACTTCAGGTGAGGGCCTTTCAATTATTTCAAGAAGAAGCATATGAATATTTTTTTCTTCTGATATAAATAGAAACCTACTTGAATAACTTCATGAGTATTAAATACGGAAACACCTGGTAATTATGTAGGCTGTTTCCCAACTCGCAAAAAGATTAAAAACTTGAAATTTGGTGTGCTGTCATGTTGGATATTTTCCATTCTATAGTTTTTAATATCAAATAAAATATTTAATTTTTTCTCCACGTTGCTCTACAATTCCTTTCAAATAAATTTAGTTTTTCAACTAATTTATTATTATAAATATTTACTACTCTTCTAATATATTTTTTATTTGTTATTTAAGAAATCACATGTCGCATTCCCTTTATACCATAATATAACTTGAATTGTTCAGAAAGTGACTATCTGAATATCCAATTAATAAATATTTCTTACCAAAAATTGGAACGACTTTATTAGTTGGTGCACTGAAAAATACAAAATAATATAATTATAAAAAAGCAAACAGAATTTTATAATTATCTCCTATTATATTACTGGAGCGCTCAGCCCTCTTTACATGGTGAATCCCGTGAATTCAGGGGTTAACGTCTTGCTTAAATGAAACTGGATTTTTTATTCTTAAAATGAGAATCCATTTTTCGTTTCTTCAATAATTTTGTCTGTAATAATAATACACATTTTTTCACGTCATTTATTTTTTACATATTTATTCCATTTGTTTCAAGTGATATGCTGATTTGCAAACAGGGGAAATTTCAGCCGCTCCTGAAATATTGAAAGAAGAAACGCTTGACTTTGTCTTTATTTATCTTGTCATACCTATGATATTTAGCGAGGAAAGTTAAGAAGGGCACCATATTTAAATGGAGCTTAAAATGCCAGTTACAACTTTGTAAAACATATTAACAATTGAAACCAGAAGGACATAGTAAAACGGTTAAAATATATTCGAATGTGATAGGCCATGATAATGAGAAAACAAAATATTTTAAACGTAAATAAATACTTATTATTTTTAATGTATTTTTGTGTTCCTAGCCGCCCTCAAAATTTGTAAGAGTGATCTCTCTATAAGTCGAAATTATTATTTGTCGCAACTCTTTATTATCAAGTAAACTTTATTTTCCACACCGTATACAAGTTCAAACCAGACTTTTCTTTGAGAGGATCACTCAAAATAAAGGAATAAATGACTTCAAGAAGAAACCAAAACCGACTTCTTTAGATGATGCGCCATTTTTCACAATTTTGAAATCACAATTGTTGAAGATATTCTGTGTTCTCTAGATTTAAATGTCGATACATAGTTTCGAAAAGAACAAAGGTCATACAATATGTTTAAAATAAAAAAAGATAAAATATTTATTTAGGTAATTTCATGCACATCTATGTAAAATTTAAATTCCCTTCTCCAAATACTCAAAGAAAAAATTAAAAACAAAATCGACGGTTTTCAGATTTTGCACTTTTTTCAGAAATGGTGGAAATTTTTCTTGAGTAAAATAGCTTACGATTTTATCTCTAATTTAATAAAATTCCTATCTCTTACATAGCTCAACAAAGCTGAAAAGACAGCCAATCAAATGTCGTGTTCGTAATTTAAAGTAAGGTCAAATCAATTTACTGGAAAGTCCTTTGGGTGTTTTTCCAGAGGCTTATTTTGTTGGTTGAGAACTATTTTTTCGTGATGTTGTATCGAATCTTTTTTAAAAATATATAATTTTACAAAAATTGCATAGATTCTTAGCTTATTTAGTAAAGATAAAAGACATGGGTCTGCTTTCCTATTCTCCTGAACTACCGATCAATTCCTACTCAACTATTTCTAATTATTATCAGTACTCCTATCTACTCTACTTTTGAATCTTCACAACGTTATAAATATTATCTATTGCTAATAGCCATAATTTGATTTCCACAGATAATGTTACAATACTGTTGCTATTTTTAACAAATTGTGGTAACAAAGTATAACATTTTGGACCCAGATATATAAAGGATTTTTCGAAACATGCTCTGTTTACTTTTGGTGTACGTTTCTGGTTCTATAATTATAGTCATAATGGTATACATTACCAAGTTGCCCACTTCTTTGAAATAATAATTTTAAAACATTGAACATAAATAGGTGTTTGAGTGGCAGAATTTTAAGCTCTCTTAAACAATGGCAAAGATGGCTCCCTACTTTTTAATATTAGAATAAAATGTATCTGGGTTTTTCTAGTTTCTCTATTAAATTTTAAGAAGCCCTCCTCCCAACAATGAATTGCATATTGCAGACGTGAGTTTATTAGTGTATAATATCAAGATTTTAAAAGCTCACTATCACATATTTTCTTAAAGTTATATTTAGTTCTAAAATGTGGTTTTCCACAACAGATTTGTGTCGTGATAAATTATGGGTCTGTCAAAATCAAATGGAGCGGTATCAAAATTGACATATTTAGTTTTTGAGATATTTACTACCATATAATTATAACGACAACATTCTCTTAAAATCTCTAAATCCTTATGCGAATAAGAAAATGCAATGTTGTCTGCGAAAGCTGTAAATCGTTTTTCTGAAAGGTCGTTAATAAAAATCAGGTCAAATATTGCCGATGAGGCTGAGCCCTGAGGAACCCCTTTGAAAATAGTTCTAATTGAACTTTGAACATTTTATAATTGATATATCTTTCCCCTAACCACAAAATAACTTCTGAACCATAGCAAGACATCTCCCCTCAATCCAAATCTTTCCATTTTTGCAATTGGTAGTTCGTGGTCAACCATATCGAATGCCTTCTTGAAATCAATAAAAACCGCAGAAGTTTAGTTTTTGTGTTTTTGCTGTTATAAAGGAACTCCACAAAACTCGTTAGTGCTATTTTGGTTGATTTTTCTTCTGTAAATCCATATTGGTTTGAACTCAAAAAAAAAACATTTAAATTCAAAAACTTTTTTCAACCTTTTTTCCGTAAATTTTAAATATTTACGTTAGACGAAACTGCTAACAATCTTATGCGCCTAAGACGATCTACATTAACATGATTTTATGTAAATTTCTTATAGAAATGAACCAAAGAAGATAGTATTTATCCAATTCCCATGTATAGGTTAGGCTTGTTATTTATTATTATATTGTGAGATCTCAAAACATCGCGGCGCAGATATCCTTTTTCAGACTTTACTGCGGTAACTCGAAACCGTAAGTCTTTTGAAAAAATGTTCAATTTAAATGTTGCTTAAATCAATTCTGCCTTCTCAGATTTTTTATTTTTGATAAAAACTGAGGGAAGGAGATTTCGGAAATGATTTCTTCTAAAAATGGATCCTTTTCTCAACTCTCCTCTTTCAAATGAAACAAAACTCGTCTGAATCCGAGTACGTTTACTATGCAAAACGAGCGAAAAGCCATAAAAAGCAATCATACAACCGAACTTTATACCTTCTACTTTTTTTGATGTCGGTCAAAAATTGGCTGAATTACTTGACTAACATGACGAAACAGGATATTTCTAATCAGTCTCTTAAATTAACAAATTAACAAAGCAAAGAACATCTGATTTATTGAGGCTAATGTATTTTTCTACTTCCTCAAAAGTTTTTTAATTCGCTGATAGTTCTTGAACTATCTGATAACAGTTCCAGGTCTGGAACAATTGAGTAAGTAGTTCTACGCAGTTCAAAAATGATCCGAGTAGTCAGAATTAAAAAATCCCAAAATATTCACAATTGAATTGACATAAAAATTCAACATAATGTCTAAAACTTATATTGATTTATGATTTTAATTATGATGCACCCATAAAAGAGTACGCTGCTTTCGTTAAATGAGCATATATATGTAAATATCACTTAAATAAAATTCATAGATTGGCTATACACTATTTGGATGAGTAGAGTTACTGAATTTTCTTATATTGTTTGAGGTAATTCCCACGTATTCGTGGCAGCCCTGATCAAATAACAGAGGTGAGTTTTGAATCAGCATCGAAACGGAACGGACGTGTCCCCGAGCGATCTGCTTAGCGCGTATTGTGTACATTTCTCTGCGTGAGTGAATTCCATATGTGCTAGTGCCAAAATAACAATAGTATAAATTGGATATTTTGACTATCTGCTCCAGTGAGGGCGTGCTCCCGATATTTTTATTAGTTAAGGAAGATTACAGGAGAGGCTCTGATATTTGTCAGAGTCTTCTCACAACCAAACCACATCATGGGACCTAATGACCATAGTAGTTCTCATGATACAAATCAAAACAATGAGAAAACAACCTCTACCAAAAGTTATTCATCAGCTGTTACACAACAAGTATTTCCATCAAAAGAACAAACAATTGTTTTCAGTGCAATTGAAAACACCCGACTTCAAGATTATTTGATCCCGGTAGGTACTATTATTCATCCAAGAAATATAATTTTTTCGTCTAGATTTTCGAATCAAAGAATATGTATGTACCTCGCAAGTAAGACTGTCGGGGATGATTTCATCAAGAACCATGGAGCGATTCAAGTCAGAGGCCAAATAGTTAAAGCTAGACGCCTTATAACACCAACAGAAAGACGTATCCTTTCAAACGTATGCCCGACTATACCTCATGCCATTCTGGAAAGTGAGAAATTAGGCGTAAAATTGGTATCTCCCTTAACTTTTCTAAGAATAAACTCCTCGGAATCAGAGTATAGCCACATACATAGCTTCAGGCAACAGGTGTATATCAATTCCCAGTCTGATAATATACCTGATTCAATTTTAATCAACTTTGATGATACTTCATACAGAATATTTATATCCCAAGACAATTTCTCATGTTTCACATGTAAAAAACCAGGACACAAGGCCTCTCAATGTAAAGGTCGTGTAGAAGAATCAACCCCAGTAAATAACCAAACATCTGAAACTGAATCAGTCAGCAAACTGAACGAGACATCTGCAGAACGTAATGACAAATCCCCCACACCAACCATTAGCAACTCTGTCAAAAGAACAGTAAACGAAATTCTCACACCTATAGACGAAAATCCTTCGGATAACCCGTTGTTCACAACACCACAATCGATAGGAAAGAGAAGGATTAGATTAAACAAGTCCAACCAAGTTCTACTTCAACCAGCAGAAAAATTCTTAGAAAATCTCAGCCCAGCACCAGTATTAAACTTTCCTCAACTATACAGCCTATTTGATAATATCCAAGGTTCTAAGGATCCTATTAGTATTGTGAAGGATTATACCAATGATCTGCTAGCTTTAGCACAACTTCTCACATCCATCCATCCTCACCTCACCGAAAAAACAATTAAATTAAAAATTAACAAATTAAGAAAAGTACTACTCACCGAAATCGGTACTGTGACAACCGAAAGTGAGAGCGATTCATCACAAGACTGTTAACAGACCTAAATTAGTACTCATTTTCAATATTCGTACATTCAATAATTCAAACAAAATTATTCAGTGGAACCTCAACGGATACTTTCAACGCCTGACTATGTTACAAACTTTAATATCAGAAACCAGACCAGATATAATATGCTTACAAGAAACCCATCTCACCTCTCAACACAATAGCAATTTATCAGGCTTTAATTTCTTTCGTGGAGATAGACACAAAAGCAAGCGGAGGTGTAGCAATACTGGTGAAAAATTCAGTTATGTACGAACCTATACAAATTACCACGAATATGGAAGCAGTAGCGGCAAAAATAATTATTAAGAAAACCATACATATATGCAACATATACCAACCACCAAATGAACATATAAGTGAGAATGCGTTAAAGGATCTGATCGACCAAATTCCAACCCCAAGACTCCTTCTGGGCGACTTCAATTGCCACAATCCCATCTGGGGCTCCAAAGTTATTAGTCCCAGAGGTAGAATGATCGAAAATTTCATCCAAAACTCCCAATTTTATATCCAGAATAACGGAACTAATACTAGATTCCACGCAGCTACAGGAGAATCGTCAGCGATCGATATATCACTATGAGACCCTCGACTAATTCCAGCTTTGACATGGGAAATACTACCCTACACATATGGAAGCGATCACCACCCCATAAAAATATCTAACTTGGCTCAACAAAATTACAACCATGAGCCAATTGCAAAATGGAATCTGAAAGCAGCAAAGTGGGATCTCTTTAAACAAGCAATTGATAAAAGAATGGAAACATTTGAACACCTCAACAACATTGACGATATGCTCGGAAATTTTTCTAAAATTATAATTGAAAGCGCGAAATTATCCATGGGCGGAACCAAACAAACTAAGGGACATAACCCGGTATCATGATGGAATCACGAATGCGAGACATCCATTCGAGCAAGTAAAACAGCTTTCAACCGATACAAAAGACTCAAAAAAGCTAAATCTCGAATCAAATTCAAAAAACTGAAGGCAAAGGCTACCTTAACAATTAATACTTCAAAAAAAGAGTCGAGGAGAAACTACGTATCAAATATTAACAGTTCTACCCCTATGTCCCTTGTCTGGAAGAAAGTCAAGAAAATATCTGGAATAAATCTATATCAGGACATCTCAGCTCTGAAAAAAGAAGGGCGGACAATCACTTGTAAGGTAGACATAACAGAACTACTCGCAGAAACATACGAATCTCATTCGAGTGATTCCCAATATGAAAAAACATTTCGAGTAACTGAAAAAGCGAAAGAACAAGAAGTGATAAATATATCTAAGAATTGCATAGATTCTTTAAACTTACCAATCACTAGACAAGAACTCAACGACTCAATCCTCGACCTGAAAAGCAACTCACCAGGACCTGATGACATTCCCTCTATATTTTTAAAAACCTCCCCGAATCCACCAAACATCAACATTTAGGAATATACAACACTATCTGGTCGAAACATATGTTTCCTGCAATCTGGACAGAAGCTACGATAATTCCAACACTTAATCCTACCAAAGATCGACAGCACCCAGAATCATACAGACCTATCTCGTTAACATGCTCATTGAGTAAATTACTAGATAAAATAAGTAACAAACGCCTACTCTGGATATTAGAAAATAGAAAGTTACTACTCCCCGAGCGAAATGGTTTCCGTCCTCATCGTTCCGCCATCGACAATATTTTAGATTTAGAATGTGATGTACACGAAGCACTTGCTTCCAAACAAAAATGTCTTGCTGTATTCTTTGATATAAAAAGAGCCTTCAACACTGCCTGGAAATATAATATACTAAAAAAATTACAGTTGCTGGGCATAAACGGAAACAACTTGGCATTTATACAAATTTTTTTGAGCAATAGATCCATTCAAGTTAGAGTAAACGACACCCTTGCAAAAAACATACTCAGCAAAACGGAACACCACAGGGATCAATAATTAGTCCAACATTATTTCTTGTAGCAATAAATGATATCCTAAGCAGGCTAAAAAAACCTTTGAAAGCAAGACACTACGCGGATGACCTAGTTGTTTACATAAAAGAAAAAAACATGAGTACAATGGAGTACATAGGAATTTCTGGAAACTCTCGAAAATTGGAGTCATAATACTGGATTTCAGTTTAATGTAGCAAAAACACATGCACTTATTTTCAGTTCAATAAATTGTAATCACATTCCACGACTCCAACTACATCAACGAAACTTAGAATTGAAAACTACAATGAAATTCCTAGGTATGATATTCGATCTGAAACAAACATGGAAAGAACATATATCCAACCTGGTATTTACGGCTAACAAAAGACTAAACCTTGTGAGAACACTAACCAACAAAAATTGGGGATCAGACCAGCAAACATTGCTGTACCTGTACAAAACCCTCATAAGGTCCAAAATTGACTACTTCTCTGTTGCATATGCTTCAGCGAGTAACACAATCTTAAAACATCTTGATACCATCCACAATAATGCAATAAGAATAGCCATAGGCGCCTACAGAACAACACCAGTCCAAAGCGAAGCAGCGGAACTATCACTTCAAATAAGAAGTCAGTTTTTAAGTCTACCATATGCTTCGACAATAGCAGCAAACAAAGATAAACCTTCCTATGGAAACACGTTCACGGATAGATACCAAACACTTTTTACAGTCAAACCGTTCTGCAAAAAACCTTTCTATGAAAGAATCCGAAAGAGCTTAGAAGACCTCAACATAACACTCCCAGATATTTTCCCAGACAACATCGATCACCCACCTCTCTGGACAGTAAACTCTCCGATCATCAACAAAACCCTCACATGTTATGATAAAGCCAATATCTACTCTAACATAATCAGAAATTCCCTTAAGGAAATTCTAACGGTCACGTATAGCGATGCACAAATGATATTTACAGATGCTTCTAAAACAATAGAATGAGTGGGAGCAGCAATAGTAACAACAAATATCACCAACAAATTCAGACTATCCCCTATTAGCTTCATACATACAGCAGAATTATATGCAATACTACAAGCGCTTATATACCTAAATGAAAATTTGACGGATCAGCGAAAATTCGTCATTCTAACAGACTCACTAAGTTCCATACAAACCATACAAAAATTATATACTCAGCATCCCATCGGTCAAATGATAAAGGAACAGCTGGCTCTGCTACAAACAACTGGAAAATCCACGTACTTTATATGGGCACCTTCTCACGTTGAGATCGAAGGAAATGAAGAAGCAGATAAAAGTGCGCGCGAAACGTGTGATAACCTGGAAACTATCAATAAGTGTATATCGTATGATATAAAAACCTTCGTTAACAAACATTAATGAATAAGTGGCAAAGTGAATGGCAATCCAGTCAATCCAAACTACGGACAATCAAACCGGACATCAAACCTATGGTACACACTTCAACCAAAAGGTCAATACAAGTAATCATAACCAGACTTCCGTTAGGTCACACAAGATTAATACATGAACACTTGATCAATCGTAGTGATATCCCGATATGTGAAGTATGCAATGTCCAAATAACTGTGGCACATATGTTAACAAATTGCCCAAAATACCAAAGTCCCACAGAGCTTATCAGTTCTACTAGGCCACTCAATCCATTACCCAAATTTGATAAATTATTTGAAAGACATCTAGTTCGTTATAAATGTACTTTTCCGTTGCTAATCACCGTAATGGTGGATGCAACTTTTTTCTAAATAAAAAAAAATAACAGAGGTATTTGTTTTGCCAACACAAATCGGCTGTCTGTTCTTATTTTATTGGTTAGTGCACGCACAGTATATAGTAAACATACTCCGATTTTGATGATTTTGATTCATTTGAAGGAAGATACTTGAGAAATGGTCTCGTTTTCATAAGAACTCCAATCTGAAAGGGGATAGGTTAGGTTAGGTTACTAGGGCGACTCCATCTCTTTCAGATGTAGTCCACTCGGTGGCCTTAGGCCCATAAGAAAGGGGATGGAGGGGCCAATTTCTCTCGACAACCGAAAAGAGAGGGCGATTTCTTTCGAAAATTGAGACGGCCAAATTGAAGACCAAATTATTTGTAGCAACATTTAAATTGAACATTTGTTTCATAGAGTTACTGTTTCCGAGTTAGAGCAATAGAATTATTATTATTTTTTATTTTTCAGTGCTCTAACAAATAAAATTGGTCCAAGTTTTTGGCAATAATATTTATTACATCTCAGGTTAGTATGGAATGTTTTCATTTTATTTTGAGATTATTTTTGGTCTTCATTATTATTTTTAATTAAAGGATTTTATATTGTTGTTACATTTGTTGTCTTATATGTATAAATATTTTGATAAACCCAGTTTTTTCACTATAAGCAATAATTTGTTCCCGGCTATATAAAAAATAATAGTTCTTTGATATATATACCTATGACTTTGTATTCGCGCAGGAAACCTAGTTTGTATTCGGAGCACGCTTTGAATAAATTGATATGGCAACACTGTTGGACGCAGAATTAATAGAGAACTGAAAATAAATATACTCTTTGGATGCAAGTTAAAGTTTCTCCTTTGATTTTTCACTTTTTAAAAAATCACTAAGACTTTTTAACAATTTTATTTACGGAATAACGTTACAAATAAACACAAGAATAATTTTCTACCAACTGGTTTACAACATTTACCTTAGCTATATTTATAATATAAAATGTACTGACTCAGCTTTAAAGCTGCACGTTATGCATTATAGTTCATTTGTTAGTCCCGTAACTCCTCCCGACGTGGAACGAAACTCCGGTGAAGTTCAGATGATAATGTCTTGGGGTTGGTCTTCTCTTTTCTTACAATATTTTTGACAAATAAATTTTGCAATGAAATACATAGTAACAAAAGTGGCAATTATATAAAGCAATATAGTCCACACACTAACACTATTTAAGTCCACTGGTTTATTATGAAAGTTTTTGATTCGTTGATTTTGTATTTCCAGAGCGGTTCTCACATTTCTCATCGCATCTAAGTTTAGGTGGTCGATGTTAAGAGGTTTCATTCCTTCTTGTTCCTCTTTGTCTGTCTGTTTATCTGTAGCGAAGCTGGTTTTTGGTAATTGAAATTTCTATAGTTTGTTCTTGTTGGTTTCCGGTTCTTTATCAATATTTGATTCAGATGGATTTCGCATGGTGGGTTGATATCTAACAGACATGTGCCTTGGAGTATGATTTTTTCTTCGGATTGATGGCAATACTGTTGTGCTATTGTTTTCCTTGGAACGACAACAATCCATTTTTCTTCTTCTATTTTCCTGGCTTGAATTGATGTTACTTCAATTGGGATTTCTGTACAATTTATAATCGTTTTTGCATATTGCAACATTTGAATTTCACAGGGTACATTTTCGTTAATAAAGATGGGGCTGACACTGTGGCATATGTGTTGGTCAGATGAAATTTCTTGGCATCTGGTATTCAGGAAGACGTATTTGTGCTCATTAAGGATAAGGAAATTTGCTCTCGGTATGATAGTTTTAAAATGATTAGATTGTGGGACAGGTAAGGGATGGAGGTGGTAGTAATTATAGTTTTCTAGTTCCATTAAAGGAATTTCTACTATGAATACGACTTGGTTTCCTTTGCTATAACTTTTGATATTCAGTATTTTTTCGTAATTTAGTATATTTTCGAGCTTTGAAAAAGATATTGATATTTCTATGTTTTATAGGATTTCGGATATATCTCTAAGTAATGATAATATTTGTGTGAGAAATGTCTGCATAGCAAAATGTTCGTTTTTGTGAAGATTTGAAAGTTGCATATAGGTTAATGTTTTTTCTATTTGCAGTAAATGTGACTGTATTGAAATTTCATTCTTCGTTATATTTCTAGTTATATCTTCAAAATTGTTGACTGTTTGATTGAGAATAGTAATTTGTTCTTGAACTAGCATTTTCATCTTTCCTTGGTTTTTGAAAAGAATGTTAATCGCTTCATCATATTTTACAGCATCTTCTTGATCTAAGTTCCCAGTGAAAACTTTGATAAGACTACCTAAACCGTTTATCGAGCCTCTTCTTTTTCTAGAATTTAATAGAGGGTTTATTTGCAGCATCTGATTATGTACTTTGCTTTGCAGAGATGTAATCAAATTACAGAAATTATAGAAATCTTCCGAAAGTTCTTTGGAATTTTCTATTTTTAATTTGAACCCATCAAATAGTTCGCTTATATAGGTGAAATGTTTTAAAATAATTGAAATATCGAAAACATGAATGAAAGACCAATTATCTATAGCATTTTGAGCATTACCGATTTTGAAAGGGAGAAGACCTGATTTTCGTTCAATTCATGAAATTCGGGATATGCGAATTCAGTTCCTAATCCTCCGCAGTGGGTGAAGATCCTGAAATCACATTTGGGGGTTTCAATTCTTTCATATGGATTATTTGAATTTTATTGTTCTTTTTATTTTTCACTTTTACTTTATGATGTTCTAATATTTCAAGAATTTCGTACGGACCTAAAAATTTGTTTTCACGTTTGTTCCGTCTGTTGTTGTATTTATAAACTGTTTGACCTACTTGAAATTCAGTTTGTTCTGAGCCTCTATAATTTCGTTTTTCAATAACTTTTTCTTTCTTCTCAATATTTTTTTTAGAAATATTTTGATATAAATGTTTCATCTTATTTCGGTGTGTTGCTACATAATCTGAATAAAATGATGTTTGAATTAATTCTGATGGATCGCGAGATTCTGTATGACCAAAAGTCAGTTCGTATGGGGAATAGTTAGTGGCTGAATGGTAACTACTATTGTAGGCTATAATTGCATAATTCATAAGTTCGGAGATGGTATCTTTTGGATATTTCTGTCTAAGAATTCTGAGATGTTCTATTAAGCTAGAGTGGAGTCTTTCGATAGGAGCATTGGATTCATGATGAAGTGGTGTTGTGAAATGAATATTAATTTTGTGTGATTTGAGTAATTCTTGAACAATTTCATTTTTAAATTCAGTACCATTATCGAATATTATTTCTTCTGGCAAACCGTAATATGAAAAATATTGAACTAGACTTTTACAAATTTCTATAGAAGTTTTTCCTTGAATCTTTATGGCTTGACCTAATTTTGAGAAGGCGTCAATTATTGTAAGGAAGTTCTGATTGTCAAATTTGAATACATCTGCGTGAAGTTGTTGAAAAGGTCTACCTACACTCTTTGTTAGATTTAATGGTACATATGCAGTTCTTCTTGAATATTTAGACGTCTGGCAGATTTCGCAATCGTTGATATATTTGGCGATATCTTTTTTCATAGAAGGCCAATAATAATTTTTCTTGATTTTTTCCAACGTTTCGTTAATTCCTCTGTGATTGCATTTACCTTCATGTTGATGTTTCATTATTAATATCTTTTCCTCGTTATCCTTAATAGAATTTACTAATTTCGTACATTTTACTAGTTTTAATAGATTGCCGTTGAAGTTTTGGATGAATATTTTATTGAAATCTATATAGAGTGTCTCGTCATTAGAATACATATAATATGTTCTATCGGCTGTAGTACAACAACGAAGAAAGTCCATGATAGCATCATCTGATTTTGGAATTTTCACATGTAATATTTTGTGTTTTTCGAATTGTTCTTCTCTAATATCTATTTTGTTATGTGGGTTTTTTGTGATCATAATTTGTAGGGGTTTGTTATTAATTATTTCATCGAGTATTGGGATACCATCGTTAATATTATCATTTACATCAATTGAATGTGCAGTTTCTGTGCTTTCATCTGTCTGTGCTATTTCAATATCGCTTATTTCTTGGTTAGGTGGTTTTAACTGGATGTTTTGTATAATTTTGATTTTTTTATTTTTGCATCTACTTGTTGATGGTTCTGAGTTAATTTTGTTGAATTCTTTCAAGATTTCTTGCTTAATTTCTTCTATCTCTTCTATTTTTTGCTCGGATGGATCTAAATTAATTTTTTCTAGAAAGTCTGTAATTTCTTGATTAATATCTCCTGGGTTATTATGTGTACTCCTTGTTTCAATAGCATTGATCTTAACTCTTGATAACGCATCAGCATTGGTATTTTGGCTTCCTTTTTTATAAATGATCTCATAATCAAATTTCTCCAATTTCAAACGCCATCTTCTAAGTTTACTATTAGGTTCTTTCAAGTTAAAAAGCCAAACTAAGTGTCTGTGATCAGTGTAAATCTTGAATTTTCTTCCGAATAGATATGGTCTGAAATGTTTACAGGCCCATACAATTGCTAATAACTCTTTTTCAATAGTTGAATAACGGTGTTCGGTATTATTTAGAGTTCTACTTGCATATGCGATGGGTTTGTCATTTGGTACAATTCCTAGGCTTAAGACGCTTCCAACAGCTTGATCTGATGCATCTGTTGTCAATATAAAGGGTTTCTCAAAATCCGGATAAGTTAAAATAGGAGCATTTAATAGAAGTTTCTTACAATGTTCAAATGATTCAATAAATTCTGATGTATGTTCTATTTTCGATTCTTTTTTCAAACACCTGGTCATCGGTCTTGTAATTTTCGCGAAGTCTTTGATAAATCTGCGGTAGTAATCAATCACTCCAAGAAATGACTTAATTTCTTTTCGGGTCTTCGGAATTGGAAAGTTCTTAACTGCTGAAATTTTGTCAGGGTTCGGTTTAACTCATTTGGGTGTTATGATGTGACCCAAATATTGAACTTCTTTTCTCAAGAATTCGGATTTGTCCATTTGAATTTTGAAGTTTGAATCACGAATTCTTTTGAAAACTTGTCGTAATCTTTCGATGTGTTCTTGTGAAGAGGTACTATATATTACAATGTCATCAAGGTACACAAGACAAATTTCATTTTGAAGTCCTCGTAATATGTTATCCATCACCCTTTGGAATGTTCGAGGTGAATTCTTCAAGCCAAAAGGAAGTCTTCGAAATTCGAAGTGCCCGTTCTCAGTAGAAAAAGCTGTCTTCGGAATGTCTTTGGGTTCCATCTCTATCTGATGAAATCCACTTGCTAAATCGATTGTAGAGAAATATTGGCTTCTTCCTAATTTATCTAAGATGTCGATGATATTTGGCAATGGGTATTGATCACTTACAGTTTTCTCGTTCAGTTTGCGATAATCGATTACAACTCTCCATTTCCTTTTTCCGGATGCGTCCAGTTTCTTCGGTACGATCCATATTGGACTGGAGTAAGGGCTTGTTGAGTGCTGAATTATTCCTTGATCTAGCATTTTATTTATCTGATCTCTTACTTCGTTTCTGTGGATTTCGGGATAACGGTAGTTCTTATTGAAAATAGGTGTTTCATCGGTTAAATTTATTTCGTGTTTGATTTTGTTTGTGAATGTTAATAGTATTTTCTCACTGTGGAAAATATCTCTGAATTCGAAACATAATTTCTTGATAGCGTCTGACTCTTCTTTATTGCAATGATCAAGTCGAAGATTATTTAAATTTTCTTTGAGTATTTTATCTTCAACAGATTTATGTATAGTAGGTGTATCTATGTTTAATTTCTCACAAAAATTGAGTTCTATTGGATTTATAGGTTCAATTTCTAAAGGTTCGAATATTATGAGATCAACTGGATTATCGTTAATATTCAAAATTGTTGTTATTGCGTAATTATCTATAACATTTACTAATGCTTCAGGCATTTCTAAGTTTCCTTGTAAAATATTATGCTTCAGAATTCCTAAGCCTTTATTTAGCTTTACAGGTATTTTTATTACTTTTTCTAATCTAGGTTCTAAATGTATTCTATAATCATTAAATTTCTTATGAGTGACGGGTTCATGATCATTAGTTTCGTTAATTATTGGAATCTTAGCGTAAGGTGTTACAATACATTTATTTTTAAGATCTATATTGGCTTGCAATTTATTCAATATATCTGCACCAATTAATCCATTGTATTTCTGAGAGAAATTAAAAAGGTAAAATTTGTGAAAATCTTTGACATTAAAAATGTTAAATGCTGGGATTACTGCAATTTCGTTGTGGGATGTTATACCATGTGCAGTTTGAATATTAAAATTTTCGAATTGTATATATTCAGTAAAGAAATAATTTGTTAAATCCGGATGAATTAAACTCTTTGAACTTCCAGTATCTATGAGAAAGTTAGCATTTAATTCTGGAATTTCTATGTATGGTAAATCAGCACGTATATGATTCATTTGAATTAATGTCATTCCTGTTGGATATTTTCATGAGCTAATTGAAAATTTTCCTCTCCAGAAACAGTCGGATAAAATTGTTCATAATCATAAAAGTCTGGGTAAGCATTTTCTTGAAACGTATATGTATCATTTACAACATTTTCTTGTGTTTCTACAACTTCATTAGAATTTGCTTTGGTTGAATAATTGTTATCTTCTATACTGCCGGCGCCAATCTCATGATTATGTAGTTTCGCATTACTTTGTTGGATATGAGGTCTTATATTACCAGACGACGTGTCCATGGGTTGGGGATAAACGTTTCTCTTTGAATTTGTGCTAGAGTTTTAAAAATTCTTAGAATGGAAATTTGGTATGATATTACGAGGGGTCTGAGAGAAATTCGTTGGAGGTGAATAAATTGGATGTAAATTTGGTTCATATAGATTTGCTTGATGGAAGTTTGGTTGATATAAATTTGGTTGTGAAAAATTTGGTTGTGAGAATCTTGGTGGTTGGGAATTAAATGAGTTTAGTGGACGCATATTCATTGGCTGAGAAGGATATGGTCTCTGAGAAAAAGAATTTGAAAAATGAGGTGGCATCGATTGGAATGTACGTGTTGGTCGGATAAATTGCGAACTTGATTGATTTGTAAATGGACGTACAATCGTTTCAGGTTTTGAATAATTAGCGTTAATTTGCGGTTGAGATTTATAGTTCGTAGTTTGTAAATTTTGATTGCTGCCTGTACTGAAATATACAAAGTTTTCTTCTTCTGTACAATGTGCGAGAGCTTGTTCTAAAGAAGTGGGATTTCGTAATCTGATTACAAGATGCATATTATATGGTAATCCATAAATAAAAGTTTTCAATGCAAAGTCGTCATAATGTTTAATTTTTATTTGTTTTTCGATAGCATCTGTTATGGTCGAATTCAATTTAGAAAATAGAAGACTCCTTGCATCTAGTATTCTCATTCCAAATTGAATAGGATTTTCATTTATAAGAGGTTTCATATGTATTAAGTCCTGTATTGAACAATCAATACTTCTTTGATCAGAGAAAGTTAGTGTCAGAGCATCTTTTATTAGAGCCCAAGTATTTAGTTCTGATCGTGAGCCGATTAGGTCTGCTGCACGATTTCTTAACTTACTTAATATAGTGTCAAATAGACAAATGTTAATCGGATCATTCGGATTTGAATTATTCTGGAATGCTTTAATGAAATTTTCACAAGAACTTATAAATCTAAATAGCTGTTTTGGGTTACCATCGAAAGGTGGTATATTATCTGCTTGATATTTCAATAGAGCAACATTTACTGTTTCTGGCATTGTTGAAGTTATTTTAATTTCTCTTTTTCTTGCTAAACTGATTTGATTGAGTTGTTCAATTAATTCGTCGTATTCAGAATCAGACATAAAATTATAATACTATATATAGGAACTAGAAATCTAATATATTTAAATTTTGGAAATCATATATATAGGAATTTTCTGGATAAGTAATATTAGGAAATGAGCACTTACATCAATATAATCGTTAGCTGCATGTTGATTCTTTTTCTGTTTTTCTTCTTACACTATTTCTTACTGCTACTCCCAATAGGTGGTTATCTGCTATAGATGCACCCTGGATTAAATCTATTCTTACTGCTAGGCCCAATAGGTGGATATCTGCGATAGATGCACCCTGGATGAGTTGGATGTGTAGATTTGTAGGTTTTTCCTTTGATTCCAGCTGGTAAATCGTTGAGACGAACCAGATTTCGGGGTAAATTCACGATGAGATACACCAAACACTGTCCTAGCTGAATCCTACTGACTGCGCCAGTTAAAGTTTCTCCTTTGATTTTTCACTTTTTAAAAAATCACTAAGACTTTTTAACAATTTTATTTACGGAATAACCTTACAAATTAACACAAGAATAATTTTCTACCAACTGGTTTACAACATTTACCTTAGCTATATTTATAATATAAAATGTACTGACTCAGCTTTAAAGCTGCACGATATGCATTATAGTTCATTTGTTAGTCCCGTAACTCGCACTTTCCAGCATGAGATAAAAATAAATATACAATGGATTCAGCAATGATAGGATTGTGAAAGAAATCACGAAAGATAGGGGAATGAAAGCAAAATGAATATTTTTAATATCTCTGAAATGAACATTTTAAATAGCTCACCTCACTCAAAATTTTGTGCTCTTTGATATATTTCAATCAGATTTAGTCTATCTCGCTTCTTTCTAGGGGACGCAATATGCAAGGTATATATATATATATATATATATATATATATATATATATATATATATATATATATATGTGTGTGTGTAATCTGTCGAACTGACACCGTAAATTGAATATACATATATTGTCGTTCACGCACCCGGATTTATTGTTCTATCAAATGACTTTGTGGCACCTATATATAATCATATCCATATATACTATCTGACTCATTATATAATATAACTTTTGAATAGTATTAAATAAAAGAATTTCTCATATGTGCTTACAGGCACCATTACATATAAACGCACATTTTAATATTTTCATTCTGTTTGAAAATTTGAGAAATATTGCTGGTCCCTTGTAATATAATAGTAAGGTTCAGAATAATAAAAAAATAGAATTCACTTGACAGTAACTTGAATATACCTAAGTATACCAAACGACGCAAATACTCACCTGCGATTATTCAATTCTTTTATTACTTTTAGATATTGGACTCAAAGTAGATTGGGAATAAGTCCATAGTTATATGGGCATGACCCCTCAGCTCGTGTGAAAATAGGATATAGAAATAAAAATCAACATATACTTCAACTACATGTATATTAAATAATAGATTTAATTGAATGGAACACTGAAAATTAAATACAAATTCAAACATTTTCTTAATAATAGAATATTAAACATTTTTTTTCTTCAAATGCTGAATTTTACTTTTAATTTGGCTAGTAGTTCTCAAACATCTATTTGTTTCCAAGAAGCAATTTATACTTTCACTTGATGGATATGTTGAATCCGGTGTTAAATATTTTTTCAAATGTTTTTTGATTAAGTTCAATTCCTCTGTTGACCAAGCTTTCTTTCCTTTTGGTTTCAATGGTTTCTTATCTTTCATTGAGGTAATTGTTATTTCTTCCGATGTCTCAGACTGTTTTGATTTAGCTAAATATCACATAAATATGTAGATAATGATAAAACTAAAATTTATTAGTATAATAAAACATGGGTTAAATAAACTAAATGGAGTGGACGAAAGTATGCAACCTTAAGAACTAGATAAAAATTATTTGGGGTTTAGTAGAACAGAATATGTAATTTTGGAAAGCCACACAAATATTCCGTTTTTGATAAATTTGGAAAAGTATCCCGACCTTCATTTATTGTGTATTCTGTATTTTTTATAAACAAAACAAGCTCCAAGACATTTACGCTTTACCCCCTCTTACTGAGAAAACTCAGAGTAATTGCGCGGATAATATTCTTTATATAGTATTTGTGTTACCTATTTAATTATTATAAAATATCGTAGATATATATTTTCTTAAAACCAACTGAAATAATCTATGTGAAACATACCGGAATAAGGAATTGAAAATGTAAAGTTGTTCTTCCCTGGGCATGAATCCTTGTCTGATGAACTTTCAGACATTTCAGATTTCCCCATCTCGACGTCAATTTCGTCCAATCTTTTATTTTTGCAAAGGTTGAGTTCTCCTTTTTCCAGTTTTAATAGAATTTTCGATACCTTCGCTATCATCATAACGTCTTTAGGCAGCCTATAAAACTCTTTATGTGTTTTCTCAGTATGTCCAAGGAATGCGGCTAATTGGCTGATTTCGTTATCTCGCATATCCATAATTTGCATCATAGTTGCAATGTGTTTTCTCAGACGGGAACTTCTGATCAAGTGGGGTTCCCTAGCCCCACACTCCTTAGAATATTTACGTTGGATATAACATCCATTTATCCATTCTTCAGTGGAAGGCTTTGGAAAGAAATATTTATTCTTTTGGCTGATATATTTATATCGGTGAGTTACTAGGCAATCCACCAACTCTTGAACATCTCTTGGTATAAGTACCAATTGTTGCTTGGACCCTTTTCCAATGGTATTTATTTTTTTATAATATTTAGTCAACATCTTTTCTGTGGGACTCAGTGATAGCAATACTTCATCTTTTTGGTCTATATTAATTTGATTGGTTACATCGGAAAGCTCTATAAATTGGATATCACCTACTCGTTTTCTGTTGTGAAGCAAAAGTAACATAAATGTAACCTCAACCAAAATCGAATATTGAAGTGGATTGCAGTCGACAGCCAAAACTGATAGTGCCGTTCTTGCCTTTTCCAAGCAGTATTGTCTTAATTTCATAATGTCTTCAGTCAAAGGAAGTAATGTTTTTGTATGATTTCTGGATTTTTTTATGTTTAAATCTTTCAATGCTAGACTCCCTATCAAACGGACCCAATTCTTCTCTATTATATCCCTCAATAGTTTTAGTTCACTCAAAATAATTTCTGAATTTTCTAGAGATTTTCTGTGTATAATGCTATCTTTTTTACACACTAAGAAAATGGCAATGTCTATTAAATCTTTTAAAGTTTTTCCTTAATGTAAGGCATATGATGGAGCTCCATATGACCTCTCCTCTCTTGAATATTTGCTTGCCGTTTTTACAGCTTCTACAAGGTAGTCAATATATTCAGGTTTAAGAATATCTAAAAATAATTTAATTTATGAAATATTAATGCTATAGAATTAGAAAGATGTGATAACTCTAGCTATGGGTATTTAAAGCGAGTTCTTGAAGCCTCAATGTGTTCCAACTTTAATGTAATTTTCTTTAATCGCATGTTCATAATACCTACCAATAATAGTGAGAGTAGCATCAGATGTATTTGGTATTATATTTCTAGCTTCAAGTAAGAAACGAGCACACTCTCGCATTTTGTTTCTGGCAACTGTTGTTCGTTTAATTGTATTTTTATTAGTTTCTAATAATTGTATGCCGTACTCTAGAATAAGTGGATCGGATACAACCACTTTTCCGATATCATCATACCTAGGATTTAAATATTACCTAATATTCACAACTACAATATATACAAAAATTTCACTTGAAAGTTATTTTTTCTTTAATTCACCATATTCTTGATGAATATATAAAACGTACCTTAATTTTCTTAACAGTTCTCTTCGCAGAGGGTTATCTTTAATATATTTTTGGTACTCCGAATCCAACGAAAGAATAAAAGATTCTATTTTTGGATTAGCCTCATCGTTAGTTTTAGGAATAAAACAAACCTTAGAATGTCTAACTATATAGGTATTTCTAAAGTACCCCTTACATTTCGAACAAATACTATAATTTTGGTCATTCAAATTCTCACTCAAAATTTGCGATCGTTTCTTAGGAATAATTGAACCATTTCGTTTTTTAAGAATTAGGTTTCCTTTATTTCTAATCGCCATGAGAATTTCTTTGCGCTTTTTGGAATCTACAAATTAAAATTTATTAGCACTTTAATTGAATCCATTGAACTTTCATGTATACACAGACTGACTTACTATTTTCCTCAAGTAGTATTCCCACAGTTTTCTTGTCCTTATGTCTTTGTTGTAAATGTCTGGAAAAGTGTTTTGATACCACAAGTGATTCACAGTACGTGCAATAAGTTTTTTTGTAAATTGTCTTATTGGGGTTAACAAGTTTTTTTTTCGTTATAGGTTTCTCTACAGTATTATTACAAATACTTTGGGCTATGTCAGCTCCATCTATATCAGAATCTGTACTTGACGGTTCCCAATCGGAATCATCGTCAGATTGATCTTCTTCATCTCCATCGTAATTCATAGTTTCTACAATAGCACCTATCAATTTATGACTCTAATTGTTAAATATCTATTCGAATTATTACTATTTTTGCCTTCAAATTTATTAATTTTATTTGTTGGATTAAGCATATTATTTTTATCAACCTTCACTGCTTCCAAAATCGTCAATATGGGTTTAGTTATATTTGAATTCGAGGTGCAGACAGAGTGACATCCATCTGCTATATCCTCAGTTAATATTTTTACTGGCTTTATAGGTTGCAGAGGTTCATTAATATCTTAAAATATATATCATGATTAGGGATTCAATTTAATTATTTCACAATATTTGTGTTATATTTGGAAAACATGCAATTTTCATTCAATAATCTATTCTTTTCCGAAAGTTGATAATCAAATACATCTAAAAATTATTTGGAGCAGATATGTTTCAGAAGTTTGTCTTTTCTATCTTTTCTAAGTAAAATGTATTTAAAATGTTTACTAAAATATTTTTTCCAAGATCGAATCATTAAGAGACTAAGTTTCAATAACATTTTATAAAACTTTTCATTTTAGAACAAGGGATATATTACCATAATGCATAAATCCATTATCTTCAGGTTGTTCTGTTTGTTGCAACCAGTTTTTTATATCATTGTTTATATTTCTAAATGTTGGTTCTTTATTCTGAAAAATATAATTCTTCTATATCCAAACTACCTTAAATAATATTTCGGAGAGTAATTGGGCTTGACTGTTATTTCTTTTAATATTATAAACCATAAACAGATATAAAAGATTTAACAATCTCACCTCAAATGTAGCACTAGTAGTATCTACATCAGCTTCATATTCCGATTCTGGGCTTGAGAAACAAGTGTCATCTGTATGTAGAATTATACTGATTAGGTACGGTATCAAAAGACAAACAGAATAATACAATTTAATGAATTTTAGTCTATCTACTTCGATTTGAGATGGTTTTTTCAATGAGAATCAGTCATCAGTTGCTATTCTGTAATAACTGCAAGCTGCTTAGCTATCTTTGTTTAAATTCTATACATAAGATTTCCTTCTTACGATATCTCAGTGTGTATCTACGTACAGAAGCAGTCCAGTACTTCACATTATGTTGAAATTAAAATAAGTTTTTATTGCACCAGATTCTTCAAATTCTAATAATGTTTTGATGACAATTCCACATTGAAAAAAACATAATATCTACCTTTTTATTTATTTCTTTGAGAAGTTAAAAAATTGATTCGCTAAGGCGATTTGAGATAACTAATTGGTATATAACTGAGAAGGATATTTCACGTAATTAATTTATATCAATTTCTCATATATTATTGTTGTTATGATCTTTCCTACATATTACTGAATCATCTAAATATTACTTAATTGATTCACTGTAACAAAATACTCAAAATCAACAATTTACTTTGCGTATGGTTGTTATGTAATCAGGGAATCGTTAAAAGATATCTGGGTTATAGAGTATGAAAAAGATATTAAGAATTGATTTTAAAATTTAGAATCAATACAATAATAATCATCTACCAATAATTCTTTTCATACATAAGTTTTCAATTTTAAGTTATTTTGAAGCAATATGGAGCACAGGATGGAGGAACTAGCAATGGCACGTCAATCAAATGTAAGAAAGACATCCATTAGTACATGATATATTAAACCCTCAAATGCATGACTAATAATAAAAAGACAAAAAAAAAACAAACATAACATCAGGATTGTTCAAACTTACTTGGGTACTTAAGTGCTCTATCTAATATTTTAGCAGTCCTCGATGAGACCCTCAGGTTTTTTGTTGTGCCTAGATAGACACTTATTTTATTTTCATTAAAATAAAATAAAAAGAGGAGAAATACTTACGGTGATCCTCAGATTTGTTATTACTCATCATTAAACGTTGAGAAACTATGATTGTAAAACACTTGATGAATAAGCGAGTGTGCCACTACGAAGTTATAACACGAGAATACTCTTTGATATGGCGCGAAATTTTAGCTAACGGTCAACAAATTATAAGGTGCCACTCCGTCACATTTTAAAAACCGCGAACTACAGACCCCAGCGCGCTCTGGATAAATATGGCTATACTAAAATATACAAATGATTGAAAAATAGTCGAAGAGGCACCTTCCCAGAATGACGTCAATAGTTCAGTATTATTGTAAGGGACTCGAAAACAGAAGAATACGTAGTGGCACCATAAAATGGTGCCTCAACGTAAATATAGGTGTCACAACGTCTATATAAGCCCGGATTTGGTGCCAGTTGGTCGGAATATATATATATATATATATATATATATATATATATATATATATATATATATATATATATATATATATATATATATATATTGGAAATTCTCTTGAGTATATAGTTCGTTAAACTACCTACTTTCTGTTTCGGTAGCTAGAATTTTTGTTTCATTGTAATTGAACTCGTGATTAGTGGCTTTTTTGTGTTATTCAAAGCGGTTGCACAGTATTTTGTGTATTTGTGACTAGTGATGCTGCGAGACTGGTCTTGGTCTTGCAGTCTTGGTCTTGGTCTTGCGAAATTGCAAGACCAAGACCGAGACCAAGACCGTCCATGCAAGACCAAGACCCAAGACCAATACCAATACTGGGATGCAAGACCAATACCAAGACTAACCTGGTCTTGGTCTTGGTCTTGCTGCAAGACTTGCGAGACTTGCAAGACTCTTGCAGTTCCGTAACCAAACAACAAATTGGTAGGAAACATATTTTTTTACTCGATGATTAGATAAGAAATGCTAGTAAATAACCTAATTGATTTAATCTCTGAGCTCCCTTATTATCGATCTTTATTTTACAGATACTAAAAATATTGAATTAAAAGTTCATTTTAGTCTTTTAGGATTTGCCCGGATTTCAAAAAATTCTGAAATACTCTATACAGTAATTTCAACCCTTCTAGGATTTCCCTTAACGAGCTGTTTTCAAAGAATCCCGACAGTTCGTAGCCAGTAGAAGGTAAACTACACGGTTTTTTATTTTTATTATTTTTTCTATCGCGCAGAATGTTTTAAGCAAACGTTACAAATCATCTATAAATCTGATATCTTTTTGATGACATTTATCCAGAAGCCACATTTGGATATTTTTGAAATTTTAGGTTGCCTTTATTTTGAAACTATTTTTTTCGATCATGCTTATTTACTAACTCAGCTGACATATTCACAAGACTGATTTTTGAAATAGATACCTAGTTTTATAAATGCGCGTATTAACAAATCTCTACCTGTTTTTAATTTTCTTTTTTTTTGGAAAAAGTTGAAGTTAGTTTTATAAACCAGATATACTTTTAATCGCTTTCACTCAATATCCACTCTGAGAGATTATTTCTATTTTATCAAAGAAAATGGTACAAAACCGTTGTAGAATGAGCGAGAGAATGAGTTATGAAATAGAAGTTTGTATTATGAAAATGAGTGCTCAGTTGCGACGGATGATACCAAGAAAGCACAAGCAGACTATGTGAATGGTGATTATTAATTTATGAACTTTATTAATTAATTACGCATCCACTTGCCATAACTTAATTCTACGCACCTAGTTTTATTCTCATTACTTATTCTAAATTGGTTTGGTACCATAACAAACCAGGCCTTTTTGTTCTGTACAATGACAATTTTTTTATACGGTCGATATTTATTCATTTCGAATGATAATATAATTAGGTACAGGCAATCTTATAGATTATATTACATACTTCCCATACATATTGCAGGGTTCTTCTTCATTTGAATTAATTAATTACAGTTTAAAATTTTCACACTTATAAGAAGATGAAATTTTTTGCAAGAGTCTTGCGAAGTCTTGCAAGTCTTGCAGCAAGACCAAGACCAATACCAAGACCGTATATGCAAGACCAAGACCCAAGACCAAGACTAAGGATTTGATGCAAGACCAAGACCAATACCAAGGGTGCAAGACCAAGACCAATACCAAGACCATATCGGTCTTGGTCTTGGTCTTGCTTTGCGCATCACTATTTGTGACTTTTTATTCTGTTTTCTAAGTATTGTAATGTTTCACCTATATATACTTTGTCACAGTTTACTTCATTGCAAGGGATTTCGTATAAAACGTGGGTTTTTTCTCTTTAGGGTTGAAAGTTTTTAATTTGGAATATATTTTTTCTTAGAATATTAAAACGTTTATGTTCTATACTAATCATGTAGGGTCTCATCGATCTTTCTATTTTTTCTGACAGTCCTTCAATGTAGGAAAGTCCAATGCGTTGAAATTTCTGATTTGTATTTTTAGGTCTAGTGTGGTTGTAATACTTGTTGATTCTTTCTGTAAAAATACTGCTTATGAGTCTTTTTGGATAGTTGTTATCTAGTAATGCTTGCTTAGCTTTCTTTATTGCCATTGGTCTATATTCTGGATCTGAGAGAGTGATAGATCTATCAGCCAGTCCAATTATCACTGATTTCTTTTGGCAGGGAGGATGATGGGATTTATAGTTTAAATATCTGCCCGACCATGTTTTCTTTGTATACCATTCTGTTTTTATCGTGCCGAGGGTTCTGTGTAATGTTATATCTAAAAAGTTTATGCGATTATCATTCTATAGCTCTATTGTAAATTTTAACTTGGGATGGTACGCGTTAAACATGTTTTTGATGTATTCAGTTTGTCCTTTCGGTACGATTAGAATACAATCGTCAACGTATCTCCGATATAGTGGTAGTGCAAATTTTAGTTTTGGAATGGTAGTGAATTCAAGATCTTCTAATACTAGTTGAGCAATGACACTTTATATAGAGGCTCCCATGGCACAGCCTTCTATTTGCTTGTAGAATTTTTCATTATATTGGAAATATGTTGAATTTAAAGTGTATTCCAAAGCTGTAAGAAATTCGTTTTGAGGAAGTGTTGTATAATTTTTAATGTTATTCCATTTCTTTTTGATTATATTTTGCGCTAACTGTATTGGTATATTAGTGTACAGTGAGACAACATCGAATGACATAAGGATATGGTCCTCTGGAATTGTAACTTCTTTTAATTCGGATTTAAAATGGAAAGAATCTTTCACAAAATAAGAATTTTTTCCTACACAATTACTGAGGATATTTGCGAGAAATTTGGATAATTTTTCGAATCGTGACTTAATACATGATATAATTGGTCTGAGGGGAACGTTTTCTTTATGTAATTTTGGCAGCCCGTATATTTTTGGTGGAAGAGCATTTTTTATTTTTAAAGATGAAGCTATGTTTTTTGTAATGTATTTTTGTTCCTCCCACTGTTTTATTAAATTGTTATTTTTAGTCTGAAGAATGTTGGTAGGGTTATTTTTTATTCTTTGTATGTGTTTTGGTCTTGTATCAATTCACAAATTTTCGCATCATATTGATTTGAGTACATGATAACTATTTTATTAGTTTTGTCAGGCTGTACGAGTTTGACGTCGTGTTCTCTTATAAAACTTTGTGTCTCCTTCATTTTACGTAGGAATATCTTCTGTTCATATTTTAGGGGTTCATTTTTATTTTTAAAATTGGTTATAATATTAAAAATGTTAGATCTGAGGTCATTCTTTTCTTGTTCGTGTAGATGTGTTGTGTTAGTTTCAACAGATGCTAGAATATCGTGAATGGGGGTTTGATCTCTAGTTTTCTTTGTTGCATAAATTGGCCTTAATGCTAGCACTTCTTTAACATTTTCCGGTATAGAAACATTAGTTCTATTTTCTAACCACTCTGATTTATATTTTACTTTATATTTTGTATTACCTAATAATTTGTTAAATTTACTTATTTGTTTATTTTTTGTGTTATTGAAAAGAGTTTCATTTTTTCTAGATTCTACATTCAGAAAATTAGTGAAAATATCATTAGCTAATATGTTTTTCAAAGATTGCTTGGTATTTTCGATTGATTTTTCGAGGAATTTTATGTATTTTGCATTGTCCGTTATAAGTAATCTTAAGGTTTGCTGTTTGAATTTCATTACAATTATCTGTTCGAATTTGTGTTTGAGGCTTACATCAATTGGTGCAATATGTGTGAGATTCATATCAAGAAATTTCGGAAATATACACTGGTCTTTGCATCGTAAGAGGAAAATTCTTCTGTTCGATTGATGTATTAGTTTCTTCGATATCTTGGAATAGGTTTTCATCAGCTTTACTGTGGGGTAGCCATATCTTCTATTTATTGACTTGTAAAATTTCCGAAATTTCTTGATATGAATCTCACACATATTGCAAACCTCAAACACAAATTCGAACAGGTAATTGTAATGAAATTCAAACAGCAAACCTTAAGATTACTTATAACTGACAATGCAAAATACATAAAATTCCTCGAAAAATCAATCAAAAATACCAAGCAATCTTTGAAAAACATATTAGCTAATGATATTTTCACTAATTTTATGAATGTAGAAACTAGAAAAAAAAGCTATTTTCAATAACACAAAAAATAAACAAATAAGTAAATTTAACAAATTATTAGGTAATACAAAATATAAAGTAAAATATTAATCAGAGTGGTTAGAAAATAGAACTAATGTTTCTATACCGGAAAATGTTAAAGAAGTGCTAGCATTAGGGCCGAATTATGCAACAAAGACAACTAGAGATCAAACCCCCATTCACGATATTCTAGCATCTGTTGAAACTAACACAACACATCTACACGAACAAGAAAAGAATGAGCTCAGATCTAACATTTGTAATATTAAAACCAATTTTAAAAATAAAAATGAACCCCTAAAATATGAACAGAAGATATTCCTACGTAAAATAAAGGAGACACAAAGTTTTATAAGAAAACACGACGTCAAAGTCGTACAGCCTGACAAAACTAATAAAACAGTTATCATGTACTCAAATGAATATGATGCGAAAATTTGTGAATTGATACAAGACCAAAACACATATAAAGAAATAAAAAATAACCCTACCAACATTCTTCAGACTAAAAATAACAATTTAATAAAACAGTGGGAGGAACAAAAAATACATAACAAAAAACATAGCTTCATCTTTAAAAATAAAAAATGATCTTCCACCAAAAATATACGGGCTGCCAAAATTATATAAAGAAAACGTTCCCCTCAGACCAATTATATCATGTATTCAGTCACGATTCGAAAAATTATCCAAATTTCTCGCAAATATCCTCAGTAATTGTGTAGGAAAAAAATCTTATTTTGTGAAAGATTCTTTCCATTTTAATTCCGAATTAAAAGAAGTTACAATTCCAGAGGACCATATCCTTATGTCATTAGATGTTGTCTCACTGTACACTAATATACCAATACAGTTAGCGCAAAATATAATCAAAACGAATTTCTTACAGCTTTGGAATACACTTTAAATTCAACATATTTCCAATATAATGAAAAATTTTACAAGCAAATAGAAGGTTGTGCCATGGGAGCCTCTATATAAAGTGTCATTGCTCAACTAGTATTAGAAGATCTTGAATTCACTACCATTCCAAAACTAAAATTTGCACTACCACTATATCGGAGATACGTTGACGATTGTATTCTAATCGTACCGAAAGGACAAACTGAATACATCAAAAACATGTTTAACGCGTACCATCCCAAGTTAAAATTTACAATAGAGCTATAGAATGATAATCGCATAAACTTTTTAGATATAACATTACACAGAACCCTCGGCACGATAAAAACAGAATGGTATACAAAGAAAACATGGTCGGGCAGATATTTAAACTATAAATCCCATCATCCTCCCTGCCAAAAGAAATCAGTGATAATTGGACTGGCTGATAGATCTATCACTCTCTCAGATCCAGAATATAGACCAATGGCAATAAAGAAAGCTAAGCAAGCATTACTAGATAACAACTATCCAAAAGGACTCATAAGCAGTATTTTTACAGAAAGAATCAACAAGTATTACAACCACACTAGACCTAAAAATACAAATCAGAAATTTCAACGCATTGGACTTTCCTACATTGAAGGACTGTCAGAAAAAATAGAAAGATCGATGAGACCCTACATGATTAGTATAGAACATAAACGTTTTAATATTCTAAGAAAAAATATATTTTCCAAATTAAAAACTTTCAACCCTAAAGAGAAAAAACCCACGTTTTATACGAAATCCCTTGCAATGAAGTAAACTGTGACAAAGTATATATAGGTGAAACATTACAATACTTAGAAAACAGAATAAAAAGTCACAAATACACAAAATACTGTGCAACCGCTTTGAATAACACAAAAAAGCCACTAATCACGAGTTCAATTACAATGAAACAAAAATTCTAGCTACCGAAACAGATAGTAAAAAAAGGAAGTTCTTAGAAATGATGCATATTAAAAAAAAACGTTAACGCTCTCAACGACACAAAACAGCCGAGTAAAATATATCACAACATTATATAAACTAGCCAACAATAATTACGTATTTATGTTTTGATCTCTTAGAAACATATTTTCTTCCAAATTTATATCTATCATTAATTTTTCAAATTTACAATATATTTTCATTTGCTTGTAGTTGGTACCACCAACTGTCCAATATTCAACAAAATAAATAAAATTCCTAGTAATATCTGACAGACCAACGATAGTGGAAAATAACAATCAAAATTATGATTTTGCATTTTAAACATTTTATTATTATGTAACCAACTGGTTTAAAGCTTATTCGTGTTTGTTGGTATGTTTGTTTCTTTTGTTCATATATGTCTCATGTTTTTTTACAATCTTATCTCTTAAATATATATTATGTACTTTTAGCTAACTTAAAGATCTGATGAAGTTTGGAAACCTCCAAACGAAACGTTATCAAAATATTATTATTATGGCAAATATATTTCTATAATGAGAGAATTTCCAAAATATTACAATATAGCGGTTCAAGATAAGTAAACAGAAATATATATAAATGATATTTGTAATTGATGGCTATGAAATCTTTCCTGTTTTTGGCTAATTTATTCGAAATTCACAATTTTTGCAGAAGAGAATAAACATTCTTCAATCAATGAATTTTATTGAAGATATGACTGCATCCTCAAGAACATCATTTTATATATATATATATATATATATATATACCATATCACTTGGCGACGCGAAGGTGAGGGTTGCCACGCGAAATTTTTCTGCTTCCAAAAATTTACTTGCTTGAGGCATTAAATAAAGCGATGGGCGGGCCCTGCTTAGCACTGTTCAAGTGAAAATTGAGCCATTTGAAAACAAGTAAACTTTTGTGTGTTGAGTTTCAAACTTCTTTATGATGAAATATGAAGTATATTTTATGGTTTTCATTTTCATATCCATAGCTGAAGCTGGAATTCTCATTGGAAGGTTGGGAAAAGCAGTGAATGATGTGAAATGCGGTCTACATACCTTGGGAAATCGAATTTTCGCTCATCATCATCAGAATGATCCTTGCAACAAAGAGAGTAAGCAGGAAATTGTAGGCTCGAGTGATAATTGGGACAATATCCATAATACAGTGGATAACAGTGAATCACAATATACACCTCAACAAAGTACTGCAGGTAATATTGACCTGCTATATAATCGTGACTTATTTGAGTTCCTACGAATAGTTTTTGAGTGCTATACGGATATTATTGTCTATGTTCAGTTTTCAGTTAATATTAAAGTACTATTACGAATCATTTTAGAACGATAAGCGATATTTAGTTTCCAAGTTCCCTGCTTTCTACATAAGATTTAATTAAATTCTGTAGCCAGCAATAACTGAAGTAATGGCAGCTGATTCTATCTCCAATCACGCAAGATATAATGGATATTATATACAATTTTCTTTTCAGTTTGGTCATCAACAGTAGAAAGTACCACAGCTTCATTGAATGATACTCAGAATGGTAGAAACAATTTCAAAATAAAATGCAGGACAGGATACATAGCAGATACAAATAATATTTGCAGACAAATGGTAGATTAAATTTTATCGAAACAGATGTATAAATAAAGTAAATATCTTATGCATAATATAAGCCTTATGATTTACAGTTACAGCCACATTACTGCTCAAAGTAATTACTACAATGGATTTTTTTTGATACTGAGTAAGTTTTGTGACGTGACTGACCAAGAAATGTACCCAAATTGCACTCAGCTATCAGAAATAAAACAATATTGGTTGTGCTTCTAAATTTGAGAGCTCTCTGGCTAGCAAATTCTATTTAAAATGTAAAACTGAGATAAATTTTCAATGCATAAAAATTGCATAAAAAAATCGACTGTAGGTAGTAAGTACTATCGGCCATCCCCATATCCAAACGCTTGTCGTCCATTCTCCGTATATCTATGCATTCCGCCAGCCGTACACGGAGCGGGCTGTCCCGAGACAAGTAAATGGGTCTAATTTATTTAGTAATCTTTATACCGGATCCATTTGAACATTTCGCTATAGGGTTCAGCACCAGTGCATATTTCATTGGTTGATTTCAAATATTGGACCAATAAGGATGAAGGGCCGAAATGTAGGTAATTGAATGCTACAGTAAATCAGCTAGCGGTAAGTGCCGAATCAAAGGTCACCATGTTAGAACAGTGCTCAGTTTGGAATATTATTGTATGTGTTGGACCCATTTAAAGGATTAAGTTCAATAAGATCACAAATGATATTGATTTTTCTGCTAAACGGTGAGTTCTTAAAGTAAGGAAAAACAGGGTTGACTTCTAACAGAAAACATCGAACATTAATTATATGGTTTCGATGTACCTATAACCATTTTTTTAAAAATGTGGAATAACATTGTAAAACCATTGTAAGAACCAATTTAAAAGAATGTGCTCTCTACAAAAATTCTAAAAGTTATGGGATCTGGAGCGAACTTTTAATTTATTTGGAGTGGCATAGTTGATCACTCATTTCTGTTAGATTTTATTGATAAAAACCCTCTACATATGCATCTTTTGTAAGTCTAATATATAATATATTTATCTAATTTTAAGAGAGGAACTTCAGCAAAAGTAATTGCCAAGGTAACCTGAGAGTGCAACTTCGATATTTACAGAAAAGGAGCTCTACAAACCAAACTATCTATTATAATAGTGGTCCCAATTCATAATATAAAACGTGGATCTTTTGTGTCTTTTCGTAGTACCTTCTTATCAACCCTCTATATAGGCATCTTTTGTATATCTAATATATAATATTTTATCTAATTTTAAGAGAGGAACTTCAGCAAAAGTAATCATCAAGCTGACCTGAGAGTGCAACTTCGATAGGTTCGTCTCTTAAGAATTTTAAAAATATCTATATAGTATTTAAAGAAAAGGATCTCTACAAACCATACTATCTATGATAATAGTGGTCCCAATTCCTAATATAAAACGTGGATCTTTATCTAGGCTTAGTTACCTGTCTCGATTTGGACGTTTGGATCCACCATACCACTTTTCCTTTCAAAATAAAACTAGTCCACTGGACAAGAAATTGTTGATCAAAATACTACTGTGTTTTTGGTGTATTTGAATTACAAAACCAGCACAATAAGACATTATTCCATGCTCGTACTGGACAATAGGTACACTTAATTGATTTAGGCATACACGCTTGAAAAGCTGACTTCAAGGAAAATGTACGATATGATAAATTATTCTTATTGATACTAAATACGAATATCTATTTTTTTGAAAACTGATAGTGTTATCTTAATTAGTAATCCCGTAATTAGACCGGAAACTTTTTTTTGTCCTCTTACATATTTAGATAAAAATACATTAAATCTTCACGTGAACGAGATCTTATTTTCTAGAATTTTGACGGAACTACGCGTATGTTACAGGTGGTAATTTTTTGTCGTGTCCCATTCACCTGCTCTTGTCTAGGAAATAGTAAAAAGTTCCATAATACAGTTGCAGGTAGTTCTTCGAATTCGTACACAATTTGTCGGTTTAATTACTAAATATCATCCAGTTCATATCTATGCCTCTACATCTCGACTTCTGCTGTTATTATTGTATTAAATCGTCAAAACGTACAGTTTTACACGTCATAGGTGTGTATGCGTGTGGCTAAAGTACATCTGCTATTCCAGCGCTTGATTATTAGAGAAGGGATGAGGTAGAAAGTTACAGAAAGTTGAGAGGTTTGATTGATGAAACACGTTTGCTTTACACTAGTAGTCTATAAGATTGACACTAGGTAATTGTCAACGTCCATTTTCAAAAGAAATGTATGCCTAGAGGCCATAGAAGATAAAAAATATCGTTGAATGTGGAAATTATTGGGATTGAATACCCTGGCAATTTCTTCAAAAATAGTGCTAGCTCTGAGCTCCGTCACGCTGGAATGCGACTTGAAAATAATAATAATTGAAAAATATTCTCGTAAACTACAAACGACATAGATGATTGTAGTAAAATGTATTTGTTAGTTTTTCAAAAAACCCTAAAAATAAAAAAATATATTCACACCTAAATTTTTATATGTTTTTATGGCATTTTTCCGGGAATGTGTTAACAATCGTTTGTTGTTTTTATATATATATATGTTGCCACTACAACATATTTTTTTAAATATTTTTCTAAATTTTACCAAGCCGATAAACTAATTTACGTCGAATAAATTTAATTATTTTTTGTTGTTCCTGAAACTACAAACGACGTAGATGATTGTAGTGAAATCTATTTATTTTTTGTTAAAAAAACTAAAATTCAAAACAAAATAATTACTCCTACATTTTCTATGTTTTTATGGCATTTGAAGGAAAGTACAGTAGATGGTTTTGTTATCAGAGAAAATACGAATGAGAAAAGTTGATTAATAACAGTTCATTATAAAATAATAATAAACTACAAACAAAAAAAATCACTTCTATCATCTACCTCGTTTCTGGTTTCTGGATCAACAAGAAATTTATTAAATTTATTCAACGTAAATTAGTTTATTTGCTTGATAAAATTTAAAAAAATGATAAGAAATCAGTTGCCACTACAAAAAATAAAAACGATATTTAATGCATTTCCGGAAAAATGCCATAAAAACATAAAAAAATGTAGGAGTAATTAATTTTTTTTGTATTTTTAGTGTTTTTTGAAAAGCTATAAACAAATAAATTTCACTACAATCATCTACGTCGTTTGTAGTTTCAGGAACAACCAAAAAGTATTAAATTTATTCCCCGTAAATTAGTTTATTGGCTTGGTAAAACTGAAAAAAAAACTGTTGTCACTACAAAAAACTACAAACGATTATTAACACATTCCCGGAAAATGCCATAAAAATATAAAAAAAATGTAGGAGTAATTAATTTTTTTTTAATTCTTAGTTTTTTTGAAAAACTACAAACAAATAAATTTCACTACAATCATCTACGTCGTTTGTAGTTTAGGAAAAACAAAAAATTATTAAATTTATTCCACCTAAATTAGTTTATTGGCTAGGTAAAATTAAAAAAAAAAACAAAAAAAATATGTTGCCACTACAAAAAACTACAAACGATTGGTAACACATTCTTGGAAAAAAATTCATAAAGATATAAAACATGTAGGAGTGATTAATTGTTTTTGATTCTTAGGGTTTTTGAAAAACTACAAACAAAAAAAATCACTTCTATCATCTACCTCGTTTCTGGTTTCTGGATCAACAAAAAATTTATTAAATTTATTCAACGTAAATTAGTTTATTTGCTTGATAAAATTTAAAAAAATGATAAGAAATCAGTTGCCACTACAAAAAATAAAAACGATATTTAATGCATTTCCGGAAAAATGCCATAAAAACATTAAAAAATGTAGGAGTAATTAATTTTTTTGTATTTTTAGTGTTTTTTGAAAAGCTATAAACAAATAAATTTCACTACAATCATCTACGTCGTTTGTAGTTTCAGGAACAACAAAAAAGTATTAAATTTATTCCCCGTAAATTAGTTTATTGGCTTGGTAAAATTTAAAAAAATAATAAAAAAAATTCTTGGCACTGCAAAAAACTACAAACGATTGTTACCACATTCCCGGAAAATTGCCATCAAACCATAAAAAAATGTAGGAGTAATAATTTTTCTATCTTTAAGGTTTTTTTTTAAACTACAAACAAATTTTACTACAATCATCTATGTCGTTTGTAGTTTCAGGGACAACAAAAAAATTATTAAATTTATTCCACGTAAATTAGTTTATTGGCTTGGTAAAATTTAAAAAAATAAGAAAAAAATATATTGCCACTACAAAAAACTACAAGCGATTGTTAAATCATTCCCGTAAAAATTCCATAGAAACATATAAAAATGTAAGTTATGGGAGCCACAACGCTGACGGTATGAAAATCATCGTCCGTTCTCACACTAGAAGTGCTGACTCCGTGAGACCGTCCGAAGAACCTTTTCGCATGCGTTTACCCATAATACGTCATTTTATCCTATTATAAATATATGTAAATTAGATCTAAGATTCATTCTGTTCTTTGCTTTCTTGCTTGTAATAAAACTTTTTAAAAACTATTTTCGTTAACCGAAAACCATTATTGGCGCAGTCAGTCGTTTTTGTGCAGTTTTTGGCTAAACTACGGTAGAATACGTATTTTTGGACACTAACGCGGATCTTCATCCCTTGGCACTACAGAACCTCCCCAGTTCCACAAGTGTTTGGTACACCTGAGGACAACGCAAGGACCAAAGCAGAATCGTCCAACAGAGAAACAACGACAAAGTAAGTCCAAGTTCCTGTTATTTCCTTATTTTCTCCGTATAAGAAATTTTGATACTTCTAGAATAATATACATAACCAACCTTAAAGGAGTAATAATTTATGAGTAATATTGACTATTTAATAGATAATTTTTCAACAACACTTAAAGTTAGTAACAAAATGCCAGAAGGTAATAACAAACAAATCATTAGCGGCTTAAATATGCTTAAAATGTTTGTTGATACTATACCTAATTATGATGGCGATATTAATTTACTTAATAATTTTATACATGCTTGTAACTTCCTTTTTGATAATTTTGGAAATACAAAAGATATAAGGGTAAAAAATTATTTAATTAGAGTTATTCAAACTAAACTAGTAGGTAGGGCACAAATTCTAGTTGGATCACGCCGAGAACTAACTAGTTGGCCGTTAATAAAAGCGGCTCTTGAGCAATGTTTTGGTGACAATAGAAATTTAGAATGTTTAGACCAAGATCTGTTCATGGCTTGGCCTAATAGAAACGAGAGTTCTCTTGACTTCGGCAAACGCTCGCAAGTTTTAAGCAGCAACCTTGCACAGAAAATTGCTAATCAATCCATGAATGCTGCTACTAAAGAGATACATCTGAGACAATACGACCAATTATCCCTTAGAACTTACATTCGTGGTTTGCCTGCTCATTTGCAATTGTTTGTTAATATGAAAGATCCTAAATCTCTAGAAGAGGCCATTACAATTATTATCGAAGAACAAAATTTTCAATATACCCAGAATCTATTTAGAATGCCTATGAATAATCATAAACTTACCGCTCCTCAACCACCACAATATTATCAATCCCCTATGCAAAGAATTCAATCAAGCTATTCACCCCAACATCGCTTCCACCCACCACAAAATTTCATTCAAACCCAAAATTTACAAAGTCCAGGACCATCTCAATTTCCTGAACCACATTTTCAATATTTCTTCGACGGTATTATTGGATTAAAAGAGCTTCAAAACCTTCAATTTTCGATTGACTTGGTAAATAAACAGCTTTCCAATAATAAAACAAATATCCCAATTATTTTTAGGAACCCTGAAACAGAAAAATATAAGATTACCCTGAACTCTTTTGAAATTGCTTCCTTCTATGTGCCTGTATCCAAATGTGATGGTGATATTATAGTTCCCGAATGTAAAATTAAGAACTTACGTATTCCCGAAACATTAACAATTGCAAAAAACGGATTCGCAAAAATAGAAATTTTTAACAATAGGGATGAAATTATACAACATACTTTCGATAACCCTATAAATTTGTTGCCCTTTACCCACTGTTTAAAGAAGGGGGAGAGAATTGAACATACTCCCGAGTTTATACAAACTTTTGAATTATGCAAGAATATTTTATGTAATGATCCGATCCTGCAATACCCAGATATCAGCCGTCCATTCAACCTTACAACAGACGCCTCGAATTTTGCAATCGGTGCAGTCTTGAGTCAAGGTAAGGTAGGTCAAGATTTGCCTATTGCATATGCTTCACGTACCTTGAACCCAGCTGAGATTAATTACAGCACGATCGAGAAAGAGCTCCTTGCGATTGTATGGGCCACTCAGCATTTTCGCTCATATTTATTCGGTAGAAAGTTCACAATAGTTACGGATCATAAACCTCTTCAGTGGCTATTCAGTTTTAAAGAGCCAAATTCTCGACTAGTAAGATGGTGCCTTAGGATGGAGGAATATGACTATCAAATACTATATAAAAAAGGAATCCAGAACACCAACGCAGACGCGCTTTCAAGGATAGAAATTCATGCCATTGAAAATGAATCTCTCATAGGTAATCCTGGCGATACATCAATAGATATAAACGAATTCCTTTCTCCACAACCACCGCGTAATAACGATAATCTTAACGATTTCGAGGATATTCCCGTTCCAATAAATGCTAATGTGACCATAGACGATCTCGAAAAAATTGATAATATCTTCATTCAAAATGCTCACCCGTAACCACTAGAACCGAAGATAATTATACACTCAAATATACAAGTGTGCCCTCCAGACTCCGATAGCGAAACGACACATTCAGCTGTCGAAGACCCCATATTAGAAATACCTTTCACCGAAAATTGTGTGAACCACTACTCTAACCAAATTATTTTTAATCAGAGTGCTAATACATCATACCATATCATCAGAAGCAAACTTTTTGAGACCAAAACCAGGCAGACAGTTCACCTCTCAGAAAATTATGATTATGAGATTTTCAAATTCTTCAAGGAAAATGTTGACCCAAAGAAGTTGTACTGTATATATGTTTGCAAATCAGAAATTGATTTCATTCCAACATTAACCATAACGTTGCAAAAAACCTTCCAAAACCATGCCCATAACTTGGTAATATCCAACCAATTTCTCAAGGATGTTACCGAAAAAAATAAACAAAGGGAAATTATTTTACACCACCATGAAATAACATACCATAGAGGAATAAACGAATCCGCCTCAGCTCTGAAGAAAATTTATTATTGGCCAAATCAAAAAAAGAACATAACCGAATTTATTAATAACTGCGATATTTGTCAACAAGCCAAGTACGATAGACATCCCCTGAAAATCAAGTTCGAACTCACTGCAACTCCAACTCAACCACTCGATTCGATCCATATGGACGCTTTCCAAATCGCTAACACGAAATTTTTAACCATAATCGATGTATTTTCTAGATATGCGCAAGCTTATATCCTAGAGCCAACCTGCAATGCCCTCGTAGTCTTTGAAAATTTATTAAACTTTGTATCACATTTCGGTTTTCCAAAACTCATAACCTGTGACAACGGAACAGAATTCAAAACATCAATTCTACTAGATTTCTGTAAATTACATCGTATACAGTTATATTTTACTACTCCAGGAAATTTCAACATCAATAGCCCTATTGAGAGAGCACACTCAACCTTCATCGAACTCTTCAGAGTTCTCAAATTGAAAGATCCAAACGCATCTATAAAACAATTGATGCATTTCGTTGTCATCGGTTATAATTCATCTGTTCATAGCGTAACGAAACAAAAACCGTTTGACGTAATAAACGGCAGAATTAATTCACTCGATCCATTCGATATGATTGATGAGATCATTTTAAACCAATTTATGGCCGACCGGCGCAACGACTAAAATTTATTTACGAAAAAATATACAACACATCATTACAAACCAAATCTGAACTAATTGAAAAACAGAATATCAAAAGAGAAGACCCTCCGGAATTTCTGCCCAATACTAAGGTATTTATTAAAAACAAGAGTGCCCTTAGAAGCAAGACCAAACCACGTCATATTATTACAACTGTCGCTAGAGATATTGGCAATAAAATCCAAACCAGTAAAGACAAATTCATACACAAATCACAGATTCAAAAGCCTAAAGCTTTTCATTCTTATTCGCAGGACAATGAAGTAGACAATGATACTCCTTCTCATAGCTATACATCGAGTACAAGCAGCCATCCCTGACGTCAAAATAAATCCCATAGATAGTCCATTACTTCCCTTCCACATTGGACAAATTTGAGTGATAAGCTCAAAACATACTTTATTCACTACTTCGAACTTAAACCTTTACAAGATCAATTGATAAACTTTCAATTTCTTCTCCAATATAGAAAAATCCCTAAACCTTACGCACAATCACCCTGGTTTATTCTTAGGCCTTTATACTAGTATATTAAACCATGCAAAATATCTAATAACTGAAGCAAATACCAAATTGAATAATTTAACACCGCATATGAGATCTAAGCGAGGTCTAGTCGATCTAGTTGGAAAACCTCCAAATGGCTATTCGTTACTCTCGACTCAGACAATAGTTTAAAATATGACAAAGCAATTGTAGATCTCCAAACAAATGAAAACACAATGGCAAAAGAACTCTCGTTACAAATATCTCTCTCAAGAAAACTTATTGATAATTATAATTCAACAATAACTATTTTGAGCGAAAGCCAAAAACTGATCAAGATGCGCTTAGAATATCTTCAAGGCTATGTTGATAAAACTATTGACGATATTGTAATTTATTTAAAAACTCAAACCATTCTAGGCCAGATTATTCTTAATTGTCAAAGTCTCATAAATTTTCTCGATAACTTAGAAAACGCAATATCATTTGCCAAAATTATCACACTTCATAGCTCCGTAATTTCAGCACAAGAATTAACGTAATATATCATTTAGTAGAATATATATAAATAGTATGGATTATTACTCCCTAGCTAGCCTTCAAATTTCGTTCTCTGGAAGTAAAATAGTTTTCGCTATACATTTACCAATTTTCTCACCAGAAATCTTTGAAAGCTTCCATCTTTTTCCAATCCCGATAAAACAGTCAATAATCATACCTAAACTACCCTACCTTACACTTGGTAAAACTGAAGAACAATACTCAGAGGAATCCTGTCTTACGATCAACAATATCCAAATATGTCCTAATCATCTCGAGGCATTAACTGAAAGCTGCATAGCCAACCTGATCAAAGAAGCAGAAGCTCAAAACTGACAAACTGTTACTGCCCATGAACAAGAACCCATTCTGGAATCAATAACTGACGAGTATTTAATAGCCATTCCAGCAAGCAGTCCTCTGAAACTCTAGAACGAGTGTAATTTCAAGGAATTCAACCTCATAGATAAACCAAGCTTAATCCAAATCCCTTTTGATTGCGGCATTAAAATCAATAACTTGGAGTTTTGGAACGAACAAGAATTATCCAAAATGAAACCACTACGATTACCAAAGATTGACATTGGGAACTTGTCTGTGTCTAGTGTTGACCGACCAATAACACTACAGACACTAGATCTAAATAAAATTCAAAATCTCAAACAAGAAATTCAGACACCAATAAATTTCCCACAAGAGACTTTTCATCCAGCTACCTGGAGTTTAGCAACAACTCTTACGTTATTTGCAATGGCCAGGTTGGTAGCATTTTTCCTAAGAAAATGGTACAGAAAACCAGCAGCAATAACCAACGAAACGGGAAACCAAAGCTCACCGTTTTCGTTTCCTCTTCAGATGGGAGGAGTTATGGGAGCCACAACGCTGACGGCATGAAAATCATCGTCCGTTCTCACACTAGAAGTGCTGACTCCGTGAGACCGTCCGAAGAACCTTTTTTCATGCTTTTACCCATAATACGTCATTTCATCCTATTATAAATATACGTATATTAGATCTAAGATTCATTCTGTTCTTTGCTTCCTTGCTTGTAATAAAACTTTTTAAAAACTATTTTCGTTAACCGAAAACCATTATTTGTAGGAGTGATTATTTTTTTTGATTTTTAGGGTTTTTTAAAAAACTACAAACAAATAAATTTTACTACAATCATCTATGTCGCTTGTAGCTTACCAGAATATTTTTTAATTATTATTATTTTCAAGTCGTGACGGAGCTCTAGCTCTGTTCGAAAATTTTTGAATTCACGACGAGAACGCCAACGGAGATGTAGCGCTCAAGATCTCTTCATAATCTTTACGTAGAATTTAATTTTTATTTTATTTTTATTTAATTTTTTCACAATGTGAGGGTAGTGCGTAAGGAGTTTTTATTTTTATTTTATTTAGAATTGTCATTTAAGTTTAAATTAAAACAACTTTACTTTGATTTGGTGATGAAAACATTTTTTTTATCTTAATAGCCCTATTATTGACTGAAGATGAGTCTATATAGACTTGAAACATGTCTCACCCCCATTAATTAATTTTATCATTGTATTGTAAATTTAGACCTGCTAAGATAGACTTTGCTACCACTACTATCCTTAATAGGTTGTGGAGTTTGCTTACATATCTTTATTTGTAATTAAATAAAGGCAATGACACATATAGTTCTGCTAAATTTGTTTTTGGATTTTGAGAAAAATTTTCATATATGAGCCCATGGAAAGGTAGAGACATTTGTGTTGAAGCGGTACCGTGATTGACTTTAACGATGATGTTTTTATGTCAGAGTGAAATGTTCTTAGTCTGGCTGTTCCAAAAATTCAAAACATTAGCCTGGCCAGGGTTAAAATGGCCGTCGAAAATTGACAGATATATGAACTCAATATAGGAATATGACATTGACTTATGACATAATTTAAGCCTGGCCGGGCGAATGTTTTGTATTTAGGAAAACAACTAATGTTTATTTGTAACGCATAGTGTGTCTGAACAATAAATTGCTGACTTATAAAATCTATAATAAGCACAACGTCGGGTGTAAGATCATAGGAGACTGTCAAAGTTGAGTAAGAGAGAAATTTCGATATCTCGATTAGATATTCAGGAACGTGTTCAGTTGAAAAAATGTATTAATAGGTCACAATTACATCAAATAAAGTTGAACGACGACAATAATATAGAAGGGAGTATGGACGTGTAGTAAATAAACAAATTTGGTTTGCAAAATGGCTGGGGGAGTAAGTACACCTAGCTGCCGTCGTAGACATCACCTGTTAACTGTTAACGACACATAATCGACCATAGCTAATTAAGAGAACCCGACCGACTATCAGACGGTGGTTGATATTGTTTGAGTAATATTTAATATTCTGGATTATATCAAATGAGCAGATGGGAACGGAGCGTTTGCTATTTACTTGTATGCCAGGTGCAGAAAAGCTTTAACGTTTATCGAGTATGTACCGACTAATTTCAAGAGAAAGTGAGAGATTTTATAATACAATCTGGTCAGATTGAACGCTACTAGTACCTTGCATTAAGATGCACAGATAAGCATTTGTTGGTTTGGTGAGCCTAATTGATTTCATGGTATTTTTTCAGGTCCATTCCGAGAACAGATGTGATGTAACGTTGATTTTTATTATAGATTTGATAGGCAGAAGTGAGAGATACCGCTCTCACCTCTGCAAAATACAGTTTGCATTGATGTTATCGATGAGATAAATATTAAATCAAATTTATTTATATCTATTCATTCGCAATTAATTGTAGGTATGGAAACGTTCAAACTAGCATACTATAAGATTTGCTCACTTCTGAGAGGAGCTAGTAGTTTATGCTGCAATTGTATGAAGGGGCGAAAATCTGACAATTTTGAAAATGCAACCAGAAACTTGGTATATGTCAAATTCACTGAAGGAAGAGTTTGGCGTATGACAACCACATGAGTATGTGTGAGCGAATGTGACATGTGCTTACCTAGAATTGAAGGCTGTAACAAGATTGTAAGTTTTGCTCGAGGGTTGCTTACATTATTTTTGTTACACCTACTTTGGAAGTTCAATTTGAAAGAAAGATAGAATCATAGACAGATGTATATGGATAGAACTGTCCACATTACCTACATGTTTCAAGAAAATAATGCGAAATTTGTTACTCCATGATCCAGCAGTAATTTTCAATTGATTGACTTAATGATATTAGGTAGGGATGGACCAAATATTCGGTCTTGCTTAGGTATTCGACGATACGGCGTACTTTCGAAATATTCGGCTTCGGCCGAAGCTAGCCAGATATTCGGTATTTGGCCAAATCTGAACTCTGTTGTTTCGTTTTAATAGGTACTTCTGTAATGTAGGGGTCAATTCATATAAAATTTCAGATGTTCAGAACCAAGATGTATGTATGTATGTTCTTTGAGCATTCCATGAAAACCATTCCTTCATTCACCAAATGAATTTCTTTTGTAAATTGAAGATTTTAATGTTTTGGCCGAATATTCGGTGCTTCGGTCAAATTTCTAGCCGAATATTCGTTATTCGGTAATTCGGCCAAATCCCGCTTCAGTCCATCTCTAATATTATGCATTTTCAATTTTCAGTCACAATTAAGTCACGTACTTAGGCCCGATTCCACCAATGAAATTCAATGTCATTTAATTAAACGTGATCAATTCAACTTAAACACGTTTTATACGCTTAATTGAATTTAGAACTCCAGTGTTTCGCCAGTAAAAACTGAACGTAGAGCTAAGCGTGTTTACCTTTCTGAACGGCCGATTGTCTACGCTTAGAACATCTATAAACACAGCTTAAGAGCTGTCAATGGCATCTGGCTCGTATTATTATAGGTTATTGCGCATTTGTTTAACCTATTTTTGTAATTGCACAAGTACTGGCTAGAGATTGGTAACCGCCATCTGTAAGTGACAATAATTGTAAGTTCGGTTATTCGAAAAAATATACAGGTAATTAATTTTTATATAAACTGGATTGACAGATTGAACATCCCCAATATTCCTTGCCGAAAAGTCAAACACCACTACCAGATTACCTTAACCATATCGGATCGTGAGTTTCATCTAATCCACAAAAGGTGGCGCTACCAAGTACAATATATACGTTAATAAATAAATAAGTTTAGGGTTTGAGCTCTTATTATTTTTAACTCTTGGTATGGTCGAATCGCTATAATTTGAATTTCAAGGAACCAGATAAAAAGTTAAAATTACCATTTGAAAGAGGACTGCCAACTCATTTAGAATCTAATTGATATTTGAACAACAAATATGTTTGTACAGGATGAAATAAATCACGTAAGTCGGTAAACAAGACACAAGAATACAACTTTAAATAACAGAAGGTATCGAAACATATCAGTTGATATTTTTCATTTTATAGAGTATTTTTCAAGGGACCTGGAAAAACTTCGAATTATACAGAGATTCAAATTATCGACAGGTAGTCGATTGTACTTCAATAATGATGGTCGATTAATAGTTCTCTGGAAAGTAAGTAGTACGCAAATCAAAAAAAGGTGTTCTCAGAACGGACCCCAATTTTGGCATTAAGAGAAAGAGTAGCATATTGTTTGTTGAATATCCCTTTTTTCATTGATGAACCTCCACATTTGAGTCAATTAGTTTACCGTTTGCGAATAAACTGAACATAAATTGAATATTTATTCTTTACCACAAGTGAAAGATGAGAGATATCAGCCATGTATATATGAGAAATATTGAATTGCATTGTAGATATGAGAATATCGATAATTTCCTTCCAAATTGTTTAAATGTATCTTCGTTAACGTATAGGTTTGCTACAGATGCAGTGAATTATAAAGAAAATTCAATTTCCAGAACACTAGCAACTAACCAAAGCTTTTAGTTTCTAAAGAATAACTATGTTATCCTAAACTGTGTAAACTGATGCTAAAGTCACTCATTTCGTATGAAATGGAAACAAGAAATCACTAAGTTTTTTGTAGTAACTACATACTTACACTTACATAAATTCGTATTTAATTTCTCATTCATGTGTGTTGCTGATATATTTAGTTTGTTGCACATTCTATATTCAAATAACAAAAATAGTATCGTTCTACATTGAACTCGAGAAATATACTAGCTTGGATTATCTATATCACAAATATATAATGATATTTTTGATGTGCTTGGTAGCTTTTGTGATTCTTCAAATTAAAAACAGATTGATTTAGAAAAAAGCAGCAAAATCGGCCCGTCCATTCCCGAGATAATCTTGGCACAGAAAGACGGAGAAACATACGAATGGGTGAAACATGTTTTAGAACCATGGAACGCCGAAAATTGTAGGTACATGATGACAAATAGTTTCCTTATATATTTATCTAATGGGCTTGGCATAGAAAAGTGTCTGGTATGACATACACGCCTATTATGAAAATCGTCTGATCAAAGCATTTTTTTAAGTGTGTCAATAACATATAAAGGGTGTTTCTAACTCGATGGTCTATTAAGCGCTTATGGGGATATAAAATTTTCGTTGTTACCAGGGTAAACTACGATCTATTGGATCAAAATATTTTGAGCATTACAGTATTACCACATCTACCCGCAGGAGTTTGGATCAGTTTTAAACTGTATCCTGTGATTGTGAGCATGAGCATTTTAATTTTGAGAAGATCGAGATTGAAATGCGCGAAATAAGATGGTTTGAGCTTGAACACCCTTGATATCACCCTCCTTATTCAAATGGCATTTTTATATAGAACATAGAAGGCTCTTTTGTTAATAATATCTTATACCCATATGAGACAAATCTCAAGCATTAGGTCTTAGAACTTTAGGTAAGAAATAAAGTTAAAGATACTCATATTATATGTATATTAACTGCAGAGATATGTGATCAAAAAATATATATCTGAAAGTAGTTATTAAAAGTGACCAAAAGTTAATTTTTGATATATTATAGAGTGAAATAATCTCAATCTTTTGATGCATGGTAGTCCTCTCTTAGGATAAGTATATTTATTTGTATTTTCCCTTGAAATGTAGTGTCCGTAACAGCCCCAATGACTATAAAACCGAATTTTATCGGACACCTCTCCTCTCTCCAACGGACACCCCTCACTACGGACAATTCTCAAATGTCCCGGCATAAGAGTATAAGAATAAGACCCCTTTTGCAATGGCAATCCTCGTAAAGGACGCGGTCATCCAAATTTTCGTCAACGAGATAAGAATATACCCCTCTATACGGACAATTTTAACAAAAAGAGATGATATTCAATGGATTGCAATGAATTTAGATAATGTTCTTGTTCTTAGGCATATATTTATTAATGTCTGCTTGAAAAGTGTAATGAAATAGTATTATGCCTCAGTCGTTTTTGTTTTTATCAATATTGATATTTCATAGTGGCACTCAAATATTTTGAATAGAATTATAGAGCGAAATAATTTATACAAACATGAATGAGAATCCTGATTTTCTCAAAAGAATAATTTGGATTACGTGTCAAATTCTCTAAAGAAAAGATATTTAGTAGACATAACAATCATTTAATTTACCTATAACTCTCTCTCTCTTCTAAATAGTGACCCTTTGCTATGAAGTTAATTAAGTCTTTCAAGTATCTTTCTACGATGAGTATTTTTTTATATATTCTGTTTAAGAATACTAGGTATTCTACTAGAGAGTTAAAATATTTCATTATACCTTTATTTTCCCCTAAAATCCTGGAATAGGCAACCTCATTAAGTTCACTAATTCAAACATGCATCATTCATTTTTTTCTTACGATTTCAACACAAAAACTTTTTCAATAATTCTATTCACCTGACATACTTATTACCTTATTCAATTTAGATGTAGTTCTCATGAATATTTAATCATAGATAAAGCATTGCTCTTCAGTAAATAGAAACTGAAAAAAAACTCGGTCTGATTGAAAGATGCAGCAGGCAGAGAACGAATTATCAACTTGTCAGTCTACCATTTAAATACCATCAATCTAATAGGTAGGTATTTTACATATTGTGGCACGTGTATCAGCATAGACTACTCAGTCTTCCTTGTATTATTAACAAATATCATACTACTAATACATACGTAGATACCTACATACCTATTTTATGTAATCTACAGATGTATTGTTTTTTTAGTGACATGAACATCATAGGGGAATACGACTAGATGTCTGATGAAGTTTTTCACTGATTTGCACCTGTTAGTTTTGTTTAGATGAAGATAATGTTTATTATAAGATTCGATTCTGCCAGTGTTTGATACTATTTAAATCAGAATTTGATACTATTATATTCCTATTATAGCAATAGAGAACTTCTGATTTAGTTTTCGAAAGTGGGTATAAATGGTAAGTTCGATATGATCTATTGAGTGTAGAGTGAATTTTCTGAAAAAGCAATGTTAACAACCAAGATAGCATCAAGTACTGTTGATTCACATAACTAAGTTCTACCAATATTTGCAAATTTTGTAATAAAAACGCATTATCCAATTTAGAGCAGTGCTTAAATTGTGGTTTTAATCTACACAAGAAGTGTTGTGAAAAGAATAATATCGATATTGATGACAACGGTACTTGGAAAATGAAAGAACAATTCTAGAAAAAATCATGATAAGCAAGGACAAGGATATAATTATTTTATTGTTGAACCAACAATTAGGTTATCCAAATTCCTATAATGTAACTAATGACAAAAGGAATCAAAATAATGTCGAAGGAGTTACCGTATGTCATTCAGATAGACCCGAACTAATTTCAGGTCAAAGTAATGAAAATAAAACATCCGTATGTGACAAAAAACTGACAACAATCTGTAAATTTGACTGATATCAGCTGTTCGGTGTCTGATAGTGCTGGTCAAAACAAAACAGAATGATCTGAACAGTTAAGGTGGAGAATGGTTTAAAACAGACGAAATAATTTAAAAATTGGTCTCTAACAGGCTTCAACAAGAAGGCAGTTATCGGAGCTTCTTATGAACATGTACATTTATTTGTGTCGAGAATGATCCACCTACATATTTGAGTTTACTTATAATTTTACTAAAGCCAATAACTCTGAAATATGGCCTGATGCTGCAGTGGTGTCAATTTTTTTTCGCAAAGCCCTTGTGAGTATGTGAACAATCCAGTAAAGTAAAAAATAATCATAAATCAGTTGGTGAGTACAAGGAGAAAGATCTTACGATTCATTACTTAAATGTTCAGGGTCTCGGCAATAAGCTCAATCTCATGGAGGAATTTTTGGCCGAGGTACAGCCCTTGAATATCGTTTGCATATTTGAACGTTTTGTGGCTACTGAGTCGTGAATAAACCTATCTCTGATGGAATGACCTGGGCTGCCGATTTTGGTAGATCAATAATTGGCGGAGTGGCTATTTTATGTATGACTACTTGTTTTGGCGTGTTTAATTATCTTTCTGTTGAAATGCATTGCGAGATTGTTGCTGTACATTTCTCAGAACATGATATTTACTTAACTAGCGGCTTTGATACAATAGCTCATGGAATTCTTCTTGAAAATTTGTATCATATGGGTACGAGAGGTTCTGCGTTTTTGTTAATTTGTAGGTATCTTAATAATAGATCACAGAGTTAACATTAATGGATCAATTAGTGATTATAAAGTGATATAAAATGGCGTTCCACAAGGAACTGTTTTAGGTCCACTACTATTTATATTATACGTAAATAATCTTAAAAAAATCTCTAATAATGATAGTATACTTATGCTAATGATAGAGCAGTTCTAGTAATACTTGGTATGACGCTCAAGATGCCATGAACATTAAGCTAGGGAAGATCATTACATAGCTCAATTTGAATCAAATAAGTATCATTAAATGTTGGTAAAACAGTCTCCATGACTTTTGGCAATTACAGTATTAGTGTTCCAGACCATATGGACATACATGCTAGATATCTTATTTATGTTTTTGATAAATAGAAACAAATATGACAACAGAAACCTTGAAAATAATCTACAATGCCTTCCTTAATAGCATTATCAGTTATGGGATAATAGCCTGGGGGAGCCTATAACAGTAACTTAAATCTTCTTATAAACATTATGGAAAAGAATACTTAGAATGCAAAAAAAGCCAATTTGAAATTGACGAGGTAACTCTCAATCTGATACATATTTTCAAACAAATCATTATTATTTAACTATGATTTCCTCAGACACTTGTTTCTTACTTTTGTCTAGCAGATGTATAAGTAAAAGGTAAAAAATAAAAAAGCTACACTGAGGCTATAAAAATAAATAATTTACTCCCTAATGAGTTAAAAACTTATCTTTAAGTAAGAAAATATCAGCAAACAGTATACCTACTTACCTACTGATAGTATAAATCTGATGGGGTAGGTACTTTTCGGCGCGGCCTATATATTTAAGTATTGCAATGTGTGTATTAATTATTATTATTTAATTTTCTTTCCTTTCTTAAAAACAACAACAGGTTTTAGTTTTCTAGTTTAAGTTTCAAGTCACCAGTCCATGTACAGGGGGATATTAGTTACCCAGTATGGTTTAATAAATTTAGTATTTGTACTATTCTGTAAATATATAAATAAATAAACGTATCTTTTATAATAAAATTTAAATAATTCAAAATATTTGATTTTCAGCAAGTTACTATCTATCAAAATACAATTAATCAATATATACTAATAACTATCCTAAAGTTTATTTATTTTATTTATTTATTTACAACATCCAACAGATATCCAATTATAGGATGAGGAAAAGGAAACATAAGTTTTGTGTAACATACATGGGTATTTTAAAGAACAAATAATCAAATAGCCATAATAATAAAAATACTTAAGATATAATGACAGAGGAAAAGAAAATAGTCGTAGCTTAACAATTAATTACTAAACAAATATCCTTTTGATTTGGGAAATATTACAACAGAATATATCGACATTGGCCTCAATTTTTTCATAGTTCTTAAACATTTGGTAAAATGGGGATGTTACAAGAATGTTTGTTCGCGGGATAGATGTTAAAAATATAACACATCTTCTAGCCTCTACTCTAGGAACTCTAATCCTAATGTAATCAGTAAGTTTATTACAATTAATATCATTATGCAACAGCTTAAACAAGAAAATAACTGAGCAACATGAACGCCTAGAGACTAATTCATTTAGTTTAAATCTATTAAGGAGCAATTGATGTGGATATCCGATCCCAGGCCATACTCCGTCCAATACAAAAACAGACGTCTTTAGAAATCGACGCTGGATCCTCTCAAGAGCAGAAACATGGATTTGATAAATCGGATTCCACACAATAGACGCATACTCAAGATTTGACCTTATAAAAGCTGCATACAATATTCGAAACGTTGAGGCCTGCTGAAACTCACGCGAGTTACGCACAACAAATCCCAGGGGTCCGTTAAGTTGGCCCCCCATATTAATATTTTGCTTTATAAACTACTGTGCAAGCTTGCACACACCTAGCACAGTCTAGCACAACAAAAAATAGAGCTAGCACAACTTTCGTTTGGAATATAATAAGAAAAGAAGGCTGGGGGGGCCATCTTAACAGTTGCCCCCCATAACAAATTTTAAGGTTTTTTATGCTGTCAAAATATGCATCGTAGCTTGCACAACCTAGCACAAGCAAATTTGAAGCTAGCACACCTCATATAACTTAAGGAAAAAATTTCAAAGAAAAAAAATTTGCCCCCCCACAATAATATTTTGGTTTCAAATAAATTGTGCAAGCTTCTACATACCTAGCACAACCTTGCACAACCAAAATCAAAACTTGCACAGCACCCAATAACTTAAGAAAAAATAGTAAAGTAAAAATAGCAGCCCCCCATATTAATATTTTGGTTTCAAATAAATTGTGCAAGCTTCTACACACCTAGCACAACCTTGTACAACCAAAATTAAAACCTGCACAGGCCCCCACAACCCTAAATACCACAACTGAAAAAAAGTAAAAGAAGTCAACTTCAAATCTCGCGCGCGAGCTTAGTTTTGACAATGACTTGCTGCAGAAAATCCCCACCGGATGAAGTTATGGCGCGCTGTATTGTTTACAGTGGCTAAAGAAATTGTGTTCAAAGAAATTATTATTTGTATAAAACGTGTTGATTGAATTTCGTGATATTGTTGATTCAGTCAAAAGTGTAAGTATTGAATCTAAATAATATTAAGTTTAGGAAAAAATCAGAAATAATTATTGGGAAAGATGTGCATTTCGAAAATCGAATTGACGTTTCCGATAGTTTTTTCCGCTAATGTCCAAGAATTTTTTAATTTTCATTTTTCCACAGCCGACTTTCTCACTGTATGTATTTTTTAAAGTAATTGATTCGTAATTTTAGTTACCATAAAAAAATGGGACGGGCAAAAACAGAAGAAGAAATTTTCCGAATTCGTTCGGTTATACAATTATATAGAGTTCTTGTTAACCAATCTGTTATTGTCAATAGACAAAACAATGTTTGGAGAGAAATGTCGAATGAATTGAAAAACATTATGAGTCCTTTGGCGTTATACACGGTTGTGAAGAAAAACTACTACAATATTTGGGATATAATAAATTTAAACCAGAATATTGATGAGCAAAATAATTTAGGTCATTTTAACGATGAACTTACAAGCGAAACAAATTCTACAAAGGATAGTACTGATTTAGACAATAGCTCAAATAGCGAACAGGAAAACACACTTAGATTTTCAGTGCCATTCACTTTGCAAGAATATAAATCAATATTTCCTGAAGAAAAATATTACTCCAACATTACAGATAGGAGGATTGGATTTAAGAGAAAATATAATGTTTTTGGAAAAAAAATATGGTGTCATTTTATACATACCAAAATGCAAGCTGCGTCTGTAACATGGCAGTTGGATTGCACATTTATGTTTAAAAGATGTAAAATATATCCAAACAGTAATCGCAATAAAATAGTATTTTCCGGTAAATGTAATGAATGCGAAACTACAATTTTTGGGGTTGTTAATGAATTGCCAAATGAAAATAATGAAACTGTAATTATTCTTACGTGCAAAGGTAAGTTCAATTTAAAACACAATTTAAATATAAAACGGCCTCTTAGCGGTCCACGACGTGGCAAATTGGCAGAATATTTACATGTAACCAATTCAGCAGCGTCTGAGTTTCGCAATCGCGAAGCTTCCAAATTGGAATATGGCGATAAGGAACCTGCGACTCTTCCAAAATCTGGCACTTTGAGAGTTGCAAAATACGAAATGAAAAATATGCAACGGCTGGATAAAAATCCAATCAATGCCCTATGTAAGGCGAAAGTAAATCCAGTATACAAGGGTGCTATCAGAAACATCGGACTAGACCCATTTTATGTATATTACTGGACTAACACACAGGTTCATGTATTTAACGCCTATTGCAAAAACAATTATTCCCGTTTGTGTATTGATGCCACAGGAGGTGTTGTTAAAAAACTTGAAAGGCCTAGTGGTGAAAAAACAAGAATTTTATTTCTGTATGAATGCTCTGTAGGAGACAAAAAAATCAGACAACAATATTCTGTCTGTAATATGTTGTCTGAAAATCAGAATGCTGTAGCTATTTATACTTGGTTAGCCACATGGAAAAGAAGTGGTGTAAGCACTCCCGACGAAATAGTTACAGATATGAGTTTGGCATTAATATATGCGTGTATTTTAGCGTTTACGAAATTCAAAACCTTAAAAGAATATGTTCAGCATTGTTATAGTTCTCTTTTGAATAAAGATAATTTAGAAGAAACCTGTTATATAAGATGCGATGTAGCTCATGTTCTAAAACTTGTTAGTATGTGGCCAAGTTTAAAGAAGCAACACACATTAACTAGAAAGTTTTATTTACGTACCGTTGGACAAATAATTCAATCAACAGAATTTGATGATTTGAAGCAGTTAATAGAAGCAATGTTCACCGTTGCTTTAAGTGATACAGAAGGTATAAATGAAGAAACAGGACTAGAAACAAATTGCGAAGTTAGTAAGAGCTGGCTAATGCGAAGAATTGGTACAGGAACTGTTGAGGACAACATTTTAAATCCAGATCCAGAAATTTATGATGGAAATTCATGTGAATTTAACGATTATTCGTCAGATAATACAAACCCTTTCCATCGACATTTTGGAAATATTGCGGGTTCTATTCGGAATTTTGTCAATACAAGGGAACAAACTGGAAATCGAGGAAATCAGCAATGCGTACCCAATTTGGTTGAAGATTTTTTAAAATTGGCACAAACAATTCCATTGTGGACTTTTGTATTGTCGTCATTTTTTCCACGTGCCAATCCAATTGGTAGCTCGGCACCTGTGGAAAGTAATTTTAGTATTCTCAAGAACGTCATATTTAAAAACGTAACACTTCCTATAAGGGCAGATGAATTTGTGCTTAATCATATTCTATCAGTAGGAGGAAGACTTAATATATATTTTAATGAGGTAAGCATTTGCATATAAGCATATAGATATGATAAAATAGAATTTTGTTATATATACAGGGTGAGTTTTTTTGATGTTTAGTACAGGGATCTCGGCTATCATGGCAGATACGAAAAAGTTTAAATTGGCAATGAATTGCAGTTTTGTAAGCTATACTCAAAACCAATATTAGTTTTACAAAATTTGACAGCTATAAACAGAAAATTCAAAAAAACTGATTTTTGGTGATTTCTTAAAACGTCCCTTGCTCCGCAAATACTAACATTAGAAAAAGATATTAAATACAAAAGTTTTGAGAATTATTATTCTAAATAGAATTATCTTAGAACTTTTTTATCACACCTGTCATTTTTGACATATTTTTATTTTCTGTTGATAGCTGTCAAATTTTGTAAAACTAAAATTGGTTTTGAGTATAGCTACGAAACTGCAATTCTTTGCCAATTTAAACTTTTTTGTATTTGGCATAGTAGCCGAGATCCCTGTACTAAACATAAAAAAAAAACTCACCCTATATATATATATATATATATATATATATAGATATAAGGCAAATAAAAATAGCGACATAGCCTGCAAAAATTAAATTCTACATGCTGCTATCTTCTTTGCCTTTTGTGTTAATTTAAGCAAAGAAAACATATATCACATATAAAATATATTCAAAAGTCTAACGTGCTCGTTGTGCTCCAAAACGGCGTGCGACATGCATGCTTATTATAAACTTTTATTATAAATACTATTTAAAAATTATATTATTCATTGAACTACGAGGGAAACCTTGGCGGTTTTAAAACTAATAATGAAATTAAAATTTCAAAGCCCAAATTAAGCACAAAGTGTCCGAGGGGCTTTTCGAAAACAAAGTTGTCATTCTTGTTTACTTTGTCCCAGGAAGATAACAACTTTGTTGTAGAACATCGCTTCAGACTTGAGACACTTTGTGTTGAGTTTTGGCGTTTCATTGTTAGTTATTTATTGTTTTACAGTAAGGAAAAATCTCTTACTTCTACATGTTTGACCTATACCTCTGAAAAAATAAGCAAAGATGTAAATGAAGCTCAGAACAAATCATATAATATAAATATTACCGAAAACATTAAAGCCTCGTCTTTGAGAGACCTTAGCGATTACGACAAAACGTCACCTTTAATAAAATCGGCAACTGGTAAGTCTATATGAACTGATAGATGGTAATATACTTTCTTACCAATACTACGATGTTTTCTGGGCAAAGAACTACAACACTATTGTGTTTTTTCCTATATTATAAACCTGCTTTAGAGTATTTACAAAAGTAACAACAGCATAGACTTGACAGCATAGTTTCCAAAAATGTCTATTTTAATATTGCTTATATGGATATCGGGTACATACTTCTATGATTTAATCGGCTCCATTAACCGATATTTCAGGCAAGCGTACATGAATATTATATATACTTCAGTAATTTTTTGCTTCTTGTTTATTCTGATGCCCCCAACTTCTCCAACATTATTTACTTTTGTAACTCTGTAATCTCTTAATCAAAAAATTATGTATTTTAACTTTTAAATACTTTATAGACAGAAACATTGTATGCTCTTCCTGCCAGCTGAATTTAACCGGAGAAGATAATATTTGCGAAAAATGCAGAACATTCATTCATATTAACAAAAACTGTTCCACGAAAACAGGAAACCACTACTTATGTAATGCTTGCTTCAATAGAGGACTTCAAATGGAAGAAAATTATTTCGAAGACTGGATGGGTCTTGTTAGTAAAAGACCTAGAACCTCTTATCTAGAACCTTTGTCTGAAATGTTGGAAGCAGATTATAGGTCGCCTAGAAAAGTAGTACCTATTGGAGTATTAAAAAATGGAAACTACGATGTTCTGAAACCTATAAAAATCAGAAATATACCTGTGTCTCATTCGAATACATGTGGGTTTGATTCAGTTTTCCAACTTTTGGCGTGTTGTTATTGTGACAGCTATTCTTTTCAAATGCTTATAGATTTAAACGTTGAGAATTCGTTAATATCAAAACTTATTGTAAATGTTGTAAAATGTGGAGTGTCTAAAAGAAGTTATCACTTACGGGCTGAGTATTATTTTAATAATTACGAAATGAAAGAACATTTTCAGAATATTGTCAACATTGATATTGGAGGAAGCATATCAAGAGTAATAAACTGTTTGGAATTTCCATGTTTCCTTCAAACTATAACATGTGATGTTTGTAAATACGAATATTGTTCATTAAAAAATTATGTTGAAATACAAATTAATAATTTTCATACATCAAATTTTAATATGCTCTTAAATAGTAGCTTAGAAAAAAAAGAACACAAAAATAAATGTACCAGCCAATCTTGCCCAGGTACGCTATACAAGCTTGTTGAACCTTCTGCAACGCATTTGATAATTGAACAAATTAACACTACTAGTGAGACATTGGAAGTTGAAACAACTCTAAAAAGTATTCCCAAGAAATTATATATTAACAGCATGCCATATATATTACGAGGGGTAGTGGGCTATATAGGACCTGCAATGGCTTTAGGTCATTTCATAGGCTATGCTTTTGTTGTTGTTTGAAACTTGCACAGTAATTTATAAAACAAAATATTTATATGGAGGGAGGGCAACTTTATGGACCCGGGATATGACGTGTATTTAATTTTATTTAGAGTTATGGGGGCCAGCTCAGGCTTTGATTTTGGTTGGGCAAGGTTGTGCTAGGTGTGTAGAAGCTTGCTTATTTGAAACCAAAATATTAATATGGGGGGGCTGCTATTTTTACTTTACTATTCTTTCTTATGTTATTGGGTGCTGTGCAAGTTTTGATTTTGGTTGTGCAAGGTTGTGCTAGGTGTGTAGAAGCTTGCACAATTTATTTGAAACCAAAATATTAATATGGGGGGCTGCTATTTTTACTTTACTATTTTTACTTTACTATTTTTTTTAAGTTATTGGGTGCTGTGCAAGTTTTGATTTTGGTTGTGCAAGGTTGTGCTAGGTGTCTAGAAGCTTGCACAATTTATTTGAAACCAAAATATTAATATGGGGGGCTGCTATTTTTACTTTACTATTTTTAATTTACTATTTTTTTAAGTTATTGGGTGCTGTGCAAGTTTTGATTTTGGTTGTGCAAGGTTGTGCTAGGTGTGTAGAAGCTTGCACAATTTATTTGAAACCAAAATATTAATATGGGGGGCTGCTATTTTTACTTTACTATTTTTTCTTAAGTTATTGGGTGCTGTGCAAGTTTTGATTTTGGTTGTGCAAGGTTGTGCTAGGTGTGTAGAAGCTTGCACAATTTATTTTAAACCAAAATATCAATATGGGGGGCTGCTATTTTTACTTTACTATTTTTACTTTACTATTTTTACTTTACTATTTTTTTTAAGTTATTGGGTGCTGTGCAAGTTTTGATTTTGGTTGTGCAAGGTTGTGCTAGGTGTGTAGAAGCTTGCACAATTTATTTTAAACCAAAATATCAATATGGGGGGCTGCTATTTTTACTTTACTATTTTTTTTTTAAGTTATTGGGTGCTGTGCAAGTTTTGATTTTGGTTGTGCAAGGTTGTGCTAGGGGTGTAGAAGCTTGCACAATTTATTTTAAACCAAAATATCAATATGGGGGGCTGCTATTTTTACTTTACTATTTTTACTTTACTATTTTTTTTAAGTTATTGGGTGCTGTGCAAGTTTTGATTTTGGTTGTGCAAGGTTGTGCTAGGTGTGTAGAAGCTTGCACAATTTATTTGAAACCAAAATATTATTGTGGGGGGGCAAATTTTTTTTCTTTGAAATTTTTTCCTTAAGTTATATGAGGTGTGCTAGCTTCAAATTTGCTTGTGCTAGGTTGTGCAAGCTACGATGATTTTGACAGCATAAAAAACCTTAAAATTTGTTATGGGGGGGCAACTATTAAGATGGCCCCCCCAGCCTTCTTTTCTTATTATATTCCAAACGAAAGTTGTGCTAGCTCTATTTTTTGTTGTGCTAGACTGTGCTAGGTGTGTGCAAGCTTGCACAGTAGTTTATAAAGCAAAATATTAATATGGGGGGGCCAGCTTAACGGACCCAAATCCCAGTACCTTAGATGCATTTGATATGGTTTGTTCAATGTGATTAGTGAATGTCAACTTAGGGTCGAAAATAACGCCAAGATCTTTAATAACGTCAGGTCTTGCAAGTACAACATTATCCACGCTGTATATATATCTAGTCAGAAACATCTTGGCAGATGCGATGTGGTTCATCTATGCTCCTCAGCTGTTCGGATTGCTTCATCTACAATGTTTCTCCATCTATCACGGTCCGCGGTGATATGGGCAGCGTCGGTGTAACGTTTATTGAGAATCTTCTTAGTAATATCTGCCCAACGCTGTGGAGATCGACCGCGCTGTCGTTGTCCTTGGGGTTTTCCCTGAACTACAAGTCGTTCCATTTTATGTTCACTGCGGTGAATGTGGCCAAAGAACTTTAGAATCCTCGAGTAAACGATACTAGAAAGCCGATGTCTAGGCTTTATTTCATTTAGTATGGACACATTCGTTCGGTGTGCTGTCCAAGGGACTCTGAGCAGTCGTCTCCAGGTCCACATCTCGAAGGCGTCTATGCGTTTTCTATCCGCCTCCTTCACTGTCCAGGTCTCGCATGCATAGTAAAATATGGAGAACACCAACGTCGAGACCAGCCGTATTTTTGTCGCCCTTGTGATTTGTCCGTCACGCCAAACCTTTGTGAGTTGGGTCATTGCCGCCCTTCCCAGTTGTATACGTCTCCGAATTTCTGCTTCACAACCACCCGTGTCACAGACTAAGGCACCAAGATATATCGTGGAGGAGACCACCTCACAGCCGGCAATGGTTCGAGCTATCGGGAACTGCTTGTTTCGATCAATAACCATAATTTTAGTTTTTGCATAGTTTATTTTTAGCCCGAAGTCGGCACTGGCTCTTTCCAGTCTTCCAAGAAGTGTGGTTATTTCGTCTGGAGAGGCGGCCAAAAGCGTTGTGTCATCTGCAAAGCGTAGATTTGACATCTTGATTCCACCCAGGTTTACCCCACCCTGCCATCCGTCTAACACTTTTCTCATAACGAACTCCACGTAGATGTTAAATAATAAAGGGGATAGAACACATCCCTGTCGCACTCCTTTTTGCGTGGTGCACTCATCAGATAGACAGCCGTCTATACGAACGTGTGCCAAATTGTTTGTATATAATTGGCAGATAAGATGTGTGAGATGTTGAGGAACGCCCATTTTCTTTAACACGTACCAGAGACAATCCCATCGGACGTTGTCAAATGCCTTCGTATAGTCGACAAAGCATAAGTACGTAGGAACGTAATATTCTAGGGATTTTTCTATGATATTCCTGACATTAAGGATTTGTTCTCTGGTACCACGGCCTTTCATAAAGCCCGCTTGCTCAGGCGCTATCTGCCAGGTAATAAAATTTTCCAGGCGGCGCTGTAGGATGTAGAGGAGTACCTTGCTGGAATGTGAGATGAGAGCTAGCATCCTATAGTTGTCACAGTTGTTTGTAGGACCTTTCTTATGAAGGGGAATCAGGATGGACTTCCTCCAATCTCGGGGCCATATGCCGGACCTCCATATCTCGTTACACAGGTGATGTAATACCTTCAGTCCAGATGTCGACAGATGTTTTAGAATGTCGGAGGTGATACCATCATATCCAGCTGCTTTACCCAACTTGAGTCTCTTGAGGGCAAATTCGACCTCAGAAAGTAGTATGTCAGGTTCTGGTTCAAAATCTGTATTTGTAAGCATGTCAGATCCGTCAGACGTGGGTGGTTGCACCGAAGCTGGCAGTGAGGCTAAGAGCGTGGAGTCATTCAGTCCACGGTCTGTAGGGATCTGTTCTGAGTCCGCGTATAGCGACTGGCAATATTGCCTCCAGACTTCCATAACCTGGTTCAAGTCTGTTTGTAGGATTCCCTCATTATCAGTAACTGACCAACATTTCTGCCTGAATTTGCATGTAAGTAATCTTATTTTCTTGAATAGTTCTTTACTATTGTTTGTATCCGCGTGTTGTTGGATTTCGGAGCAGATATTCTGGATATACAGATTTTTGTCCCGTCTACAAGCGGCCTGAATAGACCTAGAAATTTGTTGGTATTCAAGCTGTTTCGCTTGAGAGCTAATTCCGGTGAGTTTCAATTGTCTTCGGCATTCAACAAGTGCAAGAGTATTTTCCGTCATCCATACACTCTTGGGGGTGGTTTTGTTGGTGTCACACTGGGAATCAGACAAGGCCTGTATCAAACCACACGCTGTAGTCACGGATAATTGGATGAAGTTGTATGTAATTGTGTATAATAGGTATCTATACAATCTAAACCAGAATTTCTGGATGTCGGTCAACTTTGCGCCAAGTGCACGTTTTAAGTGACTCAAGAAATGGAGACAAAACACTTTGAAATCAAAAGAAATGAAGATATTTATGAATTGTAAGTACCCATTTTCAATTCCGACTGATAATGAAGGAGTTAAGTTCTATAATAATAAATTTAAATTGATTTATCTTAAAAACTATTATTTAACGTCCCTAAAGCTAGCAGAGCAAAGTGAGCAGAATCCAAAATACATATTTGATGCTTATATAGCTAATTAAGAGCTAATTAAGTGCTGTATTCCGAAATTATTTGCTCGTATAGTTTCGCTACACAGAAACCTTTAAAAATCAACTTTTTTGAGAAAATCTTATTTAGTGCTTGTAGAGATAATTAAGTGCTAATTATATGCTGCATTCCGAAATTAATTGCTCTTATAGTTTTTAAAAAAGGGCAGAGTTTGTTGCTCTCAGAGCAAAATATAAATCTATAGGGGAGAGCGGGGCTAGTCGGTACAGTTTTTACTTTAAGGCGTCTCTAATTTTGTTGGTTAAAGATGAAGCCAATTTTTTATGCCAATGTCATCCTTAATGTTTTAGGTAACTAATTCATGAATTAGACCAACATTGGATATGACATACATTTTTTAAATGTTTTTTGACAGGCTGCAAATGTACCATCTTACCCCGTGCTCGGGGTAAATTGATACTCACTAAGGGGTTAGTTGGTATACCATTTCTTATAGGGATTTTACACTTCAATCACAAAAGGAACCAATTTTAGAATGCAATAATTTTATTATTCAAATTTGAATAAAATTGACATGTCACTACAACAAAAATAAAATCTATGACAAAAAAATATTTAATTCTGATCTAATCTAATCTAATTAACAAAAAATTAAATTCTGATGATTAACGAAAACAAAAATAAAAGTTAAATTATATAATACCTAATAGTAGGTACCAATAAAAATTGAGATCCCTATATTACTCGGAGTCATCCTAATCACAAATAATGGCATGTAGGTATAAAATGGTCCAACATCACAGCATACTTCGTGTGACCACAGTTTACATTTTGTGCATTGATTCCATTTTTCGCCTGCTGCGCTGAATGTAATGGTTCGACACACACTAGGCAAACGCATTCTTCATCATTGTGTGCGAACAAATATTTCGCCTTCGTCTGCGTCTTCTTTTCTTCAATTTTTCTTACAATATGTCTCTTTGCGGCTTCTGTTTTCTTTGCCTTCCTTGCACTCCTATTGCTTTTCTCATCTTCAAGTTCATATTTGACAGGAGTGTCGGTGAGAATGGCAGCTTTTGGTAACGGCCTCAATCACACTAGAGGAATTTTAGTTATGTTGCTGCAGCCAACTTCCTTAGTTGGTGTGGCTTCGAAATTTAACCAACAATAGACTTATTCTACAACCTCAGCAACATACGTGCGTGACTGTGGCGTAATCTGTTACATAGTAGCGAAAGTATTAAGGTTGTACCAACTTACCCCTGTACCCAACTAGCCCCGGTCTCCTACCCCCGGTGCATTAACTATAACAGCACAGAATATATATAGCTAGTTATTCTGTGATAATAGTATCTATTATTTGAAGTAATTTGTTTAAAGAACTGAATAAAACTTACGCATTTCTTATTCTAATTAATTAAGTGCTCTATCCCCGAAAAAAATATTCTATGATTTCTGTAAGATTTCAGCCAAAAATTAGGTTTTGTCTCTTAGCTTTTCAGTATCAGACTTGTACATTTCTTAATTGGATGAGATAATAAATTTAAAACCCTTCAAATCTCAATTTTAAACTGGAATTAAAAATGGATTCATCGTCATCATCAACTGTTATCTATCCACTCCAGGATGTAGGCCTCCTTCAAATTCTTTCAATCGTTCCGGTTTTGTGCCCTCTTCATCCAGTTTGTACCGGCTATGGCTCGGATGTCGTCAGTCCATCTTTTAGGAGGTCGACCAGTTGGGCGTTTTATTATGCGTGGTCTCCAACATAATCTTTCTGCCCATCTTTCCTCTGACTGTCTGACTAAGTGTTCTGCCAAAACCATTTAGCTTTGGATATTTTCTCGACTTTCGTTTGTCGACGAATGACCTCGTTCTCTTATATGGTCTCGAAGGCTGATCCCCATCAAGACTCTTTCCATAGCTCTCTGGCTTACCCTTAGTCCAGACCATACGTCATGAGCGGCAAAACGCAGTTTTCGAAAACGTCTCTTTTTAGATTGTTCGGAATTTTGCTCTTAAATATATAGTTCAGTCTATCAAAAGCTGCCATCCAAGTTTAATCCTTCTCGAAATTTTGGCTGTTTGGTTTTCTTTGCTGAGTCTTATGGCATGCCCCAAATATACATATTCTTGGAAGTTTTAGATTCTCTGTTGAATAACTATAATTTGTACTTTGTTTCTACTTAAAACTTTAGTTTTGGAAAGATTCATTCGAAAGCCCAGTTTTGCAGATATGTGGTGTAGCTGTTCGAGCATTCTCTGAAGTTCTTCTGACGATGAGGCAATGATAAGAACTTCCACCCCAATACCGTTTTCTTCCCATTCTTGCGTCTTGAACACGTCTTCTAGTGCCAATGTAAAGAGTTTTGGGGAGATAGTATCTGCCTGTCGGACTCCTCTTTCCATTTGGATTTTCTTCGTTGTTGTCATTTCATCTAATTTGACAGTCATTGTAGCTGTTTTGTAGATAAATAATATTATTGCAGAATATATCTGATCTAGTCTGGTATTGTGTAAGGCTTCTAGAATGGCGTGTAGTTCTATAGAGTCGAAAGCCTTCCTATAGTCTACGAAGGCTACGTATATAGGGAAGTTATATTCGGCACTTTTCTCTATGTGCGGATTGCCTGGAGATGGTCCATCCTGCTATATCCACTTCTGGAACCTGTCTGCTTGGGGGGTTGATAGAAATCAAACTTGTTCGTTAGGCGGTTTGTGAGCACTTTTGTGAATAATTTGTAGAAGTGGAATAAGAGACTGATGGGGCGGTAATTTTCGAGTTTGGTGTTATCACCTTTTTTGTGGATAAGGGTGATTATTGCGTTTTGCCATAGCTGTGGTATTCTCTGTTAAGTAATGCACCTATTAAAGATTTCTTTTATTCTCTTCAGTAGAGATTCTCCGCCATATTTAAGCATTTTTGTTGTCAGTCTGTCCTCTCCAGGTGTCTTGTTTTTAATTTGGCACACGGCCTTTTTTATTTCGTCGATGTCTACTTCAGGAATATCCTCTGAGCCGACATTATTGATCGGAGGCCTAGAGGGTTTACTGATTGTTGATTTTTTGTATAGTGATGTGTAGAATTGTTCAACTCTTGTCAGCATTGATTCTGTTGATACAAGGTTGCCCTTTGAATCCGTGAGTTGGTATACTTTATTTCTGCCTCTGGCTCTATTCTTCCTGAGTATTTTCATGTTAGAATTTCTTGCTATACATTTCTTTATCATATTTGTGTTATGAGTCCTGATGTCTTTACGGATGGCCATATTAATTGATTTATTCATTTCTCTGTATTGTGGTGTGTCTTTCTCTAACTTACGTCTTTCGGTCATCAGTTGCTGTGTTCCTGTGGATATTTTGGGGTTTCTGGTAATTTTCAATTTTGTTAAGGTTTTCCTGGTACTGTTTAAAACCTGGGATGTCGTGTATTGTACCAGGTGATCTAGTGAAAGTTGTTCTGTGTTTTGCGCGTTGTACAGTCTTCTGCCTATGTCCAGTTGGTAGTCGGGAATGTTTTGGGGAGTGAGATTCAGATGTTGACCTTTAGTGTTGATGAGTTTTGATCTTTCTAGTTTGGTGTTAATTCTAACTCTGGCTCTAACTAATCTATGGTCGCTACCTATAGAGAATTGGTTTATGACCGAAACATCCTCAACAATGTGCTTTTTATTACATAGGATATAATCAATCTCATTTGTTGTTGATCCATCGGAGCTAACCCAAGTCCATTTCCTTTGTGGTGATTTTTTGAAAAAGCTGTTCATAGCATAGATGTTTTGTTGTTGAAGGAAGATGAGTAGCCTCTCGCCTCTTTCATTCCTTCCTCCTAGTTTATATTTTCCTATATGTGGTCCGTCATCCCTTACATATTTGCCTATTTTTGCATTATAGTCGCCGATAATAAAAGAAAAGTGTGTTTTTGAAATATTCAAGGCTCTTGTTATGTCATCATAGAAGTTATCAGTTTCTTCTTCGTCAGATGCTATAGTTGGTGAGTATACCTGAATTACTTTTAGTGAATATTTTTGGTTTAGTTTTAGGACGGCAAAAATTACTCGGTCGGATACCGATTTCAGTTCTGTAATATTTTCTCCAAAGTTAGGTGACATTAATATAGCTACTCCGCCTTGCGAGTCTGTTTCGGAGATTCTTTGATATAATGTGCAACCATTTCTTAGAATCGTACACTTCTCCCCTTTCATCCTTGTTTCGCTGATGCCTAGTATATCCCATTTTATATTCTCCAACTCTAGTTCCAGTTTCGAGAATTTTTCTTCTGCTCTTATTGTCCTTGTATTGTACGTCGCTATGTTCAATCTATATTGGCAGCCTGCCGTGACCTGGGGATTCTTAGCACCACTGGCTCGATTCCTAGTCCGTCCGCTGCCTTGGTCGAGGATATTCGAGCCACCAGGCACTCGGGGCCTTAGTATTTCCTTTGAATTCATGAGGGTTTTCGAAGGGAAAATGGTGTGTTGGCGAGTATTGGTTCAGCCGCTCCTAAAATGGAGAACAGACGCTGTTTGCAGCCGCCCACTCTGGGTCAGACGCTACGTGGAAAATGGATTACATAAAATCAAGTAGGTAGGCAGGTAAACTATTCTAAGAAAATCTACCTAAAGATCTTTCAAGTTTCCCGTTGTACCTTTAAATCTGTAAATATCCCCACAATAGCAAAATTGTCCTTTTTATTTGTCTCGAAAGAACGTTCTCAAAACAGTTGATTTTTAAAAGTAAAGTAGTCATTTTCAGAAAAACAATAAAAGAAATTAATTTTGGAATACAGCACTTAATTAGCCCTACGAGCACTAATAAATAAGTTCTCAAAATAGTTGATTTTTAAGGGTTGCTGTGCTAGCATTAGTCTAAAGCTAGCAAAGCAGCCATTTTCCATAAGACTATAAGAGCAACTAATTTCGGAATACAGCACTAAATAATTCCTTCTGAACCAGTCATCAATAGATTTAAAATAAATATTTATTCAGAAAAATAACCTGATCTGACTTGGCTTAATTTAGTTTTTCTTTGTCTTTTTTATGTATTCAAGTATACTTCAAATAGTTATTGATTATTCAATTGCGAAATTGCAAAATAAGAGACAATGTAGGTAAAAGTTAATGGATGATTAACGGGGTGTTCCTCCCATGTTCTCAAGGCAGATTAACAGTGACAAAAACCCTAGTGTAGAAGAGCGGTACACCCGAAACTGTGTCGTTTCTTTACGACAATAATTAAATGTTTCTGAAAGGATTTCTGCCATATTGCTGCATCTTTTTGAGAAGACCAATCATAAACTTTAATAATATATTCATGTATTACCTGAAAGTACCTGATATATGTTTAAAGAAACCGAAACAAAGCAAAACTCCACATGCTTGAATAGAATTTATGAAAACTTAACAAACGGGCTTCTTCCTTTGAACAGGGTGTCCGGAAAGTTCGTACCGAAAATAATAGGGCGGATCAAGGGGGTTAGAAGGTACGGAGGTAGCATCGGTTTAGAGCAAGGAGGATAGAAGGTATGGATGTAGCATTGGTATAGAGCAAGAAGGATACAAGGTATAGATGTGGCATTGGTTTAGAGTGCATAGCGCCGCAGTGAAGCCACCTGGCGTATAGGCAACCCGCGAAGTATGAACACCATACGCGCGAATGCGTGCTACACTTTTCGTCTTGGCAGTGAAAAATAGAGATGATTTGCTTTAACCTTCCGGTGATTTAATTAAAATCTGCTTTATAAGTGATAAGTTCATACGTTAGGCCGTGGTAAAAGAGGTGAAAAGACTTAAGCAAGACAATATACGGCAGTGCATTTGTCCAATATGGTTTTGCAATATTTTTCAAATTCTACTATTTTTGAAGCCCTCAATGAACACGTTTTCGATCAACCTCCCTTAGATAATCATTTATTTTTGTTAATAAAGACAATTGCGGCAAAATATGTAGATATAAGGTCTCATTTTATTACAATAAATGTTATAGATATATCTGGAAGTAGGAGGCAGTTTTAAAATAAGTTAGTTTTGTTTAATGGACATTATTGCATATTTTAAAGGACGTTAATGTGTCGTTTATGTCGTACAATCATGTGAGTTTCTTTTTTTTGCGGATTTAGGTAGTTATTAATTTTATAAGCATGGGTATATAAAATGTATATTATAAGATTGTAGGTTCTCTAAACGATGATACAATAAACGCTGTGACTTTCGTGTGATTTTTCGTCCTTATAGTAAGCAAAAAAATCAGAACATCAGCCAAACTCACGATTTTCTTGCAAATTCTCTTTGTTACTGTGCGTATCGGTGGTCATACATGACGGGTTGCGCGCGGCTTCACATTATAACTTAAGTACTCCCTCCTTATCTTCTATCCTCCTTGGGACGGATAGAGGAAGCTAAAATAATGTTCCCTTCGGGCTTTGTAATGGTGTTATTCGCCTAAAAAGTGACAATTTTACGAATTAATTCCAATTATATCTTCTTAACGGTTGCCATGGTAACAATTAAATTTGGGCAATTAAATTAACCCATACATGCCTACTGGTTGTCATATGTAAACTATTGTTCAGTAGGTATGTCTGTCTTATACAGGGGCAGACAAAATTTTCCAGTTTAATTGATACATTTATTTGATAGAAATGTTGTATTGTTTCGGAAAAAATCTCATTCTGTTAATAAGGATACGGATAAGGATACATAGGATACTAACTAATTAACACGTAATGCACACTACTCCACGAAGAGTGATAACGCAGACTGTTTACATCTTAGACGTCTTCATTTTTGTCTATATTGTGTGGATTTTCTATTTAATAGTTAGGTATATTGTTGTTGCTGTCCAACGTTCTTGCCAACCAAAGTGGATAATAGATGGCGCAGACAAAATTTTTAGTTTTGGGCGCCTACATCAGAAGGCGCTTCACAACTGACAGTCAGCAGACCACAGAACAACTTGTTGTGTCGTCTGTGGTTGACAGTCATCACAGGTTACGTGAATTCTATTATCTATAGTTGAGTAGTATATTCATTGTTAAAGAGTTATCTTTATCCTCGTCTTTATCAGTAATTCACCAACAATATGAAACTATAATTAAACTATATGCTAATTTGAATCAAATGATAGATTCTGTTGGGAGTGAGATCAGAAAGGATATCATAGATCTGGGTAACAGATTTGATTCTGAAAAATCGGATTTGAGGACCTATGTAAGCAATGTGGAAGCGGAAAATGCAGATTTAAGACATCGAATAGATGTTTTGAATCGAAAAATAAGAAGTAAAATTTATATAGGTATTCTATGTTCTATATATATTCTATGGTATCGAGGTGCATCAGGAAGATACAGATAATTCCGTATTAGCTGCTTTAGAGAATGTTATAATAAAAATCTTCATATTCAAGAATTCAAGAAATGTGAAATTGCCATTACCTATAGATTGGGAAAGAAATCTGGGAAACCACGGAGGCTATTAGTAGAGTTTGTGAGTAATTTTACTCGCAAAAATATCCTATCGAATAGAAACCGGTTGAAAGGTTCAACATTTTTTATTGTAGATGATCTTTTCCTTGAAGATAGAAAAGAGAAGCAGTTTCTTTGGGAAGAGTTAAGAAAGCTAGAGGAGCAAATAGAAGTGCGAGACTCCAGGGAACAATACTAAATATAAACGAACAGCCATTCACATATGATGATCTGTTAAGGAATAAACACGCGACTTATCTTTCTCCGCTTCCGCTCCGCCTTGTTTCTAGTGAACCTGAAACACCAACAGTTACGTCACAAAGCATCGAAGAGTTATTTCCTGCAATAGCTGTGAGCTGTGGAAACCAAATCAGTTGTACACGCTGAAACTGATTTAGTTTCAGAAATCGAATTAGTTGCAGATACAGAAACCTGCAACTCGTTGAACAACCCTGAAGACGCTAGTTGTATATTGGCGGATATTACTTCTCCTCAAAAGAATCTCCAACATCCAGATAATACTTCAGCAGCGGAAACAGTCCTATCCAAGCCTGTGAAATATAACAAGACAAAAAAAAACAAAGCCATGTTGTAAGTACTGCAACTGTAAAAAGAATTGCGACTCCTGCCGTATAGCATCGAATGCAGGTGTCTCTAAGTGATTTTTTTGTTGTTGTTTTTTATATTTGTATATGTTTATATGAGTGGATATATATGTATGTGTATCTACGTTTTTTCTTATATATATTTAGTATAGGTTAATTATACATGTCATAATTAGTAGGTTATAAGTTCTCTCTTTAATAAACAGTTCACGATGAAAATTGGTCATATAAATACACGGTCATTGAATACGGGATTTAACGAATCAGTTCAATTGATAACATCAAACAAATGCGATATTTTTGCAATTTCTGAAACATGGTTCACTGCTAATACAAAATCTAATTCTTTCAAATAAGGGCCTTCAATCTCTATAGACAAGATCGTCTGACTCGAGGGGACGGTGTTGCATTATACGTAAATGATAAAATTAAGGTGGATCTTCTGTGTTCTGGAGTATCCATGACCAGTATCGAATGTTTGTTGGTTAAGTGCAAAATAAATGGGAAATCTATTGCCATATGTGTATTCCATAGGCCACCCAGTACTAGTGTCGGTTGTTGTGTTAACGATCTTGAGAACGGGCTCTCTGTTATATTACCAATTTTTGACCTTACCATTTGCTTAGGTGATATTAATGTAAATCTTTTGGTCAAAAATAATCCAGTGTCTCGATGTTTTGGAAGCTATGGCTTCTATCAGGTCATCAACGAACCTACCAGAGTTACTAGCACTAGATGTAACTTACTTGATCCGATTTTTATTTCAGACAAATATATCTATATTAGCTCTGCAGTTATATGCGCATGCGCTGATGAAGTCTCAGATCATAGCGTGACCTCCTGTGAGCTAAACATACGTATAAATAATTTTGAACCAAAGTTCGTAACAACGATTTTAAAAGTTTTAGCTATGAGTCATTCTATGTAGATCTAATAGAAATGCCATGGTATAATGTCACAAACTAATTGTATCAGCGATAAGATACATCTCCTGACAAATTATATCCTTCTTGTTTTCAATAAACATGCTCCTTTGAGGACAGTAAGGGTCTCGAAACCCAAGACCCCATGGCTTACACACGCTTTGAAATTAATGATGAAACAAAGGGATAAAGCTTTTTAAATAATACAAAAAGAATGGAACCACTGAAAATTGGAATAACTATACATCATTACGGAATATGACTTTGAATGCAATACGGGTTGAAAAAAAAGCTTATATATCTAGTGCGCACAATCAAAATAATATTAGAAATACATGAAACGCTCTGACGGATCTAAATGTCAAAGCTAGAAAGTCCAGAATTATTCCATGCCATTTGCAGAATGCAGAGGAAATCAATCAACACTTACTTACTCATTAAGTCTAATGCTAAGTCTAATGCTTGTGGTTCAGACGACATAACCTTACCGATGCTAAAATACTGCTATCAGATCATCGTCCCCTACCTAACCCATATTGTTAACGTTTGCATTGAGACAAACTACTTTCAATACCAATGGAAGACTTCAATTATTCAACCCATTGCTAAAGTATCCTCGCCTTCTTCCTATTCCGATTTTCGCCTAATCAGTTTTCTAGCGACTATATCAAAATTATTGGAAAAAATCATCTCTAAACAAATGGAACAATATGTAAAAGAGCACAATACCTTGCCTCCTAGACAGACTGCTACTGCGTAAGCAAATATTATGGATGATGTTGTCAGAGCCTTGGATAAAAATAGTGTATCTCTTCTGCTGCTTCTTGATTTTTCAAAGGCTTTTGACACAAACAATCATAATATAATGTGCGCCAAACTTATGGATTTTCTAGTAATCCTGCAAAGTTCATTGAGTCATATCTTACAAATCGAATCCAAAGAACTGTGATAAATGAAAATGTATCAACCTCCAGAAGTATTATATAGGGCGTTTCCCAAGGGTCTATCTTAGGGCCTTTGCTATTCATAATGTACACTGCCGATTTGCTAAACAAAATAGAGTCCTTGTGTATACTCTTCGGTAATAAACAGTCTAGACAACTTCCGGTGATATTGAATCTGAAGATAGGCGAAGGTTTAGTTCCCTACAAAAAAAAAAAACTGTGAAATCACTGGGTATCTTAATTGATGATGATTTGAAATTCTGGAACCAGGTTAAATCCATGACCCAAAGAGCATTTTGTAATTTGAAACTATTATATGCTAATAGAGCAGTTCTGAATAAGAAGCTGAAAATAATGCTCTCTGATTCTCTAGTGTTTTCTTTCTTTAATTACTGTTGCTATGTATATGTTCCATTTCTTTTATGAGACCCAAAATTCAGGGAGTACAGAACTCTTGTTGCAGGTTCATCTTCGGATTGAGAAAATATGACCACGTTTATGAGAATATTAAAAGTCTATGTTGGTTATACATGGCGAATCGACGAAGAATCCAATATGCCGTTTGTATTCACAACATTGTGCAGAATCTTATCTGTATAAGAAACTAATTCATCGGGGATGTATTCATACTGTCAATGTAAGATTTCCAAATAATTTTGATATCCCCCAGCACTCAAAAGCTTTATTCAGAAAGGGTTTTTCATTTTGTACGGTAAATTTATACAATAGTATAAGTGCAGATATCAAAAAGAGTAACATTTACACGTTCAAGAAAAAAGTTTATTGTTTATAGATTATTCATCAAAATCAATATTTAACGATCTCTTCTGCCACTAATTTATCACAAAAATTTCAATATTTCTCTACATCAGTGCCAAGTATAATATAAATAATTTATTGTCCATATAAGTAAATTTTGCGCTTTTTGTTTTTGTTTCTTTCTGGATTGTTGAATGTCATTTCTTTTATGTAATACAGTGATTATTTAATAATGGTGGTGGTGTATATTCCGGTTAATGCCAGATATGTATAAATTTATATTTGTAAACTTTTGGAGTTTAAGTGAAAGAATAGCAATCATGCTAAACTTCGCCTCTATTTAATTTTGTGATATCATCTGATTAACCAAATAAAGACGATTATTATTATTATTAATAAACTATCAAGCTTATTAGAAATGACCACCATATGTTATATTATTACAAAGAAAAATATTCAGATAAATTCAGAAAATGTATTGAAGTTTAAGGTGCACATATTTGACACATTTCTTGATAATTTATAAAATAAATTTGATTTTATATTGTTAGGATGTATCGAGCATATTGTTAATAACATGCGATCTTGTCCAAAACAGTACAAGGTATCGATTAAAATAAGGTGGGTATACCTTTTTCTGTTAAACGAATTAAAATGATTAAAGAAAAAAGGAAAATTTGTTAACTAAAAACTAATCAATTTTGACAGACATACTGAAAAAAGTTTGCATATGAAAACATGTATTGCTGTGAGTTGATGATATCATGGCAACAATTTAATAGATATAAATGAGCTAATTTTTGCACATTCTCACTTTGAAGGCAAATAATTCCATAAGGAATCCTGATAGGAACATGTTTTATATGAAGTACTAATATTGTTTTGGCTCGCTCTGTAAGCCCTATTATTTTTGGTACGAACTCTCCAGACAGCCTGTATTTATCTATCTATTTTTCAAAAAAATCGATTATGTACAGATTTAGTGAAGTTTATTTTATTTCTTTATTTTCAAACGTCCATGTTATTTGGTTTTTCAAAAAAAAAAAATATAAAAGTGAACATACATACGCATACTGTATTTTAGCTAGACGCTCCTTAGCTACAAAATTCTATGGATTTTAGAAAAATTCCTAGATACTTTTTCCAAGGTCCAAGCTATTTTCCTGAAAATAAATATTTGATTTTATATCGAATTTGGTTCATACATCTGACCTAATTCTTGTTATTGTTGGCATGTAATAAAACGTAGGTACACCATACGCACAATTAACTTATGTATATATTCATTCATTTTTATTGGTCATAAAATCGCATATTCGGTATAATTTTCGCGTTTCCAGGTGGAAAGAGCGGCCCTAATTGACCTGAATGCGTGTAATTGAATCGAGATTGGTAGTTTTTAATGATGGACCTTATTGCTTCACGATCTGTAATTTTAGTTTTTAGCACGTTTCACACTTTCATCGAGATACACATCAGAAGAAAAATGTATAATTACCTCGGTCAGAATTACTTTGGCGTATCGAGATTTGGGAACAGCATATATGAATTGACAATTTTCACTTTACCAAATATTGTGCCCTAGGGTTGATATATTGAAATGAAAGTTTATTCATTCTCGCTATCGCATTAATCATAAATATTTTTTACAAAAAATTGGACCGACGTTATAGTTGATGTACTGAAAAGTATAAAATAATATTACTTCTATTGGTGATGGTACTTTTGAAGTTGTGCAGTTGCAGTTAGATTGATAGCTTTTGGCACCAACTTCACAAGTACCATCACCAATAGAAGTAATATTATTTTATACTTTTCAGTGCATCAACTATAACGTCGGTCCAATTTTTTGTAAAAAATATTTATTTCACACTTTTGAGTGTAACATTAGTCCCGAAAATCGTTGAACGTTCACTATACCATATCAATGAAGATAATACTTATCCTATTACCCACGTATATTCCTTGCTTGTAGTGGTTATTATTGAGATCTCAGAACATCGCGGCGGGAATACGCTTGAATATTTTAGTTGTTACCATTTAACACCGATTTAACTCGAAAACCGTAATTCTAAGGAAAAAATGTTCATTATAAATGTTGCTACAAATAATTATATCTTTCATGTAGTATCGAAAAATTTTCAATTTTCGAAAGAAATTGTCCTCTCCACATAGCAAAAATACATATTTAACATGCGTCTATCTCAAAAACCGTAACACTTTTGAAAAAATGTTCAATTTAAACGTTTCCGGATATTGTCCTATCTTTAATTATACCAACTCAGATTTTCGATTTTCGAGAAAATTCGCCCCCACCACCCCTTCGGGGGCGGTTTTCGGAGGGAAGGAGATTTCGGATTTGCGTTTTTATGAATATGGGACCATTTCTCAATCCCCTTCTTTCAAATGAATCCAAAATCATCAAAATCGGAGATCGTCTACTATATAAAAGGCGCGCACGAACCAAAAAAAAAAAAAAAAATAAAGCAGACAGTCGAATTGTATACCTCCTCCGTTCGGGGTTCGTCGGTCAAAAATTACGTTGCATAGAGCTCTTCATAATCATCTCATTTTTATATTTTGTAAATACTGAGTTGTACAGTGTGTCCCATTTTGGGTACTTTTGCGGGGAGTCTCCGTTATTTTTATAGATAGAAAGTTGCGGTGTTTGCGACAGTGTACTACTTTCTCGTAAAACTATAGATGCCGTTAACAAAAATTCTATAGCCCTTTTAATTTCTAAGATACAGGGCATTTTAGAAAATTTTGCTTTCTGGGACTCCCCTTGTATCTCCGTTATCCTTCAACTTATCGCAGTGGTGCGGATATTTTTTACATATTTACTATTTTTGAGTTATGAACCAATTTTGACAATTTTCCTTGTATATAGGTATCTTTTTATAAAAGCATAACATTTTCCAAAATATCTATAGAGTTTTTTTATGATAGTAAGTTTGTAACAACAGTTTTGTATCTTAAAGAAGAAAAAGAAAAAACAATGTTTTAAGGTTATTTTCAAAATGACGAACATTTTCTCTAATGCAAAATTCTTTGAATAGCGTTAAAAAGAACCATTGGTCATATTCGCAAATTTCGAAAGGGTAAATGAATTGCCTTTCGAAGTTCTTCTAAGCTGTCATATCGTGTTTTATATACTTCATTTCGTATATAGCTTCATACAAAATAATCTTAAGTTAAGAGACCTAGAGATCGTTGACAGGTCCGTTAGTAACTAACTATCAATATCTGAGGAAAGAGCAAGAAATGCCCTTAAGAGTCCAGAGTTATGACTTGGTGCATCATCTTGCTGTAGGTAAACAGCATTATATTGAGCTAATGGAATATTTTCGAGCAGTTCTGGAATAACTTCCTCAACGATTTCTTGATACTTAATTACGTGCTCTAATACCTTCTTCAAAAATCCTTTAAACTATATGTCTGCCCGAAAATAAAACATAACACCCCAACTCCAAAGCTAACTTGTTGTACCCTTTCAAACATTAAATGCTTATTTTCTGTATACCAGTTCCGGGTATTGTGTCGATTAAAAATGCGCGCACTTAAAAAAAAACATTCTTTTGACCATATAACAAGTACGCCAAATAAATCGTTAGCATCGATTTGCTCCAAATACTGCAGGAAAAACAGCGACCGGTGCTGGGCATCGCCAGATTGCGAATATTGCACTATTTTAAATTTGTATGGATGACGGGTATTTATATTTCTTCAAGATTTTCTGAGTGTCAGTTTGTGGCATACCAATTTCATTCTCAATTTTTCTACATGAGGTCGAAGGTGTTGCATCTATATTTCTCAAAACATCTATCTCTTTTCTTTCCCTGTTCCGTTTGTTCTATGTTTTTGGACACGGATGAACAAATGATCTGTGCTGAACAAAATTTGCTTTTAAACGAGCAAATATCTCTTCTTTCTGGATATTTAACAAGCACAAAGTTATACTGACAATAGGGATTTTGATAGCCATAATAGCTTACCTTTGGAAATATGATTCCGAAGCTTCTTCAGAATTTTTGTTACTGTGTATAAAACATACCAGCATATCATATTTCTCATAATTTTCATACACTGCCATTGTTCGACAAAATTGATGGATATCAGTTAAATAAAAATACCAAAAGAACGAAAATGAACTGATTTATAAACCAAAAGTCGATCCAAAAACTGATAAGATAGACAAATATTTGACATTTAATTTTGTCTCTTGTCATAAACAATATCCATGGCCTACCATTAAATTATGCATTTAATTTTAGAAAATTGTCATTTATTTGCATGTTTCAGAGAAAAAGTGCATATATATACATATTTTTTTGGATAGGTAAAAAAGACAAATCTCATAGTCTATAAATATACGGGGTGCTCCATTAAAAAAAGTTTGGTTTATAACTCAAAAATTGTAAATATCTACACCACTGCATTCTAAAGAAAAAAATCTATAAGAATGTTATTTTATTTTTTCGATAAGCTGAAGGATAACGGAGATAGAGGGAGTTCCAAAATGCTACATTTTCAAAAATGCCCTGTATCTTAAAAACTAAAATGACTATGAAAATTTTGTTAATGGCGTCTTTCGTTTTAAGAAAAAGTAGCATACTGTCGCGAGAATGCCAACTTTCTATCTATAAAAATAAAGCAGATACCCCAAAATGGTACACCATGTACGAGCAAAATAAAGAATTATTAGATTATGTATCATATAATTCAAACTAGAATAATAAGACATCTTAAAACATGTATTGTGCCTATTTTTTTCAAGAAGGTACATCACATAATAAATGTGTGACTATTGTTACTAAAAAGTACAAATGCATTTTCTAAATTGACATTACTCACAATTTTTAATACATTACAATACAATTCGACTGCCTGCTTTTGTTCGCGCTTTGTATATAGTGAACGTACTCCGATTTTGATGATTTTTGATTCGTTGGAAAGAGGAGACTTGAGATATGATCCCATATTCAAAACTCAAATCCAAAATCTCCTTCCCTCCGAAAACCGCCCTCGAATAGGGTGGAGAGGTCATATTTTCTCGAAAATCGAAAATTCGTGATTAAATATAGGACAATATCCGGAAACGTTTAAATTGAAAATTTTTCCATGTTAAAATCTGACATATATGTATTTTTGCTATGTGGAGGGTGCGATTTCTTTCGAAAACCGAAAAATCTCTAGATACCACATGAAATACCATAATATTGTAAAAATATTTATATAGTGTTACGGTTTTCGAGTTACAGCCGTGGTAAAATGGTTAAATCTAAAATACTTATGCGTATTTCCACAGCGATATTCTGAGATCTCACCATAATAACAAGTACAAGCAGATAATATACATGGGTAATAGGATAAATATTATCTTCTTTGTATTAGTGAACGTTCAACAATTTCAATAGTGTGAAATAAATATTTTTTACAAAAAATTGGACCAACGCGTTATTAGTTGGTGGACTGAAAAATACGAAATAATATTAATTCTATTGGTGCTGGTACTTGTGAAGTTGGTGCCAAAAGTTATCAATCTAACTGCAACCTTTACAACTTCAAAAGTAACAGCACTAATAGAATTAATATTATTTTGTATTTTTTAGTGCACCAACTAATAACGTCGGTCCAAGTTTTTGTAAAAAATATTTTCATTACATTTTTTTCCCATATAATATTTTCTATGGTCTGATCTTGAGTTTAGCAAATAGTTTTTTTAGGTACAGTATTGAAGGGATACCAAGATGATTCTTAAATAAAAAAAGGTCAAATGCGAATCGGGTTTTCCTGAAAGATAAAAGTGAAAATCTATATATTTTTTTTTTTCAAAAGTTCAAGCTCAGTATTTCATATATAATGGGCCAATCATTTTAGTATACCTAATAAATTAATATATATTTTAGAATTAATCATAAGCACTTCCATTTGATATGTAACATGATGTGCTTGAAGAACATTTATCATTTTTTTGCTCAACAAAATTTGGTAACAACCAGTTTGTATGAAATTTCAACTTTCTCCGTTTTTTGGATTTGTAATCTTATACATAATGATTTCGTTTTTCCATAGGATGATAAAATGAAAATCAGAACAACGTATTGTGCTAATTCGATACCAATAATTATGAAGAATTCTTAGCTAAGCTTGGAGATTTCTGGTGAGCTTGATGCTCTTCTGGGAGGTAAACCTGAGCTTCACAAAGCGTACGTAAATATTTGTTTTTATCAAAAAGCTAAACAAAACACCCACACATCACTCTAAGGTCATTGAAACGAAGATATATGGCAAAATAAGCATTATGGAATATCATCCCAATAACTAGGAAATTGTTGGGTAGATATATCTAGAATTTTTCATTTTCATAATCTACTGCATGAATATCATTAGGAAGAATCTTCGGTGTGATTCTTCAGTGATCAGGCTAATATTCTTGTGCTAAAAATAACAAAGAAACGTAAATAAAGTCATCTAGTTAGCATATACGCTTACCACTGATAAATGGCCGCTGTTGAAACTTTAAGCTGCCGTAGGATGACGTACGACAGTGCAGGATTAGCGTCTCGGTATATGACTTACTGCAGGAGCTGAATCTTTACGTGGAAGTTCATGTTAAATCGCTCCGACACAATAAAGTATATTTAGCTTACTGCGATTTATATGGTTTTACATTTTTATTTTCTTTGCACTTCAGAATGGAAATTGCGATTTTTCATAATGATTTGTGAAACATGATTTAATAATTATGATGTTAGAAGTCAAATATATAAGTAAGTACAATATTTCGTAAAAATATATTTGGTGCTATGTTCTGTTTACAACATATACCTATATTGGTTTATACAGGGTGGGACATAGTTGTTTTCAACTGGCTGGATAAAGAAGAGTCCAAATGAAGGATGAAGTTATTTCAATATTACATATACTTATATTTTACTGTTGTAGAAATATCTAAAGATTTTTTGGATTGTACCTACGCTATAAAAATGCACACCCTTTATTTATTTATTCCTTCGAAGCATTCAATTCTTTCCGAACAGTATTACAGTTGCCTATACCTAAACCCAATAAATATAATAGAATTCGGCTTTTTATTAATAACAGAATCACATTTTTCGAAAGTTTACTGATATTTGGTGATTGTCACGATACATAATTGCCTTTTTTCTACAATAGCATAATATGTTCAGTCCAAAATCATCATAATAGGGCTGAATACTATGCGACAAGAAATACGATAAAACCAGTTGTAGATAAAGATGAGTTTCTTGAGTTTGAATCTGTCATAGAACACTCTTATACCACTCAACAACAAATATAAAAAGAAACAGTCTAGATTTGATAGCCAGCTTTTTGCGAACATAAATGAAAATATTTTGTTTTCAACTTCTAACACTTTATGTCTTAATTACAAATTCCTGGTATAATTAACTTGAACACCCTGCCTATTATTTTGTTGCGTAATTTATGCGTCTCCAAAATTCCTATTTACAAACTGGAAAAAATTCAACCTTTCCATAAATATATCGAAAAAAAAATCTGTAATTTTCTTTTTATCAATTTTCTCATTTAATACTCGGATAGAAAAGTGAGCTTAAATATTGCTTACGCCAGTACTACTCCAAGACGAAGACGATGATGATGCTTTATCAGAAATATTCTATCTTTTTGATTTTCAAAGATTTTTATCAAATAAAAAGAGATTGTTATTAATTTAAATTATGTTAAAAATGATGCGTTATAATGACTCTGACAAAAAGTATTGATCTAAAAAATGTATAATTAACCCAAAAACAATTATTCCAACCTACAAATTACCGAGGGAAAATCACTTATTTATATATAGTCATGGGGATGAGAATATTCAATTTTCTATTATCCAAAAATATTTTGACCAATTTTGTATGTGTTTTTGACTTTAAATATCGATTTTTTTATTCGAGTCGCTGAAATCTCTATTAAGACTTATTTCGGCTAAACTTCATACATTGTAATTATAATTGTTTATACTCAAATGTTCAGTTTACAATTATCAAAAAACTGTAGGATTTATCTGCAGGCAACTTTATTGGGTAAAGACCAGATGCTCTCTACATTCATTGGAAGGAACAAATTGATCTTGTTTAGTTGTTTCACAAGGACCTCTCTTTGGTTATTCTACATTTTCCATTGCCACAGAATGTTATTTAGGTTTTCATTATTTCTATGTTTTTAAAATTATTCTGGGTGTTAATTCTTGCAGTTTTTATTAGATTCTCGTATAAGTCGTATAGATTATAGATATAGATATAGATATATAGAATTATGGAATTATTCATTGGCGGCTTTTTTAGCGAGTCCATCTGCTTCTTCATTTCCCTTTATTCCCATTTGAGCTGTTAACCACAAGAATTTGATCATTCGTTGCATTGCAGATTGACTGTGGAAGATATTGTACTGTCTCTTGAGCTCTACAATGTATGGGTTAGTTTTGCATTTTCATTTATGATTTTCAAAGTTTTAAAAGCGCCAAGTGAATCACAGAAGAAAAATAGTTTTTGTCCTTATTTCGTAGGGCCAAGCACTGTTGATAGCGATGCATTCCGCAGTGTATACTCATGCCTGAGGAGTTGATTGATCTTTTTGTCAGGGTGATGGGCAAACGCATAATCCCACCGAGGTATTCCCAGGAATTTTGCTGCCATAAATGTAGATTGCCAGTGCGTTTTCTTTGGCGATGAATAAGTTTACGAAAGTGTTTGGATTACCAGAGCTCTTAATCTTTCTACCTAGTTTCTCATCGAAGGGAATGGAGGTCATAGCGTACTGTAGGTATTCGCAACTCTGACCCGTGTTTATAATTATTAACGTGTCAGCTGGATTTTGCCTTAAGATGAATTTATGTTTTCTTTTGTTTTTAATACATTATTTTCTGAGAATACGATACTTGAATACGATATTTACTTAGATTCATGGAGCATAGCATTTTACATAGTTCTTGAATATAATTGAATTTAGATTCATCCAATAATACATTTGTAGGAGTACTGATTCTATATCTCATAAACATTCAAATGACGGTGTTTTAGATACTTTCTATGGAAGCAAAATAATTTTTTGTTGATAAAGAAAATTGATAAAGCTGTCATAGTCGATTGTTGAGTGTATTTAACTTGTATATAAATTTAGGAGAGTTTCTGGATTTGCTCCCTACCATGTTCCACAGATAAATTTGATGATGTTTAGTGCTCTGCCTCTTTTTCTTTGGATTTCCTGTACCTGAGTGTTGAATAATGACATGCATTGTCGAAATCTAAGCCTAGGAAACGAAGTTTTGACTCGATTTAATGATACATTTGTGAACTTTGATATCCGCTTTTCCTAGCTTTATTTTTTTTTACTGACGAACCCCGAACGGAGGTGGTATACAATTTGACTGTCTGCTTTTTTTTGTTCGTTCGCGCGATCTATATAGTAATGGTACACTGATTTTGATGATTTTTGATTCATTTGAAAGAGGAGGCTTGAGAATGGTCCCATATTCATAAAAACACAAATCCGAAATCTCCTTCCCTCCGAAAATCGACCCAGAAGGGATGTTGGGTGCAAATTTTCTTAAAAATCGAAAATCTGAGTTGGCATAATTAAAGATAATATCTGGAAACTTTTGATTTGAACATTTTTTCAAAATAGTTACGGTTTTCGAGTAAGAGGCATGTTAAATTCTCAAATATGTGTATTTTTGCTATGTGGAGAGGGCGATTTCCTTCGAAAATTGAAAATCTGTGGGCACTACATGAAAAACAATAATATTTGTAACAACATTTATAATGAACATTTTTTCCTTAGAGTTACGGTTTTCGAGATAGAGCGGTGGTAAAATGTTAAATACACAAGCAAGGAATATACGTGGGTAATAGGAGATTTGTGATATTAGCGAACTTTCAATGATTTTCGTGACTAATGTTACTCAAAAGTGTAAAATAAATATTTTTTACAAAAAATTGGACCGACGTTATTAGTTGGTGCACTGAAAAATACGAAATTATATTAATTCTATTAGTGCTGGTACTTGTGAAGTTGGTGCCAAAAGTTATCAATCTAACTGCAACTGCACAACTTCAAAAGTAACAGCACCAATAGAATTAATATTATTTCGTATTTTTCAGAGCACCAACTAATAACGTCCGTCCATTTTTTTTAATATTTATTGTTGAAATGTACCAGTACCAGTTTTGTGGGGAGCCAACTGTAAACCTTGTACTCTTGCGCTCTTTAATAGATGCTGGCAGGTTTTCATCAATTTCAGAGAGATACATGAGGTATAAAAGGGGCCTGAGTACTCCTCCTAGGGCAATGCCTTTATTTTTAACTCTATAGGTAATTTCATTGTCCATCGAATAAACATGACGGCCCTGGGTTATATGTTTGATGAACCTGATTATTTTATCCGGGATATTCAATGCAGCAAGTTTAGTTAACAAGGTATCACAGACTACATTATCAAATTCTCCACGTATGTTCAGAAAGGCGGCTAGGATTTCTTTTTTTTAAGGAAGGCTTGTTCTATGTTTTGTAGTATTCTACCTACCATTGAAGTATGTCCTTAATGAGGCTCTCAAATAGTTTACATAGGCATGGAAATAGCACCCTCCGCTTTGTAAATGAATAGGATAAATTATGTTTTCCAGGAGTCGGGGTAGATGGAACTTCTGTGCATCTGATTGAATACGTCTATAAGTATACGTTTGAGCTTAAATGGATAGTTTGTAGGATTTTAAAGTGTATTTCATCAAACCTGGAGCTGATTTGTTGCCTTTCGGTTCTAGAGTGATGTTAAATTCGGTAAAGCCGAAGTTGACTTCCAAAAGATATTGTTCGCATACTGTAGGATCCATTAAGGGCCATTCACAGCCCACGGTGGGTTTATTTTGTCCATTGCTATTGATATTTTTGTTTTGAAGATGATTGTATTATTGATCCACTTAGTTTTTAGCAATTTACATGTGTTGCAGAAACATTTCGGCGAGTATGAAGATTGTTGACGAACTCTTTGAAGTCTCCTCTTTTCTTTTTATTGAAGGTCTTGATAAGTACGTTGCATTGTTTTTTTGTATGATATATAATTTTCCATCGACAATTTCTAAAGGCAGCTCGTCTTATTTTTTATCTTTTATCTTTTTATCATTTGTTTTATTGCAAGGGTTACTTCTTTTACGACATTTGTTATTTTGTTTATCACGTGCTAATATTTTTCAGTTGGTGTTAGATTTTCGTATTCGTATGATAAGAAGGAGGGGTAGATAGATAGAGATATTTTCCAATGTTGATGTTGAGGATAAAAGGATAATGATCCAAACCCCAGGTTTCGTCCTACGCTTGGTAATTTATTTTGTCTGGGAGGTTCCAGTTGAGAAGACTATATCAGTATTGAACTTCACACTATGAGAAGAGTCTAAGTGAGTTACAGAGCCTTCATTAAGACTAATTAAGTTACAATTAATTATTATTATTATTATTAGCTGAACAGTTCCTTATTCTATGGTGAGCCTTGAAATCTCCTTTTAAAATTGAGTAGATGGAGCCATCTATGTTTTTGATAATAGAATCCCATTGGTTCTGTGTTAGAGTAGTTCCAGTTAAGTTGATATTAGGGAAAGTATTCGGAACTTTGATGCCACAGATCTCAATGGATTGGTCGGGAGCAGTTATGTTACTCAATTTTACAATGGGTAACTTCTTTCGAAATAACATAAGAATTTCTCCTCCTCTTAGATGGGTTATATCTTGACGCAAAGTTGAAAATCCTGAAATCCTTAATTTGTCATCTGGTTTGAGCCATGACTCTACAGATATACCTAAAGATGTCTGCTTCTTTCAGCAGGATTTGTAGTTAGGGTTTTCTCTTGTTGACACTTCTGATATTCCAGAAGATGATTCTTAAAGGTGATATGTTGTTGTGTTTAAAATAGGATGTTCTTTTGTTGTATGATGAAAATTCGATATGATTCACATAAAAGCGAAGAAAATTCTTAGCTTCATTTACCTAATGGTGTAGAAACCAAATATGGTGCCAAAAACAAAAACAAAAGTTGTATGGGATGTATAAATGTAATATGAAATAAAGAAAGATAAAATATTTATGATAATCTCATCATCTTCGTCTTGGTGTATTAATTGTTCAAGCAAAATTTCAACCCTTCTAATCAATGAGAATTCAAATATATACAAAATCGATGATTTTGTGTTTTTTCAAAATATTTGAGGATTGTTTTTTTATAGTTTGCAAATTGAAATATTGAAGAGGTCTAGATTAAGTAAGTACTTAAATCAACAAAAATCTCGAGCCCGTCGATTCTTGTTTATATTTGAGATATTTTCGATTTGAGAATGAAATATACAGGGTATGTATAAATATGATGTCATCGATAAGAATATGGTCCATTCACTTGAAGAAAAGGCCACCTACGTCACAAAGTGCTGACGTCACGACAGTGTCGTACGGTATACATTTCCAACAGGTAAACAAACATCTGGCGTGTGCCACAAAATGTCAGGGTAATGTAGAAAACACACAAAATAAAGCGTTTATTTACATCAGTGAACGTTGACAGATTGTTCTACCTATTAAGTATCAGCGGTATCTGAAATCTCCGTTCAGCTACGACTTTCATAAAAGTGGCAACGTTATTTATGATTTCACGCCCAACTAACAATTTGCTATTTTATAATAGTCGTAGGAATGTTTTGGCGATATATATTATAAAACAATGTTAATCTCAGAAACGTTTTTAAAATGTTTATAAAATATCTATGTACATAGAATGGGCACAATTTATAAAACATCTTGTTTATATAGTATATTATATAAGTGCTCTAGCGACTACTATATAACAGATATACAATGTTTATAAAGATACAATAAAATTGTTTTATAAAACATTTATAAGTATTTAATAAATGTGCTAGAAATTTTTTAGAATTTTATTATGCGATACTTATATAATGGTCAAAAAATATTTTATTATGATTATATATATGTTTTATAATTGAATTATATGCCACTTTATTACTATTTTAGTAGTATTAAGAAATCAACTTTGTTTTATTAATATGTTTGCAAAAAGCTATAGTGTATTCAAATAATTATGCTGTTAATGATGCTAATATAAAAGCATACATGAACAGCACCAACTTTAGAAAGAAAATAAATCTGTCCGACGCTTATCACTTAAATTTGATTATTGTACATGTATATAGTTTCCGACAGATGAACAATTTTGATGCAAAACAAATTTTATTGTGATTTATATGGTATAAAGGCAGTGAATTTTTCTTGCGCTCCAATTTTATCAAGGTTTTATAATAATTTTTGGGAGTTCAAAAATAAAAAAAAACAATTTTTGGCAGTAATATTTCAAACTACTAGTTGTATTCTTCTAAATTTGTTTATATTCAATGTTATTTTCACATAAAACTATTTGTAAGAGTGAAATATATTTTTATCTTTACAGATATTATTAAAATTTTATCTATATCTGATTATTAAGATGGTTGCCAGTAATATACCTAACAGTTTAGTGGACAAAGTGTTTTATAAAATAATTTACCAACATTTGTAATAATTCTAAGTTTTTTTATAAAATATACTTTATTTTCAAAGAACCCTACAAAATAGGAGCGTGTTTTAAAAATATAATAAATAAAAGAATTGATAAATAAATTTTACATTCAGTTTAGCTTTTTGTATAACATTTTAAACTGTTAATATGACTAAACGAAGGGATGCAAGCCTATTAAAACATCAACAGTCCTTGAATATTCACCGCCAAAATGTATTCATACAGACGTACGGTCATCGCATCTGTAATGTTACATTTCAGAGGATAACGGAGTCACTGAAAATTTCGTGATCTGTCAAAGTTATATACGTACTTAAATATTCAAATTCCGCCACATCAAGACACACGTTATTAATAGTATTTGTAGATGAGACAGAAACCGATGATAGCTTGAAGAAAGGCATCTCGAGCTTGAATCAATTGAATATTGAAATAAGGCAAGGGCAAATAACATCCCTATCATATGTCTCTTCTTAGCCCTAATATATTAAAAATGTCTATTGATTACTACGTAAGTGGTAAAAATATCTTTTTTGAAAAAAGTGTTGTATCAAAAAACACATTTCTTTATTTATTTTTTACTTATTTACTTTCCCTCTTTCTCGTATAGTTTTAAATAACATTGGTGAAAACCGCATTCAAAACTGTTAAAAAGAGAGTGTTTTGGCCAAAAGTAATAGCACTATTGGACCCCCTTAATTCCAACGAGCATACGACGTAGGGCGCGTCCTACGTCTCGTGTGGAACAGGATTTAAATCAATTGACAAAATCCCTCGAGCTCACAGCATTTTGTAACAATTAACAAAACTAAAGTTCATGCAGAAAAAAACATTTTTTAAAGCTCGAACATTTTCCATTTTCCATGTGTACATGCATGATTTTCCTGATATCAGACCATACAATTTATATTAAAACCCTTTTATACGCAGGTTCAAAATAATTTAAAATTTGTATTTTTAGAAATTAGAAAACAACAATTAATTTCTTAATCTGTTGCATTCTAATTATTATTACTGGGAAGGCCAACCCTGGTCAAAAATTCTACGAGACATGTACAGATTAAAGATAAATACTATTGGATTTTATCGATGTTTATAAAATAAATCACCATCTTTCGCGTCAAAGTAATTTTATAAAAACATCTACCAACTCAATTTCAAGCAGACATTCTGCCCATTCAAGCAGTTATAAAATAATTTCAAGATTGTTTGAACTTCTAACCTATAACCATCGACCTTCCTTCAGGTAATTCTTTTATATTAAAGAGAATGGGCCAAAATTCGATTTTGCTGCTGGTGTATACTGGTAAACCATCGATATCATTTATTGAAATTTTTGATGGAGGGTCCGTCATTAAAGAAAGAATTTGTTTTAAGCAAAATTCCAAACAATTATGCCAGCAATTTCCAGTTCCTGCTTTAGTTATAATAATGGTTTGTCTAGTTTTCAACAATATTCTAGGGTCTTGAGGCAGTATATTGGGGTACATTTTATTGATATTTTGAAATAATACACGCAGAATTTCTGTTTAAATCTAACATCAACAGATCACTTTCGTTGTCAGGTTCTAACTGTACTAACCAATTTTCTCTTATCAAGTCTTTATTATCACATGTCTCAATAATATTTGGCACTTCTAATGATAAATTCTCATCTTTATTTTCTTTTTCTGGTATAGTATCATTTATTTGTAATTATTGAGTGATTCGACATTATTTCATGTGGATGACTATTTGAACATGCAGGCGTATTATTAACAATAATTGATTCATTACTTATCACAATACTTCAAAGTTTTTCTTTATTTTTCTGCGAAACGCTCCCCTCCTTTCGATTTTCTTCCACTCCCTTAGTTCCGACATTTTTATAGATTTTCTACGAGGTTTATTTTTCTAGAACTGCCAAGCCAGATAATCTCAATATATTTATTAATTGTTTTATAAAAAATACATAACGGCTTCCAAGGTAATAATTATATACTTATTTTATAGCTGTGTCTGTATAACTGCAATTTTCAATGGCAATAAAATTGCGGCATTTGTTGCTTTAATAAAATTATTTTATAAGCTGCTAAAAGTGTTTATAACAATAGTTTTATAATGTATTTCTACCTGATTAGAAATCTCTTACATAACACGTATAAAATAGCTTTATATATTAAAATGTTTTTGTGATAGATTTATAAAATAATTTTGTTACGAAAAGCTAAACTTGCTCTTATGGAACCTTTATATAATAAGTTGCATTCTTGAAAGCAACATTAAAATAAAATTGTTATATAATCCAAAAATTATAAAACAACTTTGCTAGTTGGGTGGACTTGGCTCTGAATTACCAACCCTTTCACACCAACGAGATTCTTCGGTGGCATGTTCTAAAACAATGTGTGGAACATATAGTGTGGAAACTCACCTTCCAGAAAATATAATAAATCGTTATACACAAAAATCGCGTTCTCAAACACTACAGAATAGGAATGTGGGGAATGTGGAGGACGAATTCAGTTCGTACGAGTTACGGGACTAACAAATGAACTATAATGCGTATCGTACAGCTTTAAAGCTGAGTCAGTACATTTTATATTATAAATATAGCTAAGGTAAATGTTGTAAACCAGTTGCTAGAAAATTATTCTTGTGTTTATTTGTAACGTTATTCCGTAAATAAAATTGTTAAAAAGTCTTACTGATTTTTTAAAAAGTGAAAAATCAAAGGAGAAACTTTAACTTACGCGCACAACGGAATGTAAACAAACAGAAAAGTGACCATAGATACCATGCACCACACACCGTTTAAAACTTGTGGCCGTCCAAGCACCTTCATATGAGAACTGGCTATATCTTCCGACGCGGGAAATTCATATGCAATCTTTTCTTGCCAGGCAAATTTAAAAACGGACAGATTAGAAAAGACTTTTGTTGTTTTCTTGATTCACGTAAACAGTCAAAATTCCGGTGCTACGCCACTGAAATGAGTCGGCAGCTGATGGTGGCTAGGCAACGAGACAAAGTGACCAAAACTGGTTTCTGCGCTGATGACGCGGCGGCCCTTTCTCTAAGTGAATGGACCATAAGAGAAACTAAAAAAAAATATATATGATCATTACACAAAATTGTGAAGAAAAATTGAAAATTTAAGGAATATGTATATGTACATCAATTAAATGTATAAATTGAGTAGGTGCCGCTAACAATGACAAAGGCGATGAATAAATGCTTTTTAATATTTTCGATAGCATCATCATTAACTGTATATTTACTTATATTGTCACACAAATTACAATCTTTAAATAAATGAATAAAATTAAATATTTATATAATATATTATTTTGTTTTTTATAAAATTATGACTTTTTTGCAGAAAGGGCCTGTTTTTGATAGAGTCGAAACTTCTCGCCGAGCTTCTCAGGCTTCCGTCTGTTTTCATCTTCGAACCGGTATGCCTGGTACATAAAAACTAATTATCCTTGGATCTACCCGGCATGACAACCCAAAGCAAACCATTCCATCTTACAATTATTGAGTTTTTCTATCAAATTAATATTTATCATTTTATATTAATGTTCTGGCTACTATAAAAATCATTATCTATTCGTCGGTCGAAGTCCTCGTCATTTAAGGTTTGCTGTAAAACTATATGATACGGGTAGAGTCTAAAAGTTTAAAATAACGAACACATTGTGAAACCTGTAAAGTAGTATTTTTATTCATATAAATACTTACCTATGATCCTTTAAGATGTTTAAAATAGTAGTACGTGATATACCCAATGCGAGTGACATTGCTATCATACTAACGTGGGGATTCAATTGCGTGTATGCTAAAAGAGTAACATTATTATCTTCCCTTGTTTTAGCACTGTGTCTTCGCAACGGAGGTATTACGCAAATTTCGCATTAAACACAGAAAAATTCTCGCATCCATTAGGTAAACGCCGATTTGGATATCGAGCTCTGAATACTCTTTGACCCAATGATGACATTGAAAATATACCGCAATCATATCGACAGCTTCATCAGTTGTTAAAGGCATTTTAATAGTTCTAAGGTCTTACTTGTGTGTGCAACACAAATTACACTGCCTCTCTAATATAATTTTGATATTTGTTGACAGGTTGATTTTAATCATTTATTTTTCTCTTTTGTTTGGACTTCTATCTATGGGGTCGGTTAAAAGATATCTATTGTTTACTAACTTCCAACAACGGGAGACTACATGAAGAGGTCATCAGTAGCCTGTAGTTTATTATTAAAAATTTTATCACTGAATCTTGAAAAAATACAAATAAATAAGAATAAATATCGGCTTAATAGCGTCTCTCTAAAATACTTTAATTATAACAAAATTTTTTTTCTTCGAAATTTTTGGCCAGGAATAAGAATAGATGTTTGGTTTTCACTAGCCTATTTAAGTATAATTTCACTACATTTTTATAAAAAAGTCATATTATTGCATTGAATTTTTTTGAGAATATTGTAATTTTATGTAATTATATCGAAAAACGTGCTTTAGCGGCATCGCTAAGAATTAGACATATTAGTAGTAAGATATGTTTGATGGAGCAATAAACGTTTTTTCCAACGAGACCAAGCTTGCTAAAATCCGTTCAGTCATTAACGAGTTACAGCTGTTTGCTTAAAAGATTATTGTATCATCCCCACCACTTTATTTTAATAGATAGAGGGGAAGGTGGCAACATGGAACCCGTGTTTGGATCTAGGTTCCAGAATTTCTGCTATGTACGCCAGTATGTATGCCAGTCTGGGCGCTGGTTTGACTGCGTTTTCCATCTCATTATTGGCGCCAAGTCTGGATCAGCATGTTGATCACGACTGATAGCCTCGTTGGACCATTCATCACCCTCCGGTACCAGCACCACCGGTCTCGTAGGAACGTCTTCCACTGTTTCTACCCCCTTGCATTGCTTCTTACACGTAGTCTTGCAGGGTCTCTTTGATAGTGCGTCAGCATTCCCTTGCGTCTTACCACTGTGATGCTCAATCGAGAAGTTGTATTCTTGCAACTGCTCCAGCCATCGGGCTACCTGTCCTTCCGGTTCTCGAAATATCATCAACCAGCGCAGTGATTCGTGATCTGTACGAAGAGTGAATTCCTGGCCATACAGGTATTTGTGGAAATATCTAAGGCTTTTGACAACAGCAAGCAATATTCGTCTGGTGGTGCAGTAATTGCGCTCTGCCTTACTTAACACCCGACTGAAGTAGGCCACGACCTTCTGCTGACCGTCTTCTTCCTGCGACATAATACCTCCAATACCGACATTGCTTGCATCAGTGTCCACATAAAATCGGCGACCTGGTTGTGGGTAGGTCAGTATGGGTGCCGTAAACAAGGATTCCTTCAACTTCTGAAGAGCCTTTTCGCAATCTCGCTTCCACTCGAATGGTTGGTCTTTTTCTGTCAGCCGATGTAATGGCTTAGCCAGGTTGCCGAAGCCCTTGACGAATCGGCGATAATAGGTACATTACCCATGAAAGCTGCGAAGCTCTGAGACATTCCTTGGACAAGGCCATTCTTGAACCGCTGCTAGCTTGGCTGGGTCTGGTCGGACTCCTTGTGGAGATACTACGTGACCGAGGTATCGTACTTCCTTCCGGAAGAGTTCGCATTTATCCGGGTTCAACTTTAACTTGGCTCCTCTCAAACGTTGAAGTACTCCTTACAGATTACGCAGGTGTTGGCCAAATGACTTACCCATGACTATCACATCATCCAAATAAACCAGACAGGTCTACCACGATAGTCCTTTTAGAACTGTATCCATCAATCGCTCAAAGGTGGCAGGAGCGTTACACAACCCAAACGGCAAAAGATTGAATTGCCAGAGTCTGTAAGGCGTGATGAAAGCAGTCTCCTCTTTATCTTGCTCTTGGATACCAACTTGCCAGTAACCACTGCGAAGATCCAAGGTAAAGAACCATTCAGTACCTGCCAGTGTGTCGATGGTGTCGTCGAACCGAGGCAGAGGATAAGACTCCTTTCTTGTAACGTCATTGAGGCGGCGATAGTCGACGCAGAATCTGGTGGAGCCGTCTTTCTTTCGCACTAGAACTATCGGCGACGCCCAGGGGCTGGTGGATTCTTCTATAACGTTCCGCTCCTGCATATCAGCCAGCAGTTGCTGAACTTCCTGTTTGGCGAGCAGTAGCCGTCGGGTTGCCTGTCTGATCGGAGCAGCATCTCCGATGAATATCGAATGTGCCTGCACCAGATTGGTATGACCCAGATCATCGTCATGCAAGAAGAAAACGTCCTGATATTTTCGTAGCAGTGCCTCAGCTTGTCGTTGCTCACCACCAGACAGGATTCTAGCGTCGGATATCAACTTCTTTAAAGTTGAGGGTAACCTACTCTTATTGGTGCCTCGTTCTTTGTCCAAGTACATCACTTGTTTTACTGGATGGCACGTCCCTAATTTCGTCCCAGATTTCAGGATAACATCCTGGTCGCTCATGTTCATGATTCTGACTGGATTTCGACCATCTTGTACTATGTTCAAGGTACGTCCCACCAGTAGCTGTCGATTCTGCTGTTGGGGTTCTACCACGCCCACAAACTGTCTACCAGTATCACCCGTGACAGCAGCCATTAACACCTTTTCTCTTCGTGCTGGAACCCTAGCGTCCTCTTCAATGGAAACCCCGAGAACGGCATCTGAATCATACCCATCGTCTAAGAAGATTTCTTCACTCTTGGTCTTCAACCTTCACTCTTTTGGATCTATCAAGATGTCAAATGTCGCTAGAAAATCCAGCCCTATGATAGCGTCGTCCCTGATATTAGCTATCAACATCACAGTTTGATACTCTGTAGAACCCAATCGAACTCGGACCTCACGTTGTCCCAGGATTGACAAGCGTTCCCCGGAGGCCGTTTGCATCACGCAGGTCTTGTTCGTTCTGCTCCAGTGTCTATCAAGAAGGAGCAACTGGTACCCTCAATTTGTCCATCATCCATCAAGCTTTGTCCTTGGGTCCCGACTTTACTAACGATGACGGCAGCTGATAGATTCCTTTTCAGTCGCTCGGTCTCATTTAGACTGCACTGGCCTTTCCCATGTCCAAATCTTCGGCATCTAAGACATCTCCACAATCGTGTTCCCTCGGTTATAGGCAAAGTCCTACGTCGCCTAGGGCAAGAGGCCATGAGATGTCCCTGTTTACCGCATCTCCATCATCTTGGCACTGATGGGCCTTCTTCCTCCATGTTGCAAACCTCTCTGACTCTCACAGTTGGCTTGGCCACCCTCTTAGCAGCTTCCAGTTCAAGCGCATGGATTAGGGCTTCACTAATCAACTTCGGATGCTGCATCCGTACGCCCTGTTGGATGTCACCATCTTTGATAGCTTCGATGAATGCTGACAATCCAAGGCGTACCCGTACTTCACTGGTGACTCCCTCGCGATAAGCCAGATGCGCCAACCTTTCAACCTCCGCTGCCAACTCCTGTAACGATTCGTTGGAGCGTTGACTTCGATGTTTCAATTGGGCGTTGAAGATGGCGGACTGATGTCTCTCTCCAAATCGCAGTTCTATGGCCTCAATCAACTGCTGGAAACTCCTTGATTGGCCATCGAGAAACGATCTCAGAATCTCCATAGCACTTCCACGGAGTGCCAATAACAGTGCCGCAGTCTTCTCCATTGGGCTTCAATGATTCGCGTTAGCAGCTGTCTCGAACTGCCTCAGATAGGTTGTCCAAGAGGTGCTGCCGTCGTAGGTAGGGGCTTGGATATTACTTTCATCTCTTGTAGAATGTCCTGAGCAGGTGCGGTTTTCTAAGAAGTTGAGCCGCTCCACAACATTCGATACTGTCTTCATATCGCCTCTGCATGCTCTCCACCTTGATCTGCAGCTGCTCCGTTTCTGTCTTAGCCTCTTCAGCTGTTGTCACGGCGGCGTTCGTTCTACCGTTAACCTCTTCCATTTTGCAGGTCAAGGCGTCCATACTGTTGTTCCAAAGGTCCTTCTGATCTTCCAATTGATCATGAAGGCGATCAACCTGTTCTCGGATTTCTCCCAGATGTTTGGCTTGCTCCTCTTTCAACCGTTCTTCCATACCCTGCAGAATACGCTCCTCCAGTCCCAGGGTTTGCTCATCTTGTGTTTTGGACTGCTCTGCTAACTTGGCTTCGATGTTGCTGGACTGCTCTGCTAACTTGGCTTCGATATTGCTGGACTGCTCTGCTAACTTGGCTTCGATGTTGCTGGACTGCTCTGCTAACTTGCTGGACTGCTCTGCTAACTTGGTTTCGATGCTGCTGGACTGCTCTGCTTGTTGTTTCGCTTGCTCTGTTTGTTGTCTCATCAATTCGGCAAGGGTTGCCATAATGGATTCCATGTCGGCCTTCCTTGGAGACATCTTCTGTTCTTGTTATTTGACTAGAAATCCCACTTCTGACACCAATTGCAGTTCGGTATACTTTCGGCTTTGTCAAAATAACAAGAAAACACAACTTTCGGGTTTCAGAATTTTATTTTCCCAAAATAAAATTGTTTTGGTACGCCACTGGCAATATAATTTGATACCAAATAGATCGATGACACGTGCAGTCTGGTTTGGTTACAGATGTCCTCTTCTTCTTCCTTGATGATTGAGCTGGGAACAATTTGATTTCGAATTTCACTGATTTTCACTCTACGAGGTCTCTAGTAGAAGTTATCTACCCGTCGTATGAGATTTGCAGTTTATATAGGGAATTAGATTGATCCATCCTTTTTCCACTTATTTGAAGTGCATTTAACTATTCCTCACACTCCGTAACCCATGGTTTTCATCTGGACAGTTCCTTGGCATTCCATGCTCATTCCAAGTGAAATTCCTTCTCTTGCTTGTTGTTGTTTGTTATAAATAGAGGAATTTTCGTTTTTCCTAATTAACTATTCAATGGTATTGAATAGAACCCTTAATTTTTAGCACAATATCAAAATTTCAATAACTGACCTTACTTTTTGATACCACACACGTTTTGCAAAAAACTCTGAACTAGCTATTGGTGAAAATGTGTTTGTAATATGGAACCCCCATAACCAAGATTACCGTTCTTATTTAAATATAGATATTTATTAAACTCATAAACATTTGAAAGTAACAAGCACTATTTAATAAAATTGTCGACAGAAATCGCAAATATAAAAGTCTTTCTCATCCCCGTCTGAGCACTCAGCGTGCGCCCACATTTCGCACATTCGGCAACGAATCCACAGCTCACCTCTTCTGTCATCAGAATATTTCGCCTCGCAGAATATGCAGATTGCATCGTCTTTTACTTCAGATGTAACTCGAAGTGGCCAGTCAACATCGGCGGAGGAACTGGAATACACGATAGAATCGTTTTCCTCTTCTGAATCTGAAGATTCGCTGCCACTTTTTTTGGGTTTCTTGCAGGAAGGATCATTGCTGCTATGTTTCGAAGCCTATATAACACGTTTCATGCCTTGTGGCATCTTATCATATTCATCATCAAGTCCTAAACTTAATTGGAGTCTGGAAATTTTCTTTGTTTTACCAGGCTTTGCCAATGAAGCTTGCAAATCTGATTTATATGGAGAGCTGGTTATCACTGCTGCTGAGCTAGCTTTCCTGCCTCTGTTTGAACTTTTTCTTTTCGGCTGCGGTAGAGGAGAAATGTCGAAGGGAGTTACCAAGGTTTGTTTTGAATTATTTCTGCCTGGTGGTGAGCCATGTCCAGGGTCTGGTCTTGAACTAGGTTCGTCTTCTGCTACGTCGACTTCGCTAATATGTAATCTGATTTCTTTACCTGATTCCTTTTCAGGTGTAGAAGGAGAGACGTTGTTTGCAGGTTTTTCAGCAATTGTGTAGTTGTGACCGTCGGCCAATGCTTCATGCTCAGCAGCGATGAAGTCCACATCAGAGAAAACGTTCTTGTTGCAAGGATAGATCCCTGTCTTGGAGAAATCATTCATTGCTATACATGCTGTCTGACACTTAACATAGGCGTTTCCGAAAAGTTCTGCTATATCGTAGGGTCCTAAACGAGGTTCGTTCTGGCGCAGCCACATCCGAATCTCCTAACTGTAATGAGTTTTTAAGAGTCCCATGAAAGTCGTTTCCAATGGTTGCAACTTGTGTGTCGAGTGAGGGGGTAGGCAAACAATAGTGATATGGTTTTCTCGAGCCAGCTCAATAACCTCCAACAAAACAGGAGATTCTTCCGAAGGCCTAGTATGTCTAATAAAATGTTTAAACCAGTATGTAAAAAAATTGCCTTGCACCCAGCCTGAAGGATGACACTTCCCAATAGACCCAACTGGTGCACCTCTCATTAAAGTGTCTGTTTGTGTGGAAAAATTATCGGAGGGGGAACAAACGTACCTCCAGCACACATGGCACAAATAACTGTCATCGGGGACGGGGCAAGAAATATTTAAACATGTTGGTAATATGGAACCCGGTTCCATATTTCCTCCAAAAGTGGGGTTCCATATTATCAACAACACATAAATAAGCGGAAAAATTCTTACTTCGAAACATGTGAAATAATTATAAATTTACTTACCACATATCACTACTAACACGCAATAGTGGTGATGGACAAAGGGAGGCCCGATTCACTTGTAACTAACAAAAATTATGAAATCATGCGGTCACTTGAAAAGTTGCATTTTCGATTTTTCATGTAACCGCAAATTATTCAACTATACACAGGTCGTTGTATTTGCAGATTAGTGTGTGGTATTGCCGGCGGATAAGTATCACGTATCCATATTACCACCAGGGTTCTATAATACCACCTTCTCCTCTACGTCAAAATGTGTAAAACAAAAATAACTCGAATAAAGCTTGGCTTTGAAACCATATATTTTTTTGATACGTTCACTAGGTGGTTTTCAATGAAAAATCAGATGGCGGTTATGCCCCCTAGCAACTATCTTGGAAATCTGAAAATATTTTCCATCATTTTACCACAGGTCTCTATGATGAATAGCTTCCAAGATACAGTAGTTTGGTATTCTTATCTGGCCTCTCTGTACATGATATTTAGGAGAACCCTGTATGTTGGGAATTGCTTGTTCGTTTATACCTATCGTATGCACTAAAGGCCATGATAAATCTTTTTCGACTTAGAAGCAACAAGTTGGAATATACCGAAGGTGCTTGCTCTGTATTGTAGTCACATATACCACGAAGAGCATCTATATCTGTATTTGAAAAAAAAAATGTCCGGCACTGACTTGTGTACGGCTGCCGTAAATCCGCAGTGACAATGGCATAAACACGACTTAGCGTTGTGCGCTGGGTCCTAATTCAGGCTCAGGTCTGACCGTTAATCAAGGCGTCACAAAAACGCCGCGTTTGCAGTCGTCCGTCATGTTTTGTTGCCGGCATCGAGAGGTAGCGCTTTTATTGCATAGTATTACCGATTTCTTGGCAAGTACCTACCTACCGGTTTTCTGTGACAATTCTGCTTCATAACTTACAGGCCTAAGATATTTTCTGTGCAAATAAATGCGTTTTTATGATAAAGTCCACTCAACTGGAGGTTGCCTTTTGAAAAACTCTTACTGCATACCAGTAAACCAATTTTTTTTTCAATACATCAAGTTGATGCTCAGGATGGAGTCTGCTCGAAAACTATCCCATTCTCTTACAACCCTTTTCATATTTGACTGAGAATTACTATCTATCAGTATATATTTCTGAAAGCAGGAACATTTCAACTATTTTTTTTTCAAAAAGTCTACCCCTTGGAAGGCAGAGCCTTCGAAAAGATTCTAATATCTTTGCGAAAAAAATATATTCAAAGCAGGCAATGGAAATGAAAACCCATGATTCAAAAATTTCAATTTGTTGTCATTTCATAAAAGAATTTGGCATATTGGTTGTATTCCGCCAACATAGACAAAATTGGTGATGCTTGTCCAACTACACCAGCTTAGAATCGATTCAAAAATAAGTGATGAAATTTTAAGTTTTATTTTTCGAATGATTGTTAATAATGTTATGATATAACATAATAATATCCTTTATTTAGCATAGGCTATTACATAAACATTTAATTAACATTTCACATTAGCAATAATATAGAAAGTTATTTTATTCCTGAACATATTCAAATTAGTAATATCTTTTATTTCAGTAGGTACCTAATTTGTTAAAACAACAATTGAAGCCTTCATAAAATAAGCTGTTTCTTATTCGGGTGAGCTGACATAAAGAGACAATCCATATTTCGAATGGAATATTTATGTAGGTACGTCTCTAACATATGTTAAATTTCCAAGCAAATTTTCTGGAAGTATTGTGAGATATGTTTTGTGTACTATTCTTTGCTTAACTGATATAATCTCCAATAATGTTAATATTGCATTAATTGGAGTGACTCTATTACAATTTAGAATAATTCGCATAGCCCTATTTTGTAGTCTTTGTAATTGCTCAATATTTTCTCTGCTGAAAACAAATAATAGTGTGGGACAATATTCTAGATGAGGCATGATTACGGACTTGAATAATTTTAATTTCATGTATGATGAGAGAGTTTTTCTTTTTCTTTGACATTTTTGATGAAATAAAATCAACATGTTCATTGAAAGTCAATCTCTCATCTAATATTATACCCAAATATTTAACACTCTTTTCTCAATTAATATTTTGGTTATTTATCTTTATAGTTGGGCTTTTTGCATACGACCGTCAAATCCGCCGACCGGCTAATTCACCGACCAGCGAAAACACGGAATTATTTTTCACACGAAACAGCAACCGATCGGTTACTTGTTTTTTATATGATGTGTATAGTGGCAATTCAGTAAAATATAATTAATTTTGTTTTATATAACATACCTATATCGGCTTTCTCCTTTTGTTGTATGTATTCATAGTTTTGAATAAATATATTGCACATGTCTTACTAGGCGGTTATAGTTTTATTTCGGTCTTTAAATTCGTCACTTGGCTTGTCCTATATCACGGGCCTTTCTTCAACCATAACAATAAACGCCTGTACAATATCAAAGTTTTCCATTTTTAAAACTGGCACAATGCGAAATGCAACTGCAACTCTGTACCACGGATACGGAAATATCCCCGTTCGTGTGTCAACTTAGGAGTAACCGTTTCGCCATAATGAGATTGCAAAATCGATAAATTGGACTAATCATTAGAACATAATGCTTTTTGAAGCCTTTCCTCTGATTTTTACGTTATGGTAGCTGGTATTCGGTGTTAAGCAGAATATCTTAGGCAAGATCATCAAAAGCGTTAGAACCGTTTCGCACTATAGCCGTAAGCGAAACACGTTTTCAGCTAATGCGTAGCAACTAGTGCGAGTAGGTTGCCCAATTTGTGGCACAGGCGGGCCATATCAATATTTCTTCTTCTCACTTTTAGACCCATTTTGGGTATCATGCCATTGTGAGTTGAGTTGTGTCAGCTGTTTCTATTTCTTTCTAAGACAATAAGGTCTCTATACATTGTTGGTTGTCCTCTTGATATATCTACTTTGCCATGTACTGTTAGTTTTTCCTGTCTATATCTTCGAATGTCTTGTCCAAAATAAAATGTTATCTTCTCAGTAAGGGTATTAAGAAGTTTATTTAGGGTGGACGAACGATCGTTCTTCTGAGAGTTCATGGTACTCTTAACAGTCTCCTCCAACAAACTATTTCCAACGCACTGATCTTGCGCTTCTCGACTTTCACCAACATTCGTATGCATAAAGAAATATGGGAAAGATAAGCGTTCTCGCCAACTTCATTACTTTCCTAAGCTACTATAGTAGCTGTATAAGGAAAGTATTGTAATCGTATGAAATTTTCGGTATCGAGATTTTTACAAATGTTGACGTTTCAGAGTTTTCTAAGTCTAATAAACATATTTTCAGCAATTGGCCAGTCTGTCTGTCTGTCTGTGACAGCATTATCTCGGGAACGGATCGCTGTATTTTGTTGCTCTCTTTATTATTTTGTTTGATAGCAATATCAATCGCCGGTGGCACTGAATGAGAATCCTGTATACACTGGGTGTAGAGCTATAGCCAAAAAACGTGATTTGCTCAAGACGGTAGCGCAAAAACGGCTCTAAGGAGTTTGATTGAACTTGCCTAAAGTATTCTTCTGAGAGCCCTTTACCACCCACACCCAGCGCCATCTCTGAGAAAAAGCACAAGAAAAGTTATGCTTGAATAAAATTCCATATTTTCCACATGTTTCTTCAGATACTGGCTAAACGTTTCATCAGGCGAAAAAATGTTACATAACCATTGTTGTTTGTCTTGACATGCTGAAAAAAATGAGTGGTAACATGATTTGACCAAAGGATTTTTGCTTTACTACCGCTATTATTATTCACTGGAATTTGCCTGCGAGCGGTAGGAAAGTCGTGTGAGTGGACACACCAGATTTTTTTTTGTTTGCTTAGTTCGTGGTTTCTCCATATTTTAGTTGATTCGGCAGCGCGCCTTTAGCCATTGCTGCTGTGTTAGTTATCAGGAAACCGAGATATATAAACTGGGCAACCATATCGACATGATTTACCATCCTAATTTCTGACCTGTTGTTATTAGGCCTGTCGGTAATCAACATTTTTGTTTTTGACCAGCCTCCGCACTTGCCTCATCAGCGAACCTCAATTTGCTGATCTTTCTATCAGCAATGGAAATCCCTCTATTCCAATAAAACGTGGCTTTCTTGATGGATTCGCCATAGGTATTGAAGGGTGAGGACTGATAACACATAGTTTCCTGTGTTCCTCATTTGTTGGTTGTTTGCTCATCAACCTGAAGTAAGATCTCTCATTTTATCCCTATATCAGCTTCTTCCTAGAGAGTACTTTGTATCGTCCATTTGTTCTTATTGAACACTTTGGGTGACGGTTTGTCTTTACAGTGTGTAAATTCAGCTTGAAACGTAACTCTCTCTTATCTGTGATAAGAATTGGTGGTCATTGTTTACAATCTCTATTTGGGGAAGTTTTGGAGTCTTTTACAAATGTTCTACAGCGCGATTTGATCGGTACAAAATCAATCTTTTTTCTGTACTGTTTGCCTGGTGAGCTCCATGTATAAATACGTCTAGCATCATGTTGGAAGTTTGTTTTCGTAATAAACAAGATTGTTATCAATACAGAAGGTTTGCCTTAATTTTACCGTTTGGTTTCTTTTATCAAGACCGTGCTTGCCCACTACAATTTGTATGTGGTGGTTTTCTTGGATCCAACCAACCTTTTTATTAAAATCATCTATTATTATCATTATTTCGAGGGATATTAACTTATCTAGGGGTTTTGGTTGGGTCTCCATAGAAAGCTTCAATCTTTTCGTCCTCCGCCTACCTTGGATAATATTATATTTCATAGATTTTGTTTTAAATTATTGATACTTTTCCTTGACCAAAACTCGTGGCCTGAGAAATAAATGGTGCCACACTGTAAGCGGTCAAAGCTTAGGTTCCCCGTAGCCCCCGGAAGTCATTACATAATTTTTCTCTACAGTATATTTTATTTTCGTTATTTGTTACTAAAGCATAGTATTAATTACTTTTTGAAAATGTCATTGTCTACCTATCACGTTTAAAGAGATAGGGGGATTGATGAGGTCGAGCAAAAAACGCTGAAAAAACACATTTTTGTGAGAAGCCTCCCTTTGTTTTCTATTTTTTATTATTATTTGCTAAGGCGATGGCATGCTATGAAAATTTCAAATATCTACGTATTACGGTTCATGATATGCAGACCGCTGACAGACGGACGGACAGATAGCCGAGACTTAGCAAAAGAGTCCCTCTGGCACCTTTCCGTATGGAACCTAAAAATAACCACTTTGAAATGTTATAAATTAATCTATATTTAAAATGAAGTTTTGAATAGTACGCTTTCCTTAGTAACCGGTGTATTCATGGCAGATAACCTGTGAATGACTTCAAATTTATTGACGATCGGACTTTTCTAATAGTGCATTATATTTAAGATAGTACATTGAAGCACATTTTCTTCTTTATATTTGGTTTCCAATTCACTATCTCCTTCATGTGAAAGAACCACTATAGGATAGGTATCGAATGCATTTTTACTTTAATACCTATTGGTCTGTCTAACTGTGACAATACTACCTATCTCGGAAACGGATAGACTGAGTTTGTCGTTTTGCATATTACCGATAATGCTCGCCTGTGGCCCAGCATGGACATCTTGCCCGCACTGTTTGCTGCGCTATAGCCAAAATACATGTTTTGCTTAATAAAAGAAATGACCAAATTCAATGGAATGAGATGGCCTGGGAGCCGAGAATAAGAAAAGAATTAAGAAACCACCTAGTATATAATAACGCTAACAACAAAGAGATAAACCATTTACAAGAAGACTTCATTATAAATAAGAACATGAAACCAAACATTGTGAGAACCTTCCAAAAACTGTAACAATATGAAATTTTATTCCCATAAAGGAGAAGTCTAAGGTAGTAGAGAGAGGACAAGGTAGGAAAATATCTCCTAGCTTGCAGACTTAAAAAAATGGTTTGGTGTAAGCTCTATCAAATAGCTTCATAATTCAGCAAATAAAGTGCGTCTAGATATGGTGACAGCCAATATATACTTGAAAAAAAAAACTAAGACAAAAAATTTTCGTAAATAATACGGTATGGGACGGTATAAAAATTATTCAGTTGCCCAATCCGTATAGTTCTTTGAAAACACAACCATAAACCACATGGGCCAGGTAATAAAACTGACTTCCATTTCTTGTTAGCCCCAAAACGCCAACGAGTGAAATATGACCCAAAGTAAATGAATGTTGTTACGTAAAAAAATCTTCATACAAATAACTCAATTTGATTCAACATAATCTCATCATCCAAGTCACACATACCTTCGCTCGATCATCTTCCAAGAAAATTAACATATCTCTTTATGCTGATGACGAACGGCGGTGCCCATTATTAATAGCAGAAACGTTGCGGGAGCTAATGCCGATTCGAGTCCCGTGCATGCATATTATTCCACTCATATGCGTGTTGATTTATCCCCTAATCTTCGCTATCGAAGCGATTCCGAAACGGGGTCCCGCAAGGATGATAAATTGGGCCATTATGAGCGTCATGTGTGTCGGCAAGGATCTCGAGGCGCGGTAATCTGCTTGATAAGATGACTTGGACCGATGGGTATGTAGTAATATGTTCACGTTCTACAGATATTGACTACTATACATTTGTCAGCTGCTGTGTTTGATATCTATACATTATTACTGATAGAAATTCCAAATTTAGATGTTTTTTGATACCCAATGATTCTTATGTATGTAATTAATAATGTAATATTAGAGAAAGATAATAATTAGAAATTCTTATGGGCTCCATATAGTGTAGGTCTGTTTGTTAATGCGTTCAAGTGTCTTATCTATACATCTATATCTACACATGTAGGTAGTATCTTCAATACGTATAAAAGATGAAGTGTCTGAGATTTCCGAAGACAATTTTCATGTGGTTATTTTCCAAACCAAAAGAATCTTTTTTAGAATTACTGTGTTTTAGTTTTTTTTAACTTCATTGAAAATATATGGGCTTCCTTAAACATGTGATAGATATTTTGCTAACCAAGTCGTCATGGGTGATTTTCACATGTGTCTTAGAAAACAATATGCTGGTTTGTAAAAGTGTATTGGTGGCGTCTGGTGATACCGTAATTTTAAATCCCAGCTAATTCTCTGCCAAAGACACCAGATCTCGAAAAATATCAAATAGTTCCGGGCTTTTCTATTGTATATAATTATTAAATTACATATAAAATAGGAAGTATGATTGGTGTAGGTATCCAGTATTTTTTCGCGGACGAAGTCGATAGCGTGTGCTAGTTCTAAATAATACTCCTACACGTATGGTATTCTCTCGGTACACTTTTGGAAATTTAGATGTGTTCAAATCAAAAATATTACAGAAAGCCCTTCGATGATGGACGTGACATCGTCCTTTGTTAACTCATATGCAAATGTACCGGCTACTATATAACAAAGAACATGGAGACTATGCAGAAAAGAACAAATATTACAGGAATAAAATAACTAAACAGCTATTGTATCTTCTCACGCGCAACATGCCCATTCAATAACTGATTTCAAGACTTAACACTGGACACACAGCTTATATTGTATCATCAGTAAAAAAGCAAATATCATTACAATATACGAGCATACACTACTTCTCTGAAGTGGGGCCATTTCACTTCGAAAGCGAATACGAGTGAGTGGAATAAAGAAATTATATCCGTCCTTAATTGTGTGCTGAAGAGGTGGCAACGATCCCAGCGATTGTCAAGCTAAATGAAGCTTACAATTGACCATTGACACATCGACTTTGCATTCCTTGTTGAATAGCGGATGATTGTAGCTTTCGGTAACTTTAGATTAACATCGAAACCTATCGCAGGTGTAATCAGCTTGCTTGTAATTGATTTGAATAGGGGCTTGAATTTAACATTGAAGCTCGGGAAATATGATGCGAATTTGTGTTCTAAGGTATTATACTTACCACTTTTATAATTATTATACTAATTGATTCATAAATTTATATGAAAAATAAAATGCTACATATTTCGATTAGATTTTAATATTTATGTTTTAGTTAAGGTACAGAATAGAAGACAAATTTGAGCTTGAGAATATTGATTGGTAGACATGATAAAATTTCTATGGTGTATTGAATATTTACTAACTACAGAGTGTTATTTCTTGAGTGTAAAAGTATGCTGTTGATCTGAAGCTACAAGTTTGCTTTTGGGGCGAATCTCTTGTCATCAACAATCAATCGAAACATAATGCATCTTCGATAGAATCCGTTCGGTAACAAGGCAGCTGTAAAACGAATAATCTGTTGGATACGTGACTCGACGTATTGTGTCTTGAGATGTCCGACAAGCGATAACCATAATTTAAGTTTGATGAGTGACGAGGCGATCCGCTCATCTTGAGAACCATGGTTTATTGGCTACTGATACTTCTTGATTGTATTGGTTTGAGAAGCGTTCACACAAAAGCATCTACCAACATTTTATTGCATTATCACGTCTGATGACACTGCGATGATTTGTTTCAACTCACGTATTTAGCTATGATTAAGATGAGGAGCGCCAATTGGTATGATTGAACAAAATACCTTAGGTAAAACTTGATCCTGTTATTGTCTGCCTTGTTCAAATAAATGTCAAATTAAACTGTTTTATCACTTTTTTCCTGGGTAAATATATATACACATAAATATAAATCAAACTGAATCAAATCTCAGAATTAAATTTACAGATATTTGACTACTTTAAAGGTTTCCTTAACAATTAACAAACACATGTCACTTTGAAACTTCAAATTCCACTTTGATAGTTTTCTGATTTTAATATTTTGTAATATTTTTTCAATATTAAATCATCAGCAGAAGACAACTTCAGCCGGGAGTACCAAAAATCACAAGTGAAATGAGTATTCAAACAATTATGTCAGCAGTGTTTTTGTGCTACGAATAGGTAGGTATAAGATATTTATGTAGTACGAAAACATTTTTAGATTAAATTTAATCATGTGAAAAAACGTTAGATGTTTTATTATTTCATGAGAACCTGTTTCATCATTTAAATATCGCAACTCATTAGTCTTATAAAAAAAGAATTAGGAATTTAAAAATACGATATATTTGATTAGTCAGAAACTAAACTTTTAAATATTTTCAAAGGTTTATTTTTGATTTGGCAATCATTGTATTTTTATAGTTGAGCAAAAAATGCACAGGCCACGTCGAATTAAAGTAGTAATTATTAGCGTCCATTTGGTGACACCTTTCACAGGTATACATTGAATCTACCGGATTATCTGCCTTCTAACAAAGATTGGGTTATCTTCTAACCTTTGCTTTTAGCTTCCAATTCGTGGACATCCAGATAGCCTTACAAACTCTTCAACAATGTCAAAAAGGTATATTAATTCGAAAAATACAGAAGATGAACGATTAAAACTTCAACTATATCATTGAGCGATTCGCATAAACTATCTTTCTTATAATAGCAGTGTTTTAACTAGTGGCTGTTTTGAAGATGACTACTTTTTGTATGTATTAATGCATTCTAAGGTTAAATTAAGTACTTATTATCATATATACCTACCTACATATGTGAGTAATTTTTATACGAGTTGTTATATAATAACTAAGAATTTTGTAGGGTGAAAACTTCTCATTTGGACAAATCGAAATCTCGACCGCAATTCGGCATTCATATAGGACCCCTGCAGCGCAGCCTAGCGGCCTCTCGTTAATGGGGGTATGCTGACTTGCAACAAAACGATCATCTTCCATTATACATACACACTCAATGCAACCACCTTTCTTTTCATCCTTTTAATTGGATAATTTCGGTTAATTTTCACACCTCGCCTCCTAGACGGTTAAGTAGATTCAGTTCATCTTCATGGCGGGGTGCTTTCTGTGAATTCAGAACGGGAGTCGCTTGGTTATGAGCTTTCTGCATCGCAGAGCAAAGAAACGCTTTCTCTGAAAGAAGCAAGGCGCTCTGGGAGCTCGGGATGAGATTATGAATTTATTGTTATGACTTGGATCTTATTTTGGAAACCAATGCGGCTGCTGCTTATTAAATTAGTCTTTACTTAATTTCTTTTCTCATTTGACTCACATTTGAATGGGATGGTTGAGGTCTTTATTGGGGTGTGAATTCAACAGAAGTTACGTGGTGTGTGCACTGACACGATTTCCCTGTCGTGTTTATGCAAATTTAAATTGTTAATCCCGTTTTGTAAGCTACAGCATCAGAAAGTTAAGGGAATTTGAGTGTCCTATTCTAACACGGATTATTACGTAAGCGTTTGTATTTTCTGAAAATCTAGTACCATAAAAAGTGCATAAAGAGATTGTGTCACTCGGTGGGATTGAGAAAATCACGTTCTTTGGAATCGTCATCTATACTAGTTCGACCATTCAATCTTGTGGTTGGACTAACCGTTCAGTCAGAATATTATTAAACAGGTCAAAAATATGAAATTCTATCTCAATATTATAGTGCAGGACTACAGACACGCTCAACTCGGTCAACTCTCGTGTCCATACTTATATTTTTTTCGAGATGAAGTCTCTTAACGCGGCTTACATCATAGCAACCATCTCCTAGACATATATCATGATTTCGAGGTTGTTGCCCCTCATCAGTATATCGTAGAGTGAAGAGCCATATTTCATAATCCATCCTAATTTGGAACTCATACTTGTATCAATCTTCAGCATAGACGGTGGAGACCCGTATGAGCGATAGATTAAGCTTTATTTTCTGCTCTCATCCCATCATTTTCATGTTAATTCTTTTCCGGGAAGTGTAGTTTCCTCAACACCTAATTTGAAAGTGTTCTGTTTGTTTTCTTAGTATTCCTGTTTCATTTGACTAAAGTGGTTTCTAATCAACTATTTATATAATTTTCATAACCATTTATACAGGTGCTCACGTGTCCCCTTACACGAATTTCTCACCGTAAATTCTACTCAAGTTAGGTAGGTATTCATGTTTCAGTCTGTTGTCTGTATGTCACAGCCTATTGTCTTAGAATCTAGGAAAAGTTGAAATTTGATACGGCATTGGGGTGGATACTTATCGGGAACATTCGCGGGTTATGTAACAATTCAGATTTCAGCATTACATCTGTGTGTACGTAAGGACAAGAATTACCATGAAAACATGAAATGCTCAGTTGGTGAACGGGTTTTAGACCGTTGCTCGCATATCGTCGGTCCTTGAGAAAATGGGAGAATCGAACAAACATATCGAAATATTATCGCAAATTAAATTTTTATATTAAAGTAGATATTGGTTCATTATTCCCTCATGATGTATGGCATTATAATGCAGAAGCCACAAATATAATAAATAAATTATGTATTAGGTACAGAAAAACCCACATTGCTAGCGAGCATAAAATATGGGTTCTCGTATTGGAGGTGCGCGTGGTCATATCTTATTTTCCTGGTATCATGGAGCATTAACTGTAAGTAAACTAAATAATGGTATTGTAACGTCATGCTCAAAAGCGAATAATGGAAATCTGAGTTAATTTTGTGGCATGTGACAAATCAAATGGCAGGACTCATTATCTTTAATATTGGTATTCTAGACTTTACATTATAAAACTATTAAATAATACATTTATGGTACTTTATCTAATGAGCTTTACCATTCGATGTGTCATAGGTAAGAAAATTCAGTAAGTTTTTGGTTTTAATTTTATAGAATTTCTAACATACTGATGTACCTACCAAGTTTTAACGTTTTTCTTCCTGTTGTACAAAATAGGTTGTGAACGAACATACACCAGAGTACCTGCTATTATGAGGGCTTCGATTTAAGGAAACGTACGTCTTGGTATGAAAATGATAAATATATAAAAATAAGAAGACAATTCTTGAAAAGAAAATGAAAAATATCATACATAAAAAGATGGAAGGATATGAAAGAAAAATTAGTTGTTATTATAACTTCCATTAGATTACATTATGAGGTATAACTACGAAAGATATGCAAGTAAAAAGTCCCACTCAATACTACCGAGTTAAATTATAAATTCTGCCTAGGACCTACTCTATATGCAAAAAATAATGTGTAAGGTTTTTAAATTACAATATAAGTGTGTCTTTGATAGCAACAATTCATTATGTTAATTTCGCATTCTGTAAATGAGTATTCTATTAAATGGTGTACAATGAAATTATTTAAAAATTAAATCCTATTTCTACAAATTTGTGAACACAGTAGCTGAATTTGAGGCTCATTCCAAGTGTGCTAGGAAATGCTATTTATTATTCGATGATTGTTAAAGAACATCGGGCCCTTAAGCCGGTCGACATTCGCGATGCAAATCAATCTTGTAAAAGCTCATATGGTAGACGAGAAATAAATAAATCGCTGGTGGGCTGATAAACATTCATTCATTAACGTCAGAAACATGAATTAGAGAAATCCAATTTGGGATAAGTGATGTTCTGAACAACATGCACCCGTAATCTGCATACAAAAGTATATTCGTTCTTTTTTTCAGGGCCATTACCACTTTGTTTCATCATAAATACATTCGCATAATATGACAGTTTCGAGGATTTTCATAAGCTAATGTTGTTGATATCTAATTATATTAAACGAGCAATGCTTATATATATATATGCAAATTTTATTTCGGAATCTGGTCTACCGATTTCGATAAAAATTCAAATGTATGGGTTTTAGAGTGTATTGAATCGATTGGTTGTATTCACATTCACAAGAAAAATCGTTTTCAGCAATTATTATTCTCGTTTTAAAAGTTTTATAGACTATATGTGAGATACCAATATGAACCCGTTAACATTATAGGGAAACATAGTCCTATGGTTAAGCTTCCGGGTATTAATCTAGAGTTTCTCTGTTCGAATCCTGATCACCTTTGAGTTTTTTTTCAACAAAACCCATTTTTTAAATAAAAGATGTTAATATGAGTTTCTAATAATTTAATCGGAAATTTTCATTGAAAATTTGTACATATCTAATATATTGCGACCCTTAAGGTACACATTAGCTAGTTCAAGGAAGGGTTAGCAGATTTGGTAAAAAATAGCAACAAGGGGTCATCGGAGTCGAGAAATCGATTGACGATACTTTCATATTTATTCGGTGTGACCCTCGAGGTCCACATTAGCTATTTCAAGAATGGATCCGCAGATAAAAGTTTCAGTATGTATAGTGTTTGGGGGTTGAGAAGTCGATTGGTGATACAGCTGAGTTTCAGTATATTTATCATTCATATTTATTTCGAAATGTATAACTTACGAATACAATAAAAGCAGTATTCACCGATCGCAATACATTTTAACAAGAAATATGCACATTTTTTAATAAGTTTAAATATCCTTAGTAACTCTTATAGACCCATCTTATATCCTGTTCTATCCGAGCAAAACTCGGTCTCCGGATATTTATTAATAATGGTTTTAAGTGTTAATTGTTGATCTTGTAAAAATAATGTAGATAGCTCTATGTCTTTCGTTTATTATTCATTTGCAAGATTTTTGTTTCAATACGTTCAACTGAAATAGCAGCTTCTTCCTAACTTACCTATGTTTGTTATGTTTGGGATCGGATATCGATCAGTTATCGTTGTTTCATTAAGCTTCCTATCTTCTATGACTATTCTCCATTTCATGTGTCCTGAGGCATCTGATTCTTTAGGGACAACACAAATAGGTGAGCTCCAGGGTGATATACTGGATCGTGTTATCCCGTCCTGTATCATTTTTGTAATTTGTTCTTGGACTTCTTGTTTGTATACGTGTCAATATCTAGTTTAACATGGTGTGTTTATTTTTTTGTTTATTTGTATAAGTGGAAATTTATCTGTTGGAACTTGGAAAATATCAATGTATTCGTTATAAAGATTTAATATGGCTGGTTTTTCTTTATCATACATATGATTCGTTTTTATTAGTTTATAATTTGTTGCTTTTTCTTGAGTGGCCGTATAAAATTACCTACATTTGAAAATTTCATAATCTTTTTCTAAGAATTGTGTACAATTTTGGGGTAGGTACCTACTGTGAAAGATATAAACTGATGAACATTAGTCAAGTTATGGATTCCAACTTAGGCAAAGCCATCCAATATAGTTCCGGGAAAATAAGAAGTTCATGAATGAAATTCAGGAATTAGGTAAGTCTGGACCATTTTTAATTGTAACAGGATTTTGAATTCTTGGAATTTCTAAGGCACTTAAATCATATAGAGAACGATGAAACACATTTTGAAAATAAAGTGGAATTTTAAACATAATTATTTTCCAAAGTTATATTGCTCAAATTAACAATGAGCATTTATTAAATCATAAAAGTCCTATAAGTCCATGGGAATAATTGTGAAAAACAAATAAAACAAATTTAATGATTAGAATGAAATAATGGAAAATATGGTATTCGGGCTTTATATAGGGCTTTTGTTTTTCCAGCACACATTGATGTGGGGTTTAGCTAATTTTTTTCGGAAAAAATTGTTTCAATGATAGTAATTTATAAGTTATATTTCCTAATACTTACTATATTGATGTAGGGAAGTGCCTTTATAGCATTTAAGTCGGATAACTCGTCGGGTAATCTGTTAGTTGGGTTTGCTTACAATCTTAGGTTGTACTTTCTTCTTGAGCAAGAATTTGCTTTTCTTAGATTTCTTGATAATTATTCTCTTGTTCATATTCTTGTTCTTCTTGATTTTGAATATTATCCTTTGCTTCTGTATTATGTAAATATCTATTATCTTCTGGTTGTCTTACTGTTCTTTGAGTGTTTTGACGTTTATGTGATACTCCTCACATTGGTGTTGGTTTTTGTAAATTATTAACTGATCTGGGCTTCGATACATTTTGCATAGCTGATGATGATTTATTTTTTAGGATACTTTGATGAGTTTGCCATTGTTGTTGATTATTAAATTTTGGTATTGTTTAACTAAATTGTGGTTGATTAAAGTTGTAATTATACCTAGGGTTTCTTAAAGTTTTGCCTATAATTATTTGATTGTTGATTTGGTGAATTTGTAACTCTTCGTTCTTGTAAAAATGGTTTTGAAAATTTAGTTAGATTGTGATTCTTATTATCAATCTTTTGTAATTTAGCAAAGTTCTGAAATTCTTCTTAAACATGACTCATTGCATCTTCTAATGATTGTGGGTGTTTCAATCTAATTATTATTTGTATTTTAGACGGTAAATTCGTTATAAACATAGTCTTAGCAATAATAATAATTATTATTTTTAATTTGTAACTCTCTAAGAGGTGTGGTTACAGTTGAATGATTCGTTTCATTGATCTTAATTAATATGATATCTCTGAGCTCTTGTAGTCGTAATCTAAAATTGTATGGTCTTTCATTTTTCTTTGGTCGCATATATGTTAATTGATGGGTAAAAATCACGTTGATCGCAAGTAATTAAATTGGTTGTACTACCTAACAGGTTTTGTGCGCGTCTTCGTAATTTATTTTGTACTGCTTGAAGAATTAAATTGTGAGTGACAAGATGAGGATCATCTGCGAAATTTAGAAATATGCTTCATACTGATTCAAGGTATGGATGTGCCTAATACTAGACTATTTCTAGACTAAGATAACTAATATGTTTAAATCGATTATGCAACAAAATAGCAACATATTAATTTGCTTTCAGCATTCGTAAACAACACAAAATAATGGCTAAATTACTTAGAATCACAGAATGAAACGCCATCCGCCATCAAATTATTCAAGAGCAAGACAAATCATGTCTTAAAGTTCCTTGCTATAAATTTGACATCACCAATCATCCTGACCAAACAGCAAATCCTGGGTCAGCAGTTTTGATGAAATACGCAACTGATAACTGTAAAATAAAATAAAAAAGTATTAGACCTGATGTCCAGGCTACAACGATAAAATTTAAAACAATGCCATACGAACTGACGTTTACTGATGTCTATTGTCCACCTCGTCACAACCTCAAGAAAGAAGATTTCCTAGATTTTTTACAAACATTAGGTCCAAAAATGTATTACGGGAAGGTAATTCAACTGTAAAAATACATTGTGGAGATCCAGAGTAACTACACCAAAGGGTAGAGAGTTAGCAAAACTTACGCATTGGAAAAATAACCAATTTCTTTGATGGGTAAACCAACATATTGGCTAAGCGATCCAAATAAAATTCCACATTTCTAGACTTCTTCATTACAAATGGTATTTCCTCATTATATACTAGAATAGATTCTATGAATTGTCTCAGATCATACCCCTATTATTGCCACAATTAGTGCAGCGGTGATAACTGGGATTTTCACAAAGGAGAAGTTGATGAAAAAACAGATATGCATATCAGTTTAAAAACATGTTATGAATTTGAAGCTGCAATGAAAACATTTAAAAAATTATCCAACATGTGGATTTTCTGAATAACTCTTGAACTTGAACCGATACGACCGATACACCAGCCTATTGACTACCTATATAAACAACGACGCCGAAGATAACGTCCCCATAGAAAATAGAAAGATTTTGACTCCGAAAGAAACCAAGCATTATTAAGAACTATTAAAAAAATATTTTATTTGATAACATATATATCTACAATGTGAATCGAGACCTCATTACTGGCCCAAAGTATTAAAAAAGTCTGAAGTTATACTCAATCCAAAACCGGGAAAGCCAACTAACGAAAGTGGCCTCTTATAGACTAATAACTCTCCTCTCGATAATGTCAAAACTGCTCGAAAAATATTATTGAATCGCATAAATGAACACTTGGAAATACCAGAATATCAGTTTGACTTTCGTCCTTCACACTCAACTATTCATCTGTTAGTAGGTATATATCATAAACAACGCTATAGAAGAGACGAAATATCTTTCTAGATTCTAGTCAGGCATTCAATAAAGTCTGGTATGTGTGATTGCTTTATAAAATCAAGGGGATACTTTCAATTTCTAAGTTCATAAATAACGGGAAGAACTGCGAAACATAATCTTTGAGACTTATCCAGTCTGGAGTTCCACAAAGTAGTGTCTTAGTTCCTGTATATCTGAACTATACACTTGACCTCCCAACTACTGATTATACTACAATAGGCACCAACAGGAACATTTATTTCTTGTAGAAAACATTGCCTATGAAATCGAATGTAAATCTGAATAAGTTAGTCCCAACACATACTCTTCACTTCAAAGAAAGAAGTAGTCTATATAAATAATGTAGAAGAACCTACAGCATCAAGTGTGAAGTATCTAGGAATGCGTCTAGAAGATAAACTAAATTGGTAAGAACACATTAAGAAAAAGCAAAAACAAGTTGATGTTAAATGGAAAGAATTTTACTGCTTACTGGCTAGAACATCAAGAACGTTGTTGGAAAACTAACTGTGGATTATCGTAAAATGGATCTCCTGGGTAAGCGTAAATATAAAATTTCACAAAGATAGGATAGTTAGTTTTGAAGTAATAGCGGAAATATCATATCACTGTGATGAAAGCGTCTTAAATATACCTCAAAAACAGGTTAAGTGAAAGTGTTCGTTCAAGTGTCATTGTGAAGACCATCAAGAACTGAAGAGAATCAATGAAATAGGTAGCAAAACATATGTCAAAACTTATTTTAATTGAATAAGTATAAAATTATCAATAGACTATAGTTATATTTATCGTAAATAATTTCTGAAATGCACACACATTTATCAGAGAGAACATTGAATAAATGGGTGTTAAATAAGCTAGCTTTCGGGATACATAAAATATTATAAATATAGAATCTTTCTTTAACCATGATTGTAGAAATATACCTACTCAAAGAACAATTCCAATTACTAACATATTAACGAAGATATTACGAAAGCAGTGCTCTTAATATAATTGTGTATCCGAAATATAATCAGATGAAATACCCTATTCACATCCAGATTTCAGCATCAAGAGCCAAGTTCTCATAACAACAAAGTGACACACCGGCAGTGGGCTCTATTACAGGAGTTATTTTAGGCCAGTTTTAAACCCTCCATAACTTAAAAACTATTTAACCATCAAACCTGAGATTTTTTTATTCATGACCCGCTTCTAATTACCTAATTAATTTTAATTTTAATAGAAAACCTCTCAATATTCACGATATAATGATGTCCGAAAATCACTATATTTACTTTATCCGCTAAATAAGCTTGAACACGTTTTAGAAGTGAGAATAAATAATTTAATTTAATAACCCCTTATTTACATAAACAGAAGAGAAATACTTGAAAACATATATCCCTGCAAAAAAATAAATGTGGAAGAAAGCCAAGTTCGTAATTAGAAAACCTGCAAGATAAAGTACTTTTAGTTAATGCAGCTTCGTTAATAAAAAAGTGAGATCTACCTGAATACCAAGTTCTTTCAAAGTTCCTTAAATCATAGCCCCGGATATGCATAACGTTTTTCAGTTGCTATAAAAGAAAACTTACCTATCATGTTCTTTGCTACTCAATATTGCGATTCGGCAAGTTTTCACCCACCAACATTAATCTTCTAAATTGGGAACAACTTAGTGAAGTATTTTATTGACGAAGATCTTGTCAACAGATAGGTATTTGATTACACTCAACACTTCAAGGGCTAAAATTTTATAAGTTAAGTTCAAATAGAGGAATCTGATTAGGAGGTAACTTGCCCAATCGCAGTTCCTATTGAATAGCAATTGAAGAACGTTAGCATGCCATGAGTTATGATTAAAGGAACTTTGAAAGAACTTGTTATTCAGATTTCCTTTATTAATAAAACTTCTATTAGAATTACTTATCTTTGTTTTTTGCTACGAAGTAGCTTTCACTAACATTTATTTTTTTGCTGGGATAGTACTCGTATTACACCCGCGTTTAAAACTGAATTCAAGGCAAGGCCAGATACAGATATGAACGGCAAAAAGTGAACCAGCATCATCAGATGATGCCCTAGAGTCACCCGACTCTTAAAAATTACATTTATTATTATACACAATTTAATTATTTGAAATACCAGAAGTTAGAAACACTATTTGCGCTCACAATATTTTTAAATTGAAGAATTTGCAAGAAGAAATCAGTTTTTACACCATGATCTTTAGCAATGAAAAGAAATAAATATTTCTTACAAACTTTATTAGATGGTGCACTGAAAATACAAAATAATATTAATTCTATCGGTACTGGTAGTTTTGAGTTGTGCAGTTGTAGTTAGATTGAAAACTTTTGGCACCAACTTCAAAAGTGTCACAACCAATAGAATTAATTCTATTTTGAATTTTTCAGTGCACCAACTAATAAAGTCGGTACCTACAATTTTTTAAGAAATATTTATTTCACACTTTTGAAAGTAATATTAGTCATCAAAATCGTTCAACGTTCACCAAAGAAGATAATACGTTGCTTATATTCAGAGATATCAAAACATCTCGGAAACACACATATTTCAGACATTCCCCGTACATTTTTTAAAATTTCCAATTTAAATGATGATATGAATAATCTCATCTGTAATTTTTCCGTATCAAATTTTCGATTTTGGAAAAAAATGCTCTCTCCACCCCCTTGAGGAGAAGCTTTTGAGGGGAAGGACATGTTGAATATGTTTTTTTATGGTACCTTTTCTCAATAATCGTATATCAGATGAAAGAAGAATCATGAAAATTGGAGTAAGTTTACTATTTATAAGGCACGAACATCCATAAAAAAGCGTGCAGGCAGACAGTCGAATTATTATTATAAAATTCGCAGCTCGTAAATAAACTAAATATGATATGAACCCAGCTTTATCAATAACTGATCATTATAATAATTATTGTCAAAATGCAAGTAGCTTTACACATCGCTAATAATATTCAATATTATTCTGAATGATTAGTAGGTACTTTGTTTCCTGCCGTAAAAAGCGTTTACGTAATAAGGCCGCTGGCGATGGTATGCAGATTTAAGCTGTAGGTATCATGTACAAGTCGCGATGCGGTTATTTATTTTAATAATATTCGCATTTTAATAACGTCGTTGGGCGATGGGATGCAACAAAGCTGTAATTATCTCACGAGCTTGATAATTCATAAATTTGCATCCTGAAAAATTAGACAAAATGTTCATCAACTCCAATAATATATTATATATCTATTATTGTTTTATTTTTGTGAATCTTTTGAGTGTAAATAAAGTAGCACTTTGGTTAGATGAAGACTATAGTTTCATTTTTGTTTCAAACAATTTTTTTCAAATAGTTTTGTCATCTAATGAAAAATATGCATGGTCTATTGGATAATTCTTGAATGCGTCTGAGTGAAAGCAGGTATTTTATTTTTTTTACTTTTGTGTGATCCCCTTATTATTAAAATCTTATTCTGTATATATAAGTATATAAATTTCTAATATTTCAGAATGACATAAAAGTAGACCCATATGTGAGCCTGAGCTATGGTATGAGTATTTCAGTTTTGTGTTTTTTCAGTCTAATATTTCTATGATTGTAGCTGGATGTTTCTTGAATTCTGTTAATAGTAAAAACATTATCAATGAAATTAAAGTTAAATGCGTATGTAAATATAAATTAAATAATGTTCACTCTTACTATGCTCTCAGTTTGTGGGTCAATCACGAAGAGACAATTGGGTCTATCCTGTAAGACAACCGTTAAAAGAAAACGGACGTTAATATTTTATGCTTTTAACTTGAATTGATTCTTTTAACAATTTATTTGATTATTACTGTCTTATTAAATGAATAATATGAAAGTAATTCGTATATTTTGTAGATTGATTTGAGACTGCTATTCTTATATGACTTGAACGTAGGATGTCAGAAGTCTAAACTAGTTTATTTTGAGATTTGGTTCCTGGTTAATAACATAAATAATCAAGATCTATTACAAGAAAGAATGAGTATATTTATTTCTCAATGTTGTAACGAACTTGAGCACAGAGAAAAAAAAATATCTACTGTTTCCTGATTAGTTGTATATCTAGTCTATTCTCTATTTTTGGAATTTGTACCTACCTAATGACTAGGTAGAAAAAAATAAGATTCCATTTACTGATTACTTGTCTGTCGTCTCTCTTATTTATAACTTCAATTTATACCTAACTAGCGAACCCGGCAGACGTTGTCCTACCTATCCTAAAATGTATATCTAAGCCGTTGTAAAAAATTGTGAAGAAAATAAAAAATGCAATGATATAAATTTATATATATATATACATATATATATATATATATATATATATATATATATATATATATATATATATATTACAAATGTCATAATTGATGGCTATGAAATCTTTCCTGTTTTTGGTGAATTTATTCTAAATTCACGATTTTTGCCCTGAAGAAGAGAATAAACATTCTCGAAAGCTCGGCTTCAATCAAAGAATTTTATTTAATATATGACTGCATCCCCAAGAACATCTTTATATTTATTATAAAACCAGTCAAGAATACAAAATCAATATATATATATATATATATATATATATATATATATATATATATATATATATATATATATATATATAAGAATGGATGTTGGTATTTCTATCAGTTTGTGTGCCCACTTGCCTAGGTATAAAACTTGCAGTACTGCAGCGCCATCTATTGACAAGTTGTAACAAAATTAATAACACAAATATATTCTATGTGCTGAAGGACTTATGTATACAAATTTTCATCGCAATCGCTTGAACGGTATAAAAGATGATGTTCAGCATCGCCATCTGGTGGGCTGTTGTACGTACTATAACGACAATAATTAGACCTGCGTTGCTAAGGAAACCTTTAAAGTAATATAATGTATGTCAATTTAAGTAGGTTACTTGATTTATATTTAGGATTATATAGTACAGGTTGTATCCTAAAAAACGCCCGAATCTGTAACTCCAAACCATTCATTTGTTTATTTGAATTTTTAAAATCCGCCAATAAAACAAAGTTACAGCTTGGAGCGTTTTTATTAATCTTTTTGAAAAATAGCCTTTTGAAAGGTTGTTGGTAGTAACCTTCTCTTAAGTTTTTATGTAGGTATCAACATTTCCCGTCCACTCCCGTTGCATGTTATTTTTAAAGAGAACAGATTTCGACAATTCTATTACGAGACCATTTCTCAGCAGTTGCCTTTTAGATACAAATCAATAAAATCACGTATACTAGGTATGTATTTGATTCACGCAAACATACATACCTACATAATGCTAACATGCAATCGAATTGGGTGTGAAATCAGTGAGAAAAAATCATTGAAGCACTATCGGTAATTTTGTTAGTATCAAATTAAATATATTGTTAAAAGACATATATCTTACAGCAAAAATACAATACCCGCTCAGACATGAGGAATACCCACATATCCTTAATGTGTTGAAATTGCGTAATCGAAATGATCTTGTCCACTTTCAGTTTTCAAATATTTACTTGTCAGCACAGCGTGAGATTCGCAGGTGCTTACCACACGCGCAGTTCTTACGTAGTGACAAACTGCGAATCACATTTTAATCATCGCTAGCAAGATTATATATCCTTAATTATTCGACGATAACTTAATAATGGCTTTTTTCGACAATTTTCCACTTATTAAGCTGAACGCACACAACCACCCCAAGCAACAGATGCTAATTAGTGCCGCGACTTGTTAAAGGATTGAAGCGATGCAGATTTATCGTCCCGTCATATTTTCGAAATGTCATCCGCGGCACACTGCGACCTAAATATGACGTCCGTGATATTTTGACGTAACGGTCAGGTGCGCTGTCTGGATTTTAATGAATATTAAAATCGTCATTGAAATGCGCTTTTTTCTCTGTTTCTCAAGCTGCCGATGTGTTTATATGTATATTTTATAGACGTCGTTATGTAATGTTGAAGGTATTAAAAAATACTCGATTCGTTTTATGAGCCACCCCCCAGGTGCCGAACGATCCGGTAATATTTAAATTGATTTAACGACGGCGAAGATAATCTTTTAATTAATTTATTGCGGGCATGTGTTGGGATCGTTCAGTGATTTTCACTTTCGATCAGTCAGTGCAGAATGCTTCCTCTAGATAAATAGAGCATTAGATACTGTCAACAAATAATTATTATAAAAAATGTCATTCTATGATCATTACAAATTTTAAATCACTTTTCTGCTGTCTAATTATTCATATTAAGTGAAAGTATGGAACATTATTGATTTGATTATTCATCAGTAATATTATTATTCGTTGAATGATTGTCGATATATTAAATAACAAAGTACATAATACCGTGAAGAATAATACCGCGAGAATATCAATAGCGTATTAACAAACCATTAACGGGTGTAGTTGTTGCTCGAAGCGTTCATAAAAAAACGATTGTTACAAGATTAAATCTGTTCATTATGCTGAACCAACAGCTTTTGCTGAGCAACTAACAAGCTTCTAGACAAAACTTATCAGTTTTTCTCTCTCTTGCTCTATCGCGATGCTTTTTTCACAAAAACCCGTAACGCGTTTATCTATTAAAGCGGAAAATTACATTGTCTCGTTCCATCTCTTCTCGTTGTAAAAACTAACAGCTTTTCTCAGACTGTGACTCTCATTATCTTTGTTCTTTGACTCAAGGCACATTCTGTGGGTGGACCTCCCAACGGATGATAAAGGAGCTGCGAGCATCGAAAACTATTAAGGTCCATTTTCTGCCGCATCACGCAAGAATGTTAACATTTGATTTCTGGTAACCCAATAGCGTTCAAGTGGACCGGGATCTATTGTAAGAAATATCACTCGATCAGCTACCTTTTCGATATTCTCAAGATGCTATTGTTTAGAACTATGCCTTCGTTTGCAATATGTCAGGATGCTCGAAGAAAAAAGATGCGTTTTGATTTTCTCGAATAATTGGATAGCTCTTCTAATATTTTTATGTACATTTTTTTGATTCCAGTGAGTTCACCGCGATATAAAATTAGGTAAAAATTGCTGCGGTGAATTGTTGGCGATGAATTCTCCTATATCTCTTCTGTTGGTGCTCTTTTCCACTTATATATTGCTCAAATCGTAGTTCGTTCAGACTCTCTTCTTTTTTAATACAATTTATGAATGTTCATACATTTGGATGATGAGCTGATACCTGTTGTTCAAATCGTCTATGCCAACCTTCTACAGAGTTATTCGTTTTGGGTAAACCTAACCTAACCTAACCTAACCTACGATCATAATCGTTTTCTTGCAAGTTCCAATTTTTTTTAACACATTAAAGATAAGATAAAGATAATTGTATTAAATATCCTAAGTACAATTTGAGACTTTGTTGGTGTAATTAGTATTAAAGTAAATAGTAAAATAATAGTCAAATAAAAGCTGATTAATTAATAATAATTATGGTGAAATAAATATCAGTAGCGCTATGGGAAGGCTGTGTGGACGAATAATGATGAAGCGAACAGAAGTCGAAATCACAGATACTGAAGGACAAAGCAGTTTCCAAATAGGAAATTTTCAATGAAAATTAAATTATTAGTAAAAGAGAAGAAGAAAATCAAAATATTCTCTTAATATTTGTTGTCCTAGAAAAATCTTACGGTATTGTCAAAGTTGTTTGATGTATTGGACAGGTAACCAAAGAAAGTTACCTATAAATTATTGCCCAAGAATCAGGAGAAAAAGAGGTACCTATAACAAGATAGATATTGATGTTTTAACAATACAAACGAGAAGAAGCACTGTGTCTAGCTTCTCTGTCCAACACACTTCCACATGTTTCTCGAGGTTATTCCCGAATTTCCTCGAACTCAAGCATTCGGGTAGCTTCGAGCAAATGAAACAGCATTTATCAACCATAAACCTACACCATTTAAATAAACGGCTCATCAACTAGATTAAGAAAGCTGGCTTATGAAAACGATTCTGTATAGGTACATAAGAATACAAATACTATGCGAAGAAAAGCTCCTGTTTGGTTACCTAATAATTTTATACTAAGAAATAATTGATCAGTATAGCATATTTTCATAATATACACCTACTAAACTTTTTTTAGATTTAAAAATATTATTAATTTTTCTGATAATTGCTTAGCGCAATGCGTTCTGTTGAAATCGTATCTCAGTTCTTCGCTTCCCCTAATCCTTATAAGGTTCTGCACATTATTCCAAGATTTTTTTGTTATCAAAACCTATTATTGTCAACCAGGTTAATTCTAATGACTTACTATTTGTTTTTTACCTTTATCAATATTATTTAAAATATCACAGTTTGGCAGCTGAGTGACCGAGTAGGTACAGCATATTTTCTTACTTTCTAATATGAGTTATTGAATAGGTGCGCTTTTCCAAAATTTTAATTCTGAGAAATCTACATTTCAAGGTCCCCAGAGTCCGATAAAAAATGTATATATATGTTATAAAGTTGCAAACAAGCACGTAGGTATGTAACTATTATTTCTTTGGTGAATTTTTGTATCAAATAATTCGAGAACCGAAATCTCTGGAGCAGCTGTTTATTGATTGGAAAACTGATCAAGTTTTAAAGTTTATATGTATTATTATAGTAACCAATCTTGTTACAAAAATCAGTGAACAGATCGAAGTAAATTTATTAAATTGGTTTTAGTAGATAAGAAAGTTTTATAGAGAATTTTACCATTCCCATGCGTAGTTCCAGTAACCGAGCCTACAGCTAATAATGTTCGTCAGTCATATCTCGAATATCAACATATTCGTGGAAAAAATATGTTCGATGGACCACACTGAATATTATGGATTTAAAGAGTATTTTTTACAAAATATATCAAATTAAGGTAGCCTTATTCATAAACAACTTCAAGTTCGACACTTGCTTAGTTTATTTTTTAGTACTTACTATGATAACGATAATTTAATATGTGAAAACTAACCTAGTGCCGAACTCAAAGTTGTTTATGAATTAGGCTGATTATCTTTCTTGGATTCTCTATGGTTTTATATCAAGAAGTTTTGCTTTACCTTTGCAAAAAATAGGTAGGAAGTAGGAGCAATCTTGTATACAAGATTGAAAAATCGATTATAACTCCTGCTCTGCGTAAACGCTTTTCGTAAAGTTGTGCCTATTACTGAAAATATTGAATGGAAAAGTACATTGTTGATTACACTTTTATAAAGGAAGCTAATAAACGTGTAAATGACTGTTTTTTCCAGAAACATCGACGGGTATGGTATCTAAATAATAAAATGAGCTTTTTTGCCTATCCATAGTTATTTAATTTGTTGTCACATTAGTTTTACTGTCGCTGCTAGAGGGTCTTAGCTAAAATTTAAGTAAGTAATTCTACAGATTTTTATATTATACTAGCCGTTTTACCCGGCACTTCCCGGTTATTTTTGTTTTGGTTACGAAATTGATATCAGAAATTTTGGTTCCGTCACTCGGTTATTTTACCGCGAAAGAATCCTGGCAACTAAACAAAATTTACTTGAATTTGGAATAGATTAGATATATAGAAAATGATAACAGCTTCTGTCGATCTTCAATGTTTGGTGCAAGATAACTATCTAAAGCTTCCATTAATTAGTTAGACATCTGTTTGTTCGGCCTACCTGTTATTCGAGATGATATTCCCCTAATACTATATAAACTACCTGTCTGACTCTAGTGCTCGGAAGGTTGAACCTTATTTAACGCCAACAAAAATCACGCCTTATTAGTTCTCAACTGTGCTGACATGCATTGTGCTGACGCGGTGATGTTTTCTTTCGAGAAGTTGATATTTGACTATTGTTAGATCCAAGGGCTGGGATTAGAAAAAAAAAACATGCTATTCATTCGAAGCGTAATTTAATCACTAGGAGATTTGATTTCGATGCATATTTGGAATGTTATGGGTGGAAGGTCGTGAGATGGATTAGTTAGTTGATAAGTCTTTGATGGCACTATTCAAAGTCTGAGCCGTTATATAACGCATACAACCACTCGCGAAATTGAAACTGTATAAAACTGACAATAACTTTACCAAGTAACTAAGGTGACATTCAAATATTTAATTTCACAACCAGCAGTATATCTAGCTGAGCGATTATTTCAATCTGAGCAGTAATACCAAAATATAAAAAATACATAGCACGAAAAATAAATTATGTTTTATTTAAAATAAGAGAGTTATGGAATTCTGAATCCATTAAAACTGGTTGGCCAATTTTAGTTCTCTCATATCCCAAATATTATGATACATTTTTAGCGATCTCAACTATTACACAAAAATAAGCATATGCTATTGATTATCACTTCTAAATATGCAATAATTCTGGATTCCACACTTGATGATGCTTTTCTTATTTCTGTGGGGTCTAGATCTTCTGAAGCATTTTGTATACGATTTCTATCTTCTCTCTTCTATCAATTGCACTGGAGGACGGTTAATGTAAACTTTTTCCTTTGTGATCTCCCACTAATAAAAATTAGGGGCGTTAGATCTGAAGACTTTGGTGCCTAATTCCAGGGACCCAATCGTCGAAAACCACCTGTCCTCAAACATTTCATAAAGCTCTTCGGTAATTTCATGGCTGCAATGAGCTGTTGTTCTGTCAATCTGATACCAACACCTTATGACTTCGTTAATTGGCAAGTCATGTACAAAGTCTGTAACGATGGTACGCAATATTACAAGATATTTTTCGCTGTCCAGCACTGCGTCGTAAATATAAAACTCAAATGCGTTGTCTTTCATAAAAGCAAAAACGTTGAAGCTGAATTTAATTTGAAACTTTTGTTCTTTCGTCAAATGAAAGTTTGTGTCTGCCTAGAAATTATTATTTTTTGAGTTAAAAATGCTTTCTTGCGAAAAGTTTGATTAATTTGTCCAAATTATTTTTCAAAAAGTTTTCGTCTTCTTGAATTTTTAGCAGAAACATTTCGCAAAATTCTACTCTTCTAGGACCATCTTGGGGGTATAGATGTACTTGTGCAAACTTGAAGTCGTTCATTTTCTTTGAATTGATGATCTTGCAACACGTGTCATGTTCAGCGCTTCGAATCGAAGCTTGAGGATTTCCGTAACAAGAACTGTGAAAGAAACAATTTCTAATTTTTCACTTTGACACTGACATAAATGAGTGTAACTATGGATACCGTTCTGATGCGTTCCAAAGTTAAGATAATACAAAATGATTGTTGGAAAAATCGGAAATTGTTCAATAACTTTTAATTTATCAGCTTTAGATATGGAAGTGGTTGCATCAATAGAAAGGTATTTTAATTTTGCATATGATAGTGTAAAAAATATAGGGTGTTCTATTTGAAATAAGAAAGTTATTAACGTTTGAAATTTAATTCATCTTCACCTCGATTTTTCTCTAATAATTTTTTAGGAAATTTATAAATATCGTAACAAAATCTTCACAATAGTGTATAGAGATTCCAAAAATTCCAACTCCACTGTTGTCAAGCAAATAACAAAAAAGTTATGACATATTTTCGATCAACTCGCATTTGTCGATTTTTAACGAAAAAAATTAAATAACTCTAAAACTATTAACTTTAAGTATAGGGAAAGGTATATCCATTGTAATCATAATTTTATGTAGATTTAAAAAATGTATCGACATATGGGTTATCCTACTTGAAATAACATAGTTGTTATTACTTCCGGCAAAACAGGAAGTGGTTTTTTTATGAAATTTTTTTCCAAAGATAGTTTAATTTGTCTAATAGACGCCATAAAATTTTCAAATCGATAGCTTTTGTCATTCTCCAGAAATTTCTAATAGGCTCTGACCGTGGGACACCCTGTATATAATTCAGAAAATTTATTAACGACTGGCTAGGATATACTTCGATTGGAAAAGGTATAAAACGGCTTCTGCAGTCTTGGATGTGGAAATAAGAGTAACTCTTTTTTCTAGTCTAGCTTTCGAATCTTTATTGATTCTTCATCAGGCTTACTTAAATTATACAAATTATGAAATTACAATGTAAACATGAAAAATATATGGTACTTACGAAGTTGATATTTAATTGAACATTAAATATTTTGGAATAGAAGTTATCATCAGTAACAATAATCGTACGTATCACTATAACAATGTTTAAAATAAAAAATGTAAATAAATTTAGAGACTAGAAAACTTTTGAAAATTTGAATTGTAATACTGAAATTTTGACATAATATTGAGTTGACAAATTTATTTGATTGAAATCTAAATAATCATGAAACAGATTCATACAAGGTATTAATAATAATTTATGTATTATTTTTATTAAATTGCAGTAAATAAGTTTACATTATACTTAAGCCATCAATGTCTTTTTTGAATTTAATGTATTAGGTTCTTTTGCTATATGAGACATCTCAAGAAATAATCTTTTCATAAGATTTATTTCCTTATCTAAGATACTGACATCGTCAAAATTAATTTCGTGTTTGGATTCTACTGCATGTTTTGCTAAAGTAAAAGTGGATTTTTTTAGCCTTATCACTGTTGTGTGATGTAATACGGTCTTTCAAGCAACTACTTGTTTCTCCTATATATTTTTTATAACAACTTCGTAAGTACCGTATATTTTTCATGTTTACATTGTAATTTAATAATTTTTATAATTTAAGTAATCCTGATGAAGAATCAATAAAGATTCGAAAGCTAGACTAAGTACTTATCCTATTATCCACGTGAATTATTTGCTTGTAGTTGTTATTATCATTGAAATCTTGAAACATCGCTGAGGAAATACGCATAAGTATTTTAGATGTTACCATTTTACCACCGTTGTAACTCGAGAACCGTACTCAAAGGAAAAAAAATCATTATAAATGTTGTTACAAATAAACAAAGGTCTTTCATGATCATTACTAGAACTATTGGAAATGAAGAAAGAGAATAACTATAAAGTTATAATTCGAACTGAAAAAAGACCGCCTGAAGAACATGAACGTCGATTTAATGCATCTTAGACATACGTCATTTATTTCAAAAATTCCTGGTAGGTGCCTATGAAATATAAGCAGAACAGATGCTCTACAAATATTGAATGCGAAGAAACTACGCCCGCAAGAATACATCCAACTTCGAGACGCGATCATAAATGACGGCCGTACAACAATGACAACTTACCCTACTCATACATATTGAATAATGGACGACATGACCTCTTCATAGAATTGACATGCAACTCATCATGGTCAGAAATCAAAGAACAAATATTATACGGTCAAGCCCCCATGAATGGACACGACATATCAGCCCGAGTTTTCCAGCAAAAGCAAATGAGCTTTATTGATGTCATCACAATATACCACATCTTTGGTACCGTTAGATGCTGGATGTGCACAATCGATTGGCAACAACCAAGACTGCTTTCCTCACACAATATCTTATGGCCACAATACCACAAGAGAGAATTCATCCCACGGATATGGACAAAATCATCCCTGAATTTTCCATTCCACAAGAAAACCTGAGTTTTCGTCTCCTTTTGAAGATATTGGCCCCTTTTTGTTCCAACATGCTTGTGGGATGTTGGAGCAAAAAGGGTGTTGTGTGGGGGAAAAACGCACTTGGTAGTAAATAAAAAATCGTTTTACCAGTAAATTGATTGTTGACACCGTCTCAACATTTTCTTTATAAATTGCCTTTTTAATTGGATATTACATGTAAAAGCATTTCACTTCTTGGTCAGCCGCCATCATATTTTAATTACTGAAAATGGATATACGTTCCCATACGATTATAAATACACTGTTGCCATTTACTTCATTTTAGAAGAAGAATTATCATTAAGTATTTTTGCTGTAGTAAACACATGAAATTGATTCGAACAAGGAAACTAAGGAATAAAATTAAATACAGATTTAGTATTTTGTAGTTGGCTATGTTTGTGTTTTGTTAAAATGTTTGTTTCCTTAATATTTGCTAAACAACTATATTTTAAACTTATATTTTTTGTTTATTTACAATTTTACTGCATGATGTCTTTAATATTTATTAGACTGTGGTTGGCTAGGTTTGTGTTTTGGTAACAGGTTTGTTTCCTTATTGTTTCCTGAACAACTAAATTTTAAACTTCTATTTTATATAAATTCAGCTGTTCCGTAAAGTGATGCTATCAATTTACTTGCTTTTTAATTATTCCTTGTATGAAATACTTCGAAACCCTGATATTTCAAAATATCATATCCAACTGTTTATCGCTAGATGTGCTACAAGACGCATACTATTCTATGTATTTTGGACATTTTAGATATAGAGGCAAGATCTAGTATTTGAAACGTAAGTCGTTTCTTGTTTCAGTCATTTAAGTTTCAAAACAAGAATAATATGACATATGACAATAATAGCGCCTAGATGCTACACATGGAGTGCAAGGTGAAATTTACGTGTTTTCAGTAATTAATTTGTCTTATTTTGGGGTGTTTTGTCAGAAAACACCATATAATCTTGGCGCCACAGTTATCGAAAACGAGCCCAAATCGCCAGGTACTACTGGTGGAAAATGTACAAAAAATACCCAAAACCGTGCTTGGAGGACGTACAAACTGGATATGATGGATATCCCAAATAGAGAAGACGATCACCCGGAAATGGTGGCTTCACAGCAAAAATAGGAAGACGGGCTGTGCTTCACAAACAGGATCAGGATCAGGACTATTTGCAAAAACGTCGAGATGTAGAATAAAAACGAGAAAAATACGTGAACGCGGTACTGAGCAATACAAAACAATAGGAATTTACAACCTTGTTTGCCAACCAGACGCCATCTTGACTGCTGAAAAGTCAAGTAGTTGGGATTGCCTAATGATCATCTGAGCTGTAATATCGAAGTATCTTTTAATCTTTGAAATTTAGGATACGAGAATACTACCAAATGAAATAGAAGTAAAAAGTACATAGGTAAACATGAAAAATACAATGTGTTCAATTTATATGACACTAGTTATCGGATTCTCAATCTGTAAAATATTCAGTAGTTCTCCCACCTCCTCTGCACTGTTTTTGTCTTAATTCTCCAAATTTCTAAGACTTTCAAAAATAATGATGCAGTAAGTATATAAAATCTACCCAAAAATAATTTCAAAGTAGAATTAAAAAATGACAAAATGTAGCATGTTCCCTGGTCATCTTTGATGAAATTTCTTTAAATATCTTTACTTAAACTATGAAGAAGGAAGAAATATTTGTTAGAATTTTTTACAAATAATGCAGTTTTGTCGTGTAGTTAGTCTAGTGTAATAACAGTAGGTATAGATAATGAGGGAGTTATACTCTCAGTAGCGCGTATCAATATTGTAAAGATGAAACAGATTCGATTCGATCAGATCGAATCGATCAGGAATTCGTGTTTTCCTGTATCAAGAAAAGAAACGATTAATCACGCATGCAACAAAAATACTGATGGAACAAAAATTTACTCTGTATTGTTGAATGGTGGGTTGAAAACAATAATGGGGTATTTCATTAATTTTGAAAACTTGTATTTTTTGGTTCTGTAATTATAAATTTAAGTCTCACATCTATAAAAACTGCATAATTTTGCTTAATAATGAATATATTAAGAATTAAAAATTAAACTAAGCCGTTATGACGTCACAACAGAAAACTTTGTTGTCCTTTTCTATTCAAATATGAAAAATACAGATGGTCATAGTCTACGAAACTCTTATAAATTGCAACACTGCTGTAGACCTCAGATTAGGCAGGAGAACTAACCAGACCTTCCTTAGATCTACTCTAATGTCAAAAAAGTGTCCATGTCAAATTTATTTGAAGATTCTAATTTCACGCATTACTTTGTTTACAACTGGAAATTGTATTTTATTTAAGATCATTGTTTTAATATGTTACAACATGGTTTATAAAGTTTGCGAAGTCCAGGAGTTTCGTCAATAACAACTACGTTATAATGTTTTGGTGATTTTGTGTTCTGGAGTTATTATTCCCCGAACTGTGCAGATATTATTTACCCATTTGACCTGCACGTAACCTACAGAATCATCATCATAAACATTAAATGTGGTACACACTCTATTCAATCCAAATCAAGTGTATACACTTGGATTTCACACTACACAAATACAATTTACTGCAATGCCTAATACTTACTTTTTTGCTTTAATATTGCGAACTTCAGAATTGCAAAACTGAATATTCAATACAAAAAAAATATTTATTATCTCGTTGTTCACTAATGGCAAATTATCATTGTCAGCCTTAGAAAATCCTAATACATAATTTAGACATAATTTCCATAATTAAAAGTTGTTCTAACTTATACCTTTTCCGATGACTGAACTAGAAAGTAGACTTTTCTAAGCCTCATTTGATATTCGATAGTTGATTTTTGAGCGAGCTCAAGCACATAATTGCCGCTCTAGAGCATTTTCGCTTTCTACTAATAAAAAACGTTAGCTAGTCAGACCTTGCTACGAAACGCTTGTTACAAAACGAGCGTGTTGTCAGAACTATTTGATAAGGCCAGTAGTTCTCAAAAACGATGAGTTCAAGCTACACAAGTGATATTAATAGTACGCCACCAGGTGTCCCAGCCGACGAAATAGCCAATCGCGTAGCTAGTCTATCCAGAGCTAAAAAGGACTATAATCAAGAAAGAATTCAAAGCGCTAAAACAAACATCTACTGTACAAGGAAAACTATCTGTTGAATTCACCGTTGACGAAGTGATAAAGGCCCTTCATTTCGTAAAAAATGGAAAGTCACCTGAGTTCGACAACATACACCTAGAATTACTTATACACTGCGGAATAAATACGAAGCGCTTGCTGGCAAAGTTCTTCACAAATGTCTGAACAACTGTCAAGCGAATTCAAAAGAACGAAAATTATTGCCATTCTTAAACCAGGTAAACCAGGTACAGACCAATTGCCCTGCTAAGTGTCACTTATAAACTTCTAGAGCGTCTAATTTACAACCGAAGATCAAGTACTTGCGCTAACAACTTTTATTGAAAGAGGCTTCGAAGAACGCAGCAAAATGGGAGTGGTCTTTATAGATCTGGAGAGAGGGGCTCATGTATACATTCCTAAACGTTACAAGGTGCAATAAGCTAACTTCACTAGTGAACAAGATGCTTTCCAACAGAATCCTACAAATATTCATCGGAGCTACGCCAAGCAAACTAAAAGGGCTTAATAATGGTCTTCCTCAGGGATCTGTACTAGCGCCACTTCTCTTTAACTTGTATTCAGCTGACTTGCCGCGTACATCAAGCCGTAAATTCATGTATGCTGACGACTTGGCTCTCGCAAAACATGTCAATATGGGAGACCTGGAAACCATCCTATCTGATGATCTGAACATACTCTCTGGTTATTTTCAGAGATGGCGACTCACACTAAGCATTTCAAAGACGGAGTCATGCTGTTTTCACCTTAACAATAGAATGGCATCGCATAGTCTTTATGTCACTTTCAACAATAGTATTTTACGACACGACAACTACTATCCTAAGTACCTTGGTATTGCATTGTATCGCACCCTTTCCTTCAACAAACATTTAACAAACTTGGCAGGGAAGCTGAGAACTCGCAACAATATTATATACAAACTAGTAGGGTCGACCTGGGAAGCTGACGCTTCCACACTACGCACGTCTGCTCTCAGTCTGGTCTTTTCTGCGGCTGAATACTGCGCATTGGTTTGGCTAAACAGCTCTCACGTAAGTAAAGTTGATACCGTTCTCAACCAAACAATGAGAATTATTTCAGGATCTATTAAGTCCACACCTATTGAATGGCTACCCGCACTGTGTAATATCGGACCGCCGAAAATCTGTAGACAGCAGATATTGGCCCGTGAGTTTAAAAAGGTCAGCGAAAACCTGGACCTACCGATCCGTCAAGATATAATTAACTCAACCGACTAAAATCTAGAAATCCAACTGTTAAAATAGCCCAACAGCTTACAACCAACAACTCTAACGGACATGAAGAGTGGATATCAAGCTGACAGAGAAAGGTTGATCCAGCCTGGCACTCCTTGCTAGATCAAAAAAATCCACCACAGGGTTTCAACTTCTGACTTTTTGCAACCAACACCGCGGTCCATCCAATGGCTCAACCAACTGGATATGTAGCTGGGATACTACATACACATACTTTTGTGTGCACATTATATTTGTTTACCACCCCAGGATTCCAAGGCTAGGCCAACCGCCTACCATTGTAACTCGATCACAGTGAAGACTAGCGACAATGCGACTAACCAAATTTTGGCTTAAAAAAAACTGCGACCACCACGGAGGTCAACTGTTGGCAACATGTTGACGGATGCTGGAAACATATATGTTGGAATGAAACTGACCTATGAGGAAAATAATAATTATAATAATAATATAGTTAATATTATTTAACGTGCTATGCTATGAATATGCTGTTTTGACATTTTTTGTGGACAATATCGTCTAGAAGAGCGACGTTTTCCATTTTAGATTCGAAACACGGATACAAACAACACACTAAAATTATTTGATGTCATGCCGCCAACATCGGCACTATGTTGCCGAAGTGTCTGACAAATTGTTGCGAGTTAATGGGATACATGTTGGCGGCAATGTTGACAACATGTATCCGGGCGAATATGTTACCCGGACTGTACTTACCAGTCTGAGATGTTACATTACGCGCGAGTGCTTCCGGATAATGTAGATGATCGTATTTATAACTTAGTGAGACATGTGTTCTACTTATATGAAAAGTAAACTAGATTACTGCATAAAATTGGCTGTCTGGTCACGGCTCAACAGTGGCATCGTTTCCACAATACTGAGAGGCCTGTTTGAAATCTTGTCAAGTGATTAGCGTTCATTGCGTGTTTTAGAGTTTTTGAGTGCTATTTGGGCTTAGTGACTTGTTGTTATTATAATTATTTATTTAAAATATCTAAATAAGGATATATCCTAGAATTACATTCCACAAGTGTAAACAAACGTAAGAGTCAGAAATGTAATGTTTCTCAGGGTAGAAAAAAATTGCTGAATTGATTCTAGTGCTACCTGCAGAACTGAAGAAAAAATCAATATAAATAAAATAATAGATAAAGTAAAATACTACCCACAATAAACTGCTGCATTAAAATTATTGAGATTTCTACGCATTAAATTAATTCATATCCGACACATTGCAAGTCGCCATCTTGAGAGTAACTTTAATTCACTGAGGTAATGCCATTCATGTGAATAAATTCCATCACATATTTATATCATCTCCCCTTCCTATTACTAACAAAAACTAACGAATACCAACATTATAATCAATCTTATTCGGTCCTAGTTTAGATTGCTTATTAGTTACTATTGTAACGATAATATAAAACGTCACAGATCTAGTGTCAAACTAAACTAGTACTGAACTAAGATTTATTATTTATATACGGCTCTACGTGTTTGAGGTATGGTTGCATAGGAATAACTATATCAGGGAAAAAATCGTCTGTTTTAAAACTGACAATAAATAATTATACTTTTGAATGTATAGTAAAAAGTAGAAAAGTAAATTTACAGTGGATACCTAGTCAAGTAGAACCAAATGAATAAATAGTATGTTCATCTTTAGCCAGTTTTACAAAAGAAAATCTACATTATTAGGAAATATGTGTGGTAAGTACACAACAATAAATTAATTTAAACAAAATATAGATATGCATTTTAAGTTAAAAAAATCCTTTTCAGATTTTGATGACATAACCTATATAAACTTCACCTTAGCTTGCTAACAACGGCCTGCCCATTGTCCATTTTCAGAGAATAAGTATTTCTTACCAGTCCAAAAAAGATGTTCTTTTTAGGGAATAAAATATATTTAACAAAACAAAAGCAATAGATTATAAGCAATCATTTTGATGACATAAATTATTAAATCAAGAGTTTTTTGTAGTGCTCTTATCTTATCCCATAATTTGGCAAATTTTGTCGCGCTTTCGAAGGAATTCAATCAAACTGTTATTTCGTCCCATTTTAGTTTCATCTAACTGCAAGCGCAAATGCCCTTTATAAATTCTAGGATTCTTTTCTAGAAATTTTACCAATATTTCCATCCCTATTTTGGAGAGATGAGACGTTCTGAAAACTATATGCATTACTAGAATATATTTATTTAAATATATTCCCAATGCATTATTATTGTATTACGAATATTACTCATTCACATACTCAAAATTAGTCCACACTATAATCATTAGTTTTATCAAATACTTCAACTAAAAATTGTACCTAATTATTTAAAAAACATTTGGATTAACAAAAACTTTTTCGTCTACCGCCTATTTATAAAGGCTTCATTAAAAATATTCGAACACAGCGGCTACGTCTGACATTGACACTTGACGATTAATTCCAAAGAATGCAGAATTCATGTAACTCGATTGTGTTCTCGATCGACTTTTTTGCGCGAGGTGGAGGAAATATACGTATATAAACATGAAACCTTTATAGTTTCAAATATATAGGTATGTTCCGTGTGTAACTAAATAAACAAAAATGCTTTCGACTATATTAATTTTGTCACTTGTTGACACATGTAACACTTTGGTGGCAATGATTATTGCGAAGTACTTTATTTCGTTTGCAGAAACATTTTCTTGAGTTGCACTGCATTCTCCCAGCCTTGCAAGCACATTTTGAATATCCTTGTCCACCGGACTGCAACAGCTTCTGTTAATGGAAATTTCTCGGCCACCAGTGTCCTCAGATGAAATCAAATTGGTACCGGCCAAAGTCAGAGTTTCTACTCCAAACCATCCTTTAATAACCCTTCCTATATAGGCCACCTGATTTACATCATTACGTTGATCTTTGATAACACACAAAATATTTAGCGGGTATGCTGGTGCTCGGTTTACTTTTTGAACAGACAGTGAAAAATTGTCGCCTATGTTTAAAATAAGGGTTTGATTACGGGAGACACCTAACATTTTTGTTGCGGTGTCCTGCAGCTTTTTTCTGGATTCAATCCTTTCATACAATATTGATTCACCTGTGTTGCAGAGACTATATTTTATGTCACCAGTTGCTGCTGAACATTCTTTATGGACAGACTTAGAGCATTGAATGCATCATTGTCCACATTTTTCTATCACATACATCAAACAGGAAACATCAGTTGTGATACTTCACTGCCGATAGTTCTATGAAATGATTGTTTTTGCTAATACTCAAAATTAATCCCCACATAGCACTGTTTCGAATTATTATCACTTAACCAAGCACGTATCATATACTCCACATCTTGATTAGACCTCTCTATGCTTCCTTGTCTTTGTCGGTATCTTGGTTATCCGTCAACAATCACACATTCTGGCCAAAGTGATTTAAGCTCCTGAATGATGTGATTAACAAATTCACGCCCATTATAGTTTTGCAGTATTTTTGGGGCACGTATCAGCAGAAATATGCTAAGCAACTGAGAATCCACTTCCTGGAGTAAGAACAAATATTTTGTAGAATGGACCTGATAGTTCAGGATCCATTTATAAAGTCAATAAGATTTATTTATTATTTAATGTTATTTCTTCGTACAGTAAAGAAAATACATGGTGTTGAACACCAACTTTCTTTAAAATATGTACCTACTTATACATAAAGCGAATTTACTTGTGTATGATTAAACTTGCGGTGGTGCTGGGTATTAAATCTGAACTGCAACCGTCCTGACACTTCGTGCATGCAATCCGTTTCATAAAGCGTCATATGACAAATAAGCAAATTCAGATTATTTGTTTCGCAGCCCATTTGGACGCTTGAATTCATTTCGATAAGAGTCTGTAGAAAGGTAAACAGATCATGAACTGTCTATACATTTCATGAAATGACCAATTACGCTAAGTGTCTGCGACATATATACATATGTGTATATTAATTAGGTATATTAATAAGGTAATAGTAATAATATAATAATAATGATTTAGATTGTGCTAAGATTGTATTCGAGAGAAAGAAACGTTCATTATAGATATCTATCAATAGGGGATAATGCAATAAAAATGTATTAATTTCTTAATAATTCTACTGGACTAAGAATAGTGGAAGTTAATTTGGTAGAAAACGCACCATGACAAAACATGGTTCCCTTTTTAAAGCGGGTGGCAAAGGTAGGTAGTCAAGAGATGATTTGCCATTACTTTTTAGGATCATTAATCATCTCGTAATAATTGATTGGGAATTAATCAAAATTGTAACAAGACAGGTGATTGCTTATGATCCTTTACACCGTTCGCTGTAGTTTTATTGGCTTTAGGGTGTGAACCGAGGACCCTTTTCTTTTTTCACACCTAAAGTGGTAGAATGCATAGACCTAGAGTTAGATAAAGAAAAATCAAATTAATATGATTGAAATTATTCTTTACTTCAAAGAGTTGGTATTGTATTTGTCATTGTATTTCCGATTCATAAACATAGCCAAATTTTTTATCTAGCTTTTTATTTTAAATATTAGCATTCTGGATCTGTCACATCACATCATGTCTCTCATTGAAAATCGGTAAGATATTTAATGTTATATGTCAGCTTTGCAGGAGATGACTACTAATAGTTGGTACTGTTTGGAGTTGAGTTCGATGAGTTCGATATTTTTCTATCGAGATAAGTAAGGCCAACCACATGTATGGGACATACAAATAGAAATCGTCTTAAGAAACTTAAAATTGTGCTTAAGGGGAATCAAAGTGTTGGCTACATAACAACTTATATTTTTTTATGAAATTCATAAAAAGCACAGGAGAGTATTACCTCAAAGTTCAAAAAGCTCATAAATGTAAAACATAGTAAGTATATATTTCTCATATTTATGCAAGAATTCTTATTCCTATCAATGTTTTAAAATTTGTGTTGATATCTCCGATATTTTCAAAGTTCAAAGGCAAGTTTAATATTTGGAATTTAGGTTAATAATAATCAGTAAAAAAATAAATGAACTGTTATAAAGTATAATGCAGATTCGAATTCATTTTATTTGTATTGTCAAGAAATATATATATATATATATATATATATATATATATATATATATATTGATTCTGAATTCTTGACTGGTTTATTATTTGATAAAATAGATTTTTGTTGGAGATGCAGTCATTTAATAAATACAATTCTTTGGATTATGCCAAGCTTTCGAGAATGTTTATTCTCTTCATCGGGGCAAAATTCGTGAATTTACACAAAATTAACCACAAACAGGAAAGATTTCATAGTCATCAATCAGAAATGTCATTAGTTATTTATCTGTATATCTTTCCTGTTTGTGGTTAATTTTATGTAAATTCACGAATTTTTCCCCAAGCTTCGTTGGGGCAAAATTCGTGAAGAGAATAAACATTCTCGAAAGCTTGGCCTAATCCAAAGAATTTTATTTATTAAATGACTGCATCCCCAACAAAAATATATTTTATCAAATAATAAACCAGTCAAGAATTCAGAATCAAATATATATATATATATATATATATATATATATATATATATATATATATATACTGTTGGTACATAGACTAAGGCCAGCTTATTTGGACCAAAATATGCCGAGAGGACTAAATATGCCTTAATAAAATATTGCTGTAGAAAACAATACAGCGCGTTAATGGTGATTTTTGTTTTTGTTAATAATTTCACCGTATATTTATCAGACATAATCAAAATCGGCGCAGAAGCATAGTTTAAGACAAGTAATATATATGTATTATTTCATTTTGTTACAGGGGACGCCACGCGAATGGTTCTTGATGATGAAATTAATTGGTAACTTCTTTTGATGAAAATTTTTATTGATTTTGATTAGAAAATATGACAAGAACATAATTTCTACGTAATATTGGTATTCTTATTTTAACCGAGTCATTTCATAGTAAAAATCTGAGTGGTGGTTCGAAAAAAATCACATCTAAAGAAGAAGATGAAATTATGGTTCGAGTAGATAAAAATCCTGAAGTAAGTTCACGTCAACTGGCAGCAAAGACAGGAGTAAGTCAATCGTCTATTATTAGAATTATAAAAAAAGGAATCCTTATCACTTCACTCCTGTTCAAAATTTGCTTCCAAGAGATCTCCTACGACGATTACCGTTCTGCCAAAATATTCTAAATAAGCATAATGATGACCGAAATTTTATAAAAAAATTTTATGTTCTCCGATTAAGCGACTTTTACCAGACGAGGGAATTTTAATTGGAGAAACAGTCATTACTAGCAAGAAGAAAATCCGCATGCTGTTAAAGAGAGACATTTTCAGCATGAGTTAAAATTGAATATTCGGTGTGGCATTATAGGTGATCAACTATTAGAGCCATATTATGTTCTTTCTCTAAATTTAAATGGAGATTCTTATTATACTTACTCTTAGTTATATTTTGGATGATCTATCACAAGATATAATAAAGAAAATGTGGTTTATAGTGATGCTGCGAGACTGGTTTGGTCCTGCAGTCTTGGTCTTGGTCTTACAAAATTGCAAGACCAAGACCGAGACCAAGACCGTCTATGCAAGACCAAGACCCAAGACCAAGATCAATACTGGGATGCAAGATCAATACCAAGACTAACCTGGTCTTGGTCTTGGTCTTGCTGCAAGACTTGCGAGACTTGCAAGACTCTTGCAGTTCCGTAATCAAACACCAAATTGGTAGGAAACATATTATTTTGCTCAATGATAAGTTAAGAAACGCTAATAAATAACCTAATCAATTTAATCTTTGAACTCCCTTATTATTGATCTTTATTTTACAGATTCTAAAAATATTGCATTAAAAGTTGTTGGGTGAAAAGCGAGTTGATTTTACGCTTCTAGGATTAAAAATCATCTATAAATCTGATATCTTTTTGATGACATTTATCCAGTGGCCACTTTTGGAGCTATTTGAAATTTTAGATTGCCCTTATTTTGAAACTATTTTTTCGATCATGCTCATCAACTAACTCAACTGAGATATTCACACGACTGACTTTTTAAATAGATACCTAGTTTTATAAATGCGCGTATTAACAAATCTCTACCTGTTTGTAATTTTCATTTTTGGGAAAAAGCTTTCTACAAAAATTGAAGTTAGTTTTATAAACCAGAAATACTTTTGATCGCTTTCAGAGATTCTTTCTATTTTATTAAAGAAAATGGTACAAAACCATTGTAGAATGAGCAAGAGAATGAGTTATGAAATAGAAGTATAAAGTAGAAGTATGTAGTAAAATGAGTACTCAGTTGGGACGGATGATACCAAGAAAACATAAGCAGACTAAAGGTGAGTTTATACAGTAAATAAAATAAAAAAGAAACAAATTAAGATAAAATAAGAAAGTTGAACATGCTCATTTCCATGGTAGCGTTTATACACGAAATAGGCTAAATTAAGAAATAAGAATAAGAACTAAAGATGGCCAACTTTCATCTTTATTTCTTATTTTATTTGGAAACTGATAATGTGCATGATCAACCACCAGAGAACACTTAACTATCATACAACACAAAAGTTTTTGTCAAAAAAGCTGTGATTTGATTGGTTCATTCTTATTTCTTATTTTATTTTCGTCATCTTTATAAACCAAACTTTTTGGAGGTTATTCTTATTTCAATATTAATTTGTTTCTTATTTTATTTTATTTACTGAATAAATTCACCTTAAGTCGCGCTAGTAAGATACGATTCTCATATGTGAATGGTGATTATTAATTTATAAACTTTATTAATTAATTACGCATCTCACTTGCCCTGACTTAATTCTACGTACCTAGTTTTATTTTCATTACTTATTCTAGAATGGTTTGGTACCATTACAATACCAGGCGTGTTCTGGACAATGACAATTTTTTATACGGTCGATATTTATCCATTTCGAATGATAATATAATTATAGGTAATCTTATAAGATTATGAATTACATACTTCCCATACATATGCAGGGTTCTTCTTCATTTAAATTAAGCAATTACGGTTTAGAATAGCAACAACTTTTCACATTTATAAAAAGATCAAAATTTTTGCAAGAGTCTTGCGAAGTCTTGCAAGTCTTGCAGCAAGACCAAGACCAATACCAAGACCTTATATGCAAGACCAAGACCCAAGACCAAGACTAAGGATTTGATGCAAGACCAAGACCAATACCAAGGGTGCAAGACCAAGACCAATACCAAGACCATATCGGTCTTGGTCTTGGTCTTGCTTTGCGCATCACTAGTGGTTTATGCAGGATGGAACTCCACCTCATTTCCCATTACTTGTGAGAAATTATCTATGTGGCATATAAACTCAACGATGGATTGGCAGAGGAAGTGATTTCGAATGGCCACCGAGAAGTCTTGATTTTAACCCTTTTGATTTTTATGTTTGGGGAGATATGAAGTATCTGGAGGAAAATACCAAAATATGGCTAATTTTATGAGAGGACAGAACAATGTCTTCTTTGACATAATAAAGTCCTTTATTAGAAGAATTACAAAATGTATAGAAGTCGGAGGAGGTCACGTATAGCTCTTTTTATATTAAGTTGTTTTCAATAATACTTTACCGTCGAAATAGAAACCTTATGTTACAAGTTTTTTTTAATGTCAGTTATTTCGATTGCTTTTTTCTCGAAAAAGGATGAAATTATCGTGTTTAAATAAGAGTATCAATATTACGTAGAAATTATGCTCACGTCATATTTTCTAATCAAAATCACTAAGAAAATTCGTCAAAAAAGTTACCACTTTATTTCATTATCATGAACAATTCGCGTGGCGCCCTCTGCAACAAAATTTGAAATAATACATAATCCTTGTCTAAAGTTATGCCTCTGCACAGATTTTGATAATAATTGATAAATATACGGTAAAATTATTAACAAAAAACAAAAAAACAACTTTTACCTCCTGTATTGTTTTCCACAGCAATATTTTATTAAGGCATATTTGGTCCAAATAAGCTGCCCATAGCCTATGTCCCAATTGTTTTGAATCACCGTGTATATATGTACCTATATATATATATATATATATATATATATATATATATATATATATATATATATATATATATATATATATATATATATATATGTATATATGTACATATAAATAAATATATAAGTATATGTATATACCTACAAAAAAAGAGTTTCGTAAATAACGAATCGCCAACGTACAATTGCTAATTAAGGAAAAGATTCTCTAAGGGCATGTCACTTCTAGTGTGCTGGGTTTGGTTTTGTGCCCCGTGGATGGCGTTCAACTAATTGATTCCAAATCCCACGAAGCTTTTGATTTACGTATACCTAGCCCCGGGAAGAGCATAATGCTGTTGCATAAATCGTTCGGTTGATATCTAAAAACGCTTGAATCAATTAAGAGAATCGCACTAAAATATCAATTAGCCAACGGCGATTGGGAAATAAATGATTATTCACTAATGGAAGGAGCTTTTGATTATTTTCAATTTGCCTCTTTCTTTATGCCCACTTACCATTAATACTAAATTATGAGATATGTACATCAATCTCATCTTTATGAAAATTTTCCAGTTACAAGCAGAAGATCAGAAACTCCGTATACCTATATAAAACAAAAAAGTAAAGTCTACAAAATTGTTGTTATTTTAAAAGTTCTCTCACATAGTAAATCTATCTTTGTCAAATAATTCATTCAAGCTGTTTTAAATAACTGAAATCAATAAAATATCTTTGTATATCTATAAATGACATTAATACGATAACCATACGAATACAGACCTTTCTACTTTCGACAAAGTGCGCATGCATTTCCAATACCTATTCTTTGTTGAGTTGTTGGCCATAAATTGAAAATCTAACTTATTATATGATATGATGGGGTTGATCTATAAAGAAAAGCAAAATCATCGAGTTGTTTTCAAAGGTGCTGAAAAAAAATTGTGACGGGGTTTGCATGAGTGATGGCCATTCCAATAACTTTATCAGTGGTTTTATACAATTTTATTAAATTTCCGATGCCTTGTAATTATTATCTATATGAACTAATAAACGGTGTAATGTGTAACGAAGCTGCAATTTTGGCTTGAACAATAATTATATTGTGCTAATTGGAAAGTATGAATCCATTGACAACAAGAATAAACCTACATCTATGAGCACATTGCGTTTTGAGGGTCAAAGCACATTGTATTTTGAGGGGCAAAAAAATAAATAGAATTAATTTTAAATAAACATAACTTTAAAGTATATGTTATTAATTCAAGTGACTGGAGAATTTGGGAAAGAAACAGAAAACATCACACAATATTTCCCTCCAGCCGAAAGTCAACAATCAGACCATTTTCTATAAGAGATCATAGTGTTAAACTTCGGGATTCAAATGAATATGCATTTAATATGACGAATATAAACACCTATTTGGATCAAGTTTTTTGTGCTATTAATAGTAAGTGATTGCTTATAAACACTGACGAAATTTTATTTCTGATTGAATACCTCAACGTCACCTTTGAACCATCTCGATTTGTTTTTCGGGTGTTTTCCACTTACGACATTGCTATAAGTAGGTTATTGAATATTTTGGAGTGTTTTTTTCATTCAAAATCCACCAAAAGGTTTCTTATTCAATCCACCAACGTGTCGGCACCTATTTCGATTGATTCAGAGCTGGGTGCAATCGCTGATTTTCTTGATCGCTTTTTAGATTTGCAAGTGTGGTTAATCCAAATAGTTACTTATAGGGATAAATTCAGTCAGTGACTCTGAAGTGGTAAAATATTTCTTTCGTTCTTTTTGATTGAGTTCTCCATAATCGAGATAGGGCACTATAAACTTAAAACATTCTGAATTCATGCATTTTAAGCTAGAATACAAGCTCAGCTTGAATGAAGTATAGAAACCGTAGAGATTATTCTCATATTGTGGGCATGATTTCTATTTGTTGGACATGCTAAGAGAGACTCAACAAACGCACAAATCTAATTGCTACCAACGATCCTCTGGCAGCAACAATAATTTGAAAAGAACCATTGACGACCATCATACAGCTCTTCCTCTCGACCAACAAACAAAAGCATCTCGTTCAACAATCTCCCACGTAATAAATTAGTGTCAGAAATGGGCCCATAAAAGGCAATGGCGGAATTATGATCATCGATCGCTGAGTCATCGTTCAGCGTTACATTTTTTAATTTAGCCGAGCCAACATAGGGTGCCGGAGAGAATCGTATTAGTCCAGGAGCTGTCAATAAGCGAAACTACCTTTTCAGACACATATCCGAAGACGATAAATTAAATATATTTGAAAAAACAGTTACATTACATCACAGGTGGGTTGATATGCTGGAAATTAACAAACGTTGTTGAGTTGCAGAACTGAAATTGATTAAAATAAGCTGATTATATAGCTGACATTCATGGCTTTTGTATCAGCTGCAATATTTATATTTCAGAATAATAGACATACCTACATGAGAATAATATTACAACCTGTATTATTACTTTGGTAACAATAGAAAACTCGGGTGATCAACCCTATGGTAAGACACGTTTGTAAAGCGGTAGTATATCCAATAATCGGATTGATTTCACAATAAAGTTTATATAGGTACCAAGATACGAACATAATTTATGCTGCTCGACAAATTCAAACGATTATTAGTCAAGAGGTGACAAGGAAGCAAGTAGTATGGAAATACCAAAGATTCATATCTTTGGAAATACATTACCATTCATGGGCGTAATCAGCTCTATTTAAAATTAACACTTTAACTTGTACAACCTAACAATAAGTTTTCCGTTAGGTACCTACTACAAAATAAGAGAAAAATTTGATTCTGAATCACAAATTATATTTTATTAAGGAAGCGAGTGAGGCAAATGACAAATCAGTTTGTATTTCAAATAAACGTGGTGCTTTCAAATAATGAAAAAACACAGAGTTTTCCCCCCGAAGTTTTTGAATATGAGCGTGTCTCTTCTGTAATTCGATAAAGACTTTCGCCCGTTGTAATTCCTCGAAAAATTTTAAATTCAGCTCACGAATCATACAGGTGGTAGGTACCTACATCAGTTTTTCTTTCGCATCTTTTTCCATATCGATAACGCATCTCAAGCTACTGTGGCCAAATAGATTAATTTGGGTATCAAATCATTTAGATCAACGATTACGGACTATTCATTTCAGTCTCGGATATTGCTTCTCAATGATCAACAAATTGTTACTGTCCTTACTAATTTCGATGTAATGATATGTTTTATGAGCTTTTGGATACAAGGGGTGATTCTATAGTTTCAAATTGAAATAAAACATCAAACAAATAGCACCAAATCGAATTAGATCATAATTTGAAGTTGCTGATGGATATTATGTAAATCAAAATGCAACGACTTTTCCGATATATTCCATATTTTTTACCTAGGGTTTCATCGAGACGAGAAATCTGATCTTGAAGGAAATTTCTCGTCTTGATGTTTTTCTTGAAGAGAATTTCTCGATTAGAATTCGAGAAAACAAAAACTAAATGATATTAAAAAATATTATATATGTGTATATGTAACACAAGACTGCACCAAAAGATAGGGTAATTTTTTTCTATTAAAAATACCTTAAAATACAGAGCTATATGCTATGAACTAAATGGCACGTATAACAACAAAAACCGCCTACTATTGTACCCAAAAAAAAATTTGTTCCAAAAAGTGAAAATTACACGAATTCTTTATCTTTTAATTTAATCTTTTATCCATGCAAAAATGTTGATATAAGAATAACCTTGGAAGTAATATATAAACTTAAACTAACACTTTATGGCAGACTGACCGAACAGTGTCGGATCAATTAATTTCTAAGGTAAGTATTAATAATTATCTTTTAGTTATTTGTAAAGAGTAATAAAATAGTATTGTACAAGACATTGAAATATTGTTTAAATCTAATAAAAATATAATTTGTGAACGAGTTTTTCTTTTGAATTAAGTAACGAAAATATTTTTTTTTTAGTTTACAAGCTACTTCAGTGCCTACAGAAAGACTTTCTAGAGAAACACTGACAATTACAAAAGAACAAAGCCGAAGCTATTTTTTATGTTTTGTTAATTCCCTGATGTTCTGAAGTCTAGATAACAGTACAGGAACTTATCAGCTATCTAACTTATCAGACTGTTCATTAGAATCACATAATTGTATAAAAAACAGTAGTACATGAGTGTATGATCGGCTTAGACACTTTGGGCAATAGACATGAAATTTGTATAGGCCTATAACTACACAAGTATGTAAAGTTCTAGACCGTACACATAATAATTTAACAGAGATAGAGAAAGTCTTTAATACTCTAGAGATATTTTTCACGTAGAAAATCCTTAAGGCAATTTTCAATTTTTTTAATTCTCTCATTGTGAAAAGTTGTTCAGCTTTATTAAAACATTTCGTTAGGTACCTACATGGAGCTTTGACAAGTACCTACTGAGCATGGAATTTTTCCTACTTTTTGTCTCATATTCGTGAATATTTACACCTTTTATTAGTATTTTTTTCTTGTTTTGTATGTGGAAGAAATGTTGTAAACTACATAAGCAGGACAGGTTAAGTAAATTGAATTGTTTGAATATAGTCTTAAAGTTTGTCGTCGGACTTATCTACATAACTACTTCGAACTATAATACTTTTTTAGTTTCTTGAATACCTTTTCAAAATTTGCTCAGGAGACCCTAAACACCAACCTGTATTGAAGAACCAATAATTGTACCTACTGCCTAAAGACCTACATGAGTCTAATAATATCTTGGCTGTTGTTTATGTGTGGTAAAAGATACAAAAAATTGAAGGATTCAACATTTTAGATACTTTCTCCATTAATTTTTCTCAAGAGGCTTTCGCCCATTTTAGAGGTTTTTTGTGTAATTTATGTCAATTCATTTTCCCTACAGTATAAGTTAAACTGTTTTGATGTTAGGTTACTATATTTTATTGTTATCTCAATCTCTCAATGACTTATGACTTATACAAAAGTGCTATCATCAGCATAAATAGCTGATTCGGTGTGACATATGTTTCATTGATGTCGTTGATGAATACGATATATAGAATTGGAGAAACTATTGAACCTTCAGAAATATCCAGGCCTGTAGATGCTGTTACGGACTCCGCTACTTCGAGCACTACCTCTTGAGTCCGTTTGGATTCTATCCAATCATAGGTTTTTCCTCTTTTGCCTATGTTGTATAGCTTATTTAATATTTAATTTAATATTGTTGATTGTATAAAACGCTTTGCTAAGGTCATAAAAAAATTCAACTATTTTTTGTTTGTCATTTAAAGTTTTGTTTGTGAATTCTACACAATCGTTAATAGCTGTAATTGTCGATTTTCCTTTCAAATTCAAATTAGTTTAAAATGGTTTCAAAATTTTGTTCTTTTTATGAAAATATGTTAGTCATTTTTTGAATCCTTTTTTTAATATAGGGATGGTTTTTGATTGTTTCAAGCATTCTGAAAATTTTTCTTTCAGAGGCAATTCATGGTTTCTTCTTTTTAGTAAAGGTTCGCTGGCGAGAGGCACAAGGATTTTGGAAACAAATTGGTATTTTCTCTTAGTTTTCTTTATAATGTTTACTGAATCATAGACAGTTTGTTAATTTGTATCATTGTCTTTGCTCTGCCCTATTTAAATATCTTTGGGGATCAATTAATTTTTGATTCTCCTGACTTACCCAGTTAATTTTCTTGTTTAGGTACAGTTGTTTTATTGCTATTTTCGTTAATTATTCAATGGAATTTCGTTATTTGATATGTGTGGTCTGACTATATTTTCATTTTCATATTTTATATGACCTACGAACAATGTTTCAAAATATGTTTTCAATACAGCTTCTTGATGTTCTACTGATACGTGTTGGTGTTTCAAATATATGAGTTATATTATACTCAACAAAGATGTTACTTAATTATTTCTTTTGTTTTGTAAATTTTGTAGTTGCAGACGTCTATATTAATATAGTCACATAAAATAAATAAATCATGTGAATTATATATGATGCTTAATGCGCATCCATAAGACATTTTTCCACTTAAATAATTTCACAGCGAATGGAATTTTTTTCAGTACGGTTATCCATAAATTGGACGCTAGAAGGGCTGATAATCTTCTATGTCCAATGTATGCCTGCGAATAAGGTGTCATGAATTGAACACCAAGAACCGCGTTTGGCTTGCGATAAAAATAAAATGAGTACGATATCAAAAATAAACGGAGTAGTTAGGTGTACAATCCGACTGTGTGCTTTTTTGGTTTTTTGAAAGAGGGGACTTGAAAATGGTCCGATATGGTCAAATCTGAAATTTCCCTCCTACCGAAGGGGGTAAGGAAGGAGATTTCGGATTTAAGTTTTTACGAACATGGGACCATTTCTCAAGTCTCCCCTTTCAAATGAATCAAAAATCCTCAAAATCGGAGTACATTTACTATATACAAAGTGCGCACGAACCAAAAAAGCAGTCGAATTGTATAACTCCTCCGTTTGTGTTCGTCGGTTAAACAAAAAACATATTTTATGACGGTTTCAGACAACGGTAACGTTGAATGTTAAACTTATTTATACAAACTTATTTTTCATAAGAAATTGAAATAAAAATGTTTCAACTAACAAGAAGAAGAAGACTTTAAAAATGCATGTTTTAGTTTTCTCTAAATATTTTATATGCCTTAACAGTTTGAATAATTTTTCAGTAAACCATAGTGGATACCTTTTTTGGCCGACCTGGCAGAAACGTGACTGTTCGATCAAACATGCTCCGATTTTGGTGATTCTTTTCGGTAAATTTCTTATAGAAATGTACCTACTGTTCACACTTTTGAATTTCGAAAAAAACTCTACGGCATGTTGTTATATGTCTATAAGTAAGTCCAAAATAGCTTTTGGTTCAAAAGTAGTCCATCCATTGACAATCGCACAGGTTCTTCCACAAATCACCCGTCACAAAGAAAACAGGGACAAATATGTTATTTTTCCACTTCTTGGATCAAAGACCTTTCTCCAAAGCGAACTAATACCATCAAGGACGTCATTCACAACTGTACAGTGGCTAAAAAAATGTGAATCTATTAGGTAAACACTTTTCTAATATAAAAGATAAAATACCTACCGAGAAAAGACGGAATGTTTTATAAGTTATTCCTTGTCACGATTGTGATCTAGTGTATATAGGTGAAACACAGAGGTTACTAAAAAACAGAATCACTTCTCACAAAAGTGATTACAGAAATGGTCAAACCAATAAATGTACCTTTTAAATATTTGTGAAATACTTACTGTTTTTAATGTGTAATTTTAATTGTGTAGTGTAGTTTTGATTACCACTATGAGGAATTTTCCAACACAGTCTGTACAGTCTGTGCCGTTTCAAATTTTAATCCTTACTTGCAAAGTAAGTTCATATTCAGTTTGAGAAATTACTCCAAACTAATATTTGTTCATTTATATTGTTATAGCTTTGATAATGGAAATAAATAGTTCCGAAAGCTTGGACAGCAAAAAGAGTTAACTTATTTAAGCCCCATATAACTTTGGCAGAATTCCCATTTTCATTTAACACTTTGTTATCTAACACGTACTGCCGTACTTCCATCTACTATATATATATATATATGTATATATATATATATATATATATATATATATATATATATATATATATATATATATATATATATATATACTAGATGTTGAGTAGATTGTGGTACGAAAACATAAAGTCATCAAAAGTCTTGAGTATGGAACCCTCCTATGAGACCTACTCGCACATAGAACCAGTCCGAACACCAACCCAGATCCATCCACAGAAATGCACCAAGAGAGAACAACATGATAATTTTCCCTACATGTGTCTTTGGGATTTTCCGGTATGGAGCCCTTTAAATTCCAGTCGCACTGACAGACTCTCACAAAACAGACCAGTGACATACTGCACACAAATATATACCGAAAACTCCACGAAAATTCAGCCATAGAGCTCAGATATACTTCTTTGGGAATTACAGACATGGATCCCTCAACCTAGAAGGCCCAGACACACTTTACACCCACTACCAGATCATTCTAATAACATTCTACATATATAGGTACATGGTAAAAACATCATCGAAATCCAGCCATAGAATTCCGAAATATACAATAGACTTTCAGATACGGAACCCACCACGGGCACTGTTAGTTTGTTAGTACTTCTACTAAGGTGTAGAATACTATTTGTAAACTTTGGTATGATATAAATATTTTTTACAAAAAATTGGACCGAGGTTACTAGTTGATGCACTGAAAAGTATAAAATAATATTAATTATATTGGTGCTGTTACTTTTGAAGTTGTGCAGTTACAAGTAGATTGATAACTTTTGGCACCAACTGCAGAAGTACCAGCACCAATAGAATTAATATTATTTTATACTTTTCAGTGCACCAACTAATAACGTCGGTCCAATTTTTTGTAAAAAATATTTATTTCACGCTTTCAAGTGTAACATTAGTCACGAAAATCGTTGAACGCTCACTAATACCAATCAAGATAGTACTTATTCTATTACCCACGTATATTCCTTGCTTGTAGTTTGTAGTTGTTATTATTGAGATCTCAGAACATCGCTGCGGAAATACGCTTGAATATTTTAGTTGTTACCATTTTAACACCGATTTTACTCGAAAACCGTAACTCTAAGGGAAAAATGTTCATTATAAATGTTGCTACAAATAATTATGTCCTTCATGTACTGCCCAGAGATTTTCAATTTTCGACAGAAATAGCCCTCTCCACATTGCATATTTGAGAATTTAACATGCGTCTATCTCGAAAACCGTTACTCTTTTAAAAAAATGTTTAATTTAAAGTTTCCGGATATTGTCCTATCTTTAATTATACCACCTCAGATTTTCAATTTTCGAGAAAATTTGCGCCCTCCACCCCCTTCGGACCGGTTTTCGGACTCCTCTTTCAAATGAATCAAAAATCATCAAAATCGGAGTACGATTACTATATGAAAGGCACGCACAAACAATAAAAATCCCGATGGCCTGTAGTCAGCGGAAAGGTAAATTTTTCAAAATTCATTGAATTGAAATTTTAACATGTTATTAAATAAAATTGTCATAGCCTTGCGGTTAGAGGTTTTTGTTTTGGCTGTTGAATATAAAGCAGACAGGGTTCGAGTCCACTTCAAGGCAGATTTTTTTTTCGTCTATTTCTTTTCAATAAATATACTATACATTTTTTTAATCAGAGAATTAGTCCCTACCTTTATTTATTTATTTATTTTAGAAAAGCTATAAGAACACAAAATACAGTTTATGTCACCCGCGCAGATATAAAAAATTCAATAAAAAAAATTGATTGAAATCGGATAAGTAGTTTTCCAGATTTTCGTGGTTATACGAAAAGTCTACTCGTATATATTAGTATAGATATCGGATATTACGAAATTTGTTAACACGATAGAGGTCGCAATTTTGGAGGTACCTATCAGAATCAAGTTCAAACTTGCTACAAAAATCAATATCTTGAATATCTCAACCGAACTTGTTATTCTGCATTATCGGGCAAGTAGTTTCAAAATGGCGACCAATTTTTTTTTAGAAAATATCAAAAATGAGCCGTATAGTGTAAATATCATCAAAAATATTTTTGGGTAATAGATAATCAATACCTACAACTTTTGTTCGAAGAAATTTTTCATAAAATGCACAGAAAAATAAATAAAAATTAATAAAATAAAATATAAGAAATATTGGTAAAATATGAAAACTCAATATAAATTTGATGTAATTGTACATTTTCTGGAGATCTTAATAGGTATATACCCTGATTAAAAAATATATATATTTGAATTATTGATAACAAATAGACGAAAAGAAAAACAAGCCATGAAGCGAAACGCGAACCGTATCTGCTTTATATTCAACAGATAAATCAACAACCTATAACCACACATGAAGTTAAAAATGGGCAATTGGCATTGGCATGTAATGACATGTAGGTATAGGAATTTTGAGAAATTTACCTTTCCGGTGGCTATAGGCCGTCGAGATTTTTTTTACTGGCGTGGTATGACTAAGGATGTACAAAATTTTGTAGCTAGTTGTAAGACTTGTCTAACATTTAGTCGCAGTGTTATTAAAGAGCCACTCAAACAACAAATATAATTTTGATAGTAGCAGCAGATATTTTAACTTTTGCAAGCAATAATTATTTAGTTTTAGTCGAATGTAAGTATACCAATGAAAAGGTTGTTCAAATTTAAATTCAGTGAATTTTGAGAAATTAACCTTTCCGCTGGCTACAGGCCGTCGGGATTTTTAGGTAAATTTCTTATAGAAATATACCTATTGCGATCGTTCACACGTTTGAATTTCGAAAAAAATTCAACGGCATGTTGTTATATGTCTATAAGTTAGTCCAAAAAAACGTTTGGTTCAAAAGTTTATATATATATATATATATATATATATATATATATATATATATATATGGGATATTACGAAATTTGTTAACACGATAGAGGTCGCAGTTTTGAAGCTATCAAGTTCAAAGTTGCAACAAAAATCAATCTCTCAAATATCTCGGTCAAGTTCGTTATTGGGCAATATCGGGTAAGTAGTTTCAAAATGGCGACCATTCAAACATTTAAAAAAATTATCAAAAAAGAGCAGTAGTGTAAATATTATTAAAAATAATTTTAGGTTATAGATATAATCAGTACCTACAACTTTTGTTCAAAGCAATTTTTCATAAAATACACAGGTAAAAAAATAAAAATTAATAAAGAAAAATAACAAATATTGATAAAACATGAACACTCAATATAAATTTGATGTAATTGTACATTTTCTGGAGATCTTAATATAGACCCTGATTAAAAAAATATATAGTATATTTATTGAAAAGAAATAGACGAAAAAAAAATCTGCCTTGAAGTGGACTCGAACCCTGTCTGCTTTATATTCAACAGCCAAAACAAAAACCTCTAACCGCAAGGCTATGACAATTTTATTTAATAGTATGTAGGTATACCAATGAAAAAGTTGTTAAAATTTAAATTCAATGAATTTTGAAAAATTTACCTTTCGGCTGACTACAGGCCATCGGGATTTTTTTCTTCGAAATACAACTTGTCCTTCTCCACAAAATCTTTCCTCAAACTGAGTGAAGAGTGAAGAGGATGTTTTGAGATGGCAAAATTGACGAAACACAATTTTCGGAAACCTTTATATTGAACATCTTTCAAAAACTTTAACGGTTAACCGAGTTAAACACTATGAATGTAAAATATTGCTGCCGCTATATCTATGCAAAATAAACATTTAAAAAATGGGACCGAATTCCATTAGTAGTTTAGAAAAATACAAAATAATATTATTTTTATTGGTACCGATATTTTTGAAGTTGATGCTAAATGACTTCTTTTAAAATGACTAAATGACCAGTACAACTAGAATTAATGGGTGATATGCACAAAGTTGTGTGGTTACCGTGGCCACTTATTTTCAAAGTGGCCACTCCACTTGAAATGCAAAAAAATGTGAGTCCAAGCTCCAAGATGTGAGTATCTACTCATTTCCTGAGGATCTACTCGCTCTTCGAGTACCAACTCTAATTTTCGTATGTATAAATAAGAGTATCTGCTTCGACCAATGAGTGCCTACTTTCAAATATATGAGTCTCCTTGTTAATAGACTCAATTTCGTAAAGGTAGGTTGTCTGCATGGTCCGAGGCATGTATGATGTGATGGCTGAATTTATGCCTGTTCAACAGGATATCAAAGTATATAAGGATTAACCTTACTCGATCCCGGTCTGGATAAGGGACGAGCCTGTAGACCTTTCTTCGAACTGGAACATTCTGGTTCGGCGAACTATGTTTCTTCATCTGCACGAGTTGGTGGGATGTCATCTTCAACGGTTTTCCTACGACAACTTGCCCAAACAGCGCTTAGAAATTAATATCGATAAGATTAAACATATCTATTTCAGTAGTTATTTATTTCTTACGGCAATGTGGTTCAATAAAACAATAAAACTGATCTTGCAATCTAGCGATACTAGGATTGGATTCTCTTTGCAAGAAATTAAACAGCTCTTGTTCCCATCCTTTCAATTTTATTGGTATATTCCCGGTTTGGTTCCTGTCGGTTTTCGTTTTTAGCCTTCTTTTTATATTTTGTATCTTATTCCAAATCTGTACCTCATTATACTTCAATTCTTATTAAGCTTCTAATTTTCCTTTTATGTGTTCTATTGCTTTACGTATTCTACTTTGCACTTCCGGGATGTTAGATTTATCTAGCAAATATGTTGTTTTATTATACTGATGAAGACGGTTGGATTTTCAACAGACTCCACATTAGAACAGTTCAACATTGTTGAATACTTATCGACACGCACGCAATAATAAATCCATTGATTGACCCGTTTCAATGCGGAGAGCGCGCGAAAATCAAGTCAAAGCTTATAAACTGAGCGCCTGCTTGGAATAACCCGAGAGGCATCTCCCTTTTTATCCGAAAACTTTCATCTTCTTCTTCTTCCTACGTTGGGTCAAATGACCTATGTTTACTGAGTAATATACAATCTTATTTAAGATTCTGATGACCAGCTATCTTGCCATCTTTTTTGTGGTCTTCCTTGTGTTCTCTTCCCCTCGGGCTGACCATCTCTTGTGATCTTTGCTAGTCTATGCTCCTCCATTCTCTCGTCACGTGCTGGTTCCAATTTCTTTTTCTTTCTCTTCCCCATCTTTCTATGTCTTGAATGTTACATTGTTGCCGGATATCTTCGTTTCTTACATGGTCTCGTCTAGTCTTTCTTGCTATGGATCTCAATGTTTTCATTTCAGCTGTTCCTAACGCTTGTTTCGTTTTCTTTGTGTCGTCCCTGGTTTCTATGGCATACGTAAGTATTGGTCTTATGCATGTTTTATAGATTCTTGTTTTCGTTTCTATTCCTAGATGTTTATTTCTCCACACTATATCTCTTAATGCACCTGTTGTGGCTGCTGCTTTCCTTACTTGGATTTTGATTTCTATTTCTTTTCTATTTCTATTTGATATCAGTACTGCATCGTCCGCGTAACATGTTTGTTTCTGTCTCCTATTTTGTATCCTGTTAGTGTTTTGCTTTCTCTATCATTTTGTCCATTATTAAGTTAAATAAAAACGGACTTAAGCTATCTCCTTGTACTAATTCTGTGTTTACCTTTATTTCTTCAGATACCTTTCCCTCAGTTTTTATCTTAGTGAAGCGACTGTAGTTGAGTTCTTCTATATTCCTTATAATCGTAGGTGATACATTTTTTTCTTTGAGTAAGGATACTATGACACAGCCTTATTTTATCGAACGCTTTTGTTAGGTCCACGAAACACATGAAGATAGGGTTGTTGTATTCTATCGACTTTTCCACTGGCGAATTATAAAGATGGCATCTGTTGTTAATCTATTCTTTCTAAAACCTTGATGTTCTTCGCATATCGGAATTGTTGCTCTTAGTTCTTCCGCTATGATTTTGGTGAAATTTTTCGATATTGTATCTAGCAATGATATTTCCTGTAGTTTGATGGGTTGTTCTTGTTTCCTTTTTTAAATATTAATTTGGTTACACTTTTATTCCACACTAGAGGTATCTTTTCTTCTTCAATTATTTTTTTGAAAGTTTTTGTTATTTCCTTTATTAGTTTTGGGCCTCCGTATTTTATTTGTGATCTTGTTTTCTCCTGGTGCTTTTCGGTTTTTCTATTCTCGTATTGCGTTTTCCACGTGATTTTCTGTAGCTACTTCTGAGGGCACGCTCAAATTTATGCTTATCACCCATTATGTATTAATACGTGAAGTGAATTCTTTGACTTTTTTAAAATAATTTGGTCACAGAGGAATATGAGACTTAGCACAGTTAAAACTTACATTGCGGATAAGTGCACCAAGTAAAATATATGTTAGGAATACAATAATTACATGAATTTATAAATAGGAAGACTTACTTGTAAGTGGTTTCCAGGCCGGCAGCGCGCTGTTTTTCAGTGTTCTTACCAAAGTAAACTGATGGGCACAAAATCTTGATTTCACTTATTTGAACTTATGTTAATTCATCAATTGTCGTTTTTGGTTCACGTAGTTATGGTCGTCGTATCCACCAGAATAATAATGGCTTTTCTGCCAGATTCCTTCCACATGTGGCGTATGTTGCTTCCAGCGAGAAAGAGGAGCGTTTAAAAATACCAGCGAAATATTAAAATATATTAAATTGTGATAGAACAAAAATTCTAGTCTGTCAATCAAGCAGTTAGTTCGTTCCAAACTAAAATAAAGAAAATAAATAATGTTTCTAGAACAGATGGCATCTTCATGGGTGAACCTGGTACTAGTAACCAGTAACAGGTTACTACTACAACTTCGTTGGCGAAACAATTGTCGGGTGACAATTAATAAATATGTTGGTGTGTTGTCGTATTTCTCTGTTTTTATTTTATTGTTATATCTACACCAACGGTTCCAAATCCCAAATATTATTTATATAATGTATGAATAAGTGAAGTTAGTTGTCATTGTCAATGATTTTTGAAGAGTTTTGAATAAAAATATGACTGGATATGCTTGGAATTCACTACCTATTATTAAAATAACCTTGCTACTGAATAGTTCTAGCGTCCTCTTTAAATATCTAAACATAATAGATACCTAGAGAGAGCGTGTGTAACATGGTAGTTAAGTAATCATTTCGCAGGAAATTGCTCGACTGCAATACCTTGAGGGTGATCCGGGAGCGGACTACCTGAATTGACAGGATAGTCATCTTTGGTACCTTTGTAAGACAGAGAGAGAGATTGAGACTCTTCCCCTGGAATCCAATGAAAATATAGAGGGCGATCAACTATGACAAAACAAGCCTAAGATTTTATGATTCTACAGTTCAGCGGAAAAATACCATTTGAAATGCAGAAATTAAAGCTTAACTTATCTTACCTAAAATTATGTAAACCTTAAAAATTTGTAGAGAGATTGGAAATAGATAGTTTTTCAAGAATGGAAAACTGATTCTTCATACTTTTCAAAAACTCTCAATCGTTGGTAAAATGGCCACTCTGACTTACTTAGATACATGTATAATATAAAAATGAATCGCTGAATGTGTTGCTAAGCGCATATCTCGAGAGCAGCTGAACCGATTTCGCTAATTCTTTTTTTGTTGTGTTTATTATTATCGGAAGAAGGTTCTTAGGAACGAAAAAATTAAGAAAGTTGAGCGGAACATTAGAAAAGTTAAGAACATTTATGAAAACTTAAAGACAATATTAATTTTACATACAGTACATACTGGTGTTTGAAATAACTGTCAGCAATTGACAGAACGTGCCCTGCAAATATCCAAATCCAAATCCAAATAGATGGATCATTTGATAAATAATAGTTTCATTTCAATTTATTATACAGTGAGTTTTTGAGAAGTGTTTATTCATCTCGGTAAGTTAAAATCAATCACACCTAATATTGAAAGAATGAAGACCCTGGATTGTGTTGCGGGAGCGGTAAAGTCAAATTGATGCCATTGGTATTGCAACCAGAGCCTCTGCATTCATTGGTTTACGGAAATGGGACAGATTCAATATTCATATACAGGAATACAATAATTATTCAAGACAATTTTATGCTAACTTTCAAGTTACCTATATTGTAAAAAATAAAATTTTACCACCACGTACCTGGATACGTTGGTAATTTTCAATTGAAATCATACATCAATTAATGTAGCGTACAGTAGGTTTGTAGCCAGGTGAATAACCAAAAACAGCCAGTCCAAAGTTGATGGGGGAATGGCAGTGCTGACAAAGTATCTTGAAAGTCATATGGTGGTACAATTTTTGCAATTTTTTTTCATGGACTATTCAGCAAAACAAGTCGATCAGCGTTATGCACACAATAATTCGATGAACAGACCTAGTGTGGAGCAACTTCAAATGTTTTTCCATCAGACAACGAATTGGTTGTATTATTCAAGACTACATAAAACCGCATGCCATCCGATTACCACCAAATTGTCAGCAAAGCCTATAAGATGTCTGCAGGACAACACGCAAGACGCTATAATACGGCAACAATTGATTAAGTTGCTATTGTTGTCATGGGTGAAAATTTAGAAAACCAAGATATTTTTTTTACTTTTGTTAAGACAGGACGTCTGTCGGGTCAGCTAGTATGAAAATAAATATTTCTTACCAAAAATTGGAACGACTTGATTAGTCGGTGCACTGAAAAGTACAAACTAATATTAATTCTACTGGTAAGTTTGAAGTTGTGCAATTTTGTAGTTATATTGAAAACTTTTGGCACCAACTTCAAAAGTACCAGAACCAATAGAGTTAATATTATTTTGTATTTTTCAGTGCACCAAATAATAAAGTCGGTCCATTTTTTTCTAAAAAATATTTATTTTACACTTTTCAGTGTAAGATTAGTCATCAAAATCATTGAACTTTCACCAAAGAAGATAATATTTTGCTTTATAGTGATTCAGGGATTTTGAAACATCGCGGAAATATACATATTTCAGACTTTCCCACGGCTTACTCGGAAAACGTACAGTACAAAAAAAATCCAATTTGGATATAATGTCTTCTTTAATTTGGCCATCTCAAATTTTCGATTTCCGAAAAAAAATGCCTCCTCCACCGCCTTTGACAGAAGTTTTGGAGTGCAAGGACATGTTGAATGTCATTTTTTTGCAACCAATTATCAATAGTTAAAAAAAGATTCGTTTAAATCGGAGCACGTTTAGTGACTATAAGGGGTGAACATCCATAAAAAATGCAGACAAACAGTCGAATTGTATGCTGTATATCTACTCAAATTTTAGATTTTCGAAAAAATTGCCTACTCTATCCCTATTTTTCAATGGGAGAAACTCTCGATATACCTCTTTCAAATCATAAAAGAATTATGAAAATCGGAACACATTTACCTACTATTTAAAAAATGATAACCGCCATAAAAGAAACATGCAGACAGTCGAATTGTATGCCTCCTCCGTTTGGTTCGTCAGTCAAAAATACAGCTAATCCATTAGGTACTTGCTAATACTTATTTATTAGCTAAATTCACTTAATATGCTCAAGTATAGGGCATCAAGCGTTTAATGTCTAGGATGATATGGATTGATCCGAAAAAGTCATTCTTAGTAGACTTTTTCAAATTAGATAGATTTGGCATCTCTTTGTTAGGGTCAGATGACAATTATTTGTCATGTCATAATGTGTGTGTTGGGGTTAAATCAGCGAACAGTCAACGGCAGCGATAATAATCACACATAATTAATAAAACTGTATGCCTCTTATAAAGGAAGTTGGCTTAGTTATATAAACATTCATCATATATGTATATTGATAATAATTCGGATTATTTCATAAACTATGCTGTCATGTCCGGGTTATTGACGCAGAAACGAAAGTTGGTTTAGGTTCAACTCCACCCTGAATCTACCTATTCATTTTCAGATCGACTTTCTTTATATACGAGTACCTATGTTAAAACGCAAGTCTGGAAGACCAAATAATAGATTATTTGCTTAGAAATTTAATAGAAAATTATTGAAATACACCAATTGAATTAAAATTTACATAGGTAAGTTACAGAACATTTAGACGAGCTTTGTTTACATATGCACCAATTTATCTCTTTTTGGGTGCATCTAAAATAAGCATTAAGTATATTTTGATCCAAACAAATAGAAACTCAGATTTGATGAACGGCCTGAAAATTATCAATAGACTTCAGCTGTGTCCAAATGCTGTAAGTTTTCCAAAGTGAAGTTAAAAAAAATTATGGACTTATAAACATTTTAAATCTTTGTTATGATCATTACACTAGGTAGTTCCGGTTTGTGTATTTGTTACAATGTTGATTGATAAAATATTTCTGATTAAAAAACTGACTGACTGATGTTTCAATATTACGCAATTTCATATGTTCTAAGTAAAGACATTCGAAAATACGTTCCCGTATTTACATGGCACACTTCGAATGAAGTTTTTTTGATCAATCTACATTATTTATATGGGATATCAGAAAGTTTACCCGATACAAATTGGAAGCAGGATCGATTGATCAAATCCACGTTGGGCAGTGAAGATTTTTTACATTGAAGTCACTAGTATTTAATAACAACGTAACATAAAATATTCTTCTTTATAGCTAATACATCTTTCGTCAGCTACTTCAGAATCTTGGTCTTTCTTTAAAGATCTTCAGTATCTTAACAAAGAAATAAAATAATGTTGTTACAAAATACATAAATTTCTATATTATTAAAGCTTACCTAAATAATAAAAAATAAAAATAATGAATTCGATATATACCTATAACACATATCCGCAAAATTCGGATTGTCGAGTATTCTGTTAAATTGTAATGGTTTTAACAGCTTAATTATTGTCAATAGACTTTGACGTTAATCGCACGTGTACTGTCAATCCTCCAATGGTTGGCGATAATAAAAAATCATAGATCATACAACCTCAGGCAGCACAGAAAACGCAGGTCAACAATTCACTACATACATATCATAGGCACATAAGTAATCACTTTATGATAATGGTATGTAAAAACTATGCTATACGAATCTATGCCATGCTTAATATTCCTTGAAAAACGATATATACAAAAATATCTACGTACATTTTTTAAAAGATTGTGTATTATGAGTAACATTTCACTCGAGCGAAACCGGATTTTTATCAATTAATTTAATATTTTTTTATTAATTTCTCAAATAATGGGCCGTATTTATAAAAAAAGGTTATGCTTATACTTGCAGAATATAAAGAAAATTCTTCAACTCACATTCATAATATTCCGAGTAAAACCTTATACTTATAGAGTATGAGCATATCCTTCACAAAAAGTGTATGGTTATTCATAAACCTTACCTTTTACTCTAAATAAAAAGGATATACAACAATAATTCCGAGTGTGGTCAATAGTAGTCTCAGTCGTGTAGTATCAGTTGTAGCTATAGAAGATGTTGTGGAAGTGAGATATATTAAACATTACAAGCAGCGTTTATCAACACCTGTTCGTGACTATAAAGAATTATACCGGTTTGCAAAGGAAAATGTGCAATGGCTTGCCCGCAGATTTTTGGGAATAAATGCTGAAACTCGAGGTGGAGCATTATCATCCATCCTAAATTGCAGATATGTCTACGCTCTCAGTGACCTTGGGTATCAGCATTTGTCAAGAATTGGGTGTAAGTCAAGCTACTATCTCGTATAGTGACTGCCGCAATTGACAGCATAGTGGCGAAATAAAATTACTGGATAAAGTTTCCGTCTACCAACTTTGAACCTATAGCTGCGAAACAGTTATGGCAAAGCAATACCAATTTGTAGTACTCCTTCAATTCTTCCAATTGTAGGATTCCATAGTCTTCAATAACTTTTCCTCCCATTCCAGAAGCTTTATTGCTTTATTGCTATTATTTTTCAAGTCAATTTTTTTCTACAACCTTCATTTCGTATTGTTATTTTCTTTAAAAAGCTTTTCACATCAAGTTCTTTACCAAATGTCACCTCGTACTTCCTGCTAAAATTTCTAATAGCCTTATCCTTTCTAGCTTTCATTTTGGTTTTTGGGATTTTTTCAAAATCACCGGGGCTTTGGCAATTTCATCTGCTATGAACTGCAGTTAAAACAAATGCCAATAACCTTTTACTTATTTTAGGAGGATATCCTTTAAAGTATAAGGTAATCATTATGACTACGAAAAAAAGAAAATGCTTTTACTCCTACCTTTTTCTTCAATTCAAAACCTTATTTTTCTACCTTATGCTTACAAGGATATCCTTGATATTTATGAATACGGCCCATTATCTCATGTGTTCTAGTCTCTACGATCACCCAGTATATATTTGGTTCAATAAACGTGTCAAATAAGGAAGCGTTCCAGAACTCTTCTCCATTTATTATTCTCTTACACCCCGAAGGCTGCATACCGTTTACCTTATGCAAATCCTCATTATTTTATGTATATTACGCAATTACAAACGACCGCTAATTTTTATATAAGAGATCTCCTCGTAAACTATAATTACACCCTAGTCAAAAAAAGAGATTAGCGCCCTTCACAACTCAAGTTGTGATTGTTTATGCGAACGTTGATATAAGAGTGTTTTGGGATTACTAGTCAAAAATCTTACGTTACTCGATTGTTAATTAGCAACCATAATGAGGTATTTATTAGAGAGCCATTGATAGCTTTTAATGCTAGATCTTAATATCTTAGTATTCAGTATTACCAATGAGGAATATTTGAAACTCAAAAGTCTCAACCAGATTGTCCATTCAAGTGAATTAGTTATGTATAAAATGAACTAATACAATTGTTAATAAATATTTTTTATAAAAAATTGGACCGACGTTATTAGTTGATGCACTGAAAAATAAAAAATAATATTAATTCTATTGGTGCTGTTACTTTTGAAGTTGTGCAGTTGCTGTTAGATTTATAACTTTTGACACCAACTTCACAAGTACCAACAACAACAGAATTAATATTATTTTGTATTTTGTAGCCACGAAAATCGTTGCACTTTCACTAATACCAATGATACTTATCCTATCATCCACGTATATTCTTTGCTTGTAGTTGTTATTATTGATATTTAATACATCGCTGCGGAAATACGCATAAGTATTTTAGATGTTACCATTTTACCACCGTTGTAACTCTAAGGAAAAAATGTTCATTATAAATGTTGCAACAAATAATTATGATTTTCATGTACTACCCACAAATTTTCAATTTTAGATAAAAATCGCCCTCCACTTTGCAAAAATATACATATTTGAGAATTTAACATGCCTCTATCTCGAAAACCGTAACTCTTTTGAAAAAATGTTCAATTCATTTCCGGATATTGTACTATCATTAATTATAGCATCTCAGATTTTCGATTTTCGAGAAAATTTTCCCCGTCCACCCCCTTCAGAGGCGGTTTTCGGAGGAAATACCCACCATTTATACAAAAGTATATAAAAAATTAAACAAAATATTTCTTAGAGCCAAATATTTTTTGTGGGCGTCGGTTCCCCATTATTGAGGGTCGTGAATTCCCCTTATTTTGTTACCTACGGATTTCCAATGGTCTGTGTCTTCCGCTGTTCTAAAATTTTCATAGAATGAGCTGCCCGTTAAATTCTGTTTTTGATCAGACCATCTAGTTGGTGTTCGCCCTCTCTCCCTGTAACGTTCCTTGAAACAATTATTCGTTTTTAGATAGGTATCACTCCTTCGGACGACTTGGTCAAAAAGCTGGAGACTCCGTTGTACGCAAATTGTAGATAGTCTTTTTATCAAGCTCCAAGGTATGCACCACATCAATTTTCTGGCGTTCTTGTCCAGGTTTCAGCACCATATAGAAATATGGAGAATACAAGTTTATTTACCAGTCTCATTTTGATTTTTTCTACATTTCCATTTTCTGTTGTTGCTTATAACAGACCCTTGATAGATACAGTTATCCACTATCTCGTATTCAATTGAGCGTTCAGTCAGCTGAAGAGTAGTAAACCTATCTACAACCATTATTTTCATTTAGCTTTTATTATTCTTAAGATCGACTTTGTTGCTATCACGCTCAACATTTCTTGTTCAGTGGCTGCTATAATTGTGCTGTCATCGACAAATCTTAAATGGGAGATCTTTCTTTGCTTCTTCTTCTTGCTTCTTTCATTGCTACTGTCACTCATGATTTGTTCCCCATAAATGATGAATAGGTCAGGTGATAGAGCGCATTTCTGTCTAACTCACCTTTGTGTCCTGAATCATCCCGAGAGCTTTTAATTTAGCCGCACCCATGCTATGTTGGATTCCTACAGATTTTTAATGAGAGTCAGCAGGTTTACCCATATTTATCAATATGAACCAAAAATTTAACCAGCTAATACAATCAAATACCATTTGGTAGTCCACGAAGCATATTATAGGTAAGGTACGGTAAGGCATAGGTAACTACTTGAAACTTTAGGAACTTTTCGATAAGTTGTCTTAAATTAAAAAAAAACACAAATCTCGCTTGTTCATGTAGTATTTGATGATTTAGATAAGTTTTGAGTCTGTTTTTGATTATGTGAAGCGAGATTGCGGGAATTTGATATTAGCTATATTGTACGGTCCTTCTCACATCTGGTAGTGGGTCCTTTTTAGTGTAGAGAAACATAAACCGAGGTACACCAGTCCAGTGGTCATTTCCTCCTACTCCATACAGCGTTGCAGATAGAGTGGATGATATTGAGTCCTTTGCCTCCTAGAGGCTGTAGTATTTCTCCTGGTATTGTGTCAATACCCGGAGATATATTTTTCTTTGGCGATTTAACGGTGTCTTCAACTTCAGAAAGCATAAGCGAATGTTCTTTGGGTTGTCGGAGGACTACCGATTTTCGGCTGGAGTCTCGTCGGCTTTGTATAGATGTTCACAACAGTTACACCATAATTATTGAAGTAGGTATTTCTTCAATATCAGTTTTTACGTTACCGTCCTTATCAATCACTGCCCAAGTTTGAGGTTTGAACTTTCTGGTGAGGAGTTTGACCTTATGAAACAAATCTTTCCGTAAATTCCGGAAGTCATGTTTCTCTATTTCACTACATATTTGGGCGATGTAGTCTGCTTTATCTTTGCGATACTGCCTTCTTATTTATATGCTTTTCTGCTTTGGATCGTATTCCAAGTATTGTCAGTGATCCATGGAATACGGTTTATGATAGCTGATATATTATAATCTTTTGCAGTCTCAATTATTTTGTTTTTGAGATAAATCCAAGTCTTTTCAGAATATTTCTCTACTTGATCTATGAAAAGTTATTCTTCTAAGTCCTGGATTTCGTTAATTTTTGAAGAAGTTGGTTCTCTTTTAAGGATTTAGAACGAAGTCTGCCGTTTAATACTATGCTTTACAATTGATGGATTTCCATCTTGATCTTAATAAGATTAGTTTATTTGGTTTCTTACTCCTCCATCGGGGTTGCACCATGTATATAACCTTCTTGTGTTGTGCTGAGAAAGAGTGCTTATGATTTCCAGGTCATGGAGCATGTAGAGTTCTATAAGGCCTCTCTCATTTCTTTATCCTTGTCCGAATTTGCCTATTCCTTCAATATTTTCTCTAGATTTTCCTACTTTGGCGTTGAAATCTCCTATTATTATGACTAAATCTCGCTTGAGGCTGACATCAATAAGTTCTTCTAGATGCTCGTAAATTGCACCGACGTCTTCATCTTGTGCAGTTATGCCTAGATGAGATGCAGGATAGTAGATGATGGATATTATCGTCACGATTATTGTAAATCCATTTGTGTTTGCATTATTTGGGAGTACCAGTATAGCAATATTATGATTACTGATTTAATTTTCAACTATTTGTAGCATTACAAGTTTTATATCAATCCCTGAACATTCAATATTCCCATTATCCGGAACCGAGATGGCGCCGAGTGTGAGTTAGGTCACCACACAAACTATCTTCCATTTTTTGTTTGGTTTTCATGTAGGGAGAAATTCTCTTGGGACATATAGTGCAGTGGTTTTGTACTGGGTCTGCTATGCTACGCATTTGATGTTATTTTTATCAATAATTTGAATCGCCATTTGTAAACATAGATTCTAGGGTAATTTCGTATTCACTGACTTTTGTGTTTATTATACTGTCAATATTCTATATGCACTTCAGTAAAGTAGAAGTTGAGAAAATTGTTACTTTATTACTGTTCATTATTTGAAATGTTAATGGCATAATGGCTAACTTATTTTTCTCAAAGTGAATGTTGCGAATGCGAATTGAGAACTTTTGTAGTACTTCATTCAGTGGAATTTCAAGTAAATTGTGCCTTAAAAGCAAAGGATTTTGTCATAAAGATTGAAAAACAGAAGACATTATCACCTCATCGATTAATTTAAAAAATTCATTGTTTAAAAATACAATACGACTAAAGCAGTTATAAGAAAATAATTTATGAGCAAAAATCAGAGCTTATTAACATGATGACACAAGAAAAGTTTTATGAATATAAGATATCGCCTACGGACAATATTGCACAACATATTTCCAAGGTGAAAAATTTGGCTTTGCCTCCAAAGTACCGGTCACTTCGGCAAACATGACTGTCCTTAGATCCAAATTCTCACAAGTCATAGTCTAACAGTACGACTGTTGACGAGAAAGCAAATTTAAGAAGAGACTGAGAGAGGTTTAGTAGCATTAAAACCTTCGCCAATGGCCAATACAATCAACATAGTTTTGAAAGTTTTGGTTATTTTAATAATTGTAATAAGCGAAGGCATTTCGCAAGAGATTGTCGAGCTCCAAAGAGATCAGGAAGCCCAAGAGCAAAACATTTTGGCGTTTAGTGCTAAACAATGTTCATCATTTGAAAATGGCGCTGATGTTTGGATTCTTGATAGTGGTGGATCAGTGCACATGTCGTACGGGTGTGACTTTTTTGAGGCCTTCTAAAATATGAACACAATAATCATGATAACTGTAAGATTGGTAATAAGAAGGAACTCAAAGTACTTGGCCAAGAAAATATACCTATTAGAAGATGTGTAGATGGCAAGTGGGAATAAATTATAATACAAGATGTACTTTATGTGCCAGAGTTAAGAATACATTGGTTTTCGGAAGGTACAGCAAAAAGACAAGCTAATTTTATTGCCAAGGAAACTATCGAGACCATAATATTAAAGGCAATAATGATTGGGACGTTGAAGAGGATAATTTTATTGTCAGTATGGAATGTAAAGCCTCTTACCATTTCATAAATCTCACAGAGTAAAATCTAGTTTAAAGTTTAGTGTCTAGAACACACCTCCGTCTCGGGTCCAAAATATTTTGTTTTATGTAAAGATGGTGCTACCAGTTAAGACATTTCTGTGTAATAAATCATAAACCTGATGTACTGGACTGCTTGAGGAAATAAAAACCAATAGTAAAAATTAAGCTTGGCCAGGGTATTCGTATATTCCATACAATGGTTGTGAGAAAATTAACCATGATTTTAAAGCGTATTTAGACAGTGACGAACTTACTGCACCTTACATACTTGAGCAGAATGGCAGGGCATTCGTACAGTAATGGAGAGTACAAGATCTATGTTATATTCTCCTGACATCTTATTAAATTTTTAGGTGGAAGCACTGAGCTGTTTTATTTATTTATTAAATCGTAGGTTCTCTTGTCAAACTAAAGGTGCATATCCATCCGAGCTAAGGAATGGAGAGAAACCGACCCTTGAACATATAAGAGTATTACGCTCAGAAGGTTTTGTTCATATACCCGACGAAAGAAAAAGAAAACTGGATAAAAATAGTGTTTAATTGATAGGAGTGGGATATGAGGATGAAAATTAGACTGGGAAAATAACAACTAGTTGGAAGGTGCGCTTCAGTTAGAATAATATATCAATGATAAGGAAGAATATAACTACAATATCCACTAACGATGTAAATGAAGACTACAAAACGCAAAATATGCCAACTCTAGAGAAGCAGAGTCTAGGTACAATAGGTACTTCTAATTCAGGTTAAGAAAGCATAAGAAGCCATGAAGAACTAATTCATGTGATTTATGAGCCTTCACAAGTTAAATCCAATAACGATGGAAGGAAGATTAATCTGCGTCCTAAAATAAATAAGAATTTAGAAGCAAATAAAACAGGAATTATTGTTCCCACTACATATGAAGAAGCTATGAAATAAAAATTGCAGACACCAAAAGAAAATGAGAATTAATTATCATTATATGTTGAAAGATTAATTCGATATTTATAGAAGACAAAAGATAAATGCATTACAATTATAAAAGTGATTTAACTGGATATTCCGATTCTGAGCTTTCAGTGGGAAATTTGAGATCAACTGAGAAAAATAATAATTTATGTCACTATCGATTTGGTTGTCTACATGCAGTGAAAAAACGGAACCCTTAAAACTCTGGTATCTGTCTGTCCGTCTGTCATAGCCTGTTTTCTCCGAATGTGTCAAAAAGTAAAACCTTTGTACCTACTTATACAGACTAAGGTAGAAAAGCGATTACTGGTACTCAGGGTCTAGTTTGTGGGACAAATAAGAAAATCAGAACAAACATTTCCTTTAAGTAAGTAACATCATGTGACATTTCAAATATAAGAGCTCGTTATGATACAAATTTATTTTCAATATTTAAAAACAGACAAGTAAGAAGATGTTAAGAGAAATACCCTAAAATATACCATTGCCCTCATTTATATTGGAAAATGCTGAGCATAAATAAGACTCAAAAAAATAAGGAATATAGGAAATAACTCAAAGTTTACACAAAACTTGTGCAAGAATTCTGATTACTTCTGTCATTCATTCTACTTAGTAACTCAAATATTTACCAATACACACACCACAAATTCTAGTTCCTAGCAAGGACACATACAAAAATATTATTATTGATAGATCCTAACGGACGCTGACAATCATAAATCTCAAAATCATTTTGTGTTTTATCAACAACAAAGAGGACACATTCTCACGAATAATTCAACTGAATAATGTAATGATCTTCTGAAAAAGCTGATAGATATGCTAGTTTATGAATCTAAAGTCAGCATAAGGTTATGAATTTACAATCACAACACCATAAAAATGCGGCATGTCTCGTGGATCTAGCCTGGTGGATTGAGATGTGGTCAACGAGATGGCTGAATACCTGTCATTCCTGTCCATCGATAATTGATCGATAATTATTGCTGGTTATGTAGAACAATGCCCGTCAAGAATTCGAGTCGCATTTATATGTAGGTAAACCCGTATCGGTTGGACGAGATTTTGCTCATCTATGTTGTTGGATTGCAATATTAATTTTTAAGCGATAGGGTGACATATGTAGACGGTTCGTTAGAAGTTTTCCATGTTGCAGACGGATTAGAAGCTTGTAATTTGGTAATTTGCTGTCATATTCGATCATGTTTGTTCTACCTAAAATATTTTTTGTCCTACAAATACAACTTTACAGGATGTGGTATGGATGATGATAAGTCGGTGCCAACTTTCTTATTTAGTGTAGAAACCAAGATTCTATCTCATATCATTTGATTGGGCTTCTAATTATGAGTTGAATCAAACGCTACTGTAATAACTTATTTTTCTGAAAAAATTAGGTACTAGTGGTTAACGAAAAAGTGTGAATCTCTCAAACGGTTCCATTTTGTACCATTAGTCCATAAGGACGCAAGCAGCTTTGAAATGTTACATTCAGAGTTTCTTAAGCCTTTTCTATACCTAAACCCAACATTTATGGATATATACAATAAAAAACTTTTTATAAAAACTGGGACCGACTTTTTTAGTTTTTGCACTGCAAACAATTTCACTGGTGGTGATAATTTTAGAGTTGTGCAGTTTTGCCCCCAACTCCAAAAGTACGAGGATCAGTGGAATTAATATAATTTTGTAGTTTTTAGTGCACCAACTAATAAAGTCGGTCTTGGTTTAAAAAAAGTTTTGTAACACAATTTTCAATAAATCTATGATTAGTCATCAAAATCGTTGAACGTTCATTTATACCTACGAAGATAGACCTATTAGGTACCTATGCCAAGCAAAGAAAATAGTTTTATTCAGTGATCTCAAAACACACCGAAAACACACATATTTCAGTCATTAGGTACCACAGCTGTAATATGGTCTCTTTAATTTTGCTAACTAAAATTTTCGATTTTCGAAACAATTTGTCTCCTCCACCAACAATAAGCAGTTTTCTTTCAAATGAGAGAAACATCATCAAAATCAGATCACGTTTACTATGCTAAACACGCAAAGATATTTAAGAAAAAAATAGAAAAAAATTGAATTTTATACCTCCTTCGTTTGGATTTTAATTTTGTTTAATATGGGACCATTTCTCAACTCCCGTCTGTTATCTGAAAAAAATCATCAAAATCAGATTACGTTTACTATACGATGCGCGTGTACAAACATTAAAAACACACAGTCGATGAGTTAATTCTTAAATAAAATTAATTTCTGATAGAGTAGTTTGTAATCTATAGGACGTGTGAAAAAAACATTCAGTGACCTGTCCGTGAATTTCTCAACATTGAGAAGTAATTTCATTAATTTTGGGAAAGTTCTTGGATCCATTACCATTCTCGGATATGTAACAAACATATCCACAAACCTCAATACAAATGGCATGATTTCAAATGAGATTATCATAATCTGTAATACATATTTTACACCGTCATTATCTATATCCGTTTTGAGATCATAAGACTGCAAGAATTAAATCCAGGTGACTTTCTGTATTAGATAAAGTATTGCGAAGATTTATTACTCAACATACAAGAGAAAATAGAAAACATATTTTTGTCACAGACAGACAAATTGGTATTTTTTTGTTATAAAAATTTAAAATTCAAGGATTTCATATAAACACCAAAAGATACGCTATTTTTGACCGATTTCAAAGCGTTGGAGGTATAAAGAATACACCATTCGACTGTGTCTGCATGTTTTTTATGTCCGTTTGCTTCTTTTGCATAGTAAACATGCTCCTATTTTCAAGACTCTGTTTTCATTTGAAAGAAGTCTATTGAGATTTAGTCCCCTTGAAAAAAATCGACGTTCAACCTACCATCCCTACAAAACCCTATCCCAAAGAGGGGTGGAAGGGGCGTTTTTGAAAAAATCTAAAATCTGAGCGGAGAAAATTAAAGAAGATACCATATCCGGCAACGTTTTATCTAGACATATTTCAAAACAATCACAGATTTCCGAGATACAGCTGTGGTATAGTCTGAAATGAGTGTATTTCCGCGATATTTGAAAGAGTATTAGCAGAGAATTATCATCTTCTTTGATGAACGTTCAACGATTTTGATGACTAATGATACAATTTAAAGTGAGAAATATCTTTTTACAAAAAATAGGACCGACTAGTTGAGAGTCTCGATCCCAATGAAATCAGAAGAAGGTAGTACACAATTTGTTGGTTGTATTGTTATAGAATGTTTGAATTCTGTTGGTAGGTACTGGTAATGCAGTTGTAGTTAGATAGAAGATATATGCACCAACTTCACCAAAAGAATTAATGCTATTTTGTATTTTTCAGTGCACCAACTAATAAAGTCGATCCAGTTTTTCGTAAAAAGTATTTACTTCACAGTTTTAAGTGTAACATTAGTCATCAAAATCATTCAACGTTCACCAAAGAAGATAACATGTTATATTTATACAAAGATTTCAAAACATCACGGAAATACACATATTTCAGACTTACCACTACTAACTTGGATAACGTATTTTTTTTTAAATCCAATTTAAATGATGCTTCATATAATCTCTTCTTTAAGTTGATCATCTCATATTTTCAATTTTCGAAAGAAATTGCCCCCACCACATAGCGAAAACACACATATTTAAGACTATACCTCTGCAGTAACTCGGAAAACTTCCTATGATTTTTTTTAAATACCCAATTCAAACGATGCCAGATATGGTCTCTTCTTTAATTTAGTCGTCTCAATTTTTCGATTTTTGAAAAAAAATTAGATCCTCCACCCCCTTTGTGGTATTTTTTGGGGGAAAGGACATATTAAAAGTGGATTTTCTTTTAAATGGGACCAACTCTCAATAGTCCTCTATCAAATGGAAAAAGAATCATGAAAATCGAAGCTTGCTTCTTTTTTAAAAGGCAGGAACAGCCCAAAAAACCTGCAGACAAACAGTCGAGTTGTACCTATACCTTGTATATTATACAATTGTATTGTTGTTTCTATGGAAACTTGAAAAGCCAAGAATCTCACGAAAAGATAAGATATCTTGATTTTGATTGAATGTCTCGGTAAATTTTGAGCTTAGGCATAGGGAATGCTTAAGAAACTCTTCTTAAAGTTCAATTTTCTTTTGAATGATGTCAAAAAATAATGTACCTTGTTGCAATTTGGCAGAAATTATTTTATGTCAATTATTTGATGTATTATTTGAAAGTCACGCCTGTATGGTACAAATGGGATCACTGATGGCACATCAAAAGTTACCTTGGTCTTTCAGCTAACAACTTTTCAAATTTGCGTTTCCAATTTTGAGCAGTTTGCGAGATTCATACTTTTCCGTACACTAACTACTACAGCTGTATTTTTTTCAGAAAAATTGACATATGTTAATAAAAGTTATTGAAACTGGGATCGATTCAGAGAATTAAAAGGCCAATCAAATGTTATGGCAAAAAATGATGGGTTTCTACTTGAAACAAGAAAGTTAGTACCTACTGATTTCTTATCCACCTTGTATAGCTGTAGGACTAAAAATATTTTAGGCAAAACGGAGAATTGAATATGACAGCACACCAAATTTCAAGTTCTAGTACGTCTGCAAGTTGGAAAACTTCTAATGAACTGCCTATATAGATCACCCTGTATACCAACCAATTATAGGTAGGCCCTTATTGTTGAATATGGTGAAACAAGATGCTCATGGTCGTGAGAAGAGATAATCAGTTTTAATTTCATAGAAGAGCATATTAGTACTGTGAATTACAACTGAGTTTCAAAAGTGTTACAATGAATGGTTAGATTCTCTTTTTCAAAACCAACAAGCTTGTTAAAAATCGTTGTGAATTATAGGATTCATGTACGTAGGTATAGCATAAATTAAATTATTAACTGAAATCTCACAATGTTAAGTGTGTATTGATATCTGAGTTATTTTAACTAATATTTGAATTTGTGGTTTATTTTTAATTCAGTAGGTAGTTCATTAGAAACCGTTATGAAATCTAGACAGAAGTTGAAAATTGAATCTTCTTTTCCTGAAATTATTTTCTAATCTATCAAGGATATTTGTGAAAAAAATACAAGACAGGTTACTTTTTACGAAAACTCGCAATCTCGCATATTCACAGTGCTGTAACTCGGAAATCGCTGTTTTTTGTAAATTTCCCATTTAAGTGTTGCTGAAAATGATCATTCCACCTTCCGTTGGGGGTATTCTTCTTCCATATGAAAGAAGAATCATTAAAATCGGAGCTTGAACAGACTTTGTTAGTTGCTGGTAATTCTGAAGTAGTGCAGCTACTTATATGTAGATAGAAGACTTTTGGAACCAACTTCAAATGTACCTACCAGCACCAATAGAATTAATATTATTTGGTATTTTTCAGTTCACCAGCTTATTAGACTTTATTAAGTCGTTCCTAGTTTTTTGTACAAAGAATTTCCACATTTTTGAGTGTACTGTTTTTCATCAAAATTTGTACTACGTTCATTTATCTATACTCAGAGATTTCAATTCATATAGTACCCACAAATTTTAGACTTTTGCTAGTTATTATTGGTGTAACTCGGAACTGTTTTTTAAGTTAATTGTTGCAACCTCATTTTTTGTAGTTTAGAAAAAACATCTACACATTCTATTCTTCTCTTTGGGGGTATTTTTGGGTGAAAGAAATGATTGTGGATGGATTTTTTACATGGGACCATTATCTCAAAGCTTCTATTTCAAATAAAAAAAGTGTTTGGCTGCATCATTGACACAGCCGAAAGGTGTTGACCCTGACAACGACTATGATGATTTTGTATTAAGTATTTTGCCAAATATTCAAGTCGAAACAGTTTTGTAGTTATATAGTTACATCATCAACCCAGGCTTATTGCAGTGTATCTATGATAACACAACATAATAAAGTATCTATATATTTATATCCTATACAAATTTTTGTCGAGTTATTGATGAACAAAATTTATTTTATGGATTCCCTTTAAAGTAAATAACATAAGGTACATTTTCTCATATTATTTTTATAGTTTAAAATATGCAGTTAATTTCAGATTCGTATATTTCTTCGATCTCCATAATTAAAACATATGATAGTCCATAAGCTAGATGAAGTCGATTCATTTTTGACCGAGTTCCAAACAGGAGGAGGTATACAATTCGGTTGTATGTTTGCTTTTCTATCTATGACTCCGATATTGATGATTTGAAGGAAGGCAGTTGAGAAATGGTCCCATATCTAGGAAAACTCAAATCCGAAATCTCATTTCATCTAAAAACCGCCCCGAAGGGTTGGAAAGGTCAATTTTTTTCGAATATTGAAAATCTGAGATGGCAGGATTAAAAATTAGACCATATCCGGAATTATTTCCACTATGTGGTGAAGGCATTTTTAAAATATCAGACGGCCAAATTAAAGGAGAGTTTATATGTAACAACATTCAAATTGGACATTTTTCAAGAAAGGAACGGTTTTCGAGTTACAACAGTGATAAAGTCTGAGATATGTGTATTTCAGCCGTTATGTTTTGAGATCTCTGAATAATAACAAGTAGGTACAAGCAAAGAACATACATGGATAATACTATACGTCCTATTTTCTTTGGTACTAGAGAACATTCAACGATTCTCATGATTAATGTTACATTCCAAATAGTGAAATAAATATTTCTTACCAAAAATTGGACCGACTTTATTGGTTGGTGCACTGAAAAATACAAAATAATATTAATTCTATTGGTACTGGTACTTTTGAAGTTGGTGCCAAAAGTCTTCTACCTAACGACAGTTGTACAACTTCAAAAGTACCATCACCTATAGAATCAATATTATTTTGTATTTTTCATCGCACCAATTAATAAAGTCGGTCGAATTTTTGGTAAAAAATATGTATGTAGGTATATACAACGCTTATCAATCAGTACCTCTGTTAGAAATTCCATTTTTTATTTAACGTAGGTAGTTTTCCCAACGTTGGTGCCATTTGTTCCCTCCAATGAACACGATGCTGCCAACTTTCCAAACTACGCTTCTGTTTCATTTGAGCAGATTTTTGTTCTGCGAGCCATGTTTTCAAGTTAAGGAACAGAAAAAAATCGAGGGAGTAAAATGTCCTGCGGATTTCGCTAATGCGGCATTTACGGCCTCAGCTACTTCAGGCAAATTTGTTTGGCGTTTAGCGAGAATCATTTCATGGTCCTTTTTTGAAGATTTTCTCAGTAACCACGTCTGACGAGCGTCATGGTTATTCTTCATCGACAGTCGTATGACTACGCTTAAATTCGTTAAACCAATATCTTATGGCTGTCATAGATGGTGAAGAATCCCTATAGACAGCATCCAACTTCACTTTTGTCGCGCGTTTTTCCTTTACCATCTAAAAATAAAAACGAATTACAGATCGATATTACTTTTTTCCATATAAAGAAATACAAAACACAAATACATCTGGCAGTTAAAAAAAAAACTAGCCTATGCATTTATCCGAAAGTCAGCATGAGGTCGCTTAACTTTCTAAAGTAGACACTACACGATAATAATGTCAATTTCACTCACCAACGCTACTTATTGATCATTCACAAGTCAAACTTCTTTTTCTTCTTAGTAGCGGCCATTAAAATGAATAGATCATTTATAGTAGATTGACCGTCGTGATATTGTAAGGTGAGCCTAATTATCTTATATCAAATTCTGTGTGTTGTTTATGTCGCTACAGTCATGGACGAGTAGTGACAACAAATCGATTCTGAGAGTTAATTTGACACTTGTCAGACCGTGCATAAACAAAATCATGGTTCAGAAACAGTGGCTACTTTACGTGCTATCGTGATAAAACTAAAGGTTATCTTCAGGACTGTGAGTTCTTGGCTCGTGTGTCACTAAAGGCAGTGCTCAAAATTTTAACTTTCAAGATAGATAGGTTCTTTAAAAAAAAAACCATAATTTAAGTAAGTAGGTACCTACTTTTATGATATGACATTCATTTGTGAATGTTCATCCATCTCCTGAAATTTTGTATATCTGTACAATGCAGGTTGTAGGCTTAAGAAATCGTGGTTTAATCAATTTTGTTAGAGTCTTGATATGTTTTTGGTAACTTCCTGAATGCATATTCTATTTTTGTAGCACTGGTTTTATAAAAAATCTAACTTGTACGATATGCTGTGACCAACAACCTGGACCCATTAGAGCAGCAAGGTAGGTACCTTCTTGTTTTTTTCGAAACTTTATCACCGTCTCTTGGCCATAAAGTTCAGATAATTGAATCGTTTCATCGACAGACAGGAGATAACCAATTAATAAACTTCTGTGGTTGTTAGCAATTAGAATCGGAGACGAGAAGAGCAGCTCGTTGTATGCTCGCCTCGTGGCATATCTGAACGAAATTTACATAAATTAACGCTTAATGTGACCACGGATTGAGACGTCGCATTTGCGACACATAATCAGCTCGTTTATATTCGGTACATGAAAATCTGGACTAAATAATTAACAAGCCAAGAAGTACAGCCCTTGTTTTTTCGACACGATTTGGTAGAATCATTAGGTACCTTCCATTATTTTAACAGAAATGTAAATGTAAAACTAAGCCAAAGATGTACAGGACGTGTGATAGTATAAATTTACAATTGTGTACTTTTTTACCTTGATAAAATATCCTGAAGATACTTATTATATCTTATATCATTTTATAATTAATGGGCATACACAGGCAAATATCCTACAAATGATCAAAAAACAAGCGATCTTGTATAGGTAAATGAAAGGCAACAGTTGCCATGTATGTAATATTGGAATTTATTATTAAATAGTTTTTATTACTTTCGGTTCTTGTATCAATGGAATCCGCAGCGATTTCTCAGGCCCCATACGGTCTAGAGACTTGAAATTTCGAATTCGAACTTAGATCGCATCTCGCCGCCTGTTAAGCTCCAAGTGTGATCCAATATTTATTAATTATAATTATTTCATTCAAGCAAGATCACTATTTCTTCGACATGGAACAACAATGTCAGACAATGGGATCCGTCACTGGAATTACTTACGAGCATGGAGCGTATATATAGATACGTCTCTGTTCTGTGGTATATAGGTACTCTCTGGCAGATCGTCGTATATATTACTCAATGGTTACGTGTGTTGTGGTAGACAAACAGTAATTTGTTATGGAATTGCTATTGCTGGCAAACAGATATACATAATTATAGTTCAAATCGAGAGAAGGAGAGGAATAGTAAATTCTCATCAGTACGGTTCAAATCTGAGATGCCTAATAAAAACTATTTTTATTTTTTTTTTCAAAAATTCCACTCGTATTCATCTGATTTTCTGTCATATTAAATGATTGAAATATCGACGTGTAGGTACATTTCTTTTTCCGAATGTACCTATGATGTGAATAAAAATCATACTAAATAATAGTTTGGGTTTTTGTGTGTGATAATCACACAAGTTTCACAGTTTTCAATTTTTATTATTTTTTATCACTTTTAGGGGAAACAAATGTTATAGAGACAAGCCATATCGACAACAAATAGTCACTTTTGTACATAGTGCGCGAAATGCTACTTTGGTGGTCGAGAACCGACTTTTCTTACAGCAAAGTTAAAATAAATACTTTTTTACATAAAACTGGACCCACGTTATTAGTTGGTGCACTGAAAATTACGAATTAATATTAATTCTATTGGTGCTGTTACTATTGAAGTTGTGCAGTTTCAGTTAGATTGATAACTTTTGGCACCAACTTCACAAGTACCAGCACCAATAGAATTAATATTATTTCGTATTTCGTAATTTATTTCAGACTTTTGAGTGTAACATTGGTCACAAAAATCGTTGAACGTTCACCACTAATTAATATCTTATTACCCACGTAGGTATATACTTTGCTTGTCCTTGTTATTATGTAGAGATCTCAGAACATCGCTGAGGAAATACGCTCAAATATTTTAGAATTTAACCATTCTACCACCGCTTATCTCGAAAACCGTAACTCTAAGGAGAAAATGTTCTTTATAAATGTTGATACACATATTATTGTCTTTCATGTGTCATTAAAAAATTTTCAGTTTTCGAAAGAAATTGCCCCTTCCACATAACAAAAATACCCATATGTGATATTTTAAAATGAATGTAGCTCAAAAACCGTAACTCTTTTGAAAAAATGTTCAATTTAAACGTATCCGGATATTGTCCTATCTTTAATTCTGGGCTCTCGAATTTTCGATTTTCGAAGAAAATTGCCCCCTCCACCCCTTTTGGGAGCGGTTTTTGGAGAGAAGGAGATTTCGGTTTGAGTTTTTACGAAAATTAAACCAATTTCCAAGTCTCTTCTTTCAAATGAATTAAAAATCATCAAAATCGGAGCACGTTTACTATATATAAGGCTCGAACAAACCAAAAAAAAAGCAGACAGTCGAATTGTATACCTCCTCCGTTCGGGGTTCGTCGGTCAAAAATAGCCGAGATCACCAAAGTATTTTGTGCACGATTTGCAAAAAGAATTTTTTTAACAAACGTCAAAAAATTGAGAGCTTCAGCTACACTTCTTGCTAAAGCGGGGGGCGATACCTATATAGTTTGAAGACACTCTGAGGATGTAAATCTTCAACCGTGACGAAGGATACGTCTAAATCAATAATAAAATTCAAATATCAAATAAAATTTTAGATTATGAAATTTCAATATCAAGTGCTATCACCTCTACGGCATTTGCCTCCACGCCAAAAATGGATAGTCTTCCAACTCCCAAAGTTCCAATATCACCACCTGAATCTGAATTATCTGGTTTAGGAATAAGTATTGGTTCGTGCACTGGCTTTACTATTAATGTTAACATTGCAAATAATTTAAAAAATGTCATGATTTGAAAAGTGTTGAAAAAGTGACAATTATTGTAAACGTTTAGAAATACCTGAATGACATCTTCGATTGTGCACCACAAAGGTTAAAATATAAAAATTTCCCATGGTTTACATGCAGTGAGCGAAATATTTATTTCGTACACTGTTTCGCGCATGTTGTCATAGTACCGTAGGAAAATGAAAAAATGGGTTACTCTGCCATTTTTTACCTTTGTAGAAAAAATATAATTGATAAAATTCAATCAACGGCTATTTTTCTAGATTTTTTTGTTTGTACAACTGTTTTCTGTAGCAAATTTGAACTTGATATGTTTAAAAATGCGACTTTTATCGTGTTTATAAATCTCATAATCATCCATATATTATAGGTTTTTGACGTCTTTATTCGAAATTCGAAAGTGCAAACGATCACAATAAGTACATTTCTATATGAAATGTATCTAATACTTTGTCGTTGAAGTATTGCAAAAAATAGATAATGCACTTAACAGAAAGAACTTTTGTGATACATAGTATGTAAGTGATGTCGACGGCTAGCTTTTGCCATTTTATAGCGATCCATCTACCGCCGGAATTTTTCAGGAAATTTTCATTTAACGAAAAATTCCTTGACCTAGTTGGTCTTTTTTAGATTTCGCATACAAGTAATTAATAGATCAATTTTGCTGTTCTTATATTTTCTCCAAGCCTCAGATTATCGAAACCGATTCTGAAAATTGCTTTTGTTGTTTAGAAGCAAATGTTATTATATAGCACTCTACGACGTCACCTATTGTAAACAATATTAAGCAGAAAATGTAACTAACAAAATTCTTTTAACCGGAGCTATAAAGTTTTCTTTAATATTTTAAATTTTTAATACTAAACTTATTATGCATATGTTTCAATCTATTTGGATTTGGTACCTACTGTATTCATGTCTAATAACTAGGTAAGTACAAGATCATCCCGCTAAGATACCATAAATTAATGAAGCGATCTTCGAGTTAAAGAAGATAAATAACCTTTTACAAAAACTAGGACAGAATCTATTTGTTAGTACTTTTGAAGAGGTGCAGTTTCAAGTACGTATAAAGCAACAACTTCAAATGTACCAACAACAATAGAATTAATATTATTTCGTACTTTTCATTCAACTAATAATGTCAGGCCTGAAGAAATCCCTGAATGCGCCATAAATGGAGAAAGTATTACAAGGGATGAAGTACGATGTGCGACAAAACTTTAAAAAATGAAAGAACAGTTGGTCCGGACTGGATACATGCTGAGACACTAGAATTAATAGCTCAAAATGATGGTATTTACAAGTGTGGAAATATACACAAAGATTGGCTAAAGTCAGTCTTTGTCACTTTGCCAAAAATGTTGACGCCTATCATTGTGATGAATATCAAACAATAAGCTTAATGTCCCATGTGTGAAAGATTTTTCTACGAATTATCCAGACCCGAATTAACAAAAAATGCGAAAATGTCGTTGGAAATACGCAGTTTGAATTCAGAAATGGCGTTGGGACGCATGAAGCTATCTTCTCCTTGAATATTCTTACACAAACATGCAGATATGTGAATGTGAATGAGTAAGCATGTTTAATAGACTATCAAAAGGCATTTGGCTATGTATCTCATCAGTATCTCTACAACTTGTAGAGATATTAAGAATGACTGACATAGACGAGGGAGACTTAAGCATCATAGCACAGCTGTATTGCTAGTCTCTGCAAAGCAAGATGAACCTTGTCGTTAGTCATAATGAGATATATGGTTCGTTGATGAACATCCTCAAGGCAAAGTCGTACTGTTTTTTAAAACAAAAATGTCGCATAAGTAATTATTGGAACTCCAGTACAACAAGTGCCGCCCATTAAATATCTGGGAATAATGTTCAATGAAAATAACGACCCGATTATGGAAGTGTCTTCCCGAATCGAACTAGAAGAATTGTCCTATAAATGAAACCTCTCTTCAACAGCCGAGACATCAGTTTGGAGCTTCGAGTGCGGTTCGTTGCTACATCTCTCCGGTGCTCTTAGTCCATCACTCGATAAAAGGATTGAAGATTTTGAAATGTACATATACTGTCGCATGTTGAAAATATCATGGGTGCAGAGAGTAACCAACACGGTGGTGCTAACACAGATTAACAAAGAACAAGAACTATTAAAAACGATCAAAGAACGGAAGCTCCTATATGTACGTCAAGTAATCATTACCAAGTCCTGCGTTTTATTATAGAGGGCAGGATTGAAGGCAAAAGATACATGGGCCAAAGAAAGAACTCAAGGACAAAGGACCTCAGGCGATGGTACGGAAATAATACAGCAGTGGAGATTTTTAGAGCCACAGCATCAAAAGTTGTAACGGCATGTTGGATCGCCAACTTCCGATAGGAGAAGGCGCAACAGGAAGAAGAATAAAATCAGTCTTATGTCGCATTTTTGAGTGTCAAGAGAAAAGAAATATATTTCATTAAAAACATTGGACGGACTTCATTAGTTGGTGCACTGAAAAATACAAAATTTTATTGATTCTAATGGTACTAGTAATTTTGATGTTGTGCAGTTGTTGTTACATTGAAATTTTCTGGCATCAACTTCAGAAGTACCAGATCCAATAGAATTAATATTATTTGGTATTTTTCAGTAGATACACCAACTAATAAATTATTTTTTTTGTAAAATATATTTATTTCACACTTTTCACCAAAGATATAATATGTTGCTTATACTTGTTAAGAGATTTCAAAACATACCGGAAATAGCAATATTTCAGACTTTTCCTCTGTTGTAACTTTGAAACCGTACATTTTTTTTTTTAAATGTCCAATTTAAATGTTGCTACATTTAATCTCTTCTATTATTTGACCGTCCAATATGGTCAATTCTCGATAAAAAATGCCATCACCAATATCAGAAACACACATATTTCATACTTTACCACAGCTGTAATTCGGATTTTTTTTTAAATGACAAATTTAAACGTTGCCGGATATGGTGTCTTCTTTAACTTTGTCGTCTCAAATTTTCACTTGAATGTCGTTTTTTTTAATTGGACCAATTCCCATTAGTCAAATGAAAAAAAGAATCATGAAAATCGGAGCACGTTTACTATTTATGAAGCACGAAAATCCATTATAAAAAAACAAGGAAAAAAAAACCGTCGAACTGTATACCTCCTCAGTTTGGTTCATGGGTCAAAAATATAACTCTTTTAATGATATAGCATTTTTTCGAAAGTTTCCCTTTCTGAAACAATGAATCCGTTAAAGTTCTTGAAAAATGCTCCATTTATATGGAAACAAGTTTACCTTGAATTTGTAAAAATGAAAATTCACACTTAATAAAAAAGCTTTAACAAACAAAAGAAAAGTCAATTCTGGCTAAGCCATAATCAAATCAATATAGTACCTATAATATCAACTTTTTCCTGTTTTAATATATTTAAATAATGTTTGCGATCTGGAAATGTTTGTGTAGAATCAAAACAAAGACAAAATTAACCACAATAACACCACTACCTCATTTGTCGAACCCATGGAAAGGCTAACTGTTTTGGCGAAACAATTGTCGGTTTTGGACTAATAAAGTGTTGGTGTTATTGTGGTTAATTTTTATCTTCATTTGATTAACGTATTTGAGTGTTAGAAATGCTCAAGCAATATTAAGTAGGTATGCTATAATTAATTCTTGATACAAGTAGGCAATTTTTGCTACTTCCCCCACAACCATATACTACCTAGATATTATTCACTTATCAAATAACCTAGTATTAGTAACAGTGTGTTGGAATTTAGAAAAGGTATTGTAACGTGGATAGTTTATCATGTTCTTATCGATATTATTATTCATTTTGGTATCTATTTGCTCTAATACCTTGTTTACTATAGTTGTTGGTTGTATATTTCATTAATAGAATTAGTAGATATATACTCGAACCTTTCAGAAACAATATTTGAGGTACACTTTGTCACAGTATGGTTAGTTTGATAAACATATAGAAAATTTTTACAAGCGTCTAGAATAATCATAAGAGTATATGGAACTTTTAAGAAAAAATAAACTTAAATGATGGTATTTTCTCTCTATAATTTAAAATATAGGGTCATCCATTTGAAAAAATCAAGAAAATAATGTATTTATGTTTTGACTCACTTTGTATTAGATTTATTGAATATAAGCAAAATCAACAATTTTTATAAATTGTGAGGATCATTCAAAAATTATGACTAGTTACAATAAAAGAGTAGGTGTCTCCTTTAGACAAATGTTACTTTGATCTGGCACGGCGTTATGGAACTACTTGTACCATTGTAACTAGTTTTCATAACGTAGAGCTCAAACTGGCTATCTTTTTTTTAAATCTTACATAATAACGGTTATACAAAGCTTTATCACGCAACCTGTATATAAACTTTCGAATTTAGTTTAAATACCTAGAGGTCATAATAGATCTAAAAACTAAATATTATCACATTAAATATTAATAGTGTTTGCACTCGCTACTCCCTCTGTTACTCCATATGAACAAATCTTAGCAACATTGGAATTGAGACATCGTCCTTTGTCAACATGTTGCTCTCATTAAAGCCGACGAACCACATTATGTCTTTTCTCAACCACAAGAATACGAAGGCATTCTGATCGAGAAGAAGCAGAGGACGAGAAGACATTCTTACCAGCCTGTCCTACCGAATATTGCCGCGGTAAATCAGGGCGGCTTATCAGTTGGCTTGACGCCTTTTATTGTTACCTCTTCTTTAATTACTCACAATGGGAACCTAGGTGCCGCCCGATCCTCGGCTTCTTCCAACTGGACCAATACCCCAGTGAAATTATCCATTATCGTGACCATTTTCATTCGATTTTACTCAAGCTCGCTGCATCATAGGATTACAAAACTCGGCGGAAGTTTCTAATAAATTTTTAATTCATTTGTAATTATATGACTTACTAGAGATAACATGGATTGCAAAATTGGTTGGTGGTGTCAGGGAGTGGTGATATCTCAAAAAGGGCAATAAACATCAAAATGATGTTTGTCATCCTGAATGAAAATGTTTTTGAATATTTAATTTTCTGAATAAAGGAGCTAAAATTATAATAAAGTTCATTTTCATGTTAGTATACGACAATTTTCCTGGAACATATCGGGTTTTGCTGCGTATCCAACTACTAAGCTGGACGTTGGGCGAGGCGATAAAGTGGCGTTGAACATTTATAGAAACCTCGGCACCTAATTTATCGATTTAACGTTTCAATCGTTATTTCGGCCGTAAATCGTGCTTCTCGAACCACTCCACCGAGTGATCGCAGCCATTTTTTCCACTGAACGGACGATATAATTATCATGGAAATTTGGAAACAAGCATGTCGACATGAGAGCTGCCTACGTAGGGGCCGTTACCATCAGAGATCTATATCGAAGATAATTCAGTTGGTACTTTGAAATTATTTAACGATGGAAACGAATCCGATATTTTCTCTTTAATAATGTAAGATACTTGAATTCTTATCTAGCGGTTTTAATGAATGATGCTTGTCACAGCAAGTGCGTCTATCATTTGTTTATATGTAATAAATTTTGCTAATAGACTCTCCAATAAATATTTTTTATACAAAATTTAACCGACGTTATTAGTTCGTGCACTCTGAAAAATACGAAATAATATTAATTCTATTTTGAAGTACCAGCGCCAATGGAATTAATATTATTTTGTATTTTTCACTGCAACAATTGATAACGTCGGTCCAATTTTGTGTAAAAATATCCATATCACACTTTTGAGTGTAACATTAGTCACGCAAATCGTTGAACGTTCACTTATAACTTATACCATTATCCATTTATTATATCTTTTGTTTGTTTTTGTTATTATTCAGTTATCTGAAAACATCGTGGCGGAAATACGCATATTTTTGACTTAACCACCGCTTTAACTAGAAACAGATTTTTTATTTTCAAAAAAAATTGCCCCTTGCACGTATCGAAAATACACATATTTTCAAATTTTCACATCGCTGAAACTCGAAAACCGTAGCTTTTTGAAAAAATGTTCAATTTAAACGTTTCTGGATATTTTGTTATTTTTAATTCTGCCGTCTCGGATTTTAGATTTTCGAGAAAATTGGCTCCCTCCACCTCCTTCATTTTCGGAGAGAAGGAGATTTCGAATTCGAGTTTTTACAAATATCAAGTCTCCTCTTTGAAATGAATCAAAAATCATCAAAATCGGAGACGCTTACTATATAAAGCGCGCGCACAAGTAAAAAAGCAGACTGTCGAATTGTATACTTCCTCCTTTTAGGTTCATCTGTCAAAAAATTATACTTGGAAATATTTGGTTCTAATGAGTAGCTTGTTATTATGTTCTATTGGCTATATATTTTATTTAAAATTAGATAACAGAATTAGTTAGTTTTTTCAGAGCGTCTCTTTGTGGTCGAATGAATCTTATCTAACGTAGGGGTTGAATATTTGGATGCTTGAGAATTACTTATGTTATAACTATTTCGTTCAAAATAAAAGCTGGAATCGTTTTAATGAGATAAATTTCTTTTCATTTCTGTGTTTTTGGTTATTTAATAATATAGTCTAATCATGTTCTGAAATAAGAAAATGGTGCCAACTTTGGGTTATTGAATTGAATTTTCAATTTTATTTCAAGTTCAATAGTTGCGAGTGAGAAAATCTAATAGTCCTTTCTTTTCCTGATTCTTATTTTTGTATACATTGATTTAATAATTAACGAAAGAAGATTGAATGGACTATTTTTTTCGGAAGAACGTTGCTTTTAAAGAGCCTCCATTAACTTCTCTTACCCTTACTATTGTGTCAAGTGAAATATGAAGCCTTATCGCTGAAAGATATCTCAACTTTCTAAAACGGTTTCAAGCACTTTTTATTATATCTGTTATTTACTGAAGGAAAAATTAATATTTGTGTAGCTTACCTGATTCCGAAAGTTTGAATGGCTGCAATATTGATACTTCTTTTTTTGATCCCGCCCTCTAACGGATTCAAATAAGAGTTTTATAGGATTATCTTTTCCAGCTAATTTGATCATATCTTAATCAATACCACCTGCATCGTGTATTGTTATAGCAACTTATTAATATAACTATTTATGGATATCACTATGATGTTGAAATGTTTTAAAAAGTCCAAATTCACACTTCTAATGCATTTGAAAAATTTTCCATAACGTTTATGCGATGAGGAGCTCTAGCAAGTAGATAAATCAGGAAAGAATTCAGTAGCTGCCCATCAGTATATCAATTCGTTCAGGCGATTATTTTCAACCAATTCGTCTGTTTTTGTTACGAGAAGAGATGCAATTTGGCCGGCAGAACATTTTTCAAAAGATATAATTGACCTAAGTGGGGATATAATTTCGGTTCAGTGGGCACCACATGAAATTATACAAATATAAAAATCCACTGTCTGGTTCGTGACCGACTGTGAATCGCGTGTGTCTGCTTCGATAATTCTTCAATAATTCTCACTGGGTCAACCAGGCGGTAGAAGACAAAAAAATTTAATATCACATAAATGAAAAATCAGCTACAGCCTTTGTCTTGGTCGGCCTGTTACACTATTATGATAATTATTAGTTTTGTGGAGGAAGATAAAGGACAAGTTCGGTTTGATAATCTTATAGTTTTCTGTATCAAAGATAAGTTATTGACATTAACAACCTCGTAGATATGCTGGATCACCAAAGATAGGACCTATATTTATATAGATATATAAAAGGATCCTTAATAAATAGATACACATATTTTCGAGGCAATGTATGTCCTTGGGCATATCATCGATTTTATAAAAAATATTTTCTAGAGGCACCCATGGGTATTTATTTTGCAACCAAGCTAACACATTGATAAGTAATAGGGAAATCCGATGATGCCAGTAAAGACTGTGCGGGATAAGGGGGGGCTATTAAGAGAACAAGAAACAATCCAACATTGTATCTAGGAAAATATCTTTAAATGATTAAAATCCGGAACTATTGCTCGAATCATCTACTATACTTCCAATTAACTATCATTTCATATTATTACGTCTTTTACTATTTGAAATGCAATTATTCACTATATTGTATTCGTAACTATCGCTGAAAATTTGTAACACGCATTTATTTATTTATGATTATTAGCCTTTTTCATATTTTCCCATAAACCTTAAGTAACTCTTTTTATTTATCAGGTACGCCTAAGCTGTTGAACCATATTTGACGAATTTTGATATAGAGATTGAATCTTGCAGAATAAAAGGTGTTTCAGCGTTTTCAGAGCTAAAATGAGGGGACACATGGATAAAGTCGTGAGTAACCACTAGTATGAAGTATATATAAAAATTTGTGAAAAAACTGTCTGTCATATGTACATATTTTAAGCGATCTGATATGGTAAGGCGGAGCAACAGAGAACATATTAAAATCCGCGTGAACCCAGCAAAACTGCAACTTATGTGGTAGAAGGGTGCAGAATATAATCGATATATCAACCATGAAAATATTTTAAAAACTTACAGAATTAAATGTGAAATGATCTCTTAACAACAAAATAATATCTGATATAAAGTTGTGCAGTTAAGTTGTACGTAGTTAAAAATACCAGCATGCCATTACCTAATATTATTTTATATTTTTCAGTGCAGCAACTAATAAAATGTGTCTGGTTCTTATAAAAATTATTTATTTCACATTTTTGAGTAAAGAAAGTCTTAAAAATCGTTGAAGGATCGCTTATATTCAGTGATATAACGAAAACAATCTGTCACAATAAAAGTGCTGCAATTCAGAAACCATTGAAGTTATTAAAAAGTTTGCATTATAAATGATACCGGAAATGATATTTTTTGGAGAAGTTTTTCTAGAGCATGTTGGATTTTTTTCAAGGAATCATCTCTCTGTAGACTTTTTCAAATGAAAAGAATAAGTCTCATCAAAATCGGAGCACGCTTTTCATGGAACTACACGAACAAACATAAAAAGTAGACAAACAATCGAATTGTATACCTCCTCCATTTGGATGTCGGTGAAAAATGAGAACATAAGTTTATTACAAAAAATTCATAATAATAAAGAGAATAGTTATAACAAAATTGAAACAGTATGCTAAACCTATTAAAAAATCGTTTATAAAGTATTGGATAACTTCAAAATGATTATATTTTTTCTTAATTCTGCTTAATGAAGAAAGATCATATACATAACTAGAATTATTTATTTCATGTGTTTAACCATGTAGATACCCTAAAGTACTTGATTCAAAAGAAAATTTAGTTTTAAGTTTCTTAAGCAATTCCTATGTCTAAAATCAAAATTTATCAAGTGGAAATAAAACAATATAATAAATAATTAAATCGAGATATATCCAATTTGGTTAAAAACAGACAATTTACACAGACTGCTGGTCAAAACGAAACAATAGTTTTCCACCATTATTTAAATATCCAACACACATAAGAAAATACTGTACCTCTTGTTGTACCAAAACAGAACACATTTATTAGAAAATCTACTTAACTTTCAATTTCTAGCAACTCAAAAAATCCAGTTTGCCTATTGTAAATCCCTTTATGACAAAATTGACTCCATCAGTCCAAACTGTTTTCTAAGAATCGGGCGTACTTACTCTTTTATATTGAGTAATATAACCTCGCAAATATTTATCCTATGCAGAAAGTCACCTTGATTTAATTTTTGCAGTCTTATGCAAAAGGGTGCAGCTTTTGAGAGTTTAGATTGTTTACATTATGGAATAAGACAATTCCAATTGAGAATATCCATTCGTATGAGGATATGTTTGAAATATCCGAGAATGTTAATTTAATTAATTATCTCCCTTAGCAGTTATTGGTTGATCTCTCGTAATGGATCCACATTCATAAGATTAATTGAAGTATCTCTCAATCGGGATAACTTTCCGCGTGAAATTCTTGGTAACTTTGGATATTGTATGTTAAACTCACGGACAGCTCACTGAATAATGTTTTCGAATATCCTAAGGATTACAAACTAGTTTAATACAACTCCATTCCGACAATTTTCCATTTTCGAGTTAATTTTATTTAACAATGAACTGGAACCGTATTTACTTTAAAAAAATATCAATCTTTTATTTACAATCGTCCTTTGTTTCCATGGCAATTTCAAAAAGCACAGAATATCTCGGCAAGATAAGACATTTCTTGATTTTCATAGAATATCTCGTTAAATGTTGACTTATAGGAAATACTTAAGAGACTGATCTTTAATTTCAAATTTCTTTTGAAAAAATTTTGAATGAAATATTCGAAAGTCGCCTGCGCTGATACGATGTAAAATGGGATCATCTCTGGAACAATAAAAGATAGCTTGGACTTTCACCTAACAGCTTCCTAAATTTAGATTGCTAATTTTGAACAGTTTGCAAGATAAAAACTTTTTCGTAGGCTACCATTTCAGAAAAGTTGACTTATGAAAAAAACTGTAATAGGCAGCTAAGTTAATAAAACTGGGGTCAGTTCAGCTCATAATTAAAAGGCTAATCTAACCCTGCGAAAAAGTAAGCTCAAGTTTGAGTTGAACTCGCACACAAAGAGTTTTGTATCATTTTTTAAAAATTCCATCTTTTTAAGTATTACGGTTCATGCGATACAGACTCCCCAAATACTAGCGAACAAACGGATAGACGGATTTAATATTTGTTGTTATAGCCAAAATAGAGATACACATTCTGTGAAAATGTCCACTGTCTATATATTGGAGCTCATGAGATACAGCCCACTAACAGACGGACAGACAGCGGAGGGTTTGCAATAAATTCCCGTTCTTACAATTTGGTATGGATCCCATAAACGTAGGTTTCTATTCAGAATAAGAAAGTTTTGGCGAACTCTAGACTAAGAATGTTTTAGGAAGAAAGCATATGATGACATGAATTATGACAGCACACCAAATTCAAGTTTTAAATCCAACTGTAAGTTGTAAAAACTTCTAATGCACGTTCCACATACCTCATCCTGTATAGGACCTACTTCATTAGATAAACTATTTAATAAAACATAATGTAAGAATCATACGGATTTTGTTTTTGTACAAGATATGATTTATCAGCTATAGATAGAAGATGTGTTTTAGCTGATACAAATATTACTTATCAGCTTTCAATCCAAAGTTATGAGAAGCTAGGTATTCTGTAACTGTAACGAGAGTATTCACCAAACCTTATGTAGGAATATATATGTAGGCAATTTTAAATATTGGGCGGAAAAAGTTTGCTGATAGAAAATATTTGAAGATATCTGAAATGCTGAAGTCGACCTTAAACTTTATGATTGGCATATATATATATATATATATATATATATATATATATATATATATATATATATATATATATATATATATATATATATATTGATTTTGTATTCTTGACTGGATTTATAATAAATAAAAAGATGTTCTTGGGGATGCAGTCATATATTCAATAAAATTCTTTGACTGAAGCCGAGCTTTCGAGAATGTTTATTCTCTTCTTCAGGGCAAACTACAAATCGTTACAAAATTATTTCAACAACAAATTAATAGTATTATAAAAATACTTACAATCGTGAATTTAGAATAAATTAACCAAAAACAGGAAATATTTCATATCCATCAATTACAAATGTCATTATTTATATTTGTCATGGTAACACAATAAGTAAAAAAGTATCTAGATTTTGTTGATACAAATGAATATTACTGAATGATCTTTATATGTTTGTGGCTATTTGAACAAGGAGCACAATTAAATTAAAATTATTATTAAGGCAGATACAGGTTCAGTTTAAAAAAAAATGTAATTTAAGAATATTGCATAAATACTTATATATATACCCATACATAGACTAAATTACGTTTAATCTAGGCTTGAACTGACAGTTAAAAGAAAAAAATACATAATATTATTTAAAACTTCTATATAAGTGTAATCATATTCTCTCACAATACGAAACATATAAACATGATTATTCTGAAAGTGCACTGATACTTATTCACTCAAAAAAGGCCGGTTTCTCTCACTTTATTTGAGGGTAAAGCCAATATTAGATCATCAACATATCGTTTGATAAATGGAATTGGGAAAGAAATTTTCGTTTTTGAAACTTATATCAATTCATCTAGGACATAATTTACTAAAATAGGTGATATTCAACCATATCACCTATTGGAGTGCCAAAAATTTGTTTATTCGTCATTGAAAATAAAAAAAATTGAATAAAAAATGAATTTAAGGATCAATTCAAAGGTTTCAAAATTCAATGAGCAAAAAAGTTTAATTTGGTTCCATTTACGACTGAGACAATCCAAAATAACAGGGAAAGGTAAATTTGTAAAGAGGGAAACAACATCAAAACTGACAATTATATAATCTACTGGAATTTGATATTCATTTATGAAATTACTAAATTGAAAAGAATCTTTTATGTAGAAATCATTATTGGTATCATAGGCTTTTGTTAAAATATCAATGATAAAACATGCCAACTTATTATTAGGAGCTTCGATTGAAGATACAATAGGTCTCATTGAAAGTGTTGGTTTATGTATTTTTGGTAATGTGTAAAATCGTGGGGCTTTTGTGTGATAGGAATTTAACTTTTTTCTTGTGACTTGATCAATAATGCCATCATCTTTTAGTTTAGAAACAATTTCATTAGCTTTAAGTTGTATTGTGTAAGTTGGATTATTTCTCAATTTCATATAATATTTATTGTCATTCAATAATTCTCGGCTTTTATTAATATAATCTTCTTTAAACATTACAACTGTATCTGCCTTAATAATAATTTTAATTTAATTGTGCTCCTTGTTCAAATAGCCACAAACATATAAAGATCATTCAGTAATATTCATTTGTATCAACAAAATCTAGATACTTTTTTACTTATTGTGTTACCATGACAAATATAAATAATGACATTATGACATTTGTAATTGATGGATATGAAATATTTCCTGTTTTTGTTTAATTTATTCTAAATTCACGACTGTAAGTATTTTTATAATACTATTAATTTGTTGTTGAAATAATTTTGTAACGATTTGTAGTTTGCCCTGAAGAAGAGAATAAACATTCTCGAAAGCTCGGCTTCAGTCAAAGAATTTTATTGAATATATGACTGCATCCCCAAGAACATCTTTTTATATATATATATTTGAGAAGCATCACTTTCGAAGCAGACAGCTGCAAAGACGGCATAAGAATGGCAGTCAAATCCACAAAAGAATACAAGAAAAACAATAGAGATCCTGGATAAGGACAAGAATAAATTCCACACGTACACTTTAGGTAAAGTTGAACTACGATACATAGTTATGAAATGAATTCATCAAGGAATAAAAGCCGATGATATGAAGAGGTAATACATCTAGGAATCACTGGGGAAAGATAAATAATGAAATCGCACTGGACAAAGCGGGAGTTTACAATGATGTTGGCCAAATATGAGCCAACAGAAAATAACAGGAAAATATTGACCCTAACCAATAAAATTGAAGGGATGAGGCAGATAAAATTCACTAGCCAATGCCATAGTTGCTAGAAATATGGACATGTGGCAATGAATTGCAGGAACGAGTTTCAATGTGGGATATGCACTAAACGCTATCTCACCAGCCAATGTAAACAAGAAAAGAAAACAAAAAATGTTAAACGCAACGCCACCTGTGCAAACTGACATGGAAATCACCCCGTCAGCTATAGAGGTTGTGGGGCAAACCCTGACAATAACAAAAAAGAGTGTCCTGAAAAAAAGACAAGCCAAGCGTAATTAACGCCCCGGCTCCAGTTCGAAGTGGAGTCTCGTTTGCAACCAGCAGTACAGTGGAAAAACCAATTGGAAGAATGAGCTCCTATGCTGAGAATAAGTGAGCTTCGTTTGGCAATGCTCACATAAAATAAGAAGGCCAACCATCAGTGGATCTATGACCATTTAGGCCCAGAAGAATAACAGCTCTATCCTGGAATGTAAATGGCTACAAAAAAGCTAAAAATGGCGAAGGATCACCGCATTTGAGGATATATAATGTACAGAACGGATCGTGACGTCCTGACAGCTGTGGATGACACAGCAATCCTCGTCAGGAACGACACTGGCCATACCGAAAAGCCAGCGGCAAAAACGAATATAGAGAATACAATTATAGAGATTAGAATCCACAATGCGGGATGAGTTCGGTTCGTGTCAGCGTATTCAGCGAATCGGCCAATCGTTCTCAGAGCAGATCTTAATGCGAAACATCCAATGTAGCATAGCAGAAAAGACAACAGAAGTGGCAGATTTGCATTAAACTATGCAGAAAAACGCGATCTTTCCATCATTGGCTCGGAAAAAGCTACGCATCAAGACAAAAACGGGGCTTAATAAGGCCGAGGATAAAGAAAACAGAAAAGCTATTGTTAACAAAACAAATTGAAAAAAATTCAAAAGACTACTGAAAAGAAAACATGAAGCTAACAGCGAAATTAATGACATAGTAGAAATAGAATCAAAAATATGTAACCTAGAAGCAGATATATATAGTACATTAGTGTCAAGTATCAATGCGAAAAAAGAGAGTAAAGTGAATGGTGAAACTCCTGAAGAATTAAAAGAATTAATTTGGAAGAAAAACAAAGTCCGAAAATTAACTTTACTATACTCTACCTAGGAGAATAAAAGGGAAAAGAAAAAATTAATTAAAATATTCCAAGAATTTTGCAAGTAATACCTGGAGCAAGGAAATTAAAGAACTGGATCCAAGAGGAACCTGCATAAAGTTCTAAGGAAAAGAAGTAAATATACCTATGCCACCGCTGAAAACAGTAGATGGAAAGATCGCTTACACAGGAGTAGACAAAGCCGAAGCGCTCGCTAACAGCCCTCAAAACCAATTCAAAGAAAACATCGAACAATTTGGAATTCGGGAAGGACACTCCACGGATTTACAAGCTCTGAGACGAGTAGAGCATTCGGTTTGCGAGCACAACAAGGGAAGAGCAACGGGAATACTTTATCTAGACGTAGGAAAAGCGTTAGACAGGGTTTGCCATAATGGGCTTATGGATCCATTTGGACTTCCAAATCCATTTCTCCAATTAATAGACTCATATTTGAGTAATAGAATGTTCCAATTTAAACTAGGTCATATCAGTTCAAACACGCGATTAATGGAAGCCGGTGTTCCACAAGATACAGTCCTGTCTCCCCTACTATACACCATATACGGAGCAGATAAACCAAGAACCAATAGAAAATAGAACTCACATGTCATTATACGCAGATGACAGCCCGATCGCATCTTCATCGAAAAAGTCAGAGTTTATTACCAAAAACCTGCAAATGGCAGCAGAAGCATTTTGAAGACTGAAGCAGGAAATGTAAAATAAAAATCAACGTTAGTAAAAGCCAAGCGTTACTAATAAGAGACAGGAAGTGTATCAAACCGGCCGGAAATATCAAAATTAAAGGTCGAGTGATACAGTAAAGTACCTAGGAGTCAAAATTGACAAAGGTCTCACATGGAAAGATCACGTCAATGCAACAGTCCGGATGGCAATTGGAGCCCGGACAAAGCTAAACCCTCTATTTGGGAGAAGAAGCAAAATGTCACTGACGAATAAGCTTGCACTTATAAAGGCGACGATCACGCCAATATTGACACGCGTGTGTAGTATGGGGCTATGCATGCAAGACACAACGAAAAAGAATACACCCAAGAAAATAAAGCCCCATGAATGGTTTTAAACGCGCCATACTACATGTCAAATAGAAGAATATACGAGGATCTGGGATGAAAACCAGCCCTATTAAAAATGAAAAGGATTGCTCTGGGTAGGATGGAAAAAGCCACCAAACATCAAAATGCTGTCGACTATGACGGGCGACTAGTCGACAAGTATAAAAAGTACAAGAGGCGAAGACATTAAATAATTCAATAAAGGGTGAAGAGAGAAAAATCACCAGAGGATCCGTATAGGAATCCGGAGTGGACAAGCGCAAAGCAAGAAGAAATTTACCATAAAAAAGAAGAATAGGAGAATGCGCAGGTGACGCAACGAGGGACACGAAACTTTCAAGCTTCCTTGAGAAGGCGAAGTAGAAACGGAGGAGAAAGAGGTTTAGTCGATAAAAACCGACACTGTTTTGATCAATGATTCCTATTCAAAAGGGGGGGTTAAAAATGTTATCACATGTTTGGTTAAATCTTATGAAATTAATTTCAGGGTTTATCAAATAAATTATTATATGATACAGATTGATCACACAAGTATCTCCTCTCAAGAAGCCTCGATCATCATGACATTTTGTAATAACTTCTTTGCGCATAGTTCAAAGATTACGTCTGTTTCGTGACCATCGATCGCGTGTGTCTAGCAATGATCTTCGTTTAAACGAAAAACGTTAATATCACATCGATGGAAAAAATAAAATAATCTCTTCTGCTTCACTTGGAACTGCCATTATCGTAATTATACATTTTTGTGGATATGTAGCCGAAATCTCCGATTATTCGAATCAATTTGTAAATATCTAAAATTTTTCCGCAAGTTGCCGTATCATTAAGTTGAAATGTTTTCGATGGATGTTTTTTCTCTCAGGGCATTTTGTTTCCCTACGAAATATAATCGGGATTATTTGCTATTGAATTTGAATATAATTTCGATGAATTCCTTTCACGCACAGCCAATTATACACTTTTAGTAGCCAGAATCGTATCAAACGATTGCAGAGTTAATAAGACGATGAGCATTATTTGCAAAACCTCTAAATTATAGAATATAGCAGATTCATTTTAAAGAAGTCAGCACCAATCACCATACTTGGAGTTGAATTTGTAATTATATAAAGAGAATAGGTACCGGTTTTGTAAATGACAATGGAAAAAATAGTTCATTAGGTCCCTTCTGTCACATTTTACTTTTTACAAATAATCTATGGTCTTTTAGAAATTGCACCAAGTCCACGAGATCATCTGGGAAATATCAAGTGACATTTTCATAGATCTTGATATTGGACCAAACTGTATCGCCAGTTGGGAAGCAAACAATAGGTGTCTTGGATACAATTTATTTAACCAATTAAATAAGTTCAGACGCCTATTAAAATTTATTATATTAGTTCAAATATGTGTTTTTGTAGTTTTGGTCATTCCGCTCCAACAAAATATTGTTTAATTCAACTAGATACCTATTCAAAAGATAACTATTTCAAAATTTTCTTTTGTTTTCGTCACTCTAGCTAAATTGGCTACAAGTTTACATATCCTCGATTTCCATCATTTTCGACACATTAGGTATATGCCAAAAAACTGTATCCTATAACTCCCCACGCTAAATGTATGCATATGCTGTTTTTCTGGATAAATTCATAAGAATGCACATCAAAACTTCAAATGGCATTGGAGTCGGTATCAAATGGAATAATAATAACAATACTTTTATAAATTTTCTATATTTTATTTTGATAAGCATTATCCGTGTTAGACACAGTGATATTCTTTCATCACCAAAGGAGAATATCAAGATGCATATAAACGTATAAGCACATTGTAGAATTCTTCGTATACCTGATCGAATTTATCGGCTATCAAACTCGTACGATTATGTTAAAGTGCACCCTAGACACTCGGATGTCTTCATCGGGAGTTGTTCGGTGTAGGCATCGAATAACATTAAAGTCGGTTTTACGGTTTGATATAAATCTCGACTTGAGAGTGTAACAATGCTGTACGGTTTTCACTCCTTTTATTTTATGTTGAGCCATAAAATTGTCAATGTTACAGGATTGTTTGCCAGTACTCTCGCTCGTTTACTCGAAAGCAGTGTCTAATACGAAAACGTAAGCAATGAATCGAAATGTGAATTTGAATCTATTTACATTCACATTGGGTCATGGCTGGCTTTAACGCAATTTGGATAGGATATGAGCATCATCCACCCTTAGTAAATCCGATTCAAGTCCTATGACATGATTTTGAAACATTTTGCAAGTATAAGAACGCCCAGTTTATTAAAGTAGGTAAAGATCCATTATGATTCGATCTTTGTTGAAAATATAAATATGATATCTGGTTTAGACAACACATATATTGAATATTCTTAATGCAATCACAGGTATCAGAGTGACAGAGCTATAGTTTGTTTGACGAATGGTGACTTCTGCCTTGAAAACACGAGAAACGGATCAATTCAACCGAGGGGAGTAAATTAGTGGCATGACGATTTCGAGATAAGATATGGTACTCCAATTTTTTATACGCTTTAAGGAAATCATATAATTAAGGAGAAAGAATATAAGCAATAATATGAAAAAAATATTAGCAATAATGCAGAAACAAGAAATGCAAATTTATTGCTTGATTCATAAAATTTAAATTTATTCATCTGAATTCCCTGAAATGTCACTTTGACTTTGTAACGTGTATGAAATAAAGATTGCGTTATCTTCGTACATAGGAACAGCGTCTTATTATGGTATTGAAGGAGATAAACTTGAAATACTGATGTCGTAGCTTATATCGACAAATGTAGTAAAGAATTTTTATGATAATGAGATGCGATGAGAAGTATAGTGTGATGTACGTAGCTCGTGAATGATTACAGGCAAACGCCATCATTCTTGAAACAAACTTTAAGAAATTATAATGATGTCACATATTTTGAAATCACTCAATATAATTGAGCGCTTAATCATTTTTATGACTAATAAACCCCTAAGAAATGTGAAATGAATATTATTTACAGAAAATAGGTCCGACTAAAGAATACAAAATAATGTTAATACCATTGGTGCTGGTACTTTTGATGATGGTGACAAAAGTCTTCTATTTATCGACAACTGCACCACTTCAAAATTACCAGTGCCAATCGAAATAACATTATTTTGTATTTTTTTCTGTGACAACTAACAAAGTCGCTCCTATTTTTCTAAGAAATATTTTTGTCCAGCTTATAAGAAAAGAGGGTATAACATTCTATTACACTTTTGTTAACCTGTTCTGTGTAAATATACTTTGATAGTAAAATTTGACAGTCGTTTCTAGGAAACTTGAATTGATAATTCTCCAAAAACTTGTATTGTTTCCAATTGAAAGCTACTGGAAAAACCAAGGCAAAACTAGCTAAGGAGAATCTTGAACAACTCAATCTAAAGACAAAAAAAAACAAGTCAAAATAGATACATAGATATACACGTTAAATTTGCAATCCCACTCTATTTGCCTGGGAGATCAATAATATTAAGGCTTCATAACTAGAAGGGTCCCCCCTTAATTTTAGGAAAATTAAGCATTTGAAAACAATTGGGGCGGTATAGTTTGATATCAAGGTTGCAGCAAAAATAAAATGATCTGTCTAATAAACGTAAATGAAAAACGTCATTCTGAAAACTTTTTTGAGTTCTAAATATTGTTCTCAAAAAAATGGACTTTATTAGTTGGTAAACTGGAAAAGACAAAATAATATTAATTTTATTGGTTCTGGTAATTTTGAAGTCGCAGTTGTGTTTAGATTGAAAACTTTTTGCATCAACTTCAAAAGTACCTGAACCAATAGAATTAATATTATTTTGTATTTTTCAGTGAACTACCTAATAATATCTGTCCAATTATTTAAAAAAACTATTTCACACTTTTGAGTATAAAATTAGTCATCAAAATAATTCAAAGTTCACCAAAGAAGATAATACGTTAAACATATTTCAGACTTTACAACTGCTGTAACAAGGAAACCACATTTAAAAAAATGTCCAATTTAAATGTTGCTACATATTAGGTACATATAATCTCTTCTTTAAATTGGCCGTCTCATATTTTCAATTTTCGAAAAAATGCCCCCACCACATAGCGGAGACACATATATTTCAGACATTTCCACTGCTGTAACTCGGAAACCTATGATTTTTTTGAAAAATGTCCTATTTAAATGTTGCCGGATATGGTCTTTTCTTTAATTTTGTGGTCTAAAATTATCGATTTTCGAAAAAAATTGCCCTCATCTCTTTTGGAAGAAGTTTTTGAGGGGAAGGGCCATGTTGATTGTCAATTTTTTTTAATGGGACCTACTCTCAGTTGTCCCCTATCAAATGAAAAAAAATAATGAAAATTGGAGCACGCTTAGGTACTACTGGAAAGGAAAAACAACATGCAGTCAAATTGTATATCTCCACCGTTTGGTTCTTCGGTCAAAAATATACCTATTCTGCTTGAATGAAATAAAATTTACAATCATAAATAATTTGAAATGTACAAAATATTTGATAAGTTGGATCGTTTCATAAGTCCAAATTCTCTTATTTTTGTTTTTTTAATGAGTTGAATCAATGCCGGAGTAACCGCTTAATGTATTAAAATAAGGGAATATGTATTCGGTGTAAATTAGTAGATTAATAAAACAAATTATTTATTGTCAAAATTGTATTTAGTAATAAAATATTATGTACAGGACGATGGAAAGTTACCTATCAAAATATTCTTAAATAATCTTCTTATGATTTTCATTTTGCTCCATACAATGTATATGTCCAATGATCTCAAAAATTCTCGTAATGTTGTAATTTTAACGATTAACGATTAAACATTACACACAAAACTAAATTTTTTATTCGGTATTCGATTGTTTTTATAGAAGAAGCTGCCAAAGAGTTCAACTGCTTTTTACCACTTCACATGGTTTGATCCATACCTTATAATCGATTACTTGCAAGCTTGCAATACATAAGCGTTTATAAAACATAGACAGAAGATCACAGATTTATGAAACACGTAGGTACAATGAAATACTCAAATAATATTCGGTACTGAATTACCTACTGACGTTTGACGTATGAGTTCACTTGACAACCAATTAACCGATTTCATATGGATTAGAGCTTAGAGATTTAAGGAGATAATTTTCCTATTTCTAAGCAACGTTCAAGTGACCGAACTCAAATTCATTCACTTGTTATTTGACATTTTTTGAACAGACTGAAACTTAGTCAACCAGCCCCACACCCGGGGTGAGTTGACACATGGTATGGGTTTGGATGACTTTACGAAAGAACTTCTAAGAAATAATACAAATATATTCAGATACAAATATATTGAAGAAAAACAAACATATATTCTCTTAAAACAAAACAAAATTATTGTAAATATGTAGGTATACATATACCTATGCGCATACAATATTGATTATTAGTCATCAGTGTCGTCGTCAGAATTACAATTAATACAATTGTAGAACACTAGATTTCCCGAAGCACATCTAGTATGGGCCCACATCTTGCATTTGGTGCACTGGATCCAGTCGTCTCCGGGATGACTCTTAGAGTAGGATCCCATGCAGACAAGACACAGGACGTCTTCACCTTCTTCTGAAGAGACGTCATCATCTGACAGAGCTTTTCGCATCTTCTTTCTTCCTTTGTTATTCGTGTAGCCATTATTTATTTCCCCACTGTCCTTGCATATTTTCTTTACAATTCCTTTTATTTTCTGTGCAACTACCAATTTTTGTTCTAAGAGCCTATTTTTTTCCGGAGTGTCTGTTTAAATTGTGCTCGTACGCTTGCGCGAATTTCTTTTCAAGTTTTGCCTTGGTGACGCTTTCGGCAAAGGCCTTATCATTTCCGGCGTTGTTTCAAATAACCTAGAGGTGGAAGGTTTAGGCGAAGTGTGTAATTGTGGCGTCGTTATTTTTTTATCTGGAGTGTGATGTCGATGCAGATTATCTTGAGGTGCTCTTTGAATTGGTGATCCATGGATTGCCTCACTTTCTGCAAATTCCGGATTATTCTCTTCCTGAAATTCTCGATCATGAGCTGTTGGCGGTGTTGACGCAATATGTCGGTTATTAATTTGTTGATCTAAACTGCTGCTAGAAGCGATTGGGTTCGAGTTTGTTACGGTGTTGTTGGTGATAGTTTCTGGCCTGTCGGTAACGTAAGATCCTGAAAACTCCGAATCGCGGAAAATGTTCTCGTTTAAAGGAGATATTCCGGTGACCTGAAAACCAGCTTGAATATTTTCAATTGTTGCAGCCAAAGGATGTACCGTTTTAACAATCCCAGGGATATCGTATATTGATATAGGTTTCCCTGGATGGTTTGTCATCCAGTAGTCGCTTGCTGTGTTAACAAATTTCTTAAATGGGCCATACACAGTCCTATCTATCCATTGGCTGGAGCTTATGACTACAATGCGGGGGAACGATAATACCGTTACCCCATTTCCCTTGAAGTAATCTAGAGTCTTTATTGAGAGATGTGAGTCATGGTTGTCTAGCAATAAGAGAACAGGTCTATCTCGAGTAGGTCTGGCGTGCTCGACAAAATGTTCGGCAAATGCAAAAAATTGGTCTTCCTTCATCCACCCCGAAGGATTGGCAGTACCAACTGACCCAACTGGTCCACCATGTGAGCTTTGTAGTTTACTCTCGGGAACACAAAAAGAGGCGGTATGACATTTCCTATGGCAGAAACAGCAACTGCTACAGTTACCAGCGTGCCCCTTTCACCTGATGTCATCTTTCCTAACTGCTTCACTCCACGGCGTGCTACATATCTATTAGGCGTGTGGACTGTAGTGACACCGGTTTCGTCTACATTCCAAACGTCACCTGGAGTTAATTTTAAGCGGTGGTAGACTGTTTTCAGATTACTGAAAAATAAAGAGATGTTATGTTTATTAAAAGAAGTGGCTCTTGATAAACTAGTTGGTTGTGGTGATCTTATGGACAGGGTAGCATTGCGTTTTAAAAAAATTTCAAGCCAATCTTCACCCGCGAGTTTGTTTCTAGACCAAGATTCAGGGACATTTCTTTCATTTCTGACAGAATATTCGTATGCCAATTTCCTCACTTCTTTTGGAGTTAATCCGTAGTAAATATCTGCTGCTTTTTTGATGTAGTTAGCCAACTCTGATTCTTGGGCGTCAGTGAAGACTTGACGATTTCTGTAATAACCCACTTGTTCGAGTCGGACTTCCTTACTGTCATCCAAATTTCTTCTCGTTTTCAAAACGTAGCGGTGTAACGTTTTATATGGTATGCCATATTCCGTTGCGACAGATCGAATACTTCTATTGTTGAAAATTATCTTGTGGCATGCCCGTTCCATGACTTCTTTGGATGTTTGGCCTCTTTCGGTTTTCCGTTTGTAGGTCCTCATTGCTCTGTAAATCAAAATATAATTGAAACCGATATACAAATTCAGTGGGGCTGGTTGACACGCAATAAGAGTGAGTCAACCAGCCCCTGTCCAGTGCTAGTCAACCAGACCCATACGTTCATTTTCATTTCAAGTCGTTATAATTTTTAGTTGAATCTATTGAATGCGGGAAAATAACCGTAATCGTTCAAAGGAACGACTAAACTGATGACTACATCCAAACCGATGTTAATTCATGCAAGTTTGAAGAGTGAGAGAGAAAAAAACGATTGATAAAAATATTTACTTACCAGTACAAAAACACAACTTCTCATAACCAACAAACGACAAGTGCTAGCTACCTAACCGTACGGTGAGATGTGCGCATGCGTCTTCCGCGAATGTGGGTGAACTTGCACGAATATACAGTTTATATTTTCTGAGTATATTTTAGTTAGTCAGCCTGCCCCTATGGCCAACCATCCCCGGTCTCCCTACCATTACCAATAAAATTAACATAATTTTGTATATTTCAGCGCATCAACAAATAAAGTCGGTCCCATTTTTTGTAAAAAATATTTATGTCACACTTTTAAGTGTAACTTTAATCATGAAAATCGTTGAACGCTTTCTAATACCAAAGAAGATAGTACTCTCCTAAGACCCACGTATATTCATTGCTTGTACTTTTTATTATTCAGAGATCTCAAAACGTCGCGGCAGAAATAAGCATATTTCAGATTTTACCAGTCCTCTAACTCGATGGAAAATTCTTCAATATAAATGTTGCTACAAATAATCTGGTCTTTAATTTGGCCGTCTCAGATTTTCAATTTTCGATAGGCATCGCCCCATCCACATAGCAGATATACACATCTTTCAGATTTTAACATTGCTTTAACTCGAAAACCGTAACTCTTTTGAAAAAAAAAACATCTTAAACGTTTCCTGTCTTATCTTTAATTCTGCCGTCTCAAATTTTAGATTTTTCGAGAGAAATTGCCCCCTCCTCATCCCTTTGTAGTCTGTTTTTGAATTCAGGACCACTTCTCAAGTCTTCTCTTTCAAATTAATCAAAAATCATCGAAATCGGAGTAAGTTTACTTATAAAGGGCGCGCACAATCCAAAAAAGCAGACAGTCGAATTGTATACCTTCCACCTCCGTTAGGGTTTGTCAGCCAATAAATAAGATCTGAAATAGATAAGAAGACACGTTATTGGAACCGGGAAATTCAACGTCTTCTAGTTAATTTGTGTACTATCTCGTGTCATTAGAAATCATTGGTGACTAGATATATTTTCTGACATGAAGCATAATTTACTCCAATTCGATATACCTATTATGAAAGTGCCTCTATTTTTTTAATACAAGCTACATAAGTACCTACCTATTTACTCTACACATATACTGAAATATAACCAGGATTGAGTGTGTTATGTGAATAAAGTAAAGTAAAATTTAAAAGAACCAGCCTACTAGATAATGATCATGTTAGCTATTCACAAAACAAGATGGCATCATCATGGCACCATGAGCGCACGAGAAAATGCATCGTCAAGCGTTCCCGTTTCTTGATGTTTATGGTATGTCAATCGTTTCTTGTTATGTTAACGTTATCGACCTACAAGTATCGACCGCAATCGTAAATCAGCAGGCTACCATCCACTTTCGACACTCCTTATTGTGTTGAACAACTAACTTCGACTTCGTCTGCAAAGTGGTGTAAAGCCCGTGCGTCCAGTTTATTGCATTCTACTTAACTCGAGTTCATTGCAGACTTTCTGAAATACTCTTCTAAAACTGTTGTGCGAGATATGTTTTGTTAACCCATGAATACTGAATGGAATTGAAATTTACAGGATTAATCGGAAATAAATACCAACGAATGTTTTGTTCTCTTTTATTTTTTATTCAGCATCAATATAGATGTATTAATCTCATGCCTATAGAAATAGGTATGTGATATCGTATCAACTTTTGGTGAATGCAAAGAAAATGACAATAGAGCCTAGATACCTACATCTTTACACTGAAAAAGTTCTATATTCCATTAAATTTACAGCCACGGTTCAGCAATTAGGTACATATCAATTTAATTCTCTGGAGACTTTAACCCAAACCATAATAAAGTTGTGCGACTTCTAGCAAAGGCATTGAATAAAAAAGTTCACCAGTGGGTTGTTAGTGTTCTAAAAATAAAGGCTAGAAACACAGCAGTATGTTTGTCACCATCGATGTCCACACTATGACTTTCATCGTAGGTCTTCACTTATTATAGTTACATAAAACAATAGCATCGAGCGATCACAAAAAAAGTCATTCGAAGTGGGACAGATGAGAACGGTTCCTCGGCATGTCTTTGCTAGAGTCAGATGGGAATTAGTTTTAATGTCATATTCAATGAGAGTGTTCATTAAATGAGACAGCGGTCAACGGCAGCAATAATAATAATACATAATAAATTAATCTGTATGCTTTTGTGTTGAAAGATTGTCTAATTTCTTATTAATTCAAAATAGAAAAGATAACTGCACTATATATAAACTATGTATACTGATAATAATTGTGATTTTTCTCATAATATATCAGTTCTGTGATGTCCATGTCATTGTCATTGCTTCAAAATATACATCCTTTGTGTTGCGTGATATTTTCCATAATAGCGTGAATATGTCGGAAGATGATTTAGATTGAATTCAGAGTTGAATCTATTCATTTTTGTAACGATGTGAATATTTCAAAGAATATTCGTCAAATGTCTTGCCTGATATAAATTGAAAAGGATTCAAATACACCATTTCAAATAAAATTTACGTTACAGAATATTTAGACCAGTTTAGGAGCTTTGAAAACAATAATTACAAAATGAGTCAAATGAACTGAAACTGAGAATTAATTAACAGTGCGGAAATCACTTACCTATGCCATTTCCAAATATTGTTTAGAACTCTAAAATGATGTTCACAAATATTTCTATGGGCATATACCTACCTAGACACTTTAAACTCCTGTTTTGATCATTACATTAGTTCAAGTTTGAGTATTTATTTCAATATTGATCAATAAAATCTTTATGCTCCAAGAAGTGATAAGTGATGTTTCAATATTCTACAATTTCGATAGTACATGTATAATACCAACAAAACGAACATTTTAGGATGCGGATAAATATTTTTTTTAAAAAATCGGACCGACTTTATAGTTGTTGCATTTAAAAATGCAAAATAATATTAATCCTATTGGTGCAGGTACTTTTGGAGTTGGTGCCTACAACAACAAACTACAATGGCATAAATTCAGAATTATCAGCACCAATAGAATTAATATTATTTTGTATGTTTCAGTGCAATTATAAAGTCCGTCCAATTTATTGTAAAAAAAATATTTCTCATTTCTTAATGTAACATTAATCATGAAAATTGTTGAACGTTCACTATTACCAAAGAAGATAGTACTTATCCTATTACCCATGTATAGGATTAGCTTGTACTTGTTATTTATTATTCAGAGATCTCAAAAAATCTCGGCGCATGTATACGTATTACAGACTTTACTGCTGTAACTCAAAAAACCGTAACTCTTTTGAAAAAATGTTCAATTTAAATGTTGCTACATATAATCTCTTCTTAAATTTGGCCTTCTCATATTTCCAATTTTCGAAAAAAAATTACCTTCAACATAGCGAAAATACCTACGCATGTCACATGTATGTTTCAGACTTTACCATTGCTGAACTCGAAAACCATAACTCCGTTGAAAAAATGTTCAATTTAAACGTTTCCGGATGTGGTCCCAAATTTAATTCTGTGTTCTCAGATTTTCGATTTTCGAAAAAATGCCCCCTCCACCCCTTCGGGAGGGCTGTTTTTGGAGGGAAGGAGATTTAGGATTCATGTTTTTCTAAATATGGGGCCATTTCTCAAGTCTCATCTTTCAAATGAAAAAAAATCGTCTAAATCGGTGTACGTTTATTATAGAAAACGCGCGAACGGCCATAAAACATAAAAAAACAAACACACAACCGAATTGTATAACATCTCCTTTCTTTGAAGTCGGTCAATGAAACGTTGAGCCAAGTAGGTATATCATCTGACTTCAGAAGAAAATAAAATCACATGAAATCCCAAGAAATACCTATTCTTATAAAAAATTATAAATACTTTATTTGTTTAAAAAAAAGATTCCCAAAAAAGTTGGATGGATTTGGTAAATTTTTTCTAATATTAATTTAGGGATAATTTAATAATGGTGTAGGCATCTCATCAAATAAGTAGGATTTAGGAGTATGTTTCCAGTCTCTACCTTATAATGCGTAGTTTTCCTCTATGTTTTTTATTACTGAACAAATAAACGACATACGAACCAACCTTAGATTCTTGTTTAAGGATAATACTTATTTTTATTTGAAGTTTAGATCATTTTAAAGTACCTTAGACTATTCTATAGTAAAGTTATCTGTAATATTTTCTTCTGTAATTTTGAAATTCATTGTTTATTATTAATTAGGTACTGTTTATGTAATGGTGGCAATTCAATAATTTTTTTTAGTTACGAAATTAAATCTTCTCTATTCTCTATCGTATAGTTTCATTTTCAAATATAACCTAAGTGCTATTTTTTGAAGTAGGTATGTATGTTTAGATATGTATATTTTTACCGGTAAGTAAATAATGAAAGGATGCAAGGCTATCAACTTTGATTTAATCAGAATTTTATAAAAACATACTCCTTAATGTCGTCTAACCACCCCAAGTAAAGCAAGAAATTAATAAGTTAAAATTATTTTTTTTTTTTTGGTCATAGAATATTTTTTCAACTACATCATGATTTTATATTATATGTATTATATATCCCTTAGATAAATAATTATCATTCTAAGCAAAAAACAGACGAATTTTGATACTAACTTCAAAAGTACCAGAAACTATCGAATTAATATTATTTGGTTCACTTGAAATCATGATATATTAATAATTTTGATGGTCCTCTCTTCAAAATTAGAAGACGGGGTGTCAAAAGTACCGTCATCTCTAGAATGAATATAATTTCGTATTTTTCGATGCACCAACTAATAAAGTCAGCCCTATTTTCTTCTTAAGAATATTTATTCTATTGTCAATTGTCATCAAAATCGTTCACTTATATTCATAGATTTGAAAATATATTGCTAGCAATCATTCACACTTTCAGCACGTTCCTAATTAAGTTTAGAAAAATGTCTAATTTAAATGATTCCAAAAATAATAATTTTCTTTAATATCAAGTCTAAAAAATTTTTGTTTCATGATCAGAATATTAAAACGTTCAGGATCTTAGATCGTAAAATTTGGAATTTTGGATAATCGGAGCGATTAAAATAACATACATTTGCAAATTTATAGGATGATTAATATTCAGATAAGGGCTTTGGAAATCAATTTTAAATGAACTAGAAAAAGGGATGATCAATAAAATTCATTTCAGAATAATTTAAGGTTTATTTCGCAATAACACTTCAAAATTTCCTTATGTAAGTAAGTAAAGCTTACACATAATAATCCGTAATACATTACACATAATATCCATTAGATACTCTTCAGTTTCCAATCAATGTGTCCTACAGATATATTTACATAATAAATAAGAATGTAAATATTTACAATGAAAATTAACGACGAGACACGATTGTGAGAATTCTCTATTGAGAAATTTTGAACTTATCATATTATTATCTATCTTATATACAGTAGATCCTATAAATAGGTATCTACTTGATTTTCTCAATGAAGCCATTAATTATATTACAACCCTAGTACGTTTTCGATTAACTATTTACAATAAGTGAATTATTTACATTAGGTATACACATCTAAGCCGGCTTCTAACATCCAGGATAACAAAATCGTAGTACAATTTTAAAATGATTTATGATGGAAACACTGGTTTATTGAAAAAATACAAACTAAATGGATGAAACAACAATTATTTGACAATACCAAACGAATCATTTCACAGTATTTTATAAATGCGAAAGATAGTACGATACCAACCTTGACCAACAACAACAAAGTAAGAAATAAAAAAAAGTTTTAGAGTACGGAATGACGAAAGTATTCAAATTAGTAGTAAGAAATAAAGGTAAGTACTTTGGTTTTATCTAGCTTGCCTTTGAAATAATCTTTGTCGCTCGAAAGATGAATAGATTATTCAAAATATATTCTATTGGAAATAATGTTTATGGATGGGTTAAGTTTAAAATTGTAAAATCAAAATTAGATGCAAATAATTTGTAATCAGTAGAAGACGGATGCATTATCCGTTAAATAGATTATCTGATAACGTGCCAAAATGATTTATCAGCCAACCCAGACAAAAGATCATTTCATAAGAAGCTTACAATGAAAAAATGCTTTATGGCCCTACCACTAGTCTCTATCGTGCATGGTCAGCTGCAGTGGTTGACATGTAGGAGGCTCTTTAGCTGGCATATCCACTACTTCCACTGGACTGCAAGACCTAGAACAGCCAGCTGTTTCTCCCAGTTGCTCTTCAACATCAGACTCATCATTCACGTTAATCTCCTCGTCTGAGTCGGTCATATAATCGCTCAACCTCCTTATATGGTCGCCCAGAATAGATTGGGCATTGTCCCTCGATGAACTTAGCAAGGAACTAGGGACCAAAGCTTTGAATGCACTATTCTCGCCGCCCATCTGCAGTAGGAGCGAGGACGGAGCGGCCATCGGCGAATCGGGGGTAGAGCCAGGGCGGCGGTGCGGCGAGGGTGTTAACCGGCCCCCGAAAGGCTGGTGGGCGGGTTGGGCGCCGGCTGACGGAGAGGATTGCTTCAGTAGGTTCATACGCTGATGCCGTCGCCACTTTGCCCTTCTGTTGGAAAACCAAACCTGGTTACAATGCATCAATTAGTGATGGGCCTGGTTCTATGATTAGGTCAAAGGGGGAGAGGGACTACCGCAATTGCGGAAATTTAAACTGAATACTGATTTAAGCAAGAATACATCAAGCAATAATTTTCAGATACCCAAGATGAATAATTGATGAATGTATGTTTTGAAGATTTTTATATTAAGAAATTTAGACGCATTTTTATGACTTTAACAAATTATTGATTAAACTTAACAAAATTTAAACGGACTATTGATAATAAAGATAAAATCACATACTGTGTGGGATAATATAATTTGCATCAATTGTTCTGTTTTAGCCAGAGTTAGGTAATTCAGGAATACCATATGAAAAATGAAGTAAAAAATAAAGCTCAGACAGATGAAGTTGCTCTATCCTTTTTCATAAAAACAAAGGTGCTTATTGTTGAAAAGGAAGGAACACTCCCATCGATTTTCTAAGAGCGTCTACATTTCCATTTAGAGTTGCGCTTATAACAATCCAATAACTAGGTACTATTGTATTATCTCTATGATTTTAGCACCTCTTATATTGAAGAAATATTCAAATTAATAAATAGCAGCAATATTCAAAATTATATCTTTAAAGATTTATAAAACAATAAATATAATCAATAAAAGTGAGATATTTGCCATTAAATTATTTTTATGATTCTACTTTGAATATGCTAATGGTCATTCTAGCATAATAAGGTTAAAATGTATCGAAACATTAATTGCTCATCAGATGATTCTATTTATCTAAATGGGGCATAATTTTAGGTGTAAACGAAAGATATCTACATAGTTCAAGATCAGCCGGCATATTACGAAAAAGATATATGAGAGATATGGTTTGAAAGAATAATGTCATATACCTTAGAATGCACAATATTTGAGAACTGAAAATTCTACCCACATATTAAAACATGACGTCACTTCTTGTAATATCAAAAGGTTACAGGCAGTTAAATATCGTTAGCCAAAATCACTGGGATTTGGAAAAATCAAGCTTCAGTTAGATAAAAGTCATTATCGAGTTTTTAAAATGCCATAATGAAGAAAAAAAAACATCGAAATCAAGAATCTATTGGATCGGGCGGCCGTTATAAAATAGGCAATTTTCAAAGATGGTGCCCTCTTGAAGGTATTATTCACTGACACTCATTTAGTTTCATATTCAAAGTATGTTCGTATCTTTATACCGTGGGCTTTGGAGTATTGCGTGTTAAAAAACAATAGTGAAACTATGGATTATTAGTGAACAGAAATATGTATTATACGCAAAAACCAGTATTCAGTGGTGGCAGTTAAGCAATTTGAAATTCGACCAGTAACTAACGAACCTGCACTCTGGCCTCCGAAAGTGATGTCTTGGATGCCAAGCGCTCCCTGGTTGAGACACATGGGTAGTGACTTTTCTCGAACTCTTTTTCAAGTTCCTCCAGCTGATCTGGACTGAAGGTGGTCCTATTCCTGCGGAACTTTGGTTGCTCGGAGCTATCCAGACTAGAATCGTCCTTGTCGAGATTGCCTGGCGGTGAGCCGAGGCCACCACCTGCTTCAGGACGGGGTGAACCGCTTGATGCAGGAGATCCGGCGGCCGCCATGCTAGCAGGCGGCTGCAAGCCAAGGGGTCCCCCGGGCCACAACGGCGAATGCCATGGGAAGGCTGCGGCGGCAGCATAGGGATGGTGGTGGTAGAGGCCGTAACCAGCGGCGCGCGCAAACTCAGCAGCAGCGCGTTCTGCAGCACGGTTGCGCAAGATGCGGTTGATGCTGCTGACTGACGGGGCAGTGGCGTTGGTACATACACCTGCAATAAGAATAAAGGATTAATTTAGAATTTAGAATAGATTTGAGTAGTTGTTCCATTATGAGGGCTAGTACATGGAATTAAATCAAATGATTTCTCGACAAATAATATAAATATTTTTGAGCATCTTGATCGAATGATTATCAATGTACGTATTAAAAGGCAAACAGGTAGTCTTTACAATTAAGAAGGTGAAACCCAAGTTATGAGACATGTAAGCGCTGGTAATACATGAGTGAAAGAATGATAAACAATTACATTTATATATTTACCAATTAGCTGACAATATGTTAGTATGCCAATGTACTAATGACACAAAATGAGAATGTAGATCAATAGTTGAAGGCATGAATTATGAAAAAAGCTAGTAATGGGCTGCTTCAAGACCTTTGCTTATATCAAAATTTATGTCCTGAAATACCAAAGATAAAGATATACCTAAACAGATATAACCATTTTAAAAAAATCCCGATGGCCTATAGTCAGCGGAAAGGTAAATTTTTTAAAATTCATTGAAATGAAATTTGAACAACCTTTTCATTGGTATACCTGCATGATATTACATAAAATTGTCGTATGTGTCATAGCCTTGCGATTAGAGGTTTTTGTTTTGGCTGAAAAATATAAAGCAGACAGGGTTCGCGTTCCACTTCAAGGCTGACTTTTTTTTTCGCCTATTTCTTTTCAATAAATATACTACATATTCTTTTAGTCAGTCTATATTAAGATCTCCAGAAAATGTACAATCACATCAAATTTATATTGAGTGTTCATGTTTTATCAATATTTCTTATTTTTCTTTATTAATTTTTATTTTTTATCTGTGCATTTTATGAATAGTTGCTTTGAATAAAAGTTGTAGGTACTGATTATATCTATAACCTAAAATTATTTTTGATGATATTTACACTACGGCTCTTTTTTGATAATTTTTTCAAATGTTTGAACGGTCGCCATTTTGAAACTACTTACCCGATATTGCCCAATAACAAACTTGGCCGAGATATTTGAGAGATTGATTTTTGTAGCAAATTTGAACTTGATGCCTTCAAAACTGCGACCTCTATCGTGTTAACGAATTTCGTAATATCCCATATATATATATAAACTTTTTTCGAAATTCAAAAGTGTGAACGATCGCAATAGGTACATTTCTATAAGAAATTTACCTAAAAACATTAACCGAAGCTTCTGTGACTTGAGTATTGAAATATCTGCTGTGTCAATCAGACGACTTTCCTATCAGTATTATTCCAATATTTCAATATCTAGTGAGAACAGGGTGGGAATAAAAAAAATTCATATTCATTTGGTTGATCAAATCACGAAATCATTTAACCGGAAAATAACTAAGAGGGTAGTAATACTGGAATTTCATTTGCACATAAGTTTCAAAATTTCTCAATTCTTTTTGAACATTTTGCGCAAAACATGTTATGGCTCAGGAGCTGTTGCAAGATGACCATCCACAAAAATGCAACAAAATAGAATCATCCATTCCATACTCAACCTAACTCAGGGAGCCCTAAAACTTGAAGAGTTGTTGAGAAACGAATACCAATTTTTTTCAGTTACAATAACTACTTTGGGTAGGAAACTAAAAAAAAATCTAAGGATCTATGTGGATGATTTGAGAGGATAATACTAACAAAAGAGGAAGGACAGGAAGATGAAGAATAAATAAAGAATTCGGAAACTATATAAAGGGACACCAGTACGAATTCTTAAACAGTGAAGGCACAGATAATTAAAGGCCAATATTTAACAATAGAAGAGCAAAATTGCAGACTAGAGTAGGTAGGTACTAACTAGATGATGTACACAGAGGAATCAAGAGAAAATGTTAAATGAATATTTAAGAATGATCAAAAATATATTGACTAATTTCATTTAGTCTACCTACTGATTGTAAAAATAATGCTTACCCTAACCACTACGCCATCACAGCATTTGACTTGATAATCCTATATATCGATAACTATGTGAAAGGTTGCTCGGCGAAAATATACCTATTTTATTTAGGTATTTTAATGATTTGTAACACACATTATACATATCACATATTCGCCCTTAAACGCAATATGCTTAAAAAATCAAAAGTATTCTCTTCACGTATTATTACATATATAGGTATAGATAAAAGATAATGATGGAGCTCTTCTGTATCACGGCGCTAACACGACAGAATTCAATAGAGATCTCTTCATTACCATAATTTATTAGGTACTCTTTCTTTTTTTAAATGGAGTATAAGAGTTTTTCATAAGAAATTATATTTATTATATGAAAATCCTGATATATTTTACAGGATTTTTTTACAGGATTTTTAATAACTTTTTCATACCTATGTCTTTTCCTTAATTATGAATTTGGTTCTTAATTTTTAACTAACATTAGAATGGACTCACTTAGTGTGTTAAGCAATTCATGTAATCGCTTGAGCCTCCGATACTCGCTCAAAGCCATCGAACAATATAAAATCTCTTTTTGACCGTCTGACATTTGTATCCATCAAAGAACCGACTGCTTGAATAGACAATCAGCTCTCAGAATAAATCAAGTGCAGCCTATCGGTACCCATTGATAAATGCGACGTAATCGAGATTCGAGAAATCGATCGTGATTTATAGCTTGTTTTTGGAATAGATTAGCTGAGATGTGAAGAAACTATGTTGAGCATAAATCAGCTTGGTGTGATGGCTATTGAATGTTGAATGAATGCAGGACCACTCATTCTCGGTTTAAATGAAAATATTTCATATTTACATTTTTACCAAAAATTGTATCGAGTGTATTAGTTGGTGCACTGAAAAATACAAAATAATATGGTGCCAAAAGTCTTCTATCTACAATTGCACAACCTCAAAAGTACCGGCACCAACTAATAACGTCAGTCCAATTTTTGGTAAAAAATATTTATTTTACACTTTTCAGTGTAATTAGTCATGAAAATCGTTGAACGCTCACTAATACCAAAGAAGATAGTACTTATCCTACCCATGTATATCTATATACTATTTGCTTGTACTTGTTACTATTCATATATCTCAAAACATCGCGGCGAAAATACACATATTCCAGACGATACATACCTAAAACTGCTGTAACTCGATAACAGTAACTTTTTTAGAAAAATGTCCAATTTAATTGTTTAATCACTTCTTTAATTTGGCCATCTCATATTTTCAATTTTACAAAAAAATTCTCCCTCCACATAGCGGAAATACACATCTTTCTTTACCATTGCTGTAACTCGAAAACCGTAACTCTTTTAAAGAAATGTTCAATTTAAACGATTCCGGATATGGTCTCATCTTTAATTCTGAAAATCTCAAACCCGAAATCTCCTTACCTCCGAAAACCGCATCCGGAGGGGGTGGATGGGGGCAATTTTCTCGAAAATTGAAAATCCGTGACGACAGAATTAAAGATAAGAAAATATCCAGAAAAGGTATAAATTGAACATTTTTTCAAAAGAGCCTACCGTTTTAGAGTTTCAGCGATGATAAAATTTTAAATGTGTGGAAAGGACAATTTCTTTCGAAAATTCAAAATTAGAGAATGCCTAGACCAGATTATCTGTAGCAACATTTATATTGAACATTTTTTCCACATAGTTATGGTTTTCGAGTTACAGCTGTGGTAAAATCTAAAATATGCGTATTTCGGCGGCGACGATGTTTTTAGATTAATGAATAACACTATGTAGGTACATAGCAAGGAATATACATGGGTAATAGGATAAGTACTATCTTCGGAATTAGTCAACGTTCAACGATTTTCGTGACTAATGTTACACTCAAAAGTTTGAAATAAATATTTTTTACAAATAATTGGAACGACGTTATAAGTTGGTGCCATAGACAACACAACACCTAGACCAAGCATTTCATTTATAACATGTATCCAAAGGCGATCTGTTATTGTTAGAGAATTGTTTTGGTATTTTCCATGTGTAAGAGAGAGACAGAAATTTCCAGAATTTTGGCAACAGTGTATCTCTGTAGACTCGTATAAATGCGTAAAGCGTAGTAGCGGCACTCAAATTATGAATAGAACAACGAACAACAATATTCCGACTAGCGACGAAAGCTGACGAATTCAATACGGATGCCTAAATTATATTTTCCTGTGTTGCCGTACTTATCTCAATCGATCGATATCGATCGATGATCCCCTTATTTCACAAATGAATTTTTTTATTGATAGTGTTGTAAATATAAATTTGTTACATAATTTAATCTGCAGATGTTTCTGGATCATCAGTAATAACTATTTCAACGACCACCTTTTAATTACAACTGAAAGTCTTTGATTATTACTCTATTAATCAGAAGTTGCCATGAAATATAAGATGTTTGGAAAATATGTTAATCGTATCAGTCGGACACGAACCATTATGGACCAGAAGAATAATGGTCTTGAGTTGTTGGATCGCTCTGAAAGAGGCTATGCGTGGGGTAGGTGTTCAGATGTCTATGGTTGGTGCACTGAAAAATACAAAATAATAATAATTCTATTGGTGCTAGTACTTGTGAAATTGGTGCCAAAAGTTTTGTATATAACTGCAACTGCACAACTTCAAATGTACCAACCAGTACCAATAGAATTAATATTATTCTGTATTTTCAGTGCACCCAGTAATAACGTCGGTCCAATATGTTGTAAAAAAGTATTTATTCTTATTAGTTGTTGTTATGGGCGACCCTGAATTCGAGCAGGTAGTACCTAATTTCTACAACCATAATTCGTCCCCATACTAATTACGGTTCTTTAATCTCCTACCAGAATTTGTCCCGGGTCAAGAGATTAAGAGATTTATATTTTTATGGAAATATAAATAGGTAGTTGCCTATTAAATACAAATTCTACCAAAGGTGTAATTTACTTTTCATTCATATTAGATTGTTATTTCATTCTGAAATGTTATGTGCTAATTGTAGTCTCTGTAAAATTTACCAAACACAAATTCTTAAAATGTGGTGAATTTGCAAGAATACGCGATCCAGTATACGTAAGCAGTGAGTTGCTAGGAAAATCCATGAGTATAAAAATGGATCTTTTTCAAGATATGATTTTGTAAAATGTATAACTTATTTTAATAAAAGTTGAATGTAAATGTTTACTTGTATAAAACACAAGCAGACATTTCTGTTAATTTACAGATTCTTAAATAAATAAATGTAGGTATAACGATTCTTAAATAAAATGTGTTTTGTGCTATTTACAGAGTTTTGCATTTGTTATAAATATATGAAAAAATATTTTTGGAAAGAGTTAATCTATAGATTTTATTAAGTAGCTATATTGGTGATTCATACTGCAATAACGTCGGGAACAAATTCAAGAATCTATTTTTGAGGACCTACTCTTCTTGGGGACGAGTTTAGGGATACTTTTTCAGGTAAGAGATTAACTAATTACTTCATTTTATTTATTGGGACGAGTTTTGGTACGTCCACTTATGAATGCCATTACGGCTCCCTTAAGAAAAAGAAAGTTCATAATGGATGGACATGGACGAAACATCATATTACAAAACTATGAACACTACTGGAAAGAGTGAAAAAGTGGCAATGAAAATGTGCTATTTATTTAGAAATTCATTAAGAAATAAAGCCAGGAAAAAATAAAAAGATTTTCCGAAAATTCGTTTTTTTTCGAATATCTCCGGAACTCTTCGAAATTTTCAAACTTTCTAAACGGCGTATTGTTGAGTACGTAAATGTGCAACTTTGCCCTAATTTGACCATCTTCGTATTCTCTATAGTTTCCGAGATCCCAATAGTGAGAGTCGAATTTGAAACGGCCTGTATATTATATTAAGAAATCTGAATAAATTTTTGAGAATACCAAACCTTGAAAATATCTTCCTTCTTACTCTGGACGTTTTAGAATAAGTACTATATTTGACATAATTGAAAGAATTTTCAATTTTCGAAAAGATGGTGTTTTTCATAAAAGGTCGTAGAAAAAAGTCAGAGACACAAATATCAAAGGAGGATAAACTATTTTGATCAGTAAAACTACGTTGTCTACATGCTTGAGCAAAATTTGCCTCATTGGAGTATAATATATTTATGACGAAGCAAACGCAACTAGAAGCTACTTTCCATTGGATTGTTTGCTGGACATTGCCCAGCGACAAGAAAGACATAAACGGATTTATCAATAAACACATGTGGGGAACGCGGTGTTGTTTATATCGGTTTTATGGGATTTGAACGGTAATACGAGCTTTTAGCCTTGCTTATAACATACTCGAGGGAATATTATGCTGGTATGCAGATACCAACATTAAATGGCCAAGGAGAGGATTAACAGTCTGGTATACCTAATAAAGCGACTATATTAAATGGCTGGAAACTTTACCTTCTATTAGAAAGATCGATGAGACAAGATTACTCATTTAGACATAATTATTCAAGTTAAATAAAACAAGTATATATTTCAGCTTTTTCCATTTTTAAATAGATGTATTGTTTCTTACGTTTATTCCAGCTTCATAAATGAACAGTTTCACTGCGGACTGAAATTTGCATCGAACGACCAAAAGGAAATTCAATCTTAGTAGGCTTTTAAATATGTGAAAATGTGAACATCTCGGACTAAGGAAATATAGGGCCAGAATGGAAACGACTGGGTTGAGACAGAGTAATAAAATGAGTACCTAATATCTATTGGGTCAGCCTCGAATTGCGCACCGTTTACCTGGCACCTAATCGTTTTAACAGGAACTGCGCACTATACAAAGCTAGTTTAAGCTAGCGACACATGAATTAGGCAAATGGTTCCTGTAATTATAATAATAAAATTAGCTTATATATGATAACAAATGAATATGAAAATAAGTCAAAATATAACACATATAATATGTTTATTGCTTATAAAAATAGTGTAAGCATTTTATTTAAGCCTGTCTATCTGTTCCTGTGAATACTGAATATTTTTTTCTACTAATGGTCTTTAATCTTACTAGTTTCCTAGATACTTTGTAATTTTATATAAGTTTTTGTCTTAATTTTATTTAAAACATTTATAAATCTTGTTTTTATAAAAATTTCCATTGAATTTTGAGTGGAATGATTCACATTAATTTGTAGTTCTACCCATACTAGCAGTAAAGTTTGCCCATACGTGGGGTGGAAAATTTGCATTTTCGTTAATATATATATATATATATATATATCAATTAACCTCTATGTCTGGTAATATTGCATCATCAAGTTGGATACTATATTCAAACCTCTTCGAGATTCAAAAATGGTTAACCGAATATATATATATATATATATATATATATATATATATATATATATATATATATATATATATAGTTCAACCATTTTCCAACATTGCTCTCAGCTTCTCCGTATTCTGTCACTAAACCAACCGGCAACATTTTATATTTATATGTGGCCAAAGACTTTTTTCAAAATCTACTAGGTACCACAAACTTTGATGAAAAATTTAAACCTACATCATTACATTTTGCTTTTAACAACTGTAAATCCCCTTTATAGATTTCTGACTTTTTACTGAGTAGGTACCTAAAACACAAAATACTACTGACATATATCTAGTGACCGTTGATCTGACATGCAAAGAATATAACTGTAAAATACCTAAGACAATAATTGAAAGTTCTATCTAAATACACTTTTTCCGCATTGCACAGAAATTTAAAATTTATTCCACAGGTAAACATAATATTCTTTTCTTTGCCGCAAATTACTATTAAATTTTCACTCTTTATAGTTTTGAAAGAAAAGTTTTTATCTGCATTTTTGGGTAGCATTGACAACCAATAAAAAATAACCATTCAATTCAAGTAACTATGAGACTTGTTTGTCAAAAGAAAGTTAGGTTATTCTCCATATTTAGCATTTTTGGCATTTAGGTATCAAATGTTTATTTTGCCAAAATAACTTCGTACATCTATGGTTGCCCCTGAAAATTTTTGAAAAAAAAAGTTAATAGAGTGAAAATATGGAATAAAAATAATATTCCTGTGGTTACACCCAATAAAATATTACAGTTACCAACTGAGAGGCATACAACCCTCGTTCTATATAGGCTTTACAGTCTGTCTTTTAAGTTTCGTCATTTTCCAGTTATTAGGTAGATGGCGAATACACGATCCATGCTGTATCAATGTGGGAAACATTTACTAGAATCAGATATTTTTAGCCTATTTTTTTGAGCTCCAACAAGCAAAATGCCTGTCGCAGCCTGGCTGCCAAGTATGAGGCTTACCTTAGTTTTTTCTCTAGTTAGGTATAGAGATATAAACAATAAATATTTTTTACAAAAAATGGACCGACGTTATTAGTAGGTGCACTGAAAAGTATAAAATAATATCAATTCTATTGGTGCTGTTACTTTTGAAGTTGTGCAGTTGCAGTTCGATTGATAACTTTTGGCACCAACTTCACAAGTACCAGCACCAATAGAATTAATATTATTTTATACTTTTCAATGCACCTACTAATAACGTCGGTCCCATTTTTTGTAAAAAATATTTATTTCACACTTTTGAGTGTAACATTAGTTCCGAAAATCGTTGAACGTTCACTATACCATATCAATGAAGATAGTACTTATCCTATTACCCACGTATATTCCTTACTTGTAGTTGTTATTGTACAGATCTCAGAACATCGCTGCGGAAATACGTTTGAATATTTTAGTTGTTAACATTTAACTCGAAAACCGTAACTCTAAGGAAAAAATGTTCAGTATAAATGTTGCTACAAATAATTATATCTTTCATGTAGTATCGAAAAATTTTCAATTTTCGAAAGAAATTGTCCTCTCCACATAGCAAAAATACATATTTAACATGCGTCTATCTTGAAAACCGTAACACTTTTGAAAAAATGTTCATTTTAAACGTTTCCGGAAATTGTCCTATCTTTAATTATACCAACTCAGATTTTCGATTTTCGAGAAAATTCGCCCCCACCGCCCCTTCGGGGCGGTTTTCGGAGGGAAGGAGATTTCGTATTTGCGTTTTTTGAATATGGGACCATTTCTCAATCCCCTTCTTTCAAATGAATCCAGAATCATCAAAATCGGAGCTCGTTTACAATATAAAAGACGAGCACGAACCGAAAAAAAAAGAAAAAAGCAGACAGTCGAATTGTATACCTCCTCCGTTCGGGGTTCGTCGGTCAAAAAACACGTGTTTTCGTCGCTTATTCATACACATTTTTCGTTTATCATCAGGTTTATTCAAACTAATCGCATGGGACTTTGTATATCGTTTGCTATACTATGAGCTACGTAATATGTTCTTAATTACGTTTTCGTTACAGTTACATTGGAAACTGGATACACATCCACATAAAACCGCACCGAACTTTAATATGGGACAGTGCATTTTTGTAAATTATACCTACATTTGCTTAGTGTAATTGATATGCCATTCGCGTGAGAGGTGTCATTGCGAGTTGTTGCTTATTAAATCCACGACCGATTTTCATTCTGTACATTGGATTAGAAATAACATTTCGAATATTGAATAACAGACAATCGCTTCGGTCCTTTGGCTGCGCTTCCACTATCTCTACCTTTCTATAAAAAAATAGAACCATAGAGCTAAAGAGCAAGGAAGCAACTTTTCGTAATCTATATCATTAATTATTATTCATTGCAAATCATCTGATCATCTAAATAGTTACAATTTAAGTATCATATTATAGTCATTATTCATTTTAAAAATGATATTCCAAGCAGTTAGTGGAATGTTTATCAGACTCGATTCTCCATTTACTTGGAGAAAGAGATGAAACATTCATCTTTTGTAGGATTAACCTATCTTTCTTTACAGGAGCTCGTTTTTTTTATTATTTCTGAATTGATAAAAATCATTACCAATTTTAATCGAGGAACCTATTTACTCTTATCTTTGATTTTTCTCATTAACGTTATCTTGACAAGTATCTAAGTAACATATGACAAAGACAAATCAATCAAAAAGATTTTCACCATACCTACTTATTGAGTAGAACGAACGTGTAGATACTTTTATTTAAAACGTTGTTTAGTAAATAACAGAAATACTTACTAAGATACAGGACAATCGCTAAATGCGCACAGACATTCCCTCGAAATTTATCATGAAGGCATAAAAATAAAGTGATATGGGATAGTGGAAAAAAGAATTCTGAAAAATATTATAATTCACTCCTGTAAAACTATAAATCAAGTATGCGTAATAGTCATGGTATGAATGAATATTCACAGAAGTATAGCGACAATGTTCAGTGAATCATTAGTCTAATGTCACTTTACATTATCGTAATACAATCTATAAATGTAACATTCAGTTTCCTTAAATATGCAAAACATAGATCTTAATAATGTTATTGAAATATAGTGTCCATAAAAATATGCTAAAATATGAACGAGTTTTAAGTCAGCCATCATCTGACACAACCTGTCGTAGCTAGTGAGCTTTCTAGATAATTTTTATTTATTTCATTAGAATACCTAAGAGATTCTTTAATTTTCTAATATGAAGTTTGCTAAACGGAATTAAAAATGTTCCTTACGTACCTAAATAGTCATTTTTTTGAGTAATACATAAATGCTTGCGAGCTCAATATCTACCTACATGCGAGATCCTCAATTATTATAATCCTCCACGTTACGATAATTATTTTCATATAATCAAACCACGACAATTAGGCAAATACTTGACTTTTCTATAATTGGTTAAATGTTGTGCGTGAGGCGACACGCACTCACAAAATTAACTCTGAAAAAGCAAATAATTATACTTAAGCGATTCCTAGGAGCTGTAGAAATTTTGCTTTTCTCGCCAGAACGGTAGATTTAATTATTGTACAGACTATTTTGCTCTCATAAGTGCGTGACTATCAAAAGGAGTCGTATCTCTAAGTTATATCTGCAGTTCATGTCAGAGATTTTTTCTCCAGTTTCAAATGAATGGAACCAATGAAAGAGTTTAGTTACAAATGTCAAATGCTCGACTGATTATACCTCGTTCATTTAGTTCGCTATTCGATGATTATTGGGATGTATAGAAGAATACATACATGAATAATAGCTGGAAAGTACTTTATTCAAGTAAGAAACTCTGTGACTGTCATTCATTTCGCATTTGTTGCCATATGCTCCATGCGCTTCCTTTTCAATAAAATTCTTAATTTGCCATAGGTAGATACATACGCGAACGAGAACACACTTGGCAATTATCGCCCGCCCATCTGAAAGAATAATGCGAGGAAGACTTTTCCGTTTCTCGACTAACCGATAACCATAATTATTATCCGTCCTTTGCGGTGGAAGAGGATGCCAAGACTCGACCGCATACAACAAATACACAACAACGGCTTGAATGGAACAATACGCTCTTCACCCTAAACATTGTCATTGATTCTTTGACTTCTGCGGTCAGATCGAGCGAAAACAGTGTTCTCGTTCACACGCATCCAACGCCTGTCGTTTAATTTTGGTAAAAAGTCACGCATACATAAAAGAACGGATCTTTTTTCTTATAATGGTTTCTTCCAACCCCCATCAAAAACAGGAAGGATTCTGCGCATGACTCAAACGTGTTCCGACCAAAGCAACTGACGTTTAGCAAACTGTTTTTCTGTTTCACCTGAAATCTGTGATCATTAACAAAATATAAGATTGGTTTACGAATTCTCTACTGACTATTCGTTAAGGACGGTTTGATGTAAACAAATAAGAAATGTATTTAAATCTAACTAAACAAAGTGGTGGCATTGTTACTATATGGATATTTGAGAGGTATCTTACAACTATTTCGTTTAAAATAAAAATAAAAGCTTGAAACGTTTTATTGAGATAAAAAATCACTTGCTTAGGTGTTTTTATAATATTCGATAATAGTCTAATCGTGGTATGCACCTCGAGGTTGGAAATATTTGTATTCTCAGTTTGATTTCGACCTATCAATAGTTGAGTGACAAAATTTAATAATATTCTTTTTTTATGACTATTGTAAATTTTTCATGTACTTATGTCTAATATAACATTCGTCTATCAATGAAAGAACTAGTGAAACGACTATTTTTCTCGGAAGCATCAACTTAATGTTTACCTAACTTTGAAGTAGTGCATCCATTAGCTAGTTGTAGTCAAATTATACTAGCAACTAGCGTTGACGCTGAATCAAAAACAATAATTGTAATATCAATGGGAAATATTTTATATTAATGAAATCGATTTTTTTTCTTCAAATAGCTACATTTTATTTTCGGGACTTATTGTTATCACTTACCTTCAGAAATTAACCTTTCCCGGATCTCCCAGGCAAATATCGTTGGATTCTCTCTTTTGTATTGCTCTATCTTTGAAACTACTGCTGGTGTGGCGACTTTCGGTTTACTACCTCCTATCAAACCAGGTGGCCTCAGCGTTCCTGTAACAAAAGAGATATTTTTTTCTATGAATTGGCAAGGAAAATAAAATGAGAAAGATATAATTTCTTGTTGATATGCCTGCTATTTTTTATGAAGAATATATTTAGGGCCGATTTAATTATCAAATTTAATCTCATGTTAATTTTAATCCAACATTAAATTTAATACATTTTTTGATTAAACATTTAATTCAAAATTGCTTTCAAAATACGAGAGATAAGGTGACTGACTTTATAAAAGTGATTAAAAAATGCACTAGTGTTCCGTCATAAGATATGAGTTACACAAATTGAAGAATTAACTAATCTTCCATTAGGGATTCATTATGAAATCGTCCCTTAATATATTTGCTAATTAATGCCTTTCTTGATAGGAAGAAACAAATATTATTTGAACTGTAGATATACAAAGTCTTCAAAATTCATACTTTCCAAAATCTTTGAATATTTGCTGGCAAGTGAAATAGCTGAAATTGATGTAAATATACCCATTTCTGTTCTACTCAATCAACCCGAAATTAGTTATTGGTGCTGTAGACCCTCCCTAATTTTTAAAATTTACGAGATACTTCCACGTCCAATTACGCAAACAAATCAGAGTCGGATTTTGACCAGTAGCTTTCAAGAAAAATATAATAAGACTGGTTCAAACGTTTTGTCCATAAAAGAGTTTTATGGACTACCTTAACGACGCCGCTTTTTTTTGGCCCAACGGAGGGCAAGACATGACAGAGAAAATGCCAAAGTGTGCCATGAATTTTTAAGCGAAGGAAGGGAAGACCGCTGAAACATGCGGACAGACGGACGCGAGACACATACGCACACATGTCGCACTACTTTATCGACTTTTGGTGAAAATATATGTGATCGGGTTGATTGCAGGTGCCTTGAGTTATGGGCTTGAAATTGAATAGGAAATGATTTGAGTCGGTGAAGTTGTCTCATTATTTTAATCAGTATAATATATCGAGATCGGGGATCGCAATGTTCCTAAATAATGTACTGTAGGACAAGCGAATAACTAAAAAAGTTGATACTTTCATTCAATGCAAATTGATGTTTATATTTCAAGTTTGTTTGTAAAAAAATGAACATGTCAGTGGACAAAGAATATTATGAACAGCTCAATCCTTGGAACAACACACACACAATTTTTCGTGAAAACTGTAATTTCAATGTTAAATCCAACTCAAATGAATTCCAATAATGCTGGTAATTTTCAAGTTGGGCAGTTGTAGATAGTTTCAACTTCAAAAGTACCAGTTCCATTAAACATAATAAAGTCAGTCCTATTTTTTATACATTCTATAATGATTTCAAAATGAAGCAAAACAATCTTGTATTTTCTTGTTGCTGTAACTCTGAACCCGTTGATTTTTATGTACTACATAAAATTTTAAATGTTTTAAGAAAACTGACCTCTCCACCCTTTTTGGTGATATTCGGAATTGGATTTTGAGAAAAGAGAATGAAAAAAGAATCATCAAAATCGGAGCGCGTTTACTAAACAAAACGCGCGAACAAACGTGTTTGTTTGTTTACCTCCTCCGTTTGGGAAATCGGTCAAAAACGCCAGTAAAGTAAAAATTTTAAGAATTGTTATATAGCTCAATTTTTCAGCATTTTGACAAAAATATATTTATATATTATATATTTATTCGGTTTCTAGCAATACTTTTTTTAAACACAAAATTGAATTAAATTTGAAAGAATTAAGCAGATACACAAAATATTTAATATTCGTTTGAAGTATTATGGCCTAGTACAAAGCTGAACATTGGATGAATAAACAAACATTGATCGCTGAGTCTTTTCCATTTCGTTACAGTCATGTTCGTTATGATCTTATTGTCCTAGCAAAAAATCTTCTTAGTACCGTATCTGAAAATAGGTATGAATAGCTATTAAAGTCAATATGACTAGTGTAATGAATTACCATCATCTGAGCATCTATATAATCCCTTACCTATATCGATATTTTTTGATTAGGTATCGAAGAAATACGAAGTGCCTGACTTATAGGAACATCATAATGGTAGTTCACCTTAGTTACAGCTGTCGATATTTATGGTCATTCATTATTCAGTCCCCACTGTAAAATATAGCAATGGCTTTCGATCGAAGGTTTTTTGATTCTATTAATATTTGATCGCAAGGTGCTTTAGGCACAAGGTTTCTTTTTGCAATTAGAAGGTGTGTTCACTTTTTTTGATTTTTCTTATGATATTATAATAAACAATAGTGCGGAAAATCGGGACGCAAGTGTTGAAGATAAATAACATCTAAATCTATATATTAAAAAATCAAAATCGCTTAGAAGAAACTTTTGTACGTTGAATATTTTTTTTATATGGATATGTCACATAGAAGAGAGAGTTAAGAGAAAATAAACCTCGATGAAGTTGATGAAACCGGTTTAGGTATTTATTGTGATAGAAATAGATGAACTTATTTTACTTTTTATAAACAGTAAACGGTTTATGAGAGATCCTCTTTGTCTCTTCCAGTTCCAGTTCCTTGTTCATCTCACGCCTTCTTTAGAACTTGACTTAACAATCTGGACGTCAGGTAATCATATAACCATAGTAAATATTTTGATTCAAAATGAGCAGTACTCTAGTTATGGATAGTTAATTTTCTTAGATGAAATTTGAGTTTGATCGGAGCTCTTGTTGTTTTTTGCGGATCTACTACTTATAAAAGGTTCTGTATCTATACAGATTTGGTGATCCTTCATATCATGAATGCACGGCAATTCCTACTAATAAAGAATATCCTCAAAAATATAAACGTTTGCTATAGGTGATATAATCATATTCATTGGTACACAATTTAACTGAAGAGTCGTCCAACTACCAACCACCTGCTATTAACAAATAGGTAGGTACATATATGGAAATTCATAGACGAATGATTTGACCTGATACATTAAAAATAATCAATCATTATATTAATGAAGATTACAAATATGTATAAAACTTATTTTGATGTTGAGCTGTCGGAGATGGCAAATTGCCAGGGCGTCAGGAATGGGCAGATGCATGTTTATCCCGGAAAGGACAGAAGTGATTTTCAGCTCAGAGAAGTACTCTCTTGATGGCTGAGCCTATATCTGTAGATAAGAGACGTCCAAAAGAGCCATTGTCTCTGGCAGAAAATCACGTATTCTTTGTAATTAAAATGCAATGAAGCGAATTACCCTTCTCGGACTACAATAGGCAGCGTGTACCATGCCGCATTCCGCCAATGCCTTTATTTGCTTAGACACGCTTCGGTCCATCGTCCACGGACATGTCAATGACAAATCACTACCCGACATATTTTTATGGCCAGGCCGACGTAAACATTGTCGCTGGTGTTTTTTTTGCTGACTCGGAAAAGCTTTATTGCCTTGCCACGGTGTACGATCGCAGGTAGGACATTCCACTCTTTTCGAATGATAGGCAAAAAGCTGAGCATTGACACAATGGTTTCCTTAAATAGTGCTAATAAGGACCTCGCACGCGGGATACATCGCGAAATCTGAAGAGGCGGTAAAAAGTCGCTAGCAGCCAGCCGGTCTACGAGAGAGAATGCGCATCACAGGATTATTATTCTTGGGATATGTTCCACCAGTGTAACTTACTCTGATGGACTGAGTATCAGTGATAATATTGTTTTTCACATGTCCTTTTTATATTGTATAGGTAGGTATATGTATGATATTCCAGTAGTTTGCTATTACACTTTTTGATATAGTGAGTGGAATAAAAAGTATTTGAATGTGTAAAGGATGTTCTACAATATTTTTATCAAACAGGAAACTATGTAAAATAATCAAAGATTGCTGCAGCTATATTTTGAAATCAATGAATATGAAGTGAACGTTACACAATTTTGTTGGGTAATGCATCTCTCAGAAATGTTAAAAAAATATATTTTCATAAAAACTAGGAAGGACTTTTTAGATAGACCGTGCGAGCGCTCAACGGTGTTCGGATTGTTTATAACTTCAAACCCGACAATTGTAGGAGTTACCAGTCCAGTTTGAAGGTTTTTTTGGAGTTAGAGCTCGTTTAGTGAGGAAAGTTTTATTGCAAAACATCACGATATTACCAACAGAAAGACTGCTAATTTTTGCAAAGTCGCGCGCAACAGCTAGTTACACAGTATAACTTGTTTTGAAACTTACACCAGGTTGGACAGAAGGTAACAGTTTAAGAACGCTTTGGCGTGCTTTCCTTAAATGTGTTAAACTATTGCATCCAGATATCTGTGAGCTCAGATTTTTTTGTATGTTAGTAGGTGGGTATATATTTGTCATTAAAATATATACCAGTTTGACTAAAACTGCACGTTTTTATCCTCCACGTCTTAATCCCCTTCGATCCCAATATTTAATCTCTTATATAATTTACATTAAGTAATAATTTTCTTGATGTAGTTCCTTCACATTCGTAACATCTGAGTCCAGTTTCTTTTCCAAGTTTTCACTGTATTTGAGCAAACATTTCAAGTTTTGATTTCATTTGTTATCTCATCACATAATAGGGAACATGTGAGATAGGGCCATTATTCATCAAGTTCGCCCTTCTTATTGTTCCTATTACAACTTATATACTTAAATGTTCAATGAAGTTAGGCAATCAGCTAGAGAATTTTTAATTAATTCTTTGTTGGCCTTCCTCCTTACAAGTTCGTTTATTTATATCAAATATTTTGAACGTCAAATGTGTCAAAATTATCATAGCCTATTAAACAGGTAATAACCTGATTCTAATAAGTGTCAATTCTACGATTTGACAACGTTAGAAGTTTCAGAACTAGCAACCCACCTGTGACGTAATGCAACTGTTTAATTAAATTGACTATAGTTATTGCTCAGATTAAAATTGTAATTTCGTATATTACAAATGTTCGGTGAACTTTGGCATTTTCACACACTGTCATTAACGAATAATCACATCACGGAATCAACATTATATATATATAAGAGAAGAAAAAAATTTCAACTTTCAATAGTACTACCTACCATAAATGTTTTTGTCTCTGAGAGAATGTTTTAGTAGCTGCTTAAGAACATCAAACTGGTGGGCGGTGGCAACTTGCTTGAAGAATAACTTTGTGCTATATGGCTGAAAGTTATTAGGTATGTCCAGCCGCTATTTACAAGAAACTTTTCGAATTGTACACTTCATGTGTATCATTTACATAAAAGTTTGGGGAAAACTTCAGCAATATGTAGTCACGATATAACCGAATGAAAGGTTATATATTCTTGCTTGTATCAACGAATGGTCTACAGCTATAATTTGTGTTCTACATTATTATCAATAAATTAGATTATGAACTTATCAATTTCTGTAAGAAGTGACCATCAATGGACGGAAGAGTGCTTGTTAAGCGAAACTACGATTACCTAAGGATCTATTATCCGACCTCTGCAAGTATACAAGTATATGAACTACGCTATAAATATAGGTATTTGTACAAGAAGACAATTAATTAATATCAATATACAGGAAAGCTCGATGTTGTGAAGTGAATTTCGTTCCCTTCTCATTATTCGATATACTAATTCGGGGTTTTATGATCACAAATACAGACAACTTATTGAAACCATAAATTTATTAGCATATATTTTGTGGGTGTTTTCTGTTGAGAAATCCTAATGAAAATGTTTATCAGCGGCCAAGGGAATACAAATTTTAAGTCCGATAAAAATTAGTTAATATTTTATTAAGACTTTAGCAGATTCTTATCTCTCTCTGTTAGCAAGGAATTTACGAGGTCCTTACAGGTACTTCCACTCATATCCAGGTGGGCCTTGTCCGAGTTCTACTGCTACTAAATCAATGGGCTTATTTGTACTCTACCTGCATCTTAAGCACCAGATCTTCAATGAAAGACACCAGTCAGGGTCAACATCATTGGCACAACCCCCCATCGGGGGTATTTCTCTAACACACAGGCATTTGCGCACCGTATGGTGTTTGAATCACTCCCCTTCATTTTCTCTAACGAAACATGTTTTTCAGGTATGGCAAGCAACCAGTGCGAACAGAACACTCAATCTGTGTCACCGGCGAACTGAAGGCAAAGATTGGTGTATTTCATCTTTGCTGTAGGTATCGATACCCTACAAAAACGAAAGCAACAAAATCGGCTAATCCGTTCCCGAGATAATTTTGACAGACGGAGTGGCAGACAGACCAATGGCTGAAAATATGTTTTATACGATTACAATAGGTACCTACTTTCCTTACTAGGCTATTTATAGTGGCGGTAGGTAAAACCTAATGTAGAAATGTATAATACTGATATCTAATAACTTCAAATGAAATTATATCATACAATTTTTATGAAATGAAATGCCCCAACATATTGCTTTGGTTTCGGGCTATATAGCACAGAGAGAATTATAGAGATAGGTAGGTACATCTTAAGAGGTCAGGGTGCTCAAATATCCATTCCCTGAGAAGAAGCTATATCTGCTTGTTTACCGATTTGTTAATATTCGGGGATGCCGAAGAATGATCGAGATTAAGACAACAAAAGAAGAATACTATATCATAGTAGAAAGAAATATTTCGTTTTATATGCTACTAAATGATGCCTTCGACTAAATCAAAGAAAAATCACGAAGATCAAAAAACTCTATATTCAAGTAGGTACTAATGCCATAATATTTATATAATGAAATAATAAAACCAGTATTTGAGGACCAGAATGATGTTACCATCACACGCCAACAATGAAGCTTGAAAACACGACACGTGTTTTGCTAACTACTGGCTATGTATTTTTTCTGCTGAAACGCCAACCAGATAATATTTCTCTGAAATGTCTTCTATACCAGTGTAAATGAAAGTCCAGTCAAAATCGGCTAGACAAAAAATGCTTGTTTTGGTTTTGTGGACTGACAAAAATAACCATATGAACACAACAAAATTTGATTCCGCAATGACGGACAATAGGTAGGTATACTACAATTTTATTAATATCTATGTAGATACCTACCTAGCTTGAGCAGTAGGTACGCGAGGTGCGCACTATTTTCTTTTCAGTTGATCTAAACTTGAAACGAGATGAAAACAATAAATCATATTCTAGGTTGCAGTAATGGATAGTTAAATTCCATAAATGATATAAATTAATAGGTTATTTTTTGAAACTTTATATTTTCGAAATAATAGTAATTTTCTTAGAAGACTTTATTCAATTTTCAACTGCCGCCATTTTAAAAGTATCGTTCTATCACGCATGCTATATATACCTATGAATGCTTCAAGCAAACCCATTCGGCTAAATCATTATGAAGCGAATGAAACAATACCGACGCCGAGCAAAAAATTGATTAAGTATATACGTACACATACACCGGTAGACACAATTCTTACTCACTTGTATTCGCTCTAATGATTTGAATTTCATAAAATCGAACCCATACCTACCTATAGATAGTCAACTAAACTATTTTGAATATAAAAAATAAAGTTTATGCGCTTATTATTTTATTTTTACTTTGAAAGTTTACCTGCCTCTACGATATGGAACGGACAAATGATGAACAAGTTGATTGATTCAAATTACAAATCATAATTCGAGATAGTATCATTTTTTAAAATATGTCCATTGCCTGAAAATAAATATTAGGCAGAATTTGTAAGACATTTTTTTGAAATGAATAATTTAACCTTTTCTATAAAGGTGAGTTTATACAGTAAATAAAATAAAATAAGAAACAAATTAAGATAAAATAAGAAAGTTGAACATGCTCATTTCCATGGGAGGGTTTATACACGAAATAAGCTAAATTAAGAAATAAGAATAAGAACTAAAGATGGCCAACCTTCATCTTTATTTCTTATTTTATTTTATTTTGTTTGGAAACTGATAATGCCCATGATCAACCACCAGAAAACACTCAACTTGCATACAACACAAAAATTTTTGTCAAAAAAGCTGTGATTTGATTGGTTCATTCTTATTTCTTATTTTATTTTCGTCATCTGTATAAACCAATCTTTTTTGAGATTATTCTTATTTCAATTTTAATTTGTTTCTTATTTTATTTTATTTACTGTATAAACTCACCTTTACTGTTCTAGCTACGTAAGCAATCATCACTGACTGGAGAGTATCCGATTACTCATGTTCTTGTTTCTCTGTGCTCATCAGTTGAATAGGCTTCCTGTCGTCGTTCGAATGTGAATGTGCCATCACAAAATGGCCGACTACCAGTGAGCATGTTTGCGAGTATCCGATACCCCTCTAATAACTGGCATTATCATATCGCATTAAAATGCTACGTGGATTATTTACTCAAGTGCGTTTGCCATTGCCATTGCTGTACCGACAACTGTAATTTAGCTATTTTCCACAATTTTTTGTGGGAAACATTAAGTTAGTTAAGTTTAAGCATTGCCCAAAGAAAACGTCAAGACCAAATCGACTAGGATTGCATTGCTGTAATTCCATTCGTATAAATGTACTGATAAACATTTTTTAATATTTAGAGTAGAAAAATAACATTAATATAGCATTGAATTGAGTCTGCTACGGATCATTGTGTTAGTTACTGTATCATGTGTAAGCTGAAATTACATAATAGCAATACCTATCCTATATCCTACATTCAAGTGAATTATATTTATTAAGATCTCGTGCTCTTTTGAATCAATTAAAATCATAATGGTGTTGGGCAAGTGGTGTTAGTAAAGTTCCTGATGCTTTACCCCTTCTGAACAAATTATTTATACTTATATCCGGTTGTGTTTGCTCAACCGGAGCAACTATTTCCATCGACCACACTCATCGATTAAGGAGCAATTTATCAAAAGGCAGCGGGGAGCCCTACGGTATGCAAATCCAGATCAAATACGGTAGCACCAACAGAAGTATAAGAGAAGATTCTGCCTCGAATACCGTCTCTCTAATTGACGTCTTCGCGTTCTAAACCGCACAATCATTTCCGCTCGGCCGACAAATGCGGACGGTGCTCTTCTGCTTCTTCAATAATTATACCTACAAATAAGATTGACTCTACTTGGACACCGACGGAGAAATAAACAGGTTAACATGACGGAATATTGTACAAAATTCAAAAGTCTTATTATTGAGACAGAGTCTCTCTCTTACAAATTATGCGGGCAAATACAATCAAATATTTTGAACACTAAGAATTTGTCTTCTAAATGCCATCTAAGTAAATGAGTGCATTGAATTGTTATATTATTAGTAGATTTAGTAAGTAGGTAGTCCAAGAAATTAAAAAACCTACTCTTCCGTACCAAATTGGTGAAAACGGGACCCTTTCACTGATAGTCCGCTGTCCATCCGTATGTCAGCGGGCTTTATCTCATGAACTGTAATATTGGTATAGAGCTGAAATGTTCAGAAAAAGTGTATAGGTTTCTGTTTCCGCAACAACAAATATTAAGTTCGTCCGTCCGTTCGTCTTTGTGCGGACTGTATCGTGCTTTCAGGAACTCAAGTGTTCTTGATTTAACACTTATGTCTATTTTGAGCTGACGATGAATGCTGTACACTTTCCTCGTTTGGTTCATACCAACTTCTGGTAATTTCCAGAGCGCAACATTGAAATAAAGGATCAAACCTGAAGAAATAAAGGATCAAACCTGAACTAATGTAATGATCATAACAAATGTTGAAAATGTGTGCCTTTACCGTTCGGAGATATTTAGACTTCTCTTATCGTACTTTAACAACAACATCTGGGTGATCAAGCTTTGCTCGGGTACCAATGGATTTAGGGTGGGCTCGTTTTAATATATTAGATTTTGTAACAATTTCAGTTCAAGTTAATCATTTGGTACGATTTTAAATGTGCATGGAAAGTGAAAGAAATTGGTTACTGATGCAAATTCAATAAAACCGTTGACATTGTCGGGGCGAGGAAATATACGATATCAAATTGTACTGCACACGTATGAGAATGCTTTTCCTGAATTACATTACATTCTATCATTAATTAAGAATTTGATATTCATTGACGTTGAGGGATAATTACCAAAACCATGAAATCTAAATATGGTATGATGCTCTTAACGGATTCATCGGTAGGCCTTGACCAAACTTTGTATACAGGGTGTCCCATTACGTGGATATTTTTGTTATTATTGGAGGTGCAGAGTCTCTCAAATGAGTAAAGTAGTTCTGAATTGTATGCCTTTTAACATAGAGAACTGAGCTTCGTTTGATTTGGATTTTATTTAGAGAAAAGTTAAAGTTGCCAGAGTATCTAGTAACCTTCTTATTTGCGGGCTGATCAAAAAATTTACAAATACATTTTGTCATAATATTTCAAGACCTTGGTAGCGACATACTTTGTTTTGCCGTTTTGCCATACCTACATGAAGTTGAATTTGAGAAAATTATAGCAACTGATTTAGTCGGTCTTGCCGTTATAGCCAGGTTTCAAAGCATTTGAGAACTAAGAATTACGTGTCGTAGAAAAGTAGGCTTCTAACGCGAACATGTCTTTTATCGGCATTGAAGTAATTATTTTATACTAAATTATTTTGAAATTCAAAGTAATTGTTGGAAAGGTTCAGTGGGTACCGTCACAGTCCAATTTTTGTTAGCATAGAAATACGAATGTAGGTAGGTATACTTACTATTTGCGATTTATTTGTTTATTCGCAAAATGGATAAAATATTCAACGCTTGTTTAAAATTTTAGAAAAACTGAAAGTAAAGTTATGGAAGTTCTCCAAAACATTGATAGAGGGACCATGGTTAGAGTTATTAAATGTGTACTTCAGAGGTGTACACAGTTCATTGAATGAAATGGGCAAATTTTTGAAAGTTTCTTATAGTAGCTAGGTATAACATTTAAGTTGATTTTGAAGATTAAATATAAGCTAAATAGAAATGGTTTGCCTTGAAATAAATTAAAGTTCAATTGCCCATATCAATTATACAAGTCAACTTTTTCTGCAACAGGTGATATGTATTCAGTTTACAAATTTCTTGATACACGACCATAACACTATTGCCCACTTGCGTTTTTTAGATGTTAGATTTGTATTTAGAAAAAATCTCTGATTTTAAATACCTAGTTAATAAGAATAAAATAAATTGCTATAATTTTCTCGAATACAACTACGTGTAGCTCAAGATTGAGTATACGGCTTCAAAGGTCTTAAAATATTACGACAAAATGTATTTGGATTTTTTTTGATCGGCAAAAAATAAGAAAACTACGAAAAATTTCTCTAAATGGCGATATTAACTTTACTAAATAAAATCTAGACCAAAGGGAGTTTAATTGTATTCTAGACGCTGTGTTATTAGGCATAAAATTTTCTTTTTCGAATTTCTGTTGAGGTAGGAAATAGAACATCGTTTAACGTTTGGAAAGTATATGAGCCAGAATCTTCGAATTTCCTTGAGGTGATTCTGAAGATCGATTCAATATCTACCTACTCGAGCAAGTTCCCTGAAATTGCCAGCTTAGCAAGCAGCACGAACGAAACCCATCCGTCCTCCACCCAGCCGTTTAAGTAATTCCACTCGTCATAAGTGATAGACATGTGCGAGTGCTTGCATCGTAATTATTCAATTGTGATCCCGGTTTTCATTGCACGGTATTATACTTTATAATAATAATGTATAATGATCGGCTATGGAATATTGTAATTTGTTTATCCGCCAGAACGGCGGAAAAATTCGACAGATTACATGGTATATTCGATGTATGTGTCGCGAAAATTGCGCACATCAAGTTATCGCGAACAATTCATAAAGGAATCATGATCCGGTTTGGTGAAGTGAGCATATACAAACTAAAGAATGTTGATATTTGTTATGCCATGCGGGAAATATTATTATTCATCATATTGAACAATCTGTTAATAAGAACAAAACCAACCAAACCACGAATCATAACTCTCAAACATATTTTTTATATGACTGTACTATTTTCGATTCTTTTCATATTTCATATCTATCTTTATTACAGAAAATTGAGTTACCTGTTGCTATGCTCATTGGTAGCCCAACTTTTCAGTAAGTAATTCACTTACCGTTCAGAGAATATTTTTTCCACCTGTCATGCAGTCGTCAGATTTAAACTAAGTATTTATTCAAATTTATTTTAAACACATATTGGTCATACAAAGAATATTACCACGAACGGTAATGGTTTACTGGTTTCATACAATATTGGAGACTGTGCGCAGCGAAACAATATTGTCTTCAAACACTAAACCATCCTCACAGTTTCTGATACCTACCTAATAAACAATTTCGTATCTAATTATAAATTGATCAAGAATAGTAAGAGTTAATAAAAATATTCATCCTAATACTCATTACTCTTCTAAAAAGAATCAATTCCCATAAAATGAAACAATTTAAATCTTCAACGTGATCATGTAAATTACTCCGCTAACAACCGAATCCAATAAGACAAAAAGTCGAATGGATTTCATCCAAATGCTTATTGGGCGTTCTCAAGATTAAACGTAAAAACGACGGATGTGACGGCCAAATCAGACAGTTTCGAAGCAATTACATTACTGTTAGTTATAGATTTCATGCTCGTGTTTTTATTTTATTTTTGTGAAGCCTGAAGGTGTCGGACCTCCTCGAGTGTTTATTTACATCTTGTGTCAGCGAGTGATGTAATTGAAGCGGTAGAACCATAACGAATCAGCTTATAAATACTTTTTTGCGGTCAAGTAAAATAGAATCGATTAATATAGCCTGGGAGACGATTTGATCAATGCCTTAGGAGTTCATAAGTATCACTGCATTATTACCATTACAAAAAATCTGAAATATCTATTATTAAAAAAAAGTTTTTTAGTCCGATTTTAGCCTCAACGAAGACTCCAACAATCGAATATAAATAGAATTTCTATTAGATTCTAAGTTTTCTTTAGTTAGAGGAACAAAGATGCTATTTGCATACAGTAAAATATTTTTTCTGTGCTAACTTGACAGTTTCCTTGAGGTGGGTATTGCCTTGATCTTTGTTTTAATCAAAATACCAAAAAAACGCAGAATGTCTGAAGTTACAACATCGCTTTAATATTTATAGTATTGTTGGTGGGTAAATTAATTTATCAAGAAAGTTCGGTATACACAATACATTTCAATCGGCCCTCTCATGTTTAAACAATTGCATTATAATCCATATTCAACTGATATAAAGGAGGTATGTGGAATATGAGAACAGACATTTTCTTGGCATTCCTTGTAACGCCAATGGCGAAACATCGCATGGCCAATTCGAATGCACGCAACCGAAATAACCCGACTGGGCACATACAGATCGAGCGATTCCTTTAATGTCCTTCGATTTGCTTGCATGTGACCATGCTTTAGGCCTCCAACCGCACGTAATGGGCCGTAAACGATGTCATTCCCAAAATCGTTCTTCTGCCACTAATTTTGATGGGAAGACTTTCTACTATGGTATGAGCACATCATGTTATTGCAGTTACCAAGATAGGTACCTATCAGTAATGTGTATGTTGTCACATCTTCAGATATTTCAGATACAATAATACCTAAATGGTAACTAAAATCATTATTTTCAATTTAATTCTTTGACTAAATAAAGAACGGCTAGTTTCTTAAATTGAGACAAAATGTCATTTTAATAATGATAACATTATAAAAAAATTTATTAAAGCTTGGCCAATTCCATAAAAGAGATTTACGCGTCCTTTAAATAAATTTCTAACGTTGAATTGACAGAAATGCACCAACAAAGGATTATCATTGTCACAGTTGCATGCAGTTTCACAAAGAAGAATGGGATTATACTTTTTTTCTACTATGTGCTTATAAATTTTCTCTTATATAGCGAATCACATATTTGTTGTAACAATATCAATACGATTGATTTTATGAGTTGAAATCGATTGAAAATGTCATATTTCATAAAATATTTATTTATAATAATTAAAATGCTGTCTCATTACAAACTCTTCATTTCCCAAATCTGATGGTGAGCTTGAACTACTTTCTTTGCGGCTTGTTAATGACCAATTATTATAATAATATTTACCAAAAAAATGGAGGTTATGATAAAATTATCATTAAATCGACTTTATGTCATCGTAAAGGCCCAAAATTGCGACTTTCAGAAAAAAAATTTTAGGTATGCTTTAAAAATAGTTATGGTAAGCTGTTTACAACTTAAAGACTTTCCGGTTAATGAAAACTTTATTTAGATTATGAAATTGGCGGAATGGATGATCTTATGAAAATAGATTACCTAATATGTTCCTGATCAAAATATCTTGATTAAATTTTCGTGGACATTACACGTGAAATTAGATAGATACTTACTTATTACAGTTGTTAATACTGGTAGGTATTGATTGAAAATCTTTTCTCATTCCTTTCTCAATATCTGCGAACTAGGTATACTATATAATATTTATACCTAGAATTCTAACAGATTAGCTAAGATAAACCTAAAATATGAACAAACAAGTGACGGAGTCAAAATATTTACCTACGTTTCAGAGACTGATAATTATTGATAATTACATATCAACCAAATTAATATTGACACATACCTTTTTTAAATTTGATAGCTTTATAACATATCAGAGAAATCGGTGATCACGGTAAAGTTGTAGGATTGATAACAAATTGTTCCATGACGTTCACAAGCTTTTGTATAAGCTAGAGAGGGCCACGCCAGATATAATTTTGGTGATTTAGTTTTATGTTCAAAATCATCAGATCAGACAACTGATCAACAACAAATCATTTTAGAGCTATTTTTAATTGGAAAAAAATGTCTTCTACATTTAAGAACCTGTAACTTTTTGTTGTATATCAATTTGGATTTTCAATTAATCATATTGATATTAATTTTATTAGGACCTGACAACTAGTTCAGAAGTTATGAAGAAGCATTAGTAGATAAATATTATATCTTATCAAATTTGTAATAGTAGATATTCTCAGATACAGTCCAAAAGCTCAAACTTAATAATTTTATTACCTGTGAAAGAAGAAATATATAATGTTTGCTTAATTTTTAATCAATGCAACATGATTCCTTCAAGTCAGCCTCCACTTACCAAACAATTAAATTCCGACAGAAGCACAAATCGCGAGCAGTCGCCTTGAAAGCCGCGGGCAGCTCGCCTCTCGGTCCAGCAATTATCCTTTCGTAATCCTTTAGCGTCCATGTTTCCGCGAGACGTTATGTTATTAACTCTTTTGTGTGCGTACAATTATCCTGCCGCTCTACGGATCGTATCTCCGTCTTTATTTTCCTTGGTGCTCCGTAACAACGTGTGTGTATGTCGTAAATAATTGTTATCTGAGCGATAATTAGTTCGGTTTCTTGCCGCGCAAGACAATTACGACGCAGTTGTGGCAAAGAATTGCAACTACTGTTTATTCTACTAAGATGAAGGCGCTTATTATGAGAAAGTGATTAATTGAAACTCCGCCCGATTCTATCGAAATCGAACATTTCATACGTTGATAGCCACGATCGAGTTTGCCCTCAACATTGTCAACATTATATACTTTAAACTCATTTTACACTTATGACAAAAAGTACCAGCTCCAATAGAATTAATATTATTTCATATTTTTCAGTGAAACAACTGATAACGTCGTACCAATTTCTTTGTAAAAAATATTTATTCCACACTTTTGAGTGTAACATTAGTCACGAAGATCGTTGAACGTTCACTAATACCAAAGAAGATAGTACTTATTTTATTACCCACGTATATTCTTTGCTTGTACTTGTTATTACGTAGAGATCTCAGAACATCGCTGCGGAAATATGCATATGTGAGATTTTAACATGAATGTAACTCGAAAACCGTAACTCTTCTGAAAAAAAAATCAATTTAAACATTTCTGGATATTGTCCTATCTTTATTTCTGGCATCTCGAATTTTCGATTTTCGAGAAAGTTGGCCCACTCCACCCCCTTTGGGGGCGGTTTTCGGAGGGAAGGAGATTTCGAATTTGAGTTTTTACGAATATGGGGCCATTTCTCAGGTCTCCTCTTTCAAATGAATCAGAAATCATCAAAATCGGAGTACGTTTACTATATACAACGCGCGTACAAACCAAAAAAAAGCAGACAGTCGAATTGTATACCTCCTCCGTTCGGGGTTCGTCGGTAGTGTATCTACCATTATTAACTGGAAATATTTTAACTGCAGAATTTTGAAGAGAAAAAAAATCGCCAGTAGCTTAGAATTTATGAAGGATCTTTCTTCTATACTGTTATGATTGAGCTTCCAACATTAATTATAAGTGAAACGTCGACATTATCTTTGGCCAATCCATGCTACCGTGCAGCAAAATTAAAGCTTTCAAAATTCAACATATTCTTCTCCTAACTAATAGCCCAGTTGAAACAATAACTTTCTGGACATTTAAAGACTATATATGGCAAAAATGTAAAAACTGATCAGTTATTCCAATTTTTATAATGAATATTGTTAAAGAAATAAATAAATATTATTTATTTCGTGAAAGTTTTTGAGAAGGATTTCTGACTTACAACACCAGGAAAATGCAAAATTATTACCGCCATATATTAAAATCTGTGAATATTAAAGAACGTTCAACAATTTTCATGACTAATGAAGCTCTCAAAAAATTGAATCATATTTTTTTTCAAATAAGACCAACTTTATTAGTTAAAATAATGTTAATTTTATTATTGCTGATACTTTTGAAGTTGGTGCTAAAAGACATATTTACCTACAACTCCACAGCTTATTACCAGCACCTATAGAATTAATAACATTTTGATTTTTTGTATGCATCAACTAATAAAGTCGGTCCTATATTATTGTAAAAACTATTTATTAGTAGTAGAGTGTATTCCAGAAAGAATGATTAATGTCGGTATGTTTTGATATATTCTCTTAGAAAAGACATAAATATTTAGCATATCACAATGTGGGTGGAGGATCTGGGCAGAACTTAGCCCGTGGCATTCTCACAAAAATCAAGCAATCCCGACCCCTATCCGATATACATCAACCCAAAAACATTCCACTGCTACACCAAAAAACGTCCAGATGGCGCATGGGCCGCGAGGGGTGCGAAACGGTAGGTCATAAATTCGTAGTTAATTGTTGGTGAAAAGCCGGCGCGATTCACTGGCATCTGGTTATGAGGATTTATATCTGTAATTCATGATAAATGATAGGATTCGTACGTAATCCGAAGATTTGTGACCACGGCTAATTGCATATCTCGGACGCGAGCGATTGAGATCTTTGTTTTTCGGCGGGATAGATACCCATCGGCCTAATTAATCAAGACAGTGTCGGATCTTCTAACTGTTAATTATGTTTGGGGGGAGAGGGTAGAACTACAGTCTTATGGTAATCTCTTGCCTCCAGAAATTATCTCGGTGTAGAGATCCGAAGATATGTTTGCCGATAATTATAGACGATAAGATGGACAAACTAGGTTTGAGTTTATCATGTTCAAGCAGATCATGAGGAGGAAATAAGAAGCTTGCACAAAACCAAGGTAAAAGTATCTTCTAACAATCAATAATTTTCTAGTGGACTGACTAATGAAAGACATCTGGAACTATTTGATAAAAATACATATACCTGTCATATAGAAACTATATGTTAGTTAGGTACTTTTTATAAATTAAAACTAAGCTAGTTCAGGTTCAGCTTCAGCTAATATTCAATGTAAAACCAAATGGTAAATATTTAAAATTAAAACCAACAATATTGATTATCGTTTCTGAATACGATCGAATATTCCCCACTCTATGTTTTTCATTAGAAAACTTATTTAATGGATAATTCCTTGAGACTATTAATGAAACGATTTGTCTAAAACTCCAAATTAGATAGGTACCCAATGTAAACATTTACCTACCTAGAAATAAACAATATTTCCTTGGTTTGATATTTCTGTGTTTATAATTAATTGAACGCTGTATCTCCATTAAGCTATGAATAATTTTATAAAAATCTGGCAAATAAGTAGTTAAAAAGTGAAGATCTTCGAAAAAAGAAAAATTTCAAAAAGTGACCTGTCCTAAAAGTTTGTAGATCTGCTGCGAATTTTTCTTTAATTTTTATTAGTTTATAAAGAGTTTTTGAAGAACTTTGAGGAGTAGGTACTTTTTATTATAAAAAAAATCTACAAAATCTAGGAATGACTTTATTAGTTGTTGCACAGAAAAATCAAAATAGTAGTCTTTCTACTGGTGCTGGTAATTTTGTAGTAATGCAAATTTAGGTAAATAGAACACTCATTTATATTCAGGGATTTCAAAATACTGCTGGAACTTGGAAACTGTTTTTGAAAATTTACAATTTAAACATTGCGCATATAGTCTCTTCTGTAATTTTGCCAGCTCATATTTCCAATTCTCGAGAAAAGCCCTCTCCATCCTTATTGGGGACAGTTTTTGTGGAGAGAAAGGTTAGCATTTAAATTCTCTCGATATGAGACCATTCCTCAACAATCCTCTTTCAAATAAAAAAAAATCTTCATACTCGGAACATGTTTACTATGCAAACCGCGAAAACGAACATAAAAAATAAAAAAGCACACGGTCGAATTGTATAACTCTTCTGTTTGAGAAATCAGTAATAAAATAATGATAGATTCCGAACATAACAAATACAATGATTTTTTCAGAAAATATTATGTATATAAATTTATTAGAAACTGACAGTTTTAATCAAAAATAAAATAATCCATAAATCATGGATCTTCTGTGAACATGGCAGAGATGATATTTGTAAGAACAAATGACATCAATTCATTTATCTCCAGATAAGGATGTTCTATATTAATAGGTATAATTTTTTTTATTATACATCAGTTTCCACAGTCCTGTAGATCTAACGATCTCTGTTTATATTTCAGAATTGGGTTTTCTACTAGTTTTGTTGTTTTTGTAACATATTAAAATAGATTACGACACGTAAGGAGCCAGACTCTCATGTAATCCAGGATCTGCCTTCGATTTACGAAAGATTAGTCTACGAAGCACTCGTATTGTGAAATATCTACATGTGACCACTAGCCATTTTCCTCAGCCATCGTATCGAGACGAAAACTCCAAAAAGCACCCAAAATAATATTTGTCATTTAAATCATTGGCGCATTATAATTTGTTTGCAAATTTGCAGAAGCGTTTAATCCAAGAGGAATAATAGATAACTAACATGGCAACTGTTCTTAAATAATCTCATCATAAATTTGATGTTATGCATTGGAATGTTTCATCAAAGTCCCCCGGTATATTTCGTCACTCACGCGTATCACTTTCGCCTTTCTAGATTTACAGGCTTGTGTTACAAACGAACGCGGTCTAATATGGCTGAAAAAACTGTTCAGGCCAGAGAAACGCTATTCCTGGCAGCTGTTTTTTCCAGATTCAGAGGCTTCAAGGAATTCCAATACCTATGATACACCAACGGCGACATATCGACGACTACTGACGGAGTTCGAGAACTTTTGTATACAATATCGAATTATTTGGAGGCTCATTTGAATCAAAAAAATAATCAATTCCAGTTACTTTAACTTGCTCTTGAGATGAAAATTAATGGTCGTTGCAACGATACGCAGAATATCAGGGACATTATTTATTCCGATTTTTCATGGAAAAGAACTATCTTTACAGTCTCTCAAGCCCTAATAATACGTATCCATATAATCAGATCATATGATCAAAGTGTTAGGATTTCTTTTGCATGCATACCAATATTCTAGATTAGTCCGGTTTTGCTTTTATACCAATCTTCAAGAGAGCAATACTGACGTGATTTCTAAATGAAAATCATTTTATGGAAACACTTCTTTGGTAACAAATAAATATTTTTTACAAAAAGTTGGACCGACTTTATCAGTTGTTGCACTGAAAAATACAAAATAATATTAATTCTATTGGTGCTGGTTCTTTTGGAGTTGGTGCCTACAACAACAACAACAAACTACAACGGCACAACTTCAAAATTACCAGCACCAATAGAATTAATATTATTTTGTATTTTTCAGTGCAACAACTGATAAAGTCAGTCCATTTTTTTGTAAAAATATTTATTTCACATTTTTGAGTGTAACATTAGTCATAGAAATTGTTGAACGTTCACTAATACCCAAAAAGATATAGGTAGGTTTAGCTTGTAAATAGCGGAAATGCGCATATCACATATTTCAGACTTTACCATTGCGAAACTCGGAAACCGTGACTCTTTTCAAAAAATGTTCAATTTAAAAATTCCGGATATGGTCCCCTTTCTAATTTTCAAATCTCGAATTTTCGATTTTCGGAAAAATTTGCCCCTTCCACATAGCTGAAACACATATTTCAGACTGTAGCGCGGAAGCGTATGATTATTTTTTTAAATGTCCAATTTAAATATTTCCGGATATGGAATGTTCATTAATTCTGTCGTCTCGAATTTTTAATTTTCGAGAAAAATTGCCCCCTCCACCCCCTTTGGGGGCGGTTTTTGGAGGGAAGGAGATTTTGGATTTGACTTCTCTCAATATGGGACCATTTCCCCACCCTCCTCTTTCGAATGAAACAAAAATCGTCTAAATCGGAGTACATTTACTATGCAAAACGCGCGAACAGCCATAAAAAATTTTTTAAAAAAGCAATCTTATAACCGAATTGTATACCTTTTCAAAAATAGAATCATACTGACATCCGCCATACTGATTTTTAGTTGTATTTTCTATATAAATCTATCTATTGCGGTCGTTCCCACTTTTGAATTTCGAAAAAAAAAATCAACAGCATGGTGTCAATAAGTGAGTCCAAGAAACGTTTTCCCAAAAGCTTAATAATATGCTAATATTTAAAGAGGTTATGCTTGGGTCCATTGTGAGAAAAAAACTTCTTATTTATACATAAGTATTTCTAAAGGTTTACACAAAATATAAGGTGTGTAAGATGTTTTTTTCTGATACATTTGGTATGTAATTCCAAAATGTATTTAGAATACTTTAATTTTATATTTTATATAATTGAGATTATTTGTAACCATTTCTAGTTTGCCCAGACAAAGAGAATAAAAATTCTCGAAAGCTCGGCTTGACCCAAATAATTTTATTCAAGTATTAAATGAATCGTGCTTCTTTTCGAAGGATCCTTCATAATCATAACAAATAACAAGCACCCATATAAGTTTACGAAAGTTCAAGCTCTAAAACCAGAAGATCATGAAGTACTGTACAATTTTTCATTCGCAACCAAGAAGATCCTAACTTCTTAAAAAATATATTTGTACAGACAAATGAAAATTTTCCAAAGAAGGAATGAGCATTTCTGGTCTGATCAAAATCGAAATTTTGTCAAAAAAATCTAAGGAAAAGTTATATGTCAACATATTTTGCCTTATAAAAGATAGCCAAATAAGTTTTCTTATTTACGATGAACCGTTGAATTCCAAGAAATATATTTCTAAGGTCAGTTGTAAACGACTTCTTGGACAATCTGTCGTTAGAAGAACATCGTAGTATTGCACTAGAGAAGTAACAACGGAGTTGTTCGGAATGTTCGATGACGATCGCTGGTTCAGACGTTTGGGTCCTTGAAATGGGCATGCGAGATAACCCGATCCCACGCCATTTGCTTTTTCAAATCAGTAAACAAGACCTGCGCCAACGACAGATCAACTGCTTTGAAGAGCTAGATGCCAGTGAAAGAAGAAGGGCTACAACTGTATCTCCAAATATCCAGATTTTGAAATGTTTGGAAGCTAATGTCGGCATTTTGAATATTTATTGTGAACGTTTTGTAATTTAGGACAGATCATTAATTACATTATTTTGTAATCGTACAAACTAAACACAAAATTGCAGCTTCCTAGGAATCAAAATACGGCAGAATTGTTTTGGATAAATGGGGAAATAATGAATATCTCGAAAACCGTTAGAGATGGGGAAAAAAAAGATTTTTGTTTCCTGGATGAAACATGACACTTCAGATCAATCACTTGTCTGACATCGTACCAACTTAATATTTGAATTTTGAAAACTGCCTCCACTTTCAAATGAACGAGAGCAACATTGGTCCAAAAAAAATATTTGTCTTCCCAGAGCAAAATATTATCCATCAGTCCATGAGACACACCTATATACATTTTTTTATGTTAACTTCTCTTTGTAAAATTTTTGTCAATTTTAATTGTATAGATTTTATAAGTTGTTTAATATTTATATAGGTACTGTTCCTGTGTCCATATGAGTGTATTTAGATACTTCTTCTGTTTTCTTTACTGATGTAAGAATGTAACCTCGCTTGCACAGTAAGTTTAATAATATTTTTTTATATCTTATAAACGATTGGACACTACCTTAAATATACTTTTTAGCCATGAATATGAGAATAAACTTTCTCGAAAGCTCGGTGAGCAAACAGAGTATAACTTATTTAAGCACCATATCGTTTGGCAGTATACGCACTAAATAACTTATTGTGATAAATAGCACTGCCGTTCTTCCAGACAATACATACTCTATTTTCTATATATATGGGATAATTATTAAATTTGCTACAAAAATCATTTGGCATAGTATTTGTCATCTAATATATTTTTGAGTACCTAGTGTATATGATCTTTACCTACAACTTTTATTTAAAGCATATTCCGTTAAAGGTAATATAAAAAATAATCTTATTAAAATTAAAAACTGAAATTTACGTATCCGCTGGCTACGAGCCGTCAGAATCTTTGATTTTTGAGTAAATTATTTGGGACGTGACGCTCATTGCTTTTTCATCGGTTAATGAAAGAAGGGTCCGTAGACCCTTCTTTTCTCCTTTGTTACCCCTCCAGAGGGTATGAGGAAGTTTGCCTTTATTTACAAATATCGTGCATAATAGAAACCGATAACACAATGGCTAATGCATACATTCGCAAACGCAAGTGATTCGATTCTTGAATGGAGGCGTTAATCTTTTATGCGAAGATTAGAAATAAGAAGCCTCTTGACGTGAATAATTGATTATTGGTTAATTAATGATAAGCTATTCTTAAGAATATATATTGATGTGTGACTAAGCTCTCCCAGTAAACTATTTAATGAAGGGTTTTCAAATATTTCTGAGTTCGGGTGTCTCTATTGAAGTCAAATACCAACTCAAATGTCTCCATACTGCTCATATTTTTTTTGACCGACGAACCCTGAACGGACGAGGTATACAATTTGACTGTCTGCTTTTTTTTGTTTGTTCGCGCGTTGTATAGGTATAGTAAACCTACTCCGATTTTGATAATTTTTGATTCGTTTGAAAGAGTAGACTTGAGTAATGATTCCATATTCGTAGAAACTCGAATCCGAAATCTTCCTCTGAAAACCGCCGCCGAAGGTGGTTGATGACGGTAGGGGCAAATTCTCTCCAAAATCGAAAATTTGACATGCCAGAATTAAAGACAGAACAATATCCGTTTAAATTAAACATTTGTTCAAAAGAGTTACGGTTTTCGAGTTACATTCATGTTAAATTCTCACATATGTTTATTTTCGCTATGTGGAGGGGGCGGTTTCTTTGGAAAACTGGAAATCTCTGGGTACCACATGAAAGACAATAATATTTGCAGCAACTTTTATAATGAAAATTTTTCCTTAGGGTTACGGTTTTCGAGTTAAGCGGTGGTAAAATAAATAAAAAAAATAATATTAATTCTATTAGTGCTGGTACTTGTGAAGTTGGTGCCTAACTGCAACTGCACTACTTTAAAAGTAACAGCACCAATAGAATTAATATTATTTCGTATTTTTCAGCGCATCAACTAATAACGTCGGTCCGATTAAAAAAAAATGTATTCTTGTAAGTTTGTGATACCTAATATTACCTACTTACATACTGTTTTGAGATAGTTTTAAATATTTTTTAGAGCTCTCTACAATCAATGAAAAACATGTAAGATTATTTTGGTTCGTCTGTCCGTCTGTCAGAGCCTATTTTCTCTGAAGTCAGAAAACGAAATAAGTATTTAGTATTTATACCGAGTTTGATGAATACAAATTCGGATTCCGGGATAGATTTTGTGGAAAAAATTAGAAAACTGGAAGAAAATGTGTCTGCATATGTTGCATATTATTAATGGGTTCTGTATAAGTATTTATCTGAAATATTTTTTTCAAAATACAAAATGAAGAGTTTAGAAGACAAAGACAGGCAAAAGGCTGATAACCAATAATTCAGAACAAAATTTTCTCCACAGTGTTTTCTGGACATACAATTTCAAGGTCTAAGATACCTATACGATTTATTAGAAAGGGAAATTGATAGGAACGATAAGAAATATCTAACATTTAGGTACATTTTTAATTTGGAAGAAAAGTGCCAAGAAATCTTCAATAGCTTCTCTTTTTTTTTAAATCTAAAATTTTATACAGCAAAACTGAAGAACAGACCATATCCTGGAATACTTAAGTTGGACATTTTTGTTTTCCAAGTTTCAGCAATACTAAAGTGGGAAACATGTGTGTTATATTCTACGAGTTTGTGGAACAGCTAATTATAGGTAGGTACACCCAAGAAGGTAAAAAAGATTTTTGACAAAAACTAGAACCGACTTTATCAGCTGTAGCACTGAAAAATAAAAAATTATACAAATTAATTCTACTGGTGCTTGGTACTTGTGAAGTTTGTGCCAAAATTTCTCTATCTACCTATATTCTGTATCCAAAATAGCGTGCAGCGTGGGAGGGTCCTAAACGACTACCACGTATTGAGGGGAGCAAATCCGGAACTGATTTACAACAGTTTGCAAATCGCCTTCTATGCGCATGTTTCTTGGATAATTATCCATCTGACGAATCTTAACAGTAACTGGAACAGCTAGAATCACTAGAATCTAGAATCTGAATTTAAATGTAACGTCACAAATAGATGTTGTCTTCATATTCTAATATTTCACTACTTTTTAGAACAATGCTCTGTAAGTCATTGAATATTCAGTTGAAAAGGCAAGAGAAACTGATGAAGTTATTTTGAAATTAAGCAAATGTTATGTTCTTCTGAGAAAATTTAATCGTTCTTTCATGCATAGGTATATGCTAAATGTGCAACAATAAGAAAGCGAGTTGAAAAAAATTATAAGGTTTTGTTACTCAACTATTGATAAATCGAAATCAAATTGAGAATTCAATTTACTCATCCCAAGGCACATTTTTTTATCAGGAACTGTCATTAGATAACCACAAATAGGTACACATAAGCAAGTAATAAAACATTTCAAGCTTTTATTTTAGAGGCACGGTATAGGGTGAGATACAAGATCAATTCCTTATTTGTCTATGAAATGAAGACAAACAGATCTAATAGTTTGTAAAGTGTCAAAAAGCTGAGTTGAAACAGAAAACTAGCAGTTTGTTAATCGTTAGATGCTTGTGTTGGAACGCCTTTGGGCTACAGGGCAGAATCCTGACTGTGAGAAAGTGTTTCTGATGGGACTTGGAACGAAGCCATGACTGCAGCATTGCGCGGTATTGTGGGCATAGATTAATGCAAAATTTTAAAATAAGCAGCATTTGTAGCCTTCATATTAGGTAATTGGTAGTCGTTCCTAGTTTTTTTTTTACTTTTATAAGATAAAACAATAATGTTAATAAAATAACAGCTTAACGGTTCTTTTTTCTGATAAATCAAACCTAGCGAGATAAGCAAGCTGGAATAAGATGTAAATTGACAAATTTATGAGAACGTCAATAAAAATTCTGCCAATGTATAACATTATCATTATCTTTATACTAGGGCATTTTCAAATTATAACACCTGTAACACGGTCATTCCTGCTTATTTTTTTTTTTTTTGATAAAAAATGCGTTTCCAGTCAAGCGAATCATGTCAAGTTGGCTGAAATTCATCCGTTAATTGGATCTAATAATTGAATTGGAATACGATCAACGACTCCATTACTGAAAACTCGCAGGAAAATAAAAATTAATATTTGATAAAATACCTCGACAGCTATAAGTTTTAAAATCATGGAAGTCTTGAGTAATTTGAGATTCAGGAAATCCACAGACACCTATCTATATGTAGGTATATTAGAGAGTTAAAAGAAATAATGAATTCAAGAATGTTTGGTTTGAAAATTTTATTAGGAAGAGAAAGGAGGATTGTTACATATATCTTGCTAACCATCAGTTTAGTTATTTTACTAATTATCTAATTCGGTTTGTTTGCTATTGCCACTGTTTTGATGACTATTAAGTAAAGCTCTCAAACATACAGTAAATAAAAGTCTATAACAAAGGCAACGTAACAAGAAAACATAAATAGAATATATTGTGAACAAAGGATAATACTGTGCAATTACAATAAACAAATTCTAGGGTACAGTATCGCTAAACGCGTTATGCCTTGCTCCAGAACAAACACAGGAAGAGAACAAAATGCTCCGACTACTAGATTAAGAAGCGACTCTCATAATGGCCTGTTATTACTAGCAATATTTCATGGCATTGAGATAGATGTCGCTTCCCTTCTCGTCCAATCTGGCCGCCTTTCTGCCTTTCGGTTTATCGGGAAATCTCCTCGGACTTTCGAGTCGCTTGTGTAACTCCCTATTAAGTTTGAAAGTGTGTTACCACAAATTAATGAAATGCAAGAGTTATGCTGACAATGCGATATAAATTATATATGTGAGTATATTTATATACATTCAGTTCCAACGTATGTATCTGCAATGCGATTAAAGTGTGTATGATTTATATTGTTCGAAAAATGATTCTATAACAACTAATTTGTAATTGTGTATTTTAAAGGGTACGAAAGAAACTTCAAGTTATCTCGATACATTGTGTAAGTTCAAACCCCTCTAATTGATGTGTGTCACCTAAATTATAATGAGCCATCTCTAATTTATTTCGAGTGCTCAAGAAAACAAACATTTGAAGTGTGCCATGTAAATATGGGAACATATCTTCGTATGCCTTTACTTGTATCATCTAAAATTGCAAAATACTTGCCATTTTTGGAAGCAGAAATATTTTATTGATCAACATTGAAAGACATACTCAAACTTGAACTACTGGAATGATCATAGTAAACAGGTATTTAAAATGTTTATATGTCCCTACTTCTAAACTTCACCTTGGATACCTTACAACATTTGGACATAACTGAAGTGAATTGATTATTTCCCGAAATGTTCATCAATTCGAAGGTTCAGTTTGTTTGGATAATTATGTCCTTAATTCAAAGTATAAATAAAGCAGTAGCACCACTCAATATTTTCTGCCTGTCGATAAAATTTGCCAGACTGAACGCAGTTGAGATCATTCTTTCACCTTGCGAGCTTCAAATGTTCGGATGTTTATCATGTAACTTGCAACCACAACGCGACTGCCGAGAATTGAGCGATCATCGCTGTCAAACGTCAATTTTGGTATCAGTAACTGTGAATGCGACTAAATTGCAACTAAAAATAGTGCTGCCTCTACCGAACAACCAGTTAACTATAATTACGCTGAATTCAGCATATTATCAACCAGCGATTGCTTAGTAAGCAACCGCTTCACGTAATACGATCTTTTGCGACTAGCAACCAGATTACAATTGCAACGCGACCACAATGCGATAGCATAATAAGCGTGCCGTATTAGGACAGAGTCGGATTGGCGAAAATGAGTATGTTACTGTAGGCTGCTGTGTATCCAAATCCTAACTACATCTTTGGCGAGTGCCCGACAATCCATTTCCTAATCGCCGATAGGGAAGTTCCGCAACAATTCGACCAAATTGGTGAACGAGCGACGCCAAAAAAATGTGGCAAATGATTTGCTGCTAAGTAAACCTATACCTAGTAGTAGTATATCTATGCTTAATTCTTGTTATGAACGCACCGAAAAAGAGATAAATTGCTGCAGTTATAAGCAAAGCTGGTCTAAATATTGTGTAACTTACCTATGTGAATTTTAATTGGATTGGTGCATTTGAATCCTTTTCAGATGATTGTCAAACCGTTTCAATTAAGGCAGGTAATTTATCATTTGGCCTCAGACGAATGTATGAAATTTAACAAAATCATTCTATAAATGAATAGATGCAGTCTAAAATTGAATCTAAAATATCTTCCGACCACTGCAGAGCAATAAGTAGGTATGTTTTAAGTAGCAATGACGGATGTATGACATGAACATGATATAAATGTTTATGAAACACAACTAATCTCGAAACAAGTTTTTATATATATATATATATATATATATATATAAACTTTATAATGTAACAAATTGATAGGATTGATTTAATTTAAAGTATATATTCTTCTTTTTAAAGCATTCAAATAAAAACCTGTTTTTTAAAATATTTTTGATATATATTTTTTTATTAAACAAACTCCTTAATGATCATTTAATCCAAACATACTCATTATGACATGACAATTGATGACAACTAATTGTCATCAGACTCTAACATAGATATGCTGAGAAATCTCATTTGCAATAGCCTACTTCAAACGAAATTTTAGTGGAGCGCTTGATACTGATATACAATCAGTGCTGTGTCTGGAATCGTGGACGACATAGTGGAGGGCCTTTAAACGGGACAACATGTATGTAATTTTCAGACTACTTGATAAATTGTACCATTCCGAGATTAGGAGACTAGCATCTTACATATGTAACAGACAACAAAGTGTTGATATTAATAACTATATTTCCACTCTAAGGGATATGCAGCATAGGGTTCCAAAGGACTCGGTGCTGAGGCCTGTCTTGTTTGTCATCTACATTAATGATTTATTTCAATATATAGCACCGTTAATGGCAAAAGAGACATGTTATACAACTTGGCGAACAATTATTGGAAAACTGGTACAGTTCAAATAACCTAAAGCTAAACAGAGATAAGTCACATAAGTTAATTATTTCAAATAGGATGGGCAGCTCTCATAGGAAAGAAAGAGAAAATGTACTTCTGGGATTTTCATTTGCATGCAGTTGTGACAATGTTTCTCTGTTAAATATGTTTGCTTGATTCCTGATGAGTCAACTCACTGTACCAACACCTCCGACACACTTTTTTACCCAAGGTGGAAATTACATACGAGCGAGACCTCTGGTTTAGACAGGTAGAAGAGGGGGATTACCGGCCGAAATTACCCCCGCTGCATTTTTCAATTGTTTATTTTTTTGTACGAACTACAGTAACTTATCAAAACCCAAATAAAAAAAAACATATTTGTTATAGAATATTGTCTAGAATAGTTTTATAAAGTAAATAAAGTGTTGAATCAATACGAAGGGCTATAGATAAGCAGAAATTTTCATAGATGAGGATATTTCAATATGTCTGCTGAAGTTCTGAGCGTAGATCTGTGAGGTCCTTACAATAATCAGAAAGCTGATCTTTAGAATGTCTACTATTATTGACCAGTGAAATTTTCAAGCCAATAATATCCATGGACTTATTTCAATCTGGAAGAATTAGCTAGATACGGATTTTGAGATATATGGAGTGGCTAGAGGAGTTGAATCAATAAATATTTTTTACAAAAAAATTTCCATTTTTGAGAAAAATTTTCCCTTCGTGGGCGGTTTTCGGAGGGAAGGAGATATCGGATTTGAGTTTTCACTAATATGGGACCATTTCTTAAATCTCCTCTTTCAAATAAATCAAAAATCATTAAAATCGGAGTAGGTTTACTATATACCAGGCGCAAACAAACAAAAAAAGCAGACAGTCGAATTGTATACCTCCTCCATTCGGGGTTCGTCGGTCAAAAAGGGCTTTCCCAAACAACGGTAATATCGAAATACTGATATTTTTGCGAAAGTAACTGGCTGTATTTAAAAGTCGGTTACCATAAACATCATATGGCCATGAATAAACTCTTTGTCTCTTGGTCCTATCAAACATTAATATCTCTTTGGTAAACATGGTGAACTTATATATATTTCAGAGAAATTGATTGTATCAAGCCATGGTATACCTATAATAGGAGTTTAGTGATAATTTTCTACAAGCCGAGCGGAATAATTACAGCTACCTCCACGTTGTCACCTCGATTAGACATAACAATATCAATTCTTATCCATACCTCATCTTTGCATGCATATAATTGCGAAAAAGAAATGAAATTACTAAATAAAATTGTTGCATCTTCTAATTGGTAAATTGCATCACTATCTATCATCGCTAAGCGAAATGAAAAAAGAGCTCTCACTGTGGGCAACACACGGATTCTTCAAATCGGCCGTTTTGTATAAACATATGTTGCACTCAATTCGCGCATTGTTCCTTTTCTACTGATGTACGGAATGGGAGCGACCGACTGTGAAAAAAATTGACGTGTTGGTCACGAACGGTAGGTATTGTTCGAAATGTTTTAATAAACACTGTCATTTTGGAAATGACATGTTCATTTTACTACATTATATTTAACACTAGACAATTCAAAACATTCTATTGAAAACATGTTTTTAATACTTTATTAGGAATCAGAAATATATGTAGCTACAGAAACATTCTATAAGCTAATTTGTTCACAAGTGCTAGACAAGCAAAGAGCTATTATTTACATGATGAGATCAACGTCCATTGACATTGTCTATGTAATTCAATTACAATGCATATTCTATTCAATCAAAATCAAAACTATATCAATAAGTCTAGTGACCATATTTTCTCAAGTCACCGATTGTCCGGAGGAACTAGTAAATCTTCTAGTAATGTGTTTGTGTGATTTGTATTGTAAACTCGGTTCTCGTACTTAGTAAACGTGCACTAATTTTGATGATTATTTTTAAATATTAGTTTTTACTACTTTCGGTGGTTTCCGCAGCGATTTCTACAGACTTGAAATCTCGAATTCGTACTATTAAGCTTAATACTTAGCCAAGTGCGATCCAATAAAGATTAATTATATTGTCTGATTATCGCAAGATCAAATTATTTCATTGACATCACGTTAATGACATGTTACGATAATGACGGACCATGGAACTACGCCCGAGCATGAAACATCTAACCTCCTAAACTCTACATCGCTCTACACGTTTGAGGCAGATCGCAGGGATAGTGATCTATAGTCCGTGTCCATCTCCTTAATAATTGTAGTTGAGAAGAATTTAAGTTTACAAAATCCATTTAGACACATATGTTACCTTTGCATATGATTGTTTATGCCCACTATATGTCAATGCATTCGCAAGGCGCAGGGACAGCTTGGCTCAATGATAAAGTCGACGTCCCTGATTATACTCGTAGGGTCGTGAGATCAGTTCCTGCCAATTTAGCTCACACTTGAAAAAATACTTCATGATAATATGAGAAAATATAACCTAATAGTATATAATGATGAATATGAAACAGATTCCTGAGATTTACTTTTTTGTTTCTAAAAATAAATGTATTTATTTGATTAATCTCCTATGAAGTTCTTGTGTTTGCTATGATTTACCTTAAAACAAATGTACGGAAGCGTTGGGTTATGAGCTCTAGTCGTACTTCCGACCGACCGACGAACCAAACGGAGGAGGTATACAATTAGAATGTATGTCGGTATGTTTTTTTACATCTGTTCCGCCTTTTGCTTTTTTTTGAGAGAAGAGCATTGAGAATTGGTCCCATTGAAAAAAAAAATCAATATTAGACATGCCCTTTCCCACAAAAAATCCCTCCAAAGGGGGTGGAGGGAGCAATTTTTCCTGAAAATTGAAAATCTGCGACGGCAGAATTAAAGAAAATTCAAAATCCGGAAACGTTTAAATTGGACATTTTTAAAACTAATCATAAGTTTCCGCGTTACAGTCTGAAGTATGGGTTTCAGCTAGGTATGTGGAATGGGCATTTTTTTTCTGAATAGGTATCCAAATTTCGAGATTGGAAAATTAGAGGACCATATTCGGAAACGTTTATATTGAACATGTTTTCGAGTTACAGCAATGGTAAAGTCTGAAATATTTGATATGTGTATTTCCGCTATGTGGAAAGGTTTTTTTTTGAAAATTGAAAATATGAGACAACCAAATAAAAGAAGAAATTATTTGTTGCAACATTTAATTTTTTTAAAAGATGTACCTACGGTTTTTGAGTGACAGCACTAAAGTCTGAAATATGTATACCTGCACCGCGATATTTTGAGATCTCTAAAAAAGAACAAGTACAAGCGAAGCCTTATACATGGTAGAAGGATAAATAGGTACTCTATCTTCTTTGGTATTAGTAAACGTTCATCTATTTCCATGACTAATGTTACCCTACTAGCACCAATTGAATTGATATTATTTTGTATTTTTTCACTAGTAAACTAGTAAAGTCGACACAATTTTTTGTTAAAAATATTTATACCCATTTATATGTTCTATGAAGAGTATCTACAACATAACTTATAAAATATTCTTCCTTGCAGAATTATAAAATATACTGATGAAAGGCTTAAAAGTGTCTTATTTGTGAGTTATAAACCACGATCACTAAACGTTTCATATTAAATAACTTTTTAATTAAAACTAGGACTTCATTAGATATTGTACTAAAAGTATGAAATAACAACACAATGTAGGAATCACACAAATTTTGAAGTTGGGGCAAAGAATCTTCTATAGCTGATACATCATCAGGGTAACATCTAATAAAGTCGGTCGGTTGTTTTTTTAGTTAGTTATTTATAAAAATATGATTACTGTTTGAATATGCAAAGAGTTTTATGCAGTGTAGTATTAGAAATATACCAGGCGGCATTTGCTATTTTTCAGATTATTTTAGACATTTTGAATAGTTACTATATTGGATTTGCTCGCACATCCCCACAATTCTATGCCACATGTCCGAATATTGCATGATGAAATTTTTATATGTAAGCAATCTAAGATATATATAAAATTTTATTATTAAAACCATGAACATAATTCGCAGGTACTTACCGACGACCTACACCGTCCTCCAAAATCAAAATAGAGACGAGACCCTTGAACACATTATGAGTGTCCTCTATACTCAAGAATCAGGTTAGACTGTCACAGTATATGAGATGCCTTTATATTAAAAGCATTCATAATCAATTAATGATCTGATTTCAGATCTTCCATAAACTCCTGATATTAGGTAAATAGGTAGCTATAGGTGCCTTAAAAATAACCAGAGCTCCTCCAAAGTCATAACATCTTTTTAAAGAGACTTTGAAACTTGAGAATAATATGATAAAAATTGTAGTTTGGAAAAAAGGATCTACATACAATACAATATTTTTCTTTGGAAAATTTACGATTTTCAGCCGGTAGAAATAGGTACATGTAATATTTTCAAAATATATAAGTAGATACTTCTTGATAGAATAATTGAATATGAATTGATATTGCTACATAATCGAGATAATTATTTAACATCAGCTATTTTCTGGCAATTAACATCATAACTACAAGACTTTTAACTGAGCTGAGAACACTTAACATAAGCAAGTAGGTACACCTCCGGCCATTAAACACATATAACGTCATATACGGATAAACTGCATACAGTATAGACAATGGAAATAACTCCAAATATTTTATTTTCACCGATTCAGTAAATTATTTTCTTTTTCAAGGTACTGATTTAGAATGGACAGTTTTACTAATATCTACAGTAGGTAGGTACTTAGATCGGGACTTTTTTTATCTTCAACTTTATCGTATAATCTCTCAAGTGCCGTTTATTGATGCTGAAACCACCTCACTTCCTATATACACAATTACGATTCCCATATTCAAATCAATGCGGATGAAGTAAAAAATCCACTAGAAAGTAACATGGTATTGTTTTAGGATTCCGTAATTACCGTTTAGTTCTCAAAATAATTAGCTGCATCATTTTAACGTTTTGCTGTCTTTGTTTGCATAGAACATTCTATCGACGTTTTAGTATTTAGACAGATCGTCTCATACATATTGAAGTAGATGGTGGGAAAGCACTGCCGTCGGCATCACAGTCATTGCATTGAAAATCGATCAAGAATATCCCAGTGTTGTTAATATTTTAACTAGTTGTTCTCTCTTCCTAAGCTCCCCCAGAGCATCTTCTTCCAGAGGGCACTGCACGGTTGTGCTTTGTGTGCAACCCTGGCTGATGGGAAGACATGAGGGGTATAAAGAAAGAAAGTAATGAATAAATAAGTTATGTAAGTATAAATTCAATGTATTTCCTATTGCTTTGTTATTGCAAATATATGTTATGCATTTGTTTGTTTGGAAGGGATGAGTGATAATAAATGCAAAAAAGTGTATTGACATTTCTTAATAATTTATAGACGACGGAGGTATAATCCATCTTGTCTTATCATACCTCATACTATTTGAAATATAAAAAAATGTTCAACGTTATGAAAAGTACATACCTACCTGTACTGGTTCACGCAGTAACGAAACAAATCCAAATCTTGACTATTTTTGACCGACGAACCCCGAACGGAGGAGGTATACAATTCGACTGTCTGCTTTTTTTTTTTTTGGTTCGTGCGCGCCTTTTATATAGTAGACGATCTCCGATTTTGATGATTTTGGATTCATTTGAAAGAAGGGGATTGAGAAATGGTCCCATATTCATAAAAACGCAAATCCGAAATCTCCTTCCCTCCGAAAACCGCCCCCGAAGGGGTGGTGGGGGCGAATTTTCTCGAAAATCGAAAATCTGAGTTGGTATAATTAAAGATAGGACAATATCCGGAAACGTTTAAATTGAACATTTTTCAAAAGTGTTACGGTTTTCGAGATAGACGCATGTTAAATATGTATTTTTGCTATGTGGAGAGGACAATTTCTTTCGAAAATTGAAAATTTTTCGATACTACATGAAAGATATAATTATTTGTAGCAACATTTATAATGAACATTTTTTCCTTAGAATTACGGTTTTCGAGTTAAATCGGTGTTAAATGGTAACAACTAAAATATTCAAGCGTATTTCCGCCGCGATGTTCTGAGATCTCAATAATAACCACTACAAGCAAGGAATATACGTGGGTAATAGGATAAGTAGGTATTATCTTCATTGATATGGTATAGTGAACGTTCAACGATTTTCGGGACTAATGTTACACTCAAAAGTGTGAAATAAATATTTTTTACAAAAAATTGGACCGACGTTATAGTTGATGCACTGAAAAGTATAAAATAATATTACTTCTATTGGTGATGGTACTTGTGAAGTTGGTGCCAAAAGCTATCAATCTAAATGCAACTGCACAACTTCAAAGGTACCATCACCAATAGAAGTAATATTATTTTATACTTTTCAGTGCATCAACTATAACGTCGGTCCAATTTTTTGTAAAAAATATTTTGTCTGTCCGTATTTTCATTGTTACAATATTTCCGTGAAGGCTGAGTCAAAACTGAATTTTCTGTACCTTCATTTTTTGTTTTCTACGTAGCTGTAGGTACCTACATAATTGCTATTGATACAAATTCAAATTTAGAATTATGAAACTCAGTATTCATCTAATTCATCCACACAAAATTGGAAAACCTTTTTTTCTATCGTATAGCCTTATTATTTAAATCCAACAAGCATGGAAACAACTTTTATTAGTTTGTTATAAAAAGTAAAACGCTGCTCAGTTTGGTGTTTTCCAACTAGTGTCATATTTGCCTAGAGCCGTCAAATATTGATGACCGTCATTTATAAGTTAATAATGAGAGGTGCCATATAGAGGGAACGAGGCAATCGACTATTAAATAACATTTTCTATCAATTCCAACGCTGGCATTATAGCCAACATTGATAGCTTATTGTTATTTATAAATAGTGTTATATAGAACCAACATAATAAATTATCGTGTCATTATGGTCACGTTTTCGTTGACTATAGCAAGAAAAACTCAATATCGTTCATTTTGTTTATTGATTGGTTTAGTTTTTTTATTGATATGCTAATGGCATCGTGTAGGTACCTATGTCTATTATATATAGATAACCCTTTTTATAGATTTGGTAAGCCTGCTGGGTTTTCAATGATGGTGGGGTTGAATAAACTTTGTGGAGGGTTGAGGTAAATTATAATTAGTATATGGCGTTATTGATACGAGTAGAGCCAATTCAAAGTATACAACGTTGTTTGGAAATTGGAGCTCATATAAACTTGCACCCTGTTATTGACAGAATATACAGTGTAACAGAATTTTCAATAGTTTTTTGGTTTTTGAAAGCAACTAGCTATTAAAATACCTACATATTTGTGTCAAAACTAGATTTATTAGGTAGGTACTTTCTATTCGGACTGAATGAATATAAAAATCCTGTCCTTTGATCTTGAAGTTAATTATAATCTTTAGCTGCTTATGACATATATGAAATGTACTATTATATATACCTATATTAGTAGATAATGGGTATATACCTACTAAGGAAAAGTAATTTTAGAAATGCGCCAAAATCACCTAAGTTAGTGACAATTAACAAAACGAGCGAAATTAACAATTCTCTCCTCGAAAATCCAACTGCAGTAGATTGATGAAATGGAAAATATTTTCCAAACGGCTAATCTTATCAATTTGAATTAGGTGTACCTCTTTAGCTAAAAATCTGGGATAGCAGCCTTAGCTATTTGCAATCAAATTTGGGATCATTAACCTACTGGACTATAGAACGTCCCTGTCTTAGTAGCAATACTATTGATCTCTTTATAATTCTAAGTGTACACATAAGTTGTAGGAATCCTTCAAATTTTATCCAGATCAAATGGAATGTTCTCAAATTATAAACAAAAACGATTTTAATAGATCTGGAAAGGCCCTGTATAACAAAAAGCTATATTGAGTGCTAGAATGAATTTCGCTCACTCTATACGACACCGAAATTTTTGCCATTAGTGACACTCATTTTGGTACTATAAAAATGTTCATGTTCGTGTTTTTATTTTCAAGATATTAAACAAGAGTCCATTTTTGTGTTTTGCTATAAAAATTAGAAAACTAAAAAAATAAATCCAAATTATGAATTAAATTGCTTCATCTTTTTCTGTTATGCACTTTCGTCCTCTTTCTTCCCTCTGTGGAATATTTACTGTCATACCTTTTCTGTCCCTGCTCCTTCTTTCTATTGAATAAGTAAAACAAACCAAATTATGAGACAACTTGTAACAGAGACAAGACTATCGAAAACGAAATGAAGTTTGCATATCTTTGACTGAAAGTGGCAGGCAATTATGTCCAAACAAATAAAAGCAAGAAAAAGATGATAAAAATTATACGGTGCACCATTAGAACCAGCTTGGATATGTTTTTAACTAAATTATGTAGACGATCTAGAATCATTGTAGCGTATACACGAATATATCTCAATAATTTATCGAAGGTATCAACTCGGATCTCTTTGGTACCAACTAGAACAGTCTTTATATGCTAACAAGAAAACAAGTTCTACTTACATCTGTAAACCAAATTATACAATATTTATTTGGAAGAAGAAAAAAATAATTCAGTTTATAAGTCTGACAAGGGGGACAGCCCCGCAGATGCAATAAATAAAATACCATTGGAATTATAAAACATTCAAAGAAAATATACGATTGTTATCATTATTATTTAGTTTATAATCGACTCAGAATGTTTTGTTACAAAAGACAAACATTATGGTCACTCACCCAGTAATTTTGTGACGGCTCCCTGTTGAGTGAGCATATGCTGCGCCAAGTCGTAATGTCTCAGACCAAACCTGGACAGTTCAAGGAACCGTTGTTGGGATACCAGGGAGGCTAGTGGGTGGCCAGGACCAGAGCCGGAGCTACCATAAAGCTCCCTCAGAGCTGCTGAGCCTAATTGTGTGGGTACTGATGAAGTAGGTGGGGGCGGTACTGTGGTTCTTGTAATAGCTGCCGATGACACTGGAACCAAGTAAAGAAATTGTCAAATTAAGTTAGACTTAGGATAGTTATCCAGCTAAGGTCTAAATACTATAGCAACGAATCCTTCCATTAAAACGTTTTCATTTCCAACTTAAAAATCAACTGTCTTGTTGAAAACTCTTTAACTGTTTAGCTGTCTACTATTTAATCACGACATAGTACCTACATGGTTTACAAACAAATAAAATTTTGAAGTAGTTGGTCACATATTTAAGAGCGTTAATGCCAATTATTGGTTGTCATAGTAGATCCACCCGAAACTCTTAGGCTTACTTTTCTTTTATAAAGGTTTTTCTAATAAGAGGAAGATATATATAGTTTGTTTCACGAATGTTGGCGTCTGCCTTGAAAACACGAAAAATTGATCAATCCAACTGACGGGAGTAAATCAGTAGCGTAACGATTTCGAGCTAAGATATGGCATTTAAGGAAGTTCATATAATTACAGGATCGATTGATTAAATAAGCAAACATAATATGAAAGATTTATTATCAACAATAATGCAGACACACAAAATACAAATTTATTGCTTGAGTTATGAAATATAAATTTATGCACCTTAATTATCTGAAATGTCACAATGTCTTTGTGACGCCTATGAAATAAAGATAGCGTTATATATATATATATATATATATATATATATATATATATATATATATATATATTCACATGGATATGAGAAAGATGTGATAATACGATACTTACCATACGGAGATCACGAACATGGACATATCAAAGACGAAGTTTGCAAATCGAGTTATTTCAAGGAATGGACTCGCCAATTTGTGACCAAGATCATGCCATCTAATACCACTATAGACTTTTATTGCTGCTGGAACTCTTCAAATATGTCAATAAACCAGAGACGTTAGAGTGCTCAGGTTCAACACTCTGAATTCAAAATTGCCGAAATATCCACCGAAATATAGATTGGTCGATGATTTTCATTTGCAATAAAGAACTTGCCGATATCTCAAAAACTTTGTAGTTTTATTTAAAAATGAAAATACAGTTTGTTTCACGAATCATGTCTATTTTGTGTAATCATTCACGGGCTACGTACATATCGCTATACATCCCATCGCATCTCATTATTATGAAATTCTCTACTATCTAAGCTACGGCATAAGTATGTCAAGCTTATGTCCTTTTATACAATGATAGGGTGCTGCACGTATGTCCGAAGGCAACGCAATCTTTATTTCATAGGCGTCACAAAGACATTGTGACATTTCAGATAATTAAGGTGCATAAATTTATATTTCATAACTCAAACAATAAATTTGTATTTTGTGTGTCTGCATTATTGTTGATAATAAATCTTTCATATTATGTTTGCTTATTTAATCAATCGATCCTCTAATTATATGAACTTCCTTAAATGCCATATCTTAGCTCGAAATCGTTACGCTACTGATTTACTCCCGTCAGTTGGATTGATCCATTTTTTGTGTTTTCAAGGCAGACGCCAACATTCGTGAAACAAACTATATATATATCTTCCTCTTATTAGAAAAACCTTTATAAAATAAAAGTAAGCCTAGCTATTCTTGGCCTTTATGCCATTATATTGATTTATTTTTAGGGAATATTAAGCTTTCAGTACGACATTATCTGTCATGAGAATTTTATTTCGCTTTCATCGATAAACCTGTTCGATACGAAATTCAGTATTATACCTAAGTTTTGATTATCTTAACATAAAGCTGGTATGATCTTATTTATAACAAAATCTTATAATTTTTTTACTATTTCTAAACCCAACTTACCTACCTCTTGAAATGCATGAATCAATAACTTTAATATTTCTCTTAATCAATCTATCTGTATTTAACAGGTATAAGTAGATCATATCACTGACACATGAATAATGATTCTCGAGTGTTGAAATAAAATGTTATAATAGAAAATAAAACACGTGGCTAAAAATAAACGACTCGAACATAAAAGAAGGGCATCATCAATTATTCAATGACGAAATTATATGATCCGCAGAGTATCGTGTAACTGCCTTTTTTTTCTTTATATGATGTTGTTTGTCCATGTTTTCTGATCTTCTCTTTGAGAACATGATAGTTGAAAAGCTTTAATGCATAGAATGAAATCTGTATTGTGGTTAATGAGTATCTTTGAGGTAATACAGTTTCTCTATGAAATTATAGTGTTTATTGTTCGATGTTATGAGTATACTCACATAAAAATCATTTTTTTAGGAATTACGTCGGTAATAACTACAATGGTCATAGATAATGAAGTATCGGTAGTTATTCACCGACGACCCAAACGGAGGAGGCATACAATTCGACTGTTTGTCTGCATGTTTTTCCGATTTTCATGATTCTTTTTTCATTTGAAAGAAGACTTTTGAGATTTGTTCCCATTAAAAAAAATCGACATTCAACATGTCCTTTCCGCCAAAAACCTCTCCCAAAAGGCGTGGAGGGGGCATGTTTTTAAAAAATCGAAGATTTGAGACAACAAAATAAAAGAAGAGATTAAATGTAGCAACGTTTAAATGTCCAAGTTTCAAGAAAGAATATCTACGGTTTCAGAGTTACAGCAGTGATAAAGTCTGAAAGACGTGTAGATCCGCGATGTTTTGAAATCTCTGAATAAGTATAGGTAAGCAACGATCGCTGAACGTTGACTGGTTTTGATGATTACTAACACTCAATAGTGTGAAATGAATATTTTTTACCAAAAATTGGACTGACTTTATTAGTTGGTGCATTGAAAAATACAAAACAATATTAATACTATTGGTGTTGGTACTTTTGAAGTTGGTGCCAAAAATCTTCTAACTACAACTGCACAACTTCAAAATTACCAGTAGCTATAGAATTAATATTATTTTGTATTTTTCGTGCACCAACAAATAAAGTCGGCCCAAGTAAAAAAAATGTTCTCTACTTCCAATCTTAGTTTTTAATAACTCACATTGCTGAAGATTAATTTAATATTTTTTTTTACTGGTCATTGATGTTTTTTTAGCCAAAGTTGGTAACTCTTCCATTTCCATTCTCGAGACCAAATTCTGAAGCAGAATACCTAAGTATTCTAATATTCAGTAACCATTTTGGGGCTTTAATATGCCTAGCAAAATCGATTGTTTTGAAGATTTTTTGCATCTGATGAAAAAAACGTAACCGCTTTTTCATTCATATGTAAAGAACTAAAAATATTCTATAGGTACCTATAACGCCTCGCATTTTAATGTAACTATGTTTTTATTCTTATCTATACGCAGGTACCTACGCTCTATATCCATTTTAATTTCTCTGGTTCTAAAAATAACGTTATCCACGTAGAAAGTTATCTCCCATTTCTTCCTATTTTATTTATAAATTGACATAATATGTAACTTTCGTTATTGATGACACCCAATATCTTATTTGGTTATTATAACCCTTACTTTTATTACAAACTAGCTTTTGCCCACCACTTAGTGTACGCGTGGAAATCTGCATTCATTCTGCGGTAAAATGGAACACATATTCTAAGTTAGACTTCTAGCAATACATCGGTAAAAATTGCATTCAATTCTTTGCGTGATGCGTTTACAAACATACAGAAAGACAGATAGACGTCATGTGACCTATATTTTAAGTTAGACATCTAGTAATATATTGGTGAAAACTGAATTCAATTCCATGCAGTAGTTTTTGCGTGATGCGCGTACAAACATACAGACAGACAAAAATTCTGATGCTCTAATAAAGACCCACCTTATTATTTTTTTCTTAAATATCTGTAATTTACAGATATCGGCCTGTTACAATTTTATTATATACCTATGTATAGATATACAGATTCTCAAAAAACGCAATTTTATCCTTATTTTTATTCAAGTGGGAAGGATTCAAAATTTTTTCATATTATCTCTCTCTGTTAATAATTAAACAGCATGTAACATAACAGCATCATACAAAATATAATTTTCGTAATTTTCCACCTTTGAAATTCATTGTTTATACCTATTTGCGAAACAAAAATGAAGGAAACTATGACAATTTCTTTTATCATTCAAAAGTTTCAAATTCACTTTTAGAAGTCAGCAAGCAAATGATACCGTCATTCAATTTCGAAGCACTACAAAACCGATAGTGGAAGAAACCAATTGGACCTAATTACAATTTTAAAAAACAATATTTTATACTGTCATTTCTCACAGATGCTGATTCCTCGTTTCGTTCTCATTATTCGAGGCACGAAGCCGTTAAGGTCCAAAGTGTTTCTCGATCAAAGCAAGAAGCTGCGTAAGCCGGGTTATTTGAACGATATCTCGATAAGTAACAATACATAAATTTCGGCAAGTATAACTACTAAACAGAAAAGTTTTCTAACTAGCAAATCATTTCAGCTTATTTCATGTATCTTGATTATGCATGAAAGTATTTTAAGCTCATTTTAAGTTATTTGGAATTATTTATTCCCAAGATAAGGCTCCAATCTCATGCAAAATAAGACTTCCTAATTTCATGTCCTGTTATCAACCACAGATTGACGAGTCTGGTGATAAAATAGAAATAATCCCTCGTACAGAACCTGAAGTTACCATAAAAAAGCCATAACTTCAATTTTCTGAAAGAGGTAGGTACATTTGTTTTCGTAAAGAATACTGAACTTAACGAATTGTTTCCTGGTGTTCTATACATAATGTGAAGCCAATAACAGGTGTCTTCCTTAAAAGTGAAGCAGCTACCGCCCTTCCGTTCAAGCTTCATTATACAAGATGTATGCGATATGCAACAATTTAACTATGTGGACATGTGTTTTTCACCATAAACAAAACATTTCAACAGATTTCATTAACTCCACCATGCAGATGGTCGGAGCGAATTTTGCATAACTTATAAGCATCAAAATAAAGAGTTACTTTTATCTTATGTCTTGAATGATGGGGAGTTATTAATGAAAATAAAAACAAGAGAATTTATGTAAATGGTTTCTATTGTATAAATATTAGGTGGCACCACACATAGCAATAACATATTTATTGCCTTTTCAAATAACAAAACAATAATAATGCGAGTATAATTAATTTTCAAATATTTGCCTTGGTAGCTCCAAAGCTTCCTTAATTTGATAGAAATAGCTGTGACTAATGAAAATTTCATCTTTGTCTAACCTTTAGCAACATCAAGTTAGTCGTTACAAGTAGGTATAGTAGAACCAGAAATCTAAGAAGGTCGTAACGTAAAGTAAATGACAATTATTACAATACGATGTCTGTAAATTTTTCTAATCCTTGAATGACTTGCACACTTGTGTGAATATTTCTGCTGATCAAATAACAATGATTTTTTAATAAGTTCGATTTTTGACCAACAATTTTTTGCCTACCTCATCAGGAAAAATGCTCACGATAGGTTCACTTAAGTTGTGTGTATTAACGTATTTTTCAGTAAACATTGACACATTGCGTAATTCATTGATTAATTAAAGCCTTCTCTCTTCTAGTTTTGGTGTAAGGAAATAGTAAACATTCCCAAGTTTGCTGAAATACCTATAAGCATTGAAGCTTCCTAATTTAGCTAGCAGTAAGTTGAATAGGATTCATCGAGTAATTTTCCATTTTTGACCGACGAACAGCGGGAAGTAAAAGGTCCAATATTCGTAAAAACTCAAATCCGAAATCTTCCCTTCAAAAAAAAAAGCCTCAAAGGGGTGAAGGGGTCAATTTTTTTCGGAAATCGACAATCTGAGGTGGCCGAATTAAAGATTGGACAATATGCGGAAACGTTTAAATTCAACATTTTTTCAAAAGAGTTACGGTTTTCGAGTAGTAAAATCTTGAAATCTAAAATACTTAGGTGGTGCTCTGAAAAATACAAAATAATATTAATTCTATTAGGGCTGGTACTTGTGAAGTTGGTGCCAAAAGTTATCAATCTAACTGCAACTGCAAAAGTAACAGCACCGATAGAATTAATATTATTTTGTATTTTTCAGTGCAACAATTTAATAACTTCGGTCAATTTTTTTAAATATTTATATGTCGCCTTTTATCTCAACCTGTTTTCAATACATACGTGTTTAATTGAAGCAATATTTCTTTTGAGAGCATATCGGTTTAGCTGCAGCATTTTGTTTGTGACTCTAATAGAACTTTCAAGATTGGTTAACTGAGATTTTCCACAAAACTACTTATAGATTTTCTTGTTTATAATCAAGTACAGTACCCAGTCCTTAGAATTACGTTTGTTTTGTGGTCTCAAGTGCATTTTTCTCCAGAAACTGCAACCCCTTTTCCTCTCTATATTTATACTGTAGGTGCGTGTGTCCAAGATAAGGATGCTATAACATTCCTAACTTGAGAACGGTATAGAAGATTCAAAATTTGTTTAATGGTGTAAAAGTCGGACAATTTGATGGTCTTTTATATCGTGTTTTCATCTATCTATCTATCTATCTACCTGATAGATGTTTTGGTTTTCGAAATTTTAGAGAGTTAGCAGAAAATGGAAAGGACTTCTTCACAGCAACTCTTTTGGCTCTACAAAATGGCTTTTAAAACATTATTATAGGAGGTTTTGTTTTCACGATACCATCACTATTCTTTACCAAATCATCAATGGATCACATAGTATATCGACAATAAGTGTTTTCAATAAAAACGCTCTTTTTGTGTTATTGACCTAGTAGTTAGGTAGAAACCTAGGGTAAAACGCCAGTAATTGACCGTCAGCCAGTGTTTGACCGTTTTCGTGAAAAACTTCAAAAAATAAGAATTCCAGGAATATTTCAACAAATATAAAGCTATCTATAAATAGCCTCAAGTTTTTTCTTCTAAATCCTACTACACAAAACTTTCGTTTATAATAAATACTATTTCCGACTTTTTGTTGTTTAGATCGGGTCTGACAATGGGTTGTGCGCATTATGTTAAGAAGGGTAATTTTTTGATAAGAAGTTCTCCCAAGTAAGGTAATATTATTCAGCCATTTCTGCATATTTTGTATTATTGTTTGTTGTTCTGATAAATGTTTTCTATTGTTTATACATATCGAAAAAATACAGGTTTAATCTATTTTCTGCCAAAATAGAGGCGGTCAAAGACTGGTAGCTCTAAATTTGGATAAAAATTAGTGTTTGACCGATCGGTCAAAGACTGGACGATTTATGATTTTCAAAATCTCACAATTATTGTAAATAGATTTAATAATAGGATTAAGTTTAATACCTTTTTTGAATGTTTTATATTCCTTTTTAAATGGTTTAGTATTCGACCAAACTTTTTAGCTCTGTAAAAGAATATACAAGAAGTTTAAAAAAGCGGTCAATACTGGCTCTCTTTTTGGTCACTTACTGAACACAAACAGGTCAAACACTAATTTTCTGAGCATGTTCCCAATTTTATAAATATTTCGGTCTAATATAAATACTGATGTACATTTTTGTTTATTTTCTATTTTATAAAGCACTTCCTATAACGGCAAAAGTAATTGACCGCAATTAAATGGGAATAATCGCTGTAAAATATAAATAATAAATATTTGGTAGAACACTAGCCCCTATATTGGTCATTTACTAATAAACTGACAATATATTTGGATAATTAAGGAGATTTGAATCAGGATTCTGTTTTTTTCAGTCAATTGGTAAGACAACGAAGCGTAAATTTAAATATAGTGATGAATATCTTCAAAAGGCGCTCCATGCAAGAAGTAAGGTTTATCTATGAAAAAGCAGCCAAGATGTTTAATATACCAAAGTCAACTCTTATTTATTAATAAAAAAGAAAAAGCACCAATGAACAGAAAAATGGACCCACCACCATTTTCAAATCCTGATGAAGGGAAACTATTATTTGAATGATAGTTCCATTCAGTAGATAGAGGTTTTCCCGTTACAAAAACCCAGTTATTGGATAGTGCTCAACATCTTGGAAAAGAGTAAAAATGGGATAATATCTATAAATTCAAGGATGGAAGGCCAGGGAATACTTGGTTTGAGGGATTTTGTCGCGATATTCTAAAATATCCATTCGATTATCTGAAAATATAACTGCATCCAGAATTCACGTTGAAACGTTGATTTGCAGAAGTTACCAACAATTTATTGCATATATTAAATGATCCGAGAAGAGAAAAAAATCCTAGCTATGTTTTTTTAAGAACGGTGAAACACTCACAGTTTTAAGGTCAAAGACTAGATTCGGTCAACTAATATAATCAAAGTGGTCAAAGACTAAATGACAAACACCGTTTTCTTTTTTATTATTTAGAAATACTATACTTTATGATAGTATATTTAAATGTGTAGTGAGTAACTTTTAAAAGAATGTCGTGTATGTTTCATTGTATTTTTGATTATTTTATTAAAATGTTAAATTATCTACAAGAAAATTAATATGGCTCGGTCAAACACTGGCCTTAAAAACTCTTTAACCGGTCAATTACTGGCGTCTTACCCTATACCTACGATTTTTCTAAGCAGGCAATGTTTAATAATTTGATGTCAAAAGCTATTGCATACCTATACCTCATATTTGTTATTATTCAAATTTACGTGTTTTTGTGTATTTTTGAATATTTTTGATTGACATGAAAGTTAGTGGTTTTACAAAGGCAAACAAGTTTGATATGTTAAGCTACATTAAGGTATAGAAATCTAATAACACATTTTTTGTAGTTATATTTTTACTCTTAATCATGTCCATATGGTGTTCAATTAAATTATAGTTTCATATAGGATAGGTAAGTAAAATGGTCTGAGTGTGGAATCCAGAAAATTGTTAATTAGGTAGGTACATCTGCTGGAATCCGCTGAAATTCTACCAAAACGTTGAATTTGATAAATATTTGGAGATATCCGCGGGATTATCATGTAACTAGCAATGCAACGCGACCGCGACTATCGTGCAATAGTCGCTGTCAAAACGTCGATTTGGTACTGTGTTGTCGCTGTGACAGTCTTGAGCCTAAACCGATACTCGAGTAAAAACTATCAAAGTGAGGTTGATTGCATGTATTTGTGAATAATAAATTACTTTTAATCATGTTCTCAATGAAATTGCTATTTTCTCTTTTTTATCCAATATTTTGTAGACAGCGTCTAATAAGACTGTGACAACAACGCGATTGCAACTAGCTGAATTTTACATGATACAGGGGCCGATTTGGCTGTCGAAAAATCACAAAAAACCTTTCAACTTAAAAATATATCAAAATATTCATTTAATCCAATTTATTTATTAGAATAATAAAGAATATATATACTTTCTTGACAGCAAAATATTTATTTTTTTATTATGCATCGCCTACTAAGAAAAATCCTATACAATTGGTTAATAACACAAACAAGGACGTTTTTACTGAAAAAACTTATAGTCGGCATACTATGTGGTGATAGGTATATCGTTGATTTGGTGCTGCCTAGTACAGAGTGTGCGTTTATTTCCATTCGGTTCATAAGAAAAAAACAATGTTGATGATGGTTTCTTGAAAACGAAATCTCGCAATATTCTAAACGTCATATTGTAGAGCTAAAAAATCTGTGAAGAAGTCTTTTCTTTTACCTGCTAGCCCTAGCCCTTCTGCTAACTTAAAAAAAGGAAAAATCAGTTTAAGCTTTTAAATTTTTGTGAACATGATATAAAATATCATCAATTTGGTCAACTATTACCGTACGTGAGATAGCATTCCTTATCTTGAATACACTGTCTTCTTATGCTCCTCTGGCTTGGAGAGGATCATGATAATAATATGTACCTACCTGTATTTATTCTCAAGAAGAAAGTGTAGGTATTAAAACATCCAACATACACCGAAGTACCGCAAAACATCAATAACTATGTTGGCAGTTCCAGGAGGGAAATCATTTTATTTTTCATCAGAATAAACACATACCTAACGTTGATCTTTGATTCTTAGAAAGGAAACTGAAGCATGGGAATCATATAGCTGGATTGCTCGTTAGAGTAGTGCTTTACAATAGATACTTGCGTGTTTTCTCAATTAACTCTGGACACACCTCATATGACTCCATATAGCAATCAAAAAACACTTCTATTATACGTTGGGAATGTCAGCGGGTATTAATCACCATCATCCATCATAAATCAATTAAAAACGATAATTAATCCGTGCGTTTTTTCGACTCGTATCAGAACAGGTCGCCGGGCTCGCGTAACGTTTAATATTTGCCCAACGTCCAAAACGTATAGGCCTGTAAATCTCGATAATTGATAACGATTAAACGGTGCGGCGGACAAAAAGTGACACAATTAAAATGTCCGTACTACATTGCAAAAAGCCTAAAAACGTCGCACGGCAAATTGCTCGACCATATTCAGTTGCTACGCCCGTTTCGCGATTCGTTATTTTATTAATCTTCGATTATTCCCTGCAATTAATTAGTCGTTGGCAAAAAAACCGGTGCAAAGATCGTGTACAGAGAAACTCGATCATTTCTATATAAAGACCGGCGATCTTTACGCTGCTCTGTAACCAGATCAATCGGAATGTTGGCATTTTTAGGTAAATTTCGTATAGAAATTATTTCGATGTTTGAAGCAACAAAATCGAATTCAAGCGAACTGTAAAAGTATCTAAACTTTTTCTCTTATTAGCATGTTGAGAATAAATACAAAGGAGGAAGTAACTGCACTACATGATACATGTATTTTTTACAAAACGTTAGGACCCACTTTATCAGATGATACTTCTTATATGTATATAAAGAACAAAATAATACTTTGTTGTTACAAGAACCACAAACACAGGTGTAGCGCATATATCTATTAAACGGTATTTATACCTAGACATTGAGTGGATGGTTATAAATGAAAATCATAAAATTAGGAATATATGCATAATATGAAATTTTAGAGTTATGCAGAAAGAATACTGTTGGTGGCAACTTCCAAATTCAATGATTTTTGACCTACTTCAAAAAAGGAGAAGATATTCAATTCGGTTGTTTGTTTGCTTTTTTATGGTTTTTCGTGCGTTTTGCATAATAAACGTACTCCGATTTAGACGCTTTTGTTTCATTTGAAAGAGGAGAGTTGAGAAATGGTCCCATATTTAGAAAAACTCAAATCCGAAATCTCCTTTCCGCCTAATACCGCTCCCAAATTGGGTGGAGGGAACATTTTTTTTCGAAAATTGAAAATCTGAGACGGCAGAATTAAAGAAAATTCCATATCCGGAAACGTTTAAATTATTTTTTTTAAAGAGTTACGGTTTCCAAGTTTCGCAATGGTAAATTCTGAAATATGTGATATGCGTATTTAATTTTTTTTTTCGAAAATTGAAAATATTAGACGGCCAAATTAAAGAAAAGATTAATTTGAGTTACAGTTTTCGACTTACAGCAGTAAAGTCTGAAATATGTACCTACCTATATTTGCGCCGCGATCTTTTGGCCTATATCATTTGCGTATCAGTAAACTTTCAACAATTTTCATGACTAATGTTACACTCAAAAATGTGAAATAAATATTTTTTACAAAAAATTGGAACGACTTTATTAGTTGTTGCACTAAAAAATACAAAATAATATAAATTCTATTAGTGCTGGTAATTTTGAAGTTGTTGTTGTTTTTATTGCAACCAAAAGAACCATTTATGTTTTCTGTAGAAAGTTAGATGTTCCTCAATGGTTCATAAAAATATTTTTTACAAAAAATTGGACCGACGTTATTAGTTGGTGCACTGAAAAGTATAAAATAATATTAATTCTATTGGTGCTGTTACTTTTGAAGTTGTGCAGTTGCAGGTAGATTGATAACTTTTGGCACCAACTTCACAAGTACCAGCCCCAATAGAATTATTTTATACTTTTCAGTGCACCAACTAATAACGTCGGTCCAATTTTTTGTAAAAAATATTTATTTCACACTTTTGAGTGTAACATTAGTCACGAAAATCGTTGAACGTTCACTAATACCAATCAAGATAGTACTTATCCTATTACTCACGTATATTCCTTGCTTGTAGTTTGTAGTTGTTATTATTGAGATCTCAGAACATCGCTGCGGAAATACGCTTGAATATTTTATTTTATTTAAATTGTTACCATTTTAACACCGATTTTACTCGAAAACCGTAACTCTAAGGGAAAATGTTCATTATAAATGTTGTTACAATTAATTATGTCTTTCATTTACTGCAAACAGATTTTCAATTTTCGACAAAAATCGCCCTCTCCACATAGCGAAAACAGGTATATTTGACAATTTAAAATGTCTCTATATCGAAGACCGTTACTCTTTTGAAAAAATGTTCCATTTAAACGTTTCCGGATATTGTCCTATCTTTAATTATACCAACGCAGATTTTCAATTTTCGAGAAAATTTTCCCCCTCCACCCCCTTCGTGGGCGGTTTTCGGGGGGAATGAGATGTCGGATTCCCATTTTTATGAGTATGGGACCATTTCTCAAGCCTCCTCTTTCAAATGAATTAAAAATCATCAAAATCGGAGTACGATTACTATATGAAACCTCCTCCGTTTGGGGTTCGTCGGTCAAAAACAGGGTAGATCATGAATGGTTGCTTCCATATATATTTTATTGAAAAACAATTTTGTTATATACCTATCTTAATGCATTATTTACCTACGCCATTTAATGTTTTGGTTTGAAATATAATATTTTTTGAATGTTCGTTTTTCTCTTAAGTTCTACAAATTCGTGCTCTTTCAAAAGTATTTCTCCATACTTAAGGAGGATATTTTTAAAGAATATCTGTGATGGCATTATCAACTCAGATCCTCATATGGATTGTATCGAGTTCTGTCTTCTTTATTTTTATATCCTCAGAGGAAAAGATCACAGGCAGTACCAAGATGAGGAATACAACATTGTTATTTTATAGACATATCGATTGGGCCATTTCCATCCTAGTCCAAATAGTTCACCATGAAAAATGAAAATAAATTAATTTCAAGAATTTGGAAATAATGCAAACACATTTCTATTCCACTATATTCAATTTATCATCTTTTCTTTAATTTAACCATAGTAATTTTTTGAAAAAGAAGGACAAATACACATAATTTTACGTATCTAGAAATTTAATTCCATGTCTTAGAGACAAGTCCAAAGTAACTACTTTTCGTATATTATAAGAGATATAGGTAGTTAGAGGCAAAAAAATGTTTTAACTTAACCAGATGAGTGAATAATAAGAGAGTTGAAATATTGTTGGGAAGGTTGACTTCTTTTTAAATCATTCATCATTGAAACTGTGTATTTTCAACCGTAGAAGTCAACTTGAGAATTTAACTGAATTAATTGACAACCCGATCCTTAAATAAGCATGTTGTTATAAATGGGCAAAAAATAAATGGAACACCAACAAAAATTCAACGGACATATCAATAAGATAGCAGAATACCGGAAATATTGTAATGCCAAGTATGTCCCCAACACAAACACAAGGAAAATTCTTAATAATTGCAATACGACGATCCGGAATGCTGCTTCTTATTAATGACTCTACTGTCATATAAATCAATTAAAAATGATTGCATCGCATTCGAATACATCGGAGAATCTTGTTCGGTAGGTATTATTTCTTGGAGATTGAGAACGTGAATTGATTTGAGAAAATTGAAATGTATCTGCTTATGTTGCTTTTTGTTATCGAGCTCGCTGGACATTTGTTTGATAATTCTATCAAACCGTAGTTACAGTCTGATCACAAATATTTTCCTTATGACATGTTCCTGTACCTATGTTTTTTATGCCCTGCTATTGCTACTGGAGTCTAGACCAAGGATTTTCCAATTCAGATGATCCCATATTGCAATTTTCTAGATTTGATTTAGGTTATTCCTTCAGAACCACCCTTCAAATAGTAACATGTTTCTCATCGAATATTGATTTTTTTCTTGAACATAGGTTTCTTGTAAAACATATAAGTTTATAAAAAATTAGTATTTGTACGTTTCTTGACGAATAGGTATAAGGGTATTTGAGTTTGTCGGTCTATGCTAAGGGACTTTCTGTATAATAACAACTCCTGTGTGGCTTTGAATTCAAGTCTATTACCTACCGCAAATAAATTACTGCAGAGCGACGTTGTATATAGTGAACTTGCCGTGGCTTGTAATGACAAGGGGTCTGGATTTGTGACTTGCTGCATGCGTTTTTGTTATTTTAAGTTTATTACGAAGATACTAAATTCTTATTTGACTGAATGAGTTAATTGATGGCGGGATAAAAGAATATCTTCAAATAGGTACTCATGGTATGGTATTTCATTTTTGTTTTCCTGTGCGATATCCACACCCCTCAATAGGTACCTAAGTAAAGTTCAAGGTGAGTTGTTTCGCTATTATCAAACAAGAGATCTCTTTATGAGTTATTAACCAAAATCTTCTTTAGATGATGCAGTAGAGAAAATGAAGTATGTATCTAACATAGGTATACGTACCTACCTAATGTACGGACGTATAGATCATGAAGATATTGCAACTTGCATAACTTCTTGATCTTAGTTTGTCAAAGTCATTTATAATCTATTAGAAATGTAGCAGTTATTAGGTGTAAGAGATGTCTTGTTATGTCTTAGCAAAATTAACAATCTTTTCCAGATTCTGATAACACACCTATTTCGGCTACAATTACTATGTTCCTAAAAGGGTCAGTTTTATTAACAAAAAACATAGCTAAATTTCAAGGATTCATGAAATTTTCTTGTTGCAAAAATTTAACTATAGGTAGGTAGATATCCTTTTCTGGTTGCCTTTCGGTAGTCCTGCTTCAAATGAAACCGCAGATCCATTAAAATCAGTGGAAATTTATGATGAAATATGAGGAATAATTCATAGAAAATATAGATAAATTCTATTATGTCTCTATTTTAGATGGAGTAAGTGAAAAATCTAGTTTCTGTTACTTATACTATACAGAAACTGTAAACATATCTGTTACAACCATTTAAAATAAAGTCATTTACGCCTAATATCTAGGTACATCATTTCCCATTGGGAAGTTATTGTAATAGGTCATATTTCGGAAATATTTTGTTTAACTTTCCTCCACATTTCGTGCCCAAGAGTGAGAATACAACATCGCTTCTATGTTCATACGTTTTAGAGGATTTAATCTCTAAATTAATTAGGGAACAAGAATGGTATCTACTACGGATTGACTTCTCTCGATGGGTGATTAGATGAAGATTTAATGAAAAAGTTCGCAGGAGATTTGAATTGACTTTCTTTAATAAAAAGCCAAATAATAAAAAAGTTCGATAATTAACTTGGCCATCTTCAAGAGCCCATTTGATATAAAATAGTTTTTCTCTCTAATAGCTATATCCGGTTATACCTATGACCTGAAATATATACCTACTGGCGCTTCTACATATGCAATAAAAAATGACATAGTTTTTGCACAATGTATTTCATGTCCATTATCTCGAGAACAATTTATTCATATGTGTTCCGAAACAATTTCATTGTATCTATAGGTAATTTGATAGAGATATGCTAAAGCGTTTTGCAGGAAGCCGTAGCAGTGAATACCTAATAGCTCCTAGAAAAAGGTATTGGGCAATGGAAATTGCCCCGTTCTTCAATTTGAAGGCCTGTAGTTATAGAAAAGGAAAAAATGCATGAATGTTAGATATTATAATTGTTGTCAGTGGTCGGTGGATTCGAAATCCGACGAAAATGTTTTTTTTAATACCTAAACAAAGTCACCATTTTTGAAGATAAAGTGGGGAACAGAGCGATCGCAGTTATGTTGTGTAATGCACAGATACCTATAAGTATTTCTTATTGACGTTGCACTGATATACCCTTCAAATTAGGAGCAGTTAGCAAAATGGAAAAGTTTATGTTACCTACCTACTCGCGTGGTGACCATTTAATATTTTGTAGGTTTCAATAAGATTTCCCCACGTTCTTATGTACTGCGCCTATACCTACAGCAGAATACAATATAGATCCCCTCATTATTATAATTCATCACTCTCTCACGCTCTCTCTTTCAGAAATAGAGTATAGAATATTTAGTGAAGAAAAGGTTCTGGATCGATTTAATTTGAAGCAAAGATTTGAAACATCGATGTACATTTTTTTATCATCTCCTCGACTGTATGGCGAACCAATAGATGGTGATATCGAATGTTAATTCTCAACAGCCCTCAATGGAATATTCACAGTGTGGACCGTAAGTGTCACAAACAATTCAACTTGTATTTGTTGTGATCATATTTACCTCATAAATATAATTCACACAAGTGCGGTATGTTCACACAATATTTGTTAGTACCTATCACCAAAAGCTCTATATATTTGAATAGGTACCTACCTACCCACTTATACCTTCCTATCTATTGTAGGTATTAGGTATCCTCACAAACTCACAACCCCAACTCTGAGTAAATATTTAATAGCAGTGACTCCATTTTGAGAACGACTGGCTCTTCTATGTAAAGAGCTGCTGTATATTTTGAACCCCTGCCGAAAAGGGGAAATATGACATTGACCACACCCTATTTCCGTGACGCTTGAGGTCACCCCTCATGAGCACGCTAATCAACTGCTCTCAAGCGAAGAGTTCTGTTCTCTCCTTGCAGTAGGTAGATAGTAGTTATTTCATTCATACTATAATCAATAAAATAATTATTCACTACCCCCTATGAGATGTTGCCAAGCAACTATCCCATTCTTAAATTGTAAGGAAAAAAAATAAAATATACTACTGAAAACGTTTAGATAAACATAATTATTATTCTTTTCTTCTCATTTCAAACATGAATCAACAATCTCAAGAAAAATACCCAATAGTTATTTCATTTAGGTATATCCGTTTTATTAATTCATATAGAAACTTCCAAAAATGCATCCCCAGTATGACAGGGGATAACTTAAATAACAAGAGGCTATTGAAGAAAAAAATATAACCGCGGGAATGGCAGCGCCAGTATTTCTGATTAAGATTTGTAAAGCCACTTTATCTCTCAAAGTACCACAATTAAGCCGCCATTTTTGGGGCAAAATGTGGTGGGCGATTTGAACATAAACAGTTAAAATTTACAAGCTGACCGATACGTAATGGTTTTTATTTCCAAACTTGTGAACTGTATTTATGATATTATGAAAATAATGCAGGGATTTGATACGGGTTATTCATCGACATCAAATTGTAACAAAATTGTTTCAAGACCACAGCTGAAGCCCCGATGGTCTCAAATTTTGTAACTTTGAATCTTAGGAACAAACAAGTGGAATTTGTGTAAAGGGCAAGGAAATACAAATATTTTTGAAATCTTTATTAATATTTTTATTATTTTGTAGCAGTTAGGAGATTCAGGCGGACCTCGTTTTAACTACAGACCGTCCTACGTTACACTCATATCAAAAGCTCAGAAGAATCCTCAACTTACCAGAACATGACAACAACTACACAAATTACTGCGCGGTGACTTTTGGCTAATGTCAAAAATCCGCCATTTAGGGGCAAACGTTGTCCTCTCTCTCTAGCACATGGTGCTTACCAATTGTGGTACTTTAAGAGATACCTACAGTGACTTTAAAAATTTGAAGCTACTAGCGACAAATGTCAGTTTGATTGATAGGAAAAAGAGCGATTTTGTAGCGATAGTTCTTAAAAAGACCGCATATGTTGCATGCTTATTTATTTATTGTCTCAATAGTAAAGTAAAATCTACTACGTGCAGTATTTGCACCGCCGCTGAAACCCACAGTTCTTTCATTGTCAATTTGACATCCGATGTCACTGACTTAAAAATGTTCTATTCGTTATTAATGCAAAGTGAATTAATCTATCGTGGTTTTACATTTTATCAGAAATATGGTAATACAGAAGGAGATGTTGTGAAGTGAGTGTTGCAACTACCTAAGTACTTATACTGAAAATAAGAATCAAGTTGTGATAAAACTAGATTATGAATTCTTACCTTGCTTAAGTCATATCAAAAACTGAAAAATTGAAAAAAATACTTTATTTTCTTTACTATGAAATTTAAAATGAATTCAGTCTAAAAATAGCAGAAAATAATGTTGCTTGATGTTTATTTACATGGTGTCTATATTTTTTGACCGACGAAACCAAACGAAGAGAGAGAGAGAAAGAGAAATGCTTTATTGTCGAAAAATATAAATTTTGTAGACAAAGCTAAATAAAAATATGAAAATTAAACAACACACAAACAAAACAAATTCAAACTAAAACTAAAAATTAAATTAAAATTAAATTAATTTATAAAAATATAAAAAAATATATACAAATATGAAGATATAAAAATATAAGATAATAAGAATTAGAATGTAATATAAAGCAGCAATAAAGATAAGCCAATATCCGGAAAGGTTTAGATTAAACATATTTTAAAAAGAGTTACGGTCTTCGAGGTACCTACAGCCATGTTAAAATATGAAATCTGTATATTTCCGATATGAGGAGGGGCGTTTTCTTTTGCAAATTGAAAATCTCGTCGGACAAATTGAAGATAAGATTATTTGTAGCAACATTTAAATTAAACATTTTCTCTATAGAGTAACGGTTTTCAAGTTACAACAGTGTCAAAAACTATTTTTTTTACAAAAAATTAAACCGACGTTATTAGTTGGTGCACCGAAGAATACGAAAGTCGTTGAACGTGAACGTTCACTTATATGGTCCATTCACATAGAGAAAAGGCCACCGCGTCGTCAGCGCAGAAACCAGTTTTGGTCACTTTATCTCGTTGCCTAGCGACGATCAGCTGCCGACACATTTCAGTGGCGTAGCACGGGAAGCGTAATTTTGACTGTTTACATGAATCAAGAAAACAACAAAAGTTTATTCGTAATCTGCCTGTTTTTAAGTTTCTCTGACAAGGAAAGATTGCATATGAATTTCCCGCGTCTGAAGATATAGCCACTTCTCACACGAAGGTGCTTGGACGGCCACAAGTTTTAAACGGTGAGTTGTTCATGGTATCTATGGTCACTTTCCTGTTTGTTTACGTTCCGTTGTGCGCCTACGAACTGAATTCGTCCTCCACATTCCTCACATTCCTGTTCTGTAGAAAGTGTAAGTTTGAGAATGCGATTTTTGTTTATGGCGATTTATGATATTTTCTAGACGGTGAGTTTCCACACCTTGTATTAGTTTATGTTCCACACATTGTTTTAGAAGATGCCACCGAAGAAGCTTGTTGGTGTGAAAGGGTTGGTAATTTAGAGCCAAATCCGTGAAATCATAAATAACGTTGCCACTTTTATGCAAGACGAAGCTGAACGGGGATTTCAGATACCGCTGAAACATAATATGTAGAAAACTGGTAACGTGCACTGAGGTAAAGAAACGCTGTATTTTGTGTGTTTTTTACCTTTCCCTGACATTTCGTCCCACACGCCAGATGTTTGTTTACCTGTTGGTAATGTACAGTGTACGACACTGACGTGACGTCAGCACTTCACGCATCTTTGTGGCGTAGATGGCCTTTTATCTAAGTGAATGGACCCTACCAACGAAGAAAGTACTTATCCTATTACCCACGTATATTCTTTGTCTGTCCTTGTTATTATTATGTAGATATCTCAGCACATCGCTGCGGAAATACGCATAAGTATTTTAGATTTAACCATTTTACCACGGTAACTCTAAGGAAAAAATGATCATTTTAAATGTTGCTAAATATATTATTGTCTTTCATGTGGTACCCAGAGATTTGCAGTTTTCGAAAGAAATCGCCCCCTCCACACAGCAAAAATACATACCTATATGTAAGATTTTAACATGAATGAAACTCGAAAACAGTAACTCTTTTGAAAAAAAATTCAATCTAAACATTTCCGGATATTGTCCTATCTTTAATTCTGTCATCTCGAATTTTTGAGAAAATTTGCCCCCTCCACTCCCTTCAGGGGTGGTTTTCGCAGAAAAGGAGATTTCGGATTTGAGTTTTCACGAAATAGGATCATTTCTCAAGTCTCCTCTTTCAAATGAATCAACGATCATCAAAATGGAAATACGTTTACTATATACAAAGCGCGTACAAACCAAAAAAATCTGGTGTGTCTACTCACACGACTTTCCTACCTTCTCATTCAGTGCCACCGGCGAGTAGTATTGGTACCAAACAAAATCTGTTTCCGAGATAATGCTGTCACAGACAGACGGACAGACAGACCAAATGGCTGAAAATATATTTATTAGACTTAGAAAACTCTGAAACGTCAACATTTGTAAAAATATCGATACCGAAAATTTCACACGATTACAATACTTTCCTTATACAGCTACTATATACCTATAGTAGCATAGGAAAGTAAAAATCCCGATGGCCTGATGCCAGCGGAAAGGTAAATTTCCCATAATTCATTTTCAAACTACATCAATAAAATTGTGTATCGTTTGATTATCTATGAATCTGGAGTAAACTATCGATTTCTTTAACAAATAGATTTTTAACACGACGTATGTTCAATTTACATTGAAATTGAAGATCTGTGATTGATAAATAGATAATACTAGATGTCAGAATGGCTCATCGGCCACGGTACCTGTGATACGTGCGGGAGCCTGGTTCGAATCCGTGTGGCCGAAACATTTTATTTACTTCTCTTGCTTATTTCTTATAAAAAACCAATGTCTAAATTACCAACCCTAGGAAATATACAATTATTACTAATTTCATATTGAGCTTCCATGTTGTAAACAATAGTAAAAATAATTTTTGATTATTAATTTTTATTTTTTACTATCAATTTTAGGAGAAAATATTTCAAATAAAAGTTGTAGGTACAGAACATTTTCGAATACATTAGGCATTGGTTACTTTTTGTGATTTTTTTTAAGTTTGACTGGTCGCCATTTTGAAACTATTTGTTCAATCATAGCCATTAACGAACTCGACCGAGATATTTATACATTCGATTTTTGTTGATAATTTGAACTTTATATCTTCAAAAATGCGAGCTCTATCGTGCTAACAAATTTCGTAATACTCCGTATGTATATATATAACAGGGTGGTTCTCCGGGAAAGACACTGATCGATTGTGGGCAAACTATAACTACAAACAATCTGAAAATATGGTGACATACTAATGTCACTGGGGGACATTCGTCTAAAATATTTTCATGATTTTCGCATTTTCGGTTATACCGGAAGTAGATGCCAACTTTGTTATTTTAAATGGAATACCCTGTATATTACTGTATTTTTAGATTTCTTGTATGATTTGGAAAATATTTTATGCAAAATGTCCTATACCTAAATCTAACCGTTTTCGAATTATATTTAAATTTTATGTCAAAAATTAAACATAATTATCAATCTCTCCTATGAGGAAGCCTTTCATTTAATTTTGGTTCATTTTCTTGTAGAAGAAGATCTACGTTATCAGTATTCTTATGATATTTTGATAATAATTTATACAGTCATCCAAAAAGAAGCTTGAAAACTAGATCCAATAAAACGCCAAATTTTTTTTTTTTAAATGGAAACCCCCATTTTTTTATTTCATTGTATTAAGCAGCAAAAATAAGGGAAACTTTGTATAAGGTTGTCTAGGTATACCAAAAATAGCAGTTTTTAGAGTATTTGGCAATTTTCCATTTTTCTATGTAAAAATGCTACACATCTTTAAAGTTGTGTTTGAAGTTTTTTATGTTTGCATTAGAAAATAATAACAAATGTCAACAAAATCTAAACAGGCGTCAAATAAGTCAACATAATACTTTTTATTTGCAAATTTTGAGTAATTATCAGCCGAGAAAAACTCCTTTCTTCGTGGAAAATCAGTCTCTTTACTCTTTCATATACGCTGAACTACCGAAAATGAATATGGATGAAACTCGTGTTTCCATAAAATCCTTAGAACTAGATAGTCTTAATTCTCATGCTACTTGCCTTATAGAAATTGTTGGATATGGGGAAAAATATCCCAAAATTGCGATTTCAATATTTTCATTGTTAACAATTGGTGTATATCTACGTAATTTAGGCTGTATAGTTCCCAGTTCTTGTAGTCTCCTATAATTTTCTTAACACATTTTAGTGTTGGTTTATGTTTCTGTAGATATCGCATAGCGATTGTATTACATGTTCTTCATATAATTTTCTCTCCATAAATAATAAATAAATTCAAATTCTTCATTTGTATAATTAAGTCTTCTCAGATTTGGAAATATCTTAAGAATATAATATCGCCACGCGCTACTTGGGCAAGATTTTCGAAAATTAAAATTATTTTTTTTATTTTTGTATGAATGAAAAAAATCTCTCTTTAACGCGATTATTTGAGGTATTTCTTTGATAATTTGCTAGTTGGAATTCTCATTTGTTTTATAGTTTTTTTTCTATATTAAACCGCATTAAACGTCCTGATATTTCAAGAAAATCATAATACATTTATATTTTGTGAACGTGTTGGCAACAGTGTATAGCCATAACTACCTACCGAACGCCGTCACGCGCTTTCGAGCTGAGACGTCGAGACATTTTACCCTTTACTGCTTCGACCAACTCTTTACTTGCGACGCCGGTGAAGTAACATTGTTGCCATATTAGCCGATTTTCGTCTCCCAGTCGCTCGCCGCGGCAAATCCGGAATCGCAATCGACGGGTCACTGGATACTCCTCTTAATTAAAGTATTAACAATAAAAACGGGGGTTTCCATTTGAAAAAATCGAATTTTGAAGTTTTTTTGGATCTAGTTTTCTTTTTTGATCACTCTGTATGAATTGTTGCCAAAATATCATATAAGAATACTGATAAAGTAGATCACCTACAAGAAAATCAACCAAAATTAAATATTAAGTAGAAGCATCCTCATGGGAAAGATTGATACCTAATTATGTTTTGGACTGTAGACTTAATTTTTGACATAAAATTTGAGGTATGTCAAAAACGGTTAGACTTAGGTATAAGACATTAGGTATATATATTTTTTTCAAAATTCTACAACAAATAAAAAATTGTGGTAATATACAGGGTATTCTATTTAAAATAACATCTACTTCCGGTATAACCGGAAATGCGACTAACATGAAAATATTTTAGACGTATGTCCCCCAGTGACTTTAGCATGTCACCAAATTTTCAGACTGTTTGTAAGTAGTTATCGTTTGCTTTCAATCGATCGATATCTTTCCGGAGAACCTCCCTGTGTAGGTATAAACTTTTCAACCAAAAGTTTTTTTGGACTTACTTATAAACATATAACACCATGCCGTTGAACTTTTTTTTAATTTAAAAGTGCGAACGATCGAAATCACATTTCTATAAGAAATTTACTTAAAACCAGATAGTCCGTTCGGGGTTCGTCGGTCAAATAAATATTTTTTAAAAAAAATTGGACCGACGTTATTAGTTGGTGCACTGAAAAGTATAAAATAATATTAATTCTATTGGTGCTGTTACTTTTGAAGTTGTGCAGTTGCAGGTAGATTGATAACTTTTGGCACCAACTTCACAAGTACCAGCCCCAATAGAATTAATATTATTTTATACTTTTCAGTGCACCAACTAATAACGTCGGTCCAATTTTTTGTAAAAAATATTTATTTGAACGTTCACTAATACCAATCAAGATAGTACTTATCCTATTACCCACGTATATTCCTTGCTTGTAGTTTGTAGTTGTTATTATTGAGACCTCAGAACATCGCTGCGGAAATACGCTTGAATATTTTAGTTGTTACCATTTTAACACCGATTTTACTCGAAAACCGTAACTCTAAGGGAAAAATGTTCATTATAAATGTTGCTACAATTAATTATGTCTTTCATGTACTGCAAACAGATTTTCAATTTTCGACAGAAATCGCCCTCTCCACATAGCGAAAATAGGTATATTTGACAATTTAAAATGTCTCTATATCGAAGACCGTTACTCTTTTGAAAAAATGTTCGATTTAAACGTTTCCGGATATTGTCCTATCTTTAATTATACCAACGCAGATTTTCAATTTCCGAGAAAATTTGCCCCCTCCACCCCCTTCGGGGACGGTTTTCGGAGGGAACCATTTCTCAAGCCTCCTCTTTCAAATGAATTAAAAATCATCAAAATCGGACTACGATTACTATATGAAACGCGCGCACAAACCAAAAAAAAAAGCACACAGTCGAATTGTATACCTCCTCCGTTTGGAGTTCGTCGGTCAAAAAATGAGTTTCTCCGTGACGATTTTTTTACTTGGGTAATAGGATAAGTACTATCTTCTTTGGTATAGGTGAACGTTCAACGATTTACGTGAATAATGTTACACTCAAAAGTATGAAATAAATATTTTTTACAAAAATTTGTACCGAATTTATTTGTTGGAGCACTGAAAAATACAACATAATATTAATCCTATGGGTCTGTTTCTTGTGAAATTGGTGCCAAGATTCTTCTAATTATCTACAATTGTGCAACTTTAAAATTACCGTTAGGTAGGTAGGGGAGACCCATATCAATTGTAACAGGGTATCAAATGTAACATAACTCTTTTCCGCACCATCTATGGGCCAAATTCGAAGTGACTTTCAGAGTAGGTTCCATTGGTTCCATTCTAAAATACGGCAGAAGTTCAGCGCGATTGGTTGGCTATTTACAAAGTTATCATCTAAATTGTAGATTCTACTGTCTCTGGTAAGTTTCAACTATTATATTAAATATGTAATAACTCAATTGATGCTGCACTTTTTTCTGCTTTGTTGGTATTGTGTGAAAGAGCATCTTTTAAGCTTCCAACCGTGATATAAATCGATCTCAAAATGTGGGGTTATGTTATTTCATTCGCGGTGAACGGCTAATTTCGGCGGGTGGTCACGTTTGTAACACTCAATGTAGGTCTCAATTGTAACATGTTACAATTGATACCCACCACGTCTTTAAATTATTTTAAGCATTTGATTCAAAATTTTTGTGGCAATATAGTTCTAATCTTTACAGAAATGGTCAAACCAAGAGTTCGGAAAACAGCAAGAGGGCTAATTCCTCAAGGTGTAAAGCAAATCGGGGCTATTACTTCCCAGGAAAGAGGAACATTGGTGACCCTCTGCGTAGCTGTGAATGCTATAGCGAATGCCATTCCTCCAATGTTTATATTTCCCCTGAAAAGGTACAAGGAACATTTTGTACGAGATGGTCCCGAAAACTGTATTGGTGGGAATAAAAGTGGCTGGATGCAAGAGGAGGACTTTAATTTGTTCATGAAGCATTTTGTGAAGTATGCTAAACCAAGCGAAGAGAACAAGGTGCTACTTATCCTGGATAATCATAGCTCTCATTTATACTTACCAACGATTCAATATTGCAAAGATAACCACATAACGTTGTTGACCTTCCCACCTCATACTTCACACAAATTGCAACCTCTTGATAGAGGGTTTTCGGACCATTTAAACGATATTATAATGCCGCTTGTGAATAATGGATAAAAAAACAACCGAGAAAAGCGCATAGTTGTTTATAATATACCGCAAATTGTTAGACAGGCACTTCCTTCAGCAATAACTCCAAAAAATATTATGGCAGGATTCTCATGCACTGGAGTGTGGCCATTTAACAAGAATATATTTTCAGACCACGAATTCTTACCTGCTCAGGTCACAGACCGGCCTCTGACCACTGAAACGTTAGCTAATACAGATCCAAATGTCACAGAAGAAGAAAATGCGTCGGAAAATGATCCTGCAGAAGTCAGATTAAAATCGCTTTCAACGACACCACCAGTTTCCGTTAAAATTAACCATTTTCCACCTTTACCGCAGAGGAGTGCAACTTCATCTCCGGCAGACATCAGGCCCTTCCCTCGAGCAGATTTTTCTAAGCCAAAGACGAATCGAAATAAAGGAAGAACTGCCATCCTTGCCGACACCCCTGAGAAAGACGAGATCGTTGAAAAATATAACAAAAAGCAGATCTTACTGGCAAAGAAACAAATCGCTACTAAGGAAAGGGTTCAAAGGATCAAGCAAACTAAGAACCGGAGGAAGACACACGAAACTGCAAACGATTCTTCATCGGATGAACAAATGAAACCTACCCGGTTTCAATTGTCACATATGTCATGCTTGAATATTTCTTTTTTTCTACGCCGACTGAACGCAATTTTTCCAATATAAAAATTAAACTGTCATTTATCACAGTCGGAACAAATTAAAAATAAATAAACGAGCATTCTGATTCCTCCACGTTACCGCGTATTAAATAAAAACGAAGAAATGTTACAATTGACATGGGTCTCCCCTACCAATAGAATTGGTAGGTATTTTGTATTTTTCAGTATACACCAACAAATAAAGTCGATCCATTTTTTGTAAAAATATTTAGGTATATAAATAAATAATACCTATATTGTTGTTAGCTATCTACATGAATTATTAATATTTGGCTAGATCTTGGAAATCCGTTCAAATATCTCTTTTTTGTATTTCCAGTTAGGTATACATGTTAGATAGGTAGGTACTCATGTCTCTAAGCTTTTTGGATTATCTTGCAAACTAATAGGTAGGTATCCACTTAGGTACTCGATTGCCGAGAAACCTAGAGACACATATGAGTGGACTAAATTAAATAATTTTAATTAAACTCAGTCACATTTGAAAGAAAATCAATATACCTACAAGCTAGTTGGTCTGAACCAGGGCCATCAACCATAATCCTACCTAACTACAATTGGATTAGTCACACTTCGAAGATATACCAAGAACGCGAAATTTGCGAGGATCAAGCACTGGGAAGAAAATACGTGATTATTTCACACAATACTTTGATATTTATATTTATTTATTTATTATGCTTGAGACAAGAATGTGTTTCGATCCGTCCTTCTATAAATAAAAGTTAAATTGTTCACCTTATATCTACCTAACAGATTAAAGGTGAGTTTATACAGTAGATAAAAGAAAATGAGAAACAAATAAAGATAAAATAAGAAAGATGAACATGCTCATTTGCATGAGAGTGTTTATACCTACACAAAATAAGCTAAATTAAGAAATAAGAATAAGAACTAGAGAAGGCCAACTTTTATCTTTATCTCTTAGTTTATTTTGATTAGAAACTGTCAATGCGCATTAACGAACACCAGAGAACACTGAACTTACACACAATACGAACATTTTTGTCAAAAAAGCTGTGATTTCATTGGCTCATTCTTATTTTATTTTAGTCATCTGTATAAACCAATCTTTTTGGCGCTTACCTATTCTTATTTTAATTTGTTCCTTATTTTATTTTCTGTATGAGCTCACCTTCATACAGTCCTCAAATTTTGGCCAGTATATAAGTATACCTATATATATATACCTATATATATATATATATATATATATATATATATATATATACTTAGGTAGGTATATATACCTACCAAATATTCGAACATCAAATATAGATTTAATTACTTTTTCTAACAGCTCACAGAAGCAATAAATTTGTAATTTATTTCTCTGCTCTTTCTAAATTTAAAATTTAATAACCTATAGGTACCTAGGTAGATTTTATATTAGGTATTCAAAGCCATATTAGACTTAGGTATATTTTATTTGCCAATTTTCCTATGTAATCGAAGGCTACTGACAGAAGTCACTTGTTACAAGAATATTCTCAAGAATTTAAAAATTACTGCGCTGGCGCTGCCTATCCTTTGCACATAGCGAAAATTGAGAATATAGGTACTTCAAAGAGATCATTGGAAACGCTTTGAATCATGATGTTCTATAAAATCGGGCCTAGGGCACTTCGCCCAAAATGATTTATCGACCACTTCGCCCAAAAAAATGGTACTGAAAACAGTTTCCCGAGTCACTTCACCCAATGTAATTAAAAGTCCACAAAGCCCAAAATAGACACTTCGCCCAAAACGCGTTGTTGGACACTGCCCAAAACTCGTTGGCAGACACTTCTCCCAAAATGTCCACTTCGCCCAAACTAACTTCAAAAAAATTATTTATTTATTTTGATCGAACTCTATTCGGGGCCTTAGTAAGTAATAAGATAAGATTGTTTACTGTTTAAATTTTCAAATTCAAGGTAGTGGAATGTTAAGTTCATTATATTAGACACTATTTAGTATTTATCAAGAGCTTCCGAGGCTTTTTTTCGAAAGCTTTTGTATCTGTTTTTTAAATGTTAAAATTCCGTTTGGTAACAGAGATAAGGCCGTTTAAAGTATTTACTATTCTTTTTCATATCTGAGAAACTATAAATAAAAAAGAAGTTGTTTTAGAGGGATTACCATACCTATTTGAATTGAAGATCTATAAATTTGTACCTATATTGGTTATTTGCAGCCAATAGGTACTTACGTTCACTGAAGACGTACTTAAAAAACAGTAAGTAGGTATGTTTTATATTAGGTAGGTGAATTAGGTAGGTAGGTACATTAAGTAATTCTTCTTCAGAAAACTTGTGGCGATTTGATGCCTTGTAGATTTTTTCCAAGGGAATAAGCTTAGATATACCAAACTATGCAATAAGACAAATAATGTTAATATCGTTCTTATTCTGAAGATTTTGGGGTATGTGGCCGACCACTAGGTGGGACCGGCTTACTGGCGCATTCACCCTATTTTGATGTAGGTATAGGTATCATTCAAGCTATTCAATAGTTTTTTTTATTTCCCAACAGGTACTTAAATAGGTATTTCTATCACATAGGTACCTAGGTATCGCTATTCAAGATATTTGAGACCAAGTTGAAAACTGTAGTTAGGAGAAATTGTTCCGGTGGACTATCTTGGGACCAATCAAACGAGGAATCATACCTAGGTATGGGTAGACCCTTCAAATTTTGTCTCAAATAACTTGAATAGCACTTTACTTAAACCAAAAATATGAGGCATTTGTGGTTTTTCAACTCATTCAAAACTAGAAATCACATTATGTGACCATGACAAAAGAACACTAACCTGTCGGAGACAGGGCCATCGCCGTCGGTACGACACTGGGTGCCGTGCTGGGCGTTGGAAGGCCAATAGAATCCATTTTCCAATTGACAACAGCAGATCTGGCGGCGGTTGGCGCAATGGGACAGCACCCTGACAAAGCAGCAACGCTTGAAAAGTCATTGGCGCCAGCGGCACCAAGAGCACTTCCATTCGAAATCAACATTTTGTACTCATCTAATCCAGCCCACACATAAACAAACCGACCCACGGAAAGAACAACTAATAAGCGTGCCCTTTTACCAACGTAATGATGCGAACGCGCGCGAGGCAAGCGGAACACTAAATGCGATCACCTTAGCCGCAGCGCTGCTCGATTGTCGCTGCGTCTGGTTGGCCGGCGGCAAGCAGGGGCAGGCTTCGGGGCGGCCCACTGCTTGCTTGCGCTTTGGTCATGTCCCCACTCCATCGAGCGTGCAACAGAGAAAGGGCTATGAGCACTTATATACGCCGATAGATCATCGATAACCGGTATGGATTTATCGATGTATTTAGCTGGTGAGGTGTTGCCTTTCATGGACGCGACTACGTAGGATGCTACTGCTTGCTACTACTGCCTACTGGGGAAATACAGCCAGCCGTCGCTGCTGTATTTTTTTTCAAGCGGCTAGAAAGATCATCTGGTAACGCTATCGGGAGATTTTTTGTGCAGGTATAATGAAAGTCTGAGAATAGATTCCTCCACACATTTATACACAGAAATATATTCACACTCTCGCTTCTGTGTTTTTTAAACAAGAATGAAACTTAGGTAGGTAGGTATATAGTTTTTGGCATTGTTGCAATTACCTATACCTACGTTTAGTAGGTACGAGGATAATAAAAATTCTACTATAACTAGATATCTACCTACCTACTTGTTTTTGTTGGAAATTCTCACACTTTCTGGTACCTATTGATACCTACTTAACAATAATTGTTGCCATGTTCTTACTTGGATATCGTGTTTCTATCAATTTTCTGGTTCACATATATATCTACCTACCTACAGGGAGGTTCTCCGGGAAAGACATCGATCGATTGTGGGCAAATTATAGGTACCTACAAAACAATCTGAAAATATGGTGACATACTTATCTACGTCTAAAATATTTTCATGTTTGTCGCATTTCCGGTTATAGATGCTAACTCTGTTATTTTAAATAGAATACCCTGTATATTACCGCATTTTTAGATTTTTTGTATAATTTCGAAAATATTTCATATATAATGACCTATACCTACCTAAGTCTAACCGTTTTTGACATATTTCAAATTTTATGTCAAAAATGTCCAAAATATAATTATCAATCTTTCTTATGAGGAAGCCATTAATATTTAATTTGGCACGATTTTCTCGTAGATCTACTTTATCAGTATTTTTATGATATTTTAATAATTATTTCTACAGAGTGATCAAAAAAGGAACTTGAAAACTAAATCCAAAAAAATGTCAAAAGTCATTTTTCTTCAAATAGAAACATTTTTTATCATTCTATTGTATTAAGGTGTAAGAATAAGAGATAGGTACCTACCTACTTTGTATACTTAGGTAGGGTTGTCTATACCAAAAGTTAGTAAGTATTTAATAACCTATAGGTAGGTAGGTATACCTACCTAGGTATAAGTAGTAGGACCAGAAATCTAAGAATGTTGTAAATTGTAAATCACCAAACACTTGAGTTATCAGCAGGCGGTCTACGCAGAGTTGTACTTGCTCTAGCATTTACATTTTGTTTTATAGGTAGGTAGGTAATAATTAAACATTAGGTAGGTATTTAACTTTCCCCTTTAACTTTATAAGTAAATTTTATTATTTACACACCTTTTTAACAAAAATAATGCAGAAACCACTATTATTAAATTATTATTAAAATGCCAAACTATTTCATGAGATATCTTAATCCGGAATAATTCACGCGACGAAATAGTAACTGAAAACAGTGCTGCCTCTACCGCACGACTGATAAGCTATAATTACATTGAATTCTGTATACAACGTCAAGATATCGTATTACATAACTTGCAACTGCGACTGTGTAGCCAAACAATTTGCGACCATCGCTATAGGTATGACAGATTCAGATGATCGTAACCCAACCTTTTATAAACTGTGCAGATTTGGGATTTATTCTTTTACTGGTGTTAAGTACTTAGTTTTTGTGTTTATCTTCGTTCTTCGTTTGTTGGATGTTGTTTTGGAGTGAAAGAAATGGCTCGCGCTGGGATATTCAGAGATGCCCTAGATTTAGAGAATACCAGAGATGAAAGACTTATTAGTCGTCGTTTACGAAGCAACCTGCGGCGTCAGGCCCATCCTTTGGATATTTCAGACCATAGCCTCACAAATAAATGAGAAATATTACTTATATAAGTACATATAGGCATATTTATAGTTATAGGTACCTACCTATTTTAATTATGTTTTCATAGTTAATTTACCTGAAATTATGTGTCTACCTATATTTTGTAGAATCTTTAGCATAGATTAGTTAATAATAAAGAATCTTTAGCTCAACAAAAATTAAATGATAATGATTTTTCCATCACAACAAATAGGTTAATTATGTATGTATTTGTTTTTATTATTTAGTTCCACTGATTGCTACCAAGCTGCTAGTGGCGCTGTATTTGACAGCGACTGCTTGGCCAGCGACCGCTTTACATAATACGATTTTATTTTGCGACTAGATAGCGACAATTGCAACGCGTCTGTAATGCCGTAGCGACTGGGTTGCGGAATTTTACATAATCGCCATGTCAATGTCTATAGGTACATAAAAGATATTTAATAAAAACGAATAGAGCAACAGAAGCCAAAACAACAGTACTAGGTACAGGAATATTTCTATGCACATCACGCAAAAAATACTGCATGAAACTGAATGCAGTTTTCACCAATAAGTAGGTATACCTATTACCAGCGGTCTAACTTAAAATATAGATTCTATTATACCGCGCCTTTTTGTCTGCCTATATGTTTGTACACGCATCACGCAAAAATTACCGCATGGAGTTGATTCCAGTTTTCCACGCGCACGAAGTCGCGGGCAAAAGCTAGTTAGGTACGTATAGGTACTTAGTTCCTATTTTTGGAAAGTTGTTCGAAGTAATTATTAAGAGGAATCTAAACCAGTATTTCGAAAAATATAAAATTTTTCACTCTTCACAATTTGGGTTTCGTCAGAATCACTCCACTGTTCAGGCAGTTGCTAGGATTGTTTAGATATAGTTGACGGTCTTGAAAGGGGAGAGCATATAGGTCTTACTCTTTGTGATCTTAGCAAGGCCTTCAACTGTGTTTCTCACAAACTCCTACTTTCAAAGCTGTCTAAATATGGAGTCAGGGGAGTTCCTCTGGCATTACTATAGGTTCCTATTTAACATCTAGGTCACAGTGTGTATGTTTGAATGACAGTATGTCTGACTTCTGTGCTGTAGAGTGTGGGGTGCCACAGGGCTCAGTCCTGGGACCTCTGCTCTTCATTGTATATAGGTACTTAGGTATAAATCATTTATTTCTATATTGGTTTCCAAATAAGAGTGTACCTATGCTATGCCGATGACACTTCCTTGATAAGCTATGCTAGTTCCAGGGAAAATCTGGAGGTTAATATGAGTCAAGTCAACATTAAGGTGGAGGCCTGGTTTACCCAGAATGCCCAGAATACCTTAAAACTTAATGTTGAGTCTTCGCATCTGTGACTCATAAGAATGATTGTGAAAGCAGTGTGAGAGTTTTGGGACTGACTTTGGATGTTGGACTAAATTGGAGTGCCCATGTGTTGTCATTGAAGGGTAAACTGTCATCTGTGATCTTTATAATCAGACGATTGGAAGATCTGGTTGGTGGCGCTTCGATTATCTCTGTCTATTTTTCATTGTTTCACAGCCGGATTACATACGCGGAGTGTGTTTGTGGGGTAAGTCTTCGCATGCTATCTCAATATTTAGACTTCAAAAGAAGGCTGTTCTAGCGGTTGCGGGGGCTGGTTACCGGGACCATTGTAAGCCACTTTTTATATACCTACTATAAGATAATGACGCTGCCATCACAAATTATATTATACCTATCAACTTTTGGAGATACACATAAACAAGGAAAAATTCAGAGTTAACTCTTCCTATCATAATTATAAGACCAGACTTGCAGGTTTAATCAAAACTCCTAAGTATAGATTCAAAACAACTTCTAAAAATTTATTGAATATTGATCTGCACAATAAATTACCAGAATCTTTGAAAATCTTACCAATCAATAAATTCAAAGCAATGGTTAAGAAGATTCTACTGAATAATGCAGTCTATTCGGTTGGTGAGTACCTACATAAAGCTTAGAACCTCAGAAGTGATTTTAAATATACCTATCAAGTTAGTTGTGTAAATGTTTTATGGACTGTTATTTTTTTGTCTAAATTGTTCTAAGTAAGTGACTTGCTTCAATTGTTTTAAAAACAAAATGTTGTCAAATAAAATATATTATTAATATCTATTTTTATTTTAAAAATACATACAATAGGTAAAGATAAAACTATTTTATCTTGGTGATCCTAGTCAGGATATTTGGAAAAAGTTATAAAATTATTGTATTGTCTTTGATAAGAGTTGAATTTTTCTAGTCAATCAGTTGTCTACAAGTTGTGAAAGTTAATTTGAAAGATCGATAGATACCTACACATGAAGCCAATAAAAGCGTGATAAAATGTAGCCTTTCTTCGTTATCTATTTATCAAATTACAGAGAAGGTAGGTAGACCTAGGACGGTACATACCGACATATTTCGAATCTTATAAGCTTGACCCAATAAAAAAAATACCTAAGTAAATACCTGCCTACTAGGTATAGGTAAGTCCACCGAATCTCATAGGTATAATAATATAAAACATTAGCAGGTGTCCACAACTTTGTACGTGGATCATCATTAAGATACCTATACCTACAAATGACCAGTCAGTAGGTATTTCTTTAAGCACTGATTAAAACTATGTCAATGTTCTTCATCAAAAGGAGTTTGAAGGAAAATACAGTTTGAATACCCATCGAATGGGGTTTCGTCACGATTCCTGACGTCATATGCCATTTTACGCACGTCATAAATAGTTTGAATTAAATTTTGATACCTAAACCCAAAACACTGACAATACTGACATAGGTCGTGTCCACAGCAGTGTCTGATTACCAATGGATTAGTACCTAATTATTATTAGTAATCAAAAAGTTGACGTCTTTAATATGACAGCTATCAGAAAACCATAGTATAACAAAACATACATTTTGTTTCAGATATTTCCCAATTCTATTATGGACATCTATCGTTCCGTTTACTACACAATATTTTTCATTATAAACATATTGAATGGAAAATACTTTTTCTTCTTCCATTTTCAATTCATCTAATTTGTGTAATTGTAGAATTAAATTATTTCAAATCTTTTGGCAACTGTCAGTTTGACAAATAAACTAATCAGTAATCAGTCGTGCCCACAGGATACACATTTTTGATTACTGATTACTAATCGATTGGTAATCAGACTCTGCTGTGGACACGACCATATTTGTTAAGGGGCTAAATCACTTTCCAAAATGTTTGACATTAAACGTCAAAGAGAACAATAACAAACTTTAAGACATATGTTTATGAGTTAAAATTTTATTTCACCTAATTTACAAACAAAAAAAGAGATAGACAAGGTATGACGAAACCCCATTCGATGGTTATTCAAACTATAGCTACCTATCCTCGGTGCTTCTACTTATTTGTGAACGGCGCCAAGAAAAACTTTTTGTCCGGAACCCGCTAGCTAGGTAGGTAGGTAGGTATACCTTGATGAAAGGTACACATAGGTGAGTATACCTAATATATTTCATAAAACACACTCAATGCTGAGTATTTTGACAGAATTCATTTTGATGTAGGTACCTACCTAGATACTTGGATAGTGTTATTTATTCCTGAAGCATTTTGAGTAAAAAAATAAAAAATGAATGTATGCTCATAGGTATGTAGGCACATTGTACCTAGGTATAGGTACATTCATGGTTATTTTTCATCTCAGACTGGCTTCATTCGAAATTACCTACCATCCTAACAGATTCTTGTTGAAGATATGACAAACAAGTTTTAAAATCAATAAGTCATACTTACCTACCGTTAATCATAGAGAGGCTGTAGGTAGGTAGGGGAAAGTCTGGCAAAATGACCCCCCTTAATGATAAAAATGAAAAACGTAGTATCTAACAAACACAGTAAGAAACTTTTATTGTCAACATGAACTAAAAACATTCTCCAAAGTACCTACGTAACATAAATAAACATAATAACAATACCCATAGGTGGTGGTAAAATAGACCCTCTAGAAGATTAAAATGACCCCTGTGTAACTTAGGTTCACTAGTCGCATTTATAAATTTTTATTGAAGCTCTGACACCGCCACACTGTGCCCCATGCACTGTAGACAGGAAATGCACCTTATCCAAGCTTCCCTGGCTTAAGAAACGTTGTACCTACATTTCGGAGCAAAACATGCAAGGAACATCTGCATCATCTTCGTATCGACTTTGGAGGACACGTGCCCGTGGAAAACACCTTCTTCTTGCTGCCTTGCTTGCCTTTTGTGATAGCTTAGACCTATAAGTATTGGCCTTTTCTTTAACTGCAATATAATTTGGTGTTGAAGTGAAAGCTCTGGATGCCTGTGAAGGAAGTCCCGAAACCAGGCAGTTCCGGCTAGTGATGCTGCGAGACTGGTCTTGGTCTTGCAGTCTTGGTCTTGGTCTTGCAATGTTGCAAGACCAAGACCGAGACCAAGACCATCTATGCAAGACCAACACCCAAGACCAAGACCAATACTGGGATGCAAGACCAATACCAAGACTAACCTGGCCTTGGTCTTGGTCTTGCTGCAAGACTTGCGAGACTTGCAAGACTCTTGCATTTCCGTAACCAAACACCAAATTGGTAGGAAACATATTATTTTACTCAATGATTAGATAAGAAACGCTAATAAATAACCTAATTAATTTAATCTTTGAACTCCCCTATGATCGATCTTTATTTTAGAGATTCTAAAAATATTGAATTAAAAGTTGTTGTAAATACCCTATACCTATACCGTAATTTCAACCCTTCTAGGATTTCACTTATCGAGCTGTTTTCAAAGAATCCCGCCAGTTCGTAGCCAGGGGAAGGTAAACTACACGGTTTTTTATTTTTATTATTTTTTCTATCGCGCAGAATGTTTTAAGCAAACGTTAAAAATTATCTATAAATTTGATTTTTTTTGATGACATTTATCCCGTGGCCACTTTTGGAGGTATTTGAAATTTTATATTGCCCTTATTTTGAAACTATTTTTTAGATCATGCTCATTAACTAACTCAACTGAGATATTCACACGACTGACTTTTTAAATAGATACCTAGTTTTATAAATGCGCGTATTAAATCTCTAACTGTTTTTAATTTTCATTTTTGGAAAAAGCTTTCTACAAATATAGAAGTTAGTTTTATCAGAAATACTTTTGATCGCTTTCAGAGATTCTTTCTATTTTATTAAAGAAAATGGTACAAAACCATTGTAGAATGAGCAAGAGAATGAGTTATGAAATAGAAGTATGAAGTAGAAGTATGTAGTAAAAGGAGTGCTCAGTTGGGACGGATGATACCAAGAAAACACAAGCAGACTAAGTCGCGCTAGTAAGGTACGATTCTCATTGGTGAATGGTGATTATTAATTTATAAACCTTTACGCATCTCACTTGCCCTAACTTAATTCTAGGCACCTAGTTTTATTCTCATTACTTATTCTACATTAACAGGCGTGTTTGTTCTGGACAATGACAATTTTTCTATACGGTCGATATTTATCCATTTCGAATGATAATATAATTATAGGCAATCTTATAAGATTATGCATTACATACTTCCCATACATATGCAGGGTTCTTCTTCATTTGGATTAAGCAATTACGGTTTAGAATCGCAACAACTTTTCACACTTATAAAAAGATCAAAATTTTTGCAAGAGTCTTGCAAGTCTTGCAGCAAGACCAAGACCAATACCAAGACCGTATATGCAAGACCAAGACCCAAGACCAAGACTAAAGATTTGATGCAAGACCAAGACCAATACCAAGGGTGCAAGATCAAGACCAATACCAAGACCATATCGGTCTTGGTCTTGGTCTTGGTCTTGCTTTGCGCATCACTAGTTCCGGCGGCTATCTCATGTTTGAAAATCTGTATGCAATATGTTTTTTTTCGGAAAGATCTTATGCTATTTCACAAATATTTCTTTTGCTTAGCCGATCTTCCATTCCCAATGTATATTTTTTAAGAGACGTTTCTAGGTCCATAGTTTCATATTTTCCCAACTGTTTCTGGGAACCTTTGGCCTACAATTTATTAAAAGGAAAGAAAGTATAGGCTACTTGTAGGTATATTAACGCTTCAAATTGCTTAATGGCAAATTAAAAAGTTTTGAAGCCCTTTTATATGGCATTCCTTTAATAATTTCTTCTAATGCCAATTTCATGTCATCTTCGTCCCAGTTCTGACGAGTTGTTTTACGTTTGTTTAATTCTACCACGATCTGACACAGATAGATTAAATTAACACGCTGTAGGTAAGTATAGTGCCGGTAAAATGGCGCACGGACCATTTTGCCCTTCATGTTGGGGACCATTTTACCTCACAGTGGAATGTTAACTGTTTCGTAATTTTTGTTAATGCAACTAAACAAATTTAAGATTGGAAATTAGGTATAATTATGCAGAAAGATATACCTACCTACCTACTCATTTCAACAGTCATGATAACTAATGCACGACTTACCTTAAGGTATTTTCGCCAAATCACTTCGTTACACCTCACAAAAGTTACAAAATCTCACTGATTTCTGTGAATGAGAGGATGTAGTGTAGGTATAAAGCTACGAGCCATCTATAACCCGTACATACCTACCGTAAAAGTAAAAAAACGATCCTGGAAAGCCTATGTATGGAAGACCCTCCAGCACGTCTCTTTTTCGCCGAACTATAACAAATAACTGACTCTATCATAACTTGACCGAATCTCTACTTGGTAGGTGAATATCGAATCCTCACGAATCTTCACTCCACCACAGAGACTCTAAACAATCTATCCACCTAACACATTGAACATCATCATTCATTAGAATTTCAAATCCTACATCTAATCTATACCTAGTTATTCATAGCCATGTTTATTGAACTCACTTGTAAGCCCCATTTTTGTATTCTTGAAACTGGCGTCTCATCATAAACTTCCGAAAAGCTATAAGCTGATGTTACTTGTTCATGTGCGCAGTGAATATCTTATTCTATAAGATATCTCCCACTATTGCATTTTTGCCGTTGTAATGGGCTTTCCAGTCCCTCAGAGCAGCTTATTATCCACGTGGGTAGGGACATTTCTTGCCTCAGCATCTATCAGAAAGTTCGTTGATTCTCTCGTCTAGTTGTGCTCGGTTCTACCCCAATAATAATGATAATAAATGATTTATTTTCCTCAGGTTAGGCGTCAGGCTAGAATCTCCAACAGAGCACTTTTGGAGACTCCAAGTTTCGATCTTAAGTCGATCCCAGAGGAACGGAAACCTAAAAATAGCTTTTCCGCGAAACTTTCTCGTAAACTGCGTTACTACTTATGTAGGTAATTTATCAACAGCATACCTACGGTGTCATAGTGTATAGGTATAACCTAAAGCTGCGACTACAATACCTAATTCATTAAATAATTTTCAATTTTATGAGAAACCGAAACCATGAGCTAGGTAGGTACCTACCTATAGGTATATAAATAGATAGGTTGGCAACGCTTAAGCCTAATTAAACCTGACATGGTACTTTTAATTGTTAGGTAGGTTGATAGATAGGTACCCGCAAATTAACCATGAATCACTATCAATGTATCAATTAGGTATATAGTTACTAGGTATCTACCTACACTCGTTCGATATGGTCATGCCAAACAAAAAATTGAATACCTACCTATAGGTAGGTACCTAGAGGTAGTAGGTACAAACGAATCATTGAACAAGGCCAAAGGCATAATGCTGTGAAACTTTTTCTCTTAACTTGATAGCAATATAAAAACATTATTGGTCAGGTGGAAAAAATCAAAATAAAAATATTTGGTAAATATCTACACATTTCTCTCCTTCGCTCCGTGTGATTTGAGTAGGTATACTACCTATTGGTGTGATTATTTATTCTAACGTCGCCAGTGGTCGAACATCGACCTATTATCAACTACCTACCTACCGTTATCAACCCAACAAATAAGTAAACATAATCGAACTAAATTATATCTACGATTAGCTAACCCATGCAAATCTACCCGACGATTAACTAATCTATGGTCAACATCATAGAAATATAGCTTCTGAAAAACATGGTGCATGACCACATGTTGACTTCATAGGCCCTGCTCTGTGATAGGTAAAACACATCTTATATCTTGAAATGATTTTGAATTTTTCGCTTCCGAACTGACCATGCCAAAAGTTAAATTATAGGTACATAACTAAAATCAAAATGAATTCTGCCTTTTTTCTCAAGCTATCGATTTTAATTCTTTGGAAAAATCATTGAAAAAAGAATGACAACAGAAAGTAAAACATCTTCTACCTCAAATTCACCGCTACTTCAAATTCAAAACTATAAATTTCTTTCAGTTTCAAGAAAATGTAGAATATTTGATTTGGATTCAACAATTTTATGTAGAAATCGACAACTTTCTGTTGTCTTTGTCACTTGACAGTGACAACAAAAAAATAATGTGAATAGTGATGCTGCGAGACTGGTCTTGGTCTTGCAGTCTTGGTCTTGGTCTTGCAAAATTGCAAGACCAAGACCGAGACCAAGACCGTCTATGCAAGACCAAGACCCAAGACCAAGACCAATACTAAGATGCAAGACCAATACCAAGACTAACCTGGTCTTGGTCTTGGTCTTGCTGCAAGACTTGCGAGACTTGCAAGACTCTTGCAGTTCCGTAACCAAACAACAAATTGGTAGGAAACATATTTTTTTGCTCGATGATTAGATAAGAAACGCTGGTAAATAACCTAATTGATTTAATCTTTGAACTCCCCTATTATCGATATTTATTTTACAGATACTAAAAATATTGAATTACAAGTTCATTTTAGACTTCTAGAATTTCCGGATTTCAAAAAATTCTGAAATACCCTATACAGTAATTTCAACCCCTCTAGGATTTTCATTTCAAAGAATCCCGACGTTCGCAGCCAGGGGAAGGTAAACTACATGGTTTTATATTTTTATTATTTTTTCTATCGCGCAGAATGTTTTAAGCAAACGTTACAAATCATCTATAAATCTGATATCTTTTTGATGACATTTATCCAGTAGCCACATTTGGAGATTTTTGAAATTTTAGGTTGCCCTTATTTTGAAACTATTTTTTCGATCATGCTTATTAACTAACTCAGCTGACATATTCACAAGACTGATTTTTGAAATAGATACTTAGTTTTATAAATGCGCGTATTAACAAATCTCTACCTGTTTTTAATTTTCTTTTTTTTGGAAAAAGCTTTATACAAAAGTTGAAGTTAGTTTTATAAACCAGAAATACTTTTAATCGCTTTCACTCAATATCCAATCTGAGAGATTATTTCTATTTTATCAAAGAAAATGGTACAAAACCATTGTAGATTGAGCGAGAGAATGAGTTATGAAATAGAAGTATGTATGCATGTAGTAAAATGAGTGCTCAGTTGCGACGAATGATACCAAGAAAGCACAAGCAGACTAAGTCGCGCTAGTAAGATACGATTCTCATATGTGAATGGTGATTATTAATTTATAAACTTTATTAATTAATTACGCATCTCACTTGCCCTAACTTAATTCTACGCATCTAGTTTTATTCTCATTACTTATTCTAAATTGGTTTGGTACCATTACAATACCAGTCCTGTTTGTTCTGGACAAAGACAATTTTTTTATACGGTCGATATTTATCCATTTCGAATGATAATATAATTAGGTAGAGGCAATCTTATAGATTATGAATTACATACTTCCCATACATATTGCAGGGTTCTTCTTCATTTGAATTAATTAATTACGGTTTAGAATCGCAACAAATTTTCACACTTATAAGAAGATGAAAATTTTTGCAAGAGTCTTGCAAAGTCTTGCAAGTCTTGCAGCAAGACCAAGACCAATACCAAGACCGTATATGCAAGACCAAGACCCAAGACCAAGACTAAGGATTTGATGCAAGACCAAGACCAATACCAAGGGTGCAAGACCAAGACCAATACCAAGACCATATCGGTCTTGGTCTTGGTCTTGCTTTGCGCATCACTAAATGTGAAGGATGATTTTAAATTTGATTCTTTATGGGACAATATTATCACAATGTTCTCTGCTTTTTAAATAGATTTATTACTTTCGGTTCTTGTATCAATGGACTCCGCAGCGATTTCTCAGGCCCCATACGGTCTATAGACTGGAAATTTTGAATTCGTACTTAGATCGCAGACATCTCGTCGCCTGTTAAGCTCCAAGTGTGATCCAATATTGGTAATTATAATTATCTCGTTCAATCTCATTCAACCAAGATCATTATTTTGTCGACATGGAACGACAATGGGATCCGTCACTGGAATTACGCACGAGCATGGAGCGTATATATACGTCTCGTTCTCTGGTATATAGGTACTTTCTGGAAGATCGTCTATGGTTATGTCGCAATTGTCAGACGTCTGACGTTATTGTTAATTTAAAGTTTAATTTTGTGTTGTGGTAGACAAACAGTAATTTGTTATGGAATCGCTGTTGCTGGAAAACACATATAAGTACATAAGTATAGTTAAAATCGAGAAAAGGATAGCAATAGTAGGTACTCATCGGTACGGTTTAAATCTTAAATGCCCAATAAAAACTATTTTTAATTTTTTTTCAAAAATTTCACTTGTTCTATCTAAATTTCCTACAGCTACGGCACGAAACCTTTAAAATAAGATACTTTGGGTAAGGTCGGCCAGCTTACACTTTTGAACTGTCTGAGTGTCCAAATGAAACTTTATTCAAAAACTAGGTAGGTACCTATAGGTATGTATAAAACATAAGTTAAACCTTTCCGAAACTTAACAAAACTTAAATTTATAATACTTAAACATACCTAAGTAAAATAAAAAAATAGAACACTCTGTAAGCGGTACGATTCACCAATCTAGCTCGGTAAAATGTACCGGCTGTGGGTAAAGTCGTAGGTATACCATCTAGGAACAATTGGAACAAATTTATTTTTTTATATTGATTTTCTTGCACCACAGCAAGTATCGTGAGCCCATTTTCTGCACTTAATGCACTGCACCATATTTTCAATAGTAGGTACATTTCTCACAAATAATGCAATGGGTACCACTCGTTTGGGTTTAATTTCACCTGGATGAAGATGGATATAAGGCTCTTCAATAACTTACCTAGCATTTCGTATTCTTTGCAAAGTAAGGAGAATGTATTCTTCTTTTCTTTCTGTTTCTCTTCTAAGTATTCTTTATATGGAGAACTTGTCAAAATAACCTTTGGGGGCCTGTTCTCGCCTTTTTACAAATGAAGCCGTTGTGGGCAAAGATAATAGTTCATTTAGTGTTGCTTCCAGTGATTGTTCATCTTCTCCTTCAATGATAGGTACCTATGCCCGTCAAGCAGTAAAAGCCCTCTATTTTCATTTGAAGGTTTAACAAAAATGTTGAAATGTGGCAACCAATGCACAAATGAATCTGAGTTACCTATAGCCCATATCAGAAATCGTAACGATAAAACCTGGTACAGCACCAATTTTCATGTCTTGTGTTTCCCGTTTTCTTTTATAAGTAGGTACATATAATAGGGGGTATGCAGGTGCCTGCTGCATTCGCAGAACACACCAATTTTTGCTTTTTTGAACTGTTGAGCAACCACTTTCGTCCACGTTATAGATACCTACTTATATTGTTAGAGCATTAAAGTGAAATACTTCCTCCAATAGATAAAAAAATGCATTCACGTTTCCTTTATTAAATCCGGATGCACGTGCAACTGATACATTTTCAGGCTGCCTTAAAGTTAAATTTGGATGCTGTAATACCAAGCTTCACCAGCCATTCCTATTTCTTGATTAGAATTATGTTCTGTTTTCATTTTCTCTTCCAGTTGAAATGCTATAGGTAGATACGCCTGGCGTCTTTAATTGTTGCGCCATAAAATGCTCTTCTAATTTTAACAAATGATTAACTAAGTAGTTGTTCAATTTTCTCATCAAAAACTGCCAATTGGCCAAAACACTTATTTTTTTTGATTGGTTTTCTTATTTCAATTTTTCAAATGCCGTCTAAATGTATACCAAGGCTTTGACAGATTGTATCTTCTGCGGTATTCATCAAATCCAATCCCATATTTCTGGTAAGCTGAAATTGCTCTGCGCATGTCTTCCTCTGCCCACAGATTACCTAAATTTGGCTTTTCGGTAATTTTTGAAGCCTCCAATATCTGTAATTTTTTTTAAGAAAGTCAAGTTTCTTGGTTAAATATATGGTTAGGTTAGGTTAGGTTGATAAATCGTACCACACTGGTACGATTTATCGAACAATGACTTTTCAAACAATAGGTAGGTATAGGTATATTAAACTAATATTAGTTTAAGCTATTTAAATTTATTTTCATTTGTTAAGAAGGTATAGAAATGTTTAAATAAGTGAATGTTTATAATCCAAATATACATTAGAGATATATGTATCTAGGTACCTACCTACACTTACCAATTACAGTAATCGGGTTAACTATGGAGCACAAAAGCAACTGTTCATGTTAGATGTAAGTATTAACAGCAAAGATAATAATGACAAAGTATTGATTTATTTATTAATTGATTTGTGTCTTTTTGGATGTTTTTTTATAAATTGAATTTTATCTATTCATAATAAATATATCTACTCCAATAACTATCAACCAACTTTAATACACAGAGTTCTCTGGTGAACCTAATCATAGACAACCGAATTGATCTTTTCACCTTCAATAATAAATAGTGTGTGTCTCGCCATTACTCAAAAGAGGAAGAACGTGGGCAAGCACAATCAAGGCAAAAAACCTAACCTCACGCTCGCCTAGAGAGATATAGATCTTCTCCTCGTCTCGCTCATACCTAGGCAAGCGGTAACGTTATTGGTCAATTACATCGACGAAGCTCTCTGGAGTGCAAGCGTGACGCCTATGGAGCACCAATGTCTAGTGAAGAGGGCGGTACATGCAGAAATGTGCAACGCCCAAACGAGTAATACAAGTAGATTCTATACACACTATTGGGATTTTTGCAGCACAGTTCATGAGAGGGTGATTTTTATGGGGCAACTGTGCATAAATGAGAATACAGTAATTGGTAATGACGTTAGGTATAGTAAAATAGGACAGATCCATGTTTGTTGGGTAGGTAGATACTAATGATATGAAAATGTTTTTTATTGAGTACCTACCTACCTACCTACCTAATTATGATTCAGTTATAGTTACAAGATTGATTCAAAGGGCCGGTAGGTAGGTACCTATATCAGTAGGGTATTATTTTTGGCTGTTTAGTAGCAGGTTAATTGTATACCTAGTAGGTTTTTTATATTATCTTGTACAGTCTCGTAATAGTAAATAACAAACAATTTATCAGTGAATGAATAGATAGGTACCCAGGTAAATTCACTGAAGAACAGAATACCTACTTATTAGGTAATCTACCTACATAGATAACCATCTATAGATAAAAGATTAAAGAAATATATTTAGATAGGTATGGTAGGTAGGTACCTACCTTGCCACACTGCATTCTTAAGTGTGAAACGCAAGGTAGGTAGGTATAGGTACAGTATAAGTTAAACATTCAGGTTTGGAAAATATAAGAGTCAAAAAGGAACACACTTAGGAAACATAAGGTAGGTATCAATGATTAAATCGCCTGCTTTCGTCCACATGTCATGCACATAGATATTTGAAAAATCTGTGCACTGCCTGTGGATACATCTTGAATAGTGATGCGCAAAGCAAGACCAAGACCAAGACCGATATGGTCTTGGTCTTACACCCTTGGTATTGGTCTTGGTCTTGCATCAAATCTTTAGTCTTGGTCTTGGGTCTTGGTCTTGCATATACGGTCTTGGTATTGGTCTTGGTCTTGCTGCAAGACTTGCAAGACTTTGCAAGACTCTTGCACCAATTTTGATCTTTTTATAAGTGTGAAAAGTTGTTGCGATTCTAAACCGTAATTGCTTAATCCAAATGAAGAAGAACTCTGCAGATGTATGGGAAGTATGTAATTCATAATCTTATAAGATTGCCTATAATTATATTATCATTCGAAATGGGTAAGTATCGACCGTATAAAGAAATTGTCATTGTCCAGAACAAACAGGCCTGGTAATGTAGAATAAGTAATGAGAATAAAACTAGGTGCCTAGCATTAAGTTAGGGCAAGTGAGATGCGTAAAAGTTTATAAGTTAATAATCACCATTCACATATGAGAATCGTATCTTACTAGCGTGACAGTCTGCTTGTGTTTTCTTGGTATCATCCGTCCCAACTGAGCAATCATTTTACTACATACTTCTACTTCATACTTCTATTTCATAACTCATTCTCTTGCTCATTCTACAATGGTTTTGTACCATTTTCTTTAATAAAATATAAAGAATCTCTGAAAGCGATCAATAGTATTTCTGATAAAACTAACTTCTATTTTTGTAGAAAGCTTTTTCCAAAAAAATGAAAATTAGAAACAGTTAGAGATTTAATAGGCGCATTTATAGAACTAGGTATCTATTTAAAAAGTCAGTCGTGTGAATATCTCAGTTGAGTTAGTTAAAGAGCATGATCGAAAAAATAGTTTCAAAATAAGGGCAATATAAAATTTCAAATATCTCCAAAAGTGGCCACTGGATAAATGTCATCAAAAAAATTCAGATTTATAGATGATTTTTAACGTTTGCTTAAAACATTCTGCGCGATAGATAAAATAATAAAAATAAAAAACCGTGTAGTTTACCTTCCCCTGGCTACGAACTGTCGGGATTCTTTGAAAACAGCTCATTAAGTGAAATCCTAGAAGGGTTGAAATTACGGTATAGATATAGGGTATTTAAGAATTTTTTGAAATCCGGAAATCCTAGAAGGGTAAAATGAACTCGCTTTTCACCCAACAACGTTTAATTCAATAGGTATTTTTAGAATCTTTAAAATATAGATCGATCATAAGGGAGTTCAAAGATTAAATTAATTGGGTTATTTATTAGAGTTTCTTCTCTAATCATTGAGTAAAATAATATGTTTCCTACCAATTTGGTGTTTGGTTACGGAAATGCAAGAGTCTTGCAAGTCTCGCAAGTCTTGCAGCAAGACCAAGACCAAGACCAGGTTAGTCTTGGTATTGGTCTTGCATCTCAGTATTGGTCTTGGTCTTGGGTCTTGGTCTTGCATAGACGGTCTTGGTCTCGGTCTTGGTCTTGCAAAATTGCAAGACCAAGACCAAGACTGCAAGACCAAGACCAGTCCGCAGCATCACTAATCTTGAACAGTTGACACATTTTATCCAGTCATCCTTGTATTGTAAAATAGTCTTCCAGACAACCAACTCAATCATTTTCGTCGAAATGGTCTTCACTGTTCAAAATCATAGTATCATTCCCGACTCTGAACTGGAATCAAACGGTTTTTTATTTCTTGAAAATATCTCTGGTTGCTTCCGTTTTGTTCATTTTTTCTTTATTCAGTTTGCCTTTTCTTAGTAGCCTTCTCTAAGCTTTTTTTCAATATTTTTTCCTTGTAGCCATTTTAAGTCTTGCAGGCAGAGCCGGAATTGGTGAAAGTCGAAGAGTTTTCCGGTAGTGAAATCAGCCATTGCAGTTCCTCTGTTAAATCAACGCTATCTTTGAAAGCTGTTGTTGCCGATTCTGCCTGTATCAAGGATTCGTTGAATCCTTGGGTTCCGGGAGCATTCTGACTATGGAGCGTTTCAGTGAGTAAAGTTTCAACATTCGCGGCGTCCAAAATAGAAAACGCGTGTTCTGGTTTCTGGTAGGTATGGCAGAAGGTTGAAACAGAAAAATCCCAATAGCTTTAAATTCCGCTACAGCATTTGAAACTGTGTATAGGTAGGTATGTCTTACACCAGCTCTCAGAAGGCATCTGACCGAACTGAAGGCGAGATAACTTTCTTCTAGGTTTTGTATAAACCTATTGTTTACAGTAGGTATCCATAAAAGAATGTTGAAAGAATTTAAAACTGCCATGTCTAGAGGCTGGAGGTAGCGAGAAGTATGACTTGGCAAACATAACGAAACTACGCCGTTATCGCGTTCAACAGAAGAACAATGGGATGCGTGTCCGTCCAAAATCAATACCACCTTACTAGTAGGTTTTCGTGGAATGAAGTGATTTTGCAGTCATGTCGTAAAAAACTCAGTGTTGATGTATCTATGCAGATTTCCCGGACATCACAACAACAGATCCAGATGGTAGGTTGTCTTTATATTCTGCCTTTTTATATTTGCCCTTAAAAACGCACATAGGAGAACGGAAAGTGCCTTCGGGGTTGTAACAAGTAGGTAGGTACCTAGGTAATGCAGGAAATTATTTCTCCCTTTTTTGTGCAATTGGTCGCGGAAACGTTCTTTGAGCGTTTTCAGCCACTACAACACTTGTTTTTATTGTTGATTTGTAGCCCAGATTAGTTTATAAATACAGCCTGGTTTGTTAAACAACGCGTTTTCTTCCAAGAATGCTTCAAGACGTTTATAATGGTTTCCAACATCTTCCCCGTTCATTCCTTGTACCTACTCTCATGATAGAGACACCGGCTGCCTTTCGCAAGGATAAATCTTGATGACGACGTAAGAAGGAATTGAACCAGTATTAGCCAGCTCTGTCTTTTGTTATATTGAATTTAAGTTGCTCCGCAAAGAAATACGCAATCATTCTTACATAAACGAGGCTTGATGGAAATTCAGATTTCTGCAATTTTTTATATCTTTCACCAGCTTCCGTTCATTCTCTTGACGAAAAAGAGAATCAGTACCCATGCTTCCTTTGTTTGGATCATTTTTCATGAGTCACCTTTGTAGAGCTTTACGACAACCACACGATTAATGGATGTTCCGTTTCTAAGCGCTTGCACAATGTCTTCCGACCAAGAACCTCTGGAAAAAGATATTTTATGTTCATATTCCGTAGACATTTTACCTGTAGAAGAAAAACAGTTATTAAGACATGGCCATCTCCCATCTCTACACGTATTATGATAGCCATCTTTCCCAAGTGTACGGGATAGATGGCTACCTCTAAACCAGACTTAAACTGTAAATAAAGCTTTCAATTTTAGGTTAGGAACGAAGTTAAATCCCTTGTCAACATTTATGGTATCTTAAATTCCACATCACAGAAAAGTTCACTTCGATTTACAGATGTCAGCATATTTGTGGCATTGCATTATTTTTATTTCATTAAAACACTCACCTGCTTGCGTAAATTACGGGCGGCCTTGTCTATCAGATTGGGGCTCTGGAGCAACTATGAAGGCTTTACGATCAGACATAGAGTTACCTACACTACTACTACAATGACAGAGGGGGAGCGTTGGTCATCTCAACAATCTCAACCAAATGGCCATCTTACCCTAACTTACCCTATATCCTCAAATAGCAATAGTTCTCGGTTTTAATATTGAAATGTTTATTTTCTTTTATTAAATGTTATTTTTTGTATTTAAATAAATATATTATGCTAACAGATTTTATTAATTCATCGAAAAGAGATGTTTTTTATCGGAAAAAACATGGTGACCATCTCTACCGCCTCTAAATATCATTAGTGGGCAACTCAGCCGGCACTTCCGGAAATGATGTGATGGCCACCTCATTTATGTAGGCACTTAAGTATACTTAGGTACTTGGTAATGTTATTAAGTAACACAATATTTTGAACTGCATATAAACTATTGCCATAAAATGAATACGTTGGCTATCATCTCTACTTATCAATGCTCAAAAATACACTTAGCTGGCCATCTCACCCTGACTTAGGTAGGTACACTAGCTGCTGATTGATCGGCCAGTTTCTAGTATGGATGAAATTACTAGCTAAATTTCAAGATAATCGATAATAATAGGTAAGTATAGGTACCTATGTATCTATACATATCTCAAAATTATTGTATACCTACCTCCTAGAGCAAAGAACTCCGACAAAAAACTACCTAGCTAAGAACACAAAATCAACAACAAAAACTGAATCATATTCGTTTCATCCGTTTGAGATCTACAATGCCACAGACAGATACACAGATACACATATTAGAATACAATAAACTAGCTATGAAAACTCTCGATCATGTCACCTGTCAAACATACTAACTTAAATAAAAATTGGTTCATCCGTTTGGAAGCAGCGTTGCCTCAAACAGACAGAATGTCGCATACCTATATTAAGATACTTAGGTAGCTACCTACCTACCTGCAAAATTAACCTAGTTAAGAACCCACGATAAACTCAACTACACATCTAGAGAACACTCTCTATCAAGTTACCTACTTAGTACTTGCCTAGGTATAGGTTCTGCTTTGATCCAAGATCTTGTTCAATGATGAGGTAGGAGACCATGGTACAATAAGGTTTTATTGTACCATGGGGTAGACGGTACGATTGTGCCAGGGTACGGTTGTGACAGTCGCCATATTAGCGAGTCTGTAGGAATATTGGTGAGGTTGCAAGTATACAGATGAACAGCGTGCTAGTCTAAACTCGTGTCACAGTATTTCGTCAGCCATCAAACGATATTAACGCTAGCAGAAGCCTATATTACTTTTTAAGGGTCAAAGGTAAGCATTTTTATTAGAAAATTTTCAATAATTTTTCTAGGTATATGTGTACAGGTAGAGTAATGAATGTTTTTCTTCGTGAAAAGTGAAACGTTGGTAGTCTTTACCTGTACTTACATTGTACATATGTTATTTTGTATTGCCATGGCAATTGATTTTTTACGAAAGAGTGGATTGGGTACGGTTATCACATATTTTCTGGATACGGTTGTGAAAAATTTAAAAAAAAAACATGTTTGCTTTAAGATGCCCAGGAAACGTTTGAGAAAGACCGAGAGAGGACAATGTGGTATAACAAAAAACGAAGATGGTTGTAATGAAGTGAAACGCAGAACATCTTTACGAAGTGCTGCTGAAATGTCTTTTCCAAGGGCTTCCCAAAGAAAAAAACTTACGTTCCATTGACTATGAAGAGAAAGAAAGACGGTTGAAGGCTAAGCAGGCCAAGAAAAATCTTTCTTAACAAGAAGTGAAAAACCAAGGAAAAGGAAAAATCAAAGCAAAGGCAAAGAAGACATTTCTGTCTAATTTGATGAGCGCATATTTTGAAAGTAAAGTTGGCAAAAAATTGATCAAATGCTAAGGAAAATATGAGCTCTGTTCTCACTTAGAGTGCGCAGGTGGTAGTCGCCATTACATTTGTTATAACTGTGATGAGTCTGACTAGATTTACAAATCATATTTTTTCAGTTTCTATATACCTAACTGAGAAAAAAATTCAGATTCCTTATATTTTTTAATTTAGATTTATTTCGTATTTACCTACCGTTATAAATAATTATAAATGCTTAGTTATTTTTTTACTCGTACTAAGTAATATGAATACCTAAGTACTTATAATAGATATATTGCCTTGTCAGTTATGGGGATTATATTTTAATATAGTTAAATACAGATATATTACGCACTTCTAACTGTGACTCTACAATGCCATAGTTTTTTAAGCCATAAAAGTGTTCCTAGACTATATTTTATTTGTTTTACTAATGTTTTTTTTCCAGAAGAAGATTTACATTGCCTTATATAAGGTATTATTTAAAATAAAAGTAATTTCAGACCATGTTGGTGTAGTTTTTAACCTGTCACTACCGGCCCCAAGTACTGTCACAACGGCACCTGGTGTTGTGGTCGGTTGTGACATTTTTCCCTGTTTTTCTGTTTTTCTCCTGTGAGTTGACTATTTTACTTAGGGGCAAAATGTTAGTATCTATACTTAGATAAATTTATACTTTAGCACAAAAAACATCTTTTTCCAGTTAAATTGCCTACTAACTAAATTGTGGGCGATCAACTGGGAATTGTCACAATTGTACCCAGTCTTCCCTACATGGATACAAAGTTTTGCGTTTTCACTTACATGGCCCTTAAAATGTTATCGACATCCATAGTAGGTAATTATCAAATCCATGAGAGTTATTTAAAAAAATCTATTGTTTCTGTTAAATTTTTCACGCTATTGTTATTCGTAGAGCGGAGTTAAGTTACACTTGTAGGTATACTTACCTACTTACTTTTTAATTCAATCTACCCAAGTACCTATTTGTTAAATCCCATCCAGATCCCTCGGTTCAGTAAGGGCCAAGGACGAGCTGCCCGCTTTCAGCTCCGAGGGCAAATTGCCCAATAAATACGTCGCGCGACTATTTTCTGCGTACTTTCTATGGATACAATATGGCTGCGTGATATATCATCTGTCCTGTGCCGCAGTAGGCCGCGGCAGAATTTGAATAAGTGCCCTGATAAGACCCCTGGCCATTTGCATGCAACGGCAAATCGGGGTTAATGCCGTGTATGCGTGGTTATCGTCCGGCGATAACGCGATGCATATTCATGTGCGGCCGACAACAATTGAGCCGGCAGCGGGGGCAGCAATATGCGCCCGCCATTTGCCATGCTAACATGACGTATAACCTGCCTGGCTATTAAAAAAATAAAAGAAAATTAGAAAAGACAAGGCGTTTATAATGGATAGTAAATTGTTATATTTTCCATAAAAATCATGGAGTAGGTACCTACATGAATTATGCTTGCGCTTAGAATTTATATCCATGACTACTTATCATTTTGTTTGGAGCGATGGTTGAAAACCATTCTAAGCACCTTATGAACTCTGTTTCGCGTCACGTAAGGTAGTGTGGGTTTCCCCTGAGTCCAAACTTTATCAGAACATTATTTTTTCTTCTTTTCATAGTTGCAAATCCTGAGGAATAGGCAGGTACCTAATTACTTTACGCAAAATCCTTAAAGCCGAATTAATGCCTTGATCAGAACAATATTTTCGGCTATTGCACAGCAGTTGTTACGAGCAGAATAATGATACCTACTGTGACATAAGCATGTTGGCTCAAGGGGCCCCTGAATCATAAAGATCTGTTAAAAATCGAATATCAACAAAAAAAAACAGCAAAATCTGAAAAGAACTTTTTTATTGAAGATTGGGAGAAATATCTCAGTTTGGTACCTACTAGTTTCATTTGTTACTAAAACTATCACGTAAGTATGATATGATCGCTATCATAGGAACTAACAAACAAACTGTTTTCCTAGTACCATGAACTAAACTAGTATCCAACTAAGATTTGATTATGATAACAGTGTGTCTTAAGATGTTTGTAAGGCTAGCTGTGGCATTACTATCACATGTAGGTACGGTAATAGATCCAAAGTCGGTTAAATAGAGGCAAAGTTGAGCTATTTGATGACATCTTGTTATCTTGTGTTCACAAAAATTGAAAAGTTCTTTTGGTGCTCGAGAATTTAGAGAAAAACAGAAGCAAGAAACGGAAAAAACTTCTCCACAACAGCTTTTGACATTTTGTTCTCTGGAAACCATCATCCAATTCATTTTATCAAATATACGGGAAGAAAAGCTCATTCTGTATTACTTACATAGCACTTTTCATCACCAAATCAACAATGTACCATATGAAATGTCAGCTATATGATTATTCAGTGAATTATAAGTTTATTAAGTGAAAACGCCATTTTTCTGTTTTGAAATTTTTGTAGGTACCTATTCGATTTTTCTTAGTAGGCGATGCTAACTGAAAAATGAAATAATTTGATGAATGAAGATATGAAATAAAAGTTATTCAACCTGCAATTATTCATTAGAATATGTACCTATAATCAATACAAATGTATATTAATTAAACTCAAAGCTAGATAGATTGTAGGTTCCTTTAAATACTAAAGAATTATGAGGTTGCAATATTCTACTCTTATGTAGACAGACATTAATTCAATTTATTAACAAAATTTTAATCTGCACCTAGATTTTGTATTTTAGAAATCACTAAAGTTGAACCTAGCTAAAGAGCAACGGGCGGCCCCATGAAAAGTAAGTTAACTCCCATTGAATATAGGATGCCTCGCTTTCCCCTACATCACGTTAATTTGTCGAGTTGCTCTGGACATATCCACGGCCCGAGCAAGAATTACACCCGTACGAGAGACTGTCGAGTGATTTACGCAACTCGAGAGCGACAGCGATTAGGACAAATGTTACCGAACTAGCCTTATCGAAGTATCTCTTGTAGTATTTCTCTCTCATCTTTTCTTAGTTAATTTGTCTCGCTTCTACTCTCCCACTTACATTCAGTAGTGGCTGCTGGTGTCATCGACTCGCGTTTGCTATAAGTGGGAATTTCATTATATCTAATTATATATCTACTTTATAGAATCATAACTATTTATTATCTAATAAAAAATACAACTTTTAATAATATCTAATAATGAAAAGTTCTTCGAGATCTCAAATTTTTGAGTAAATACCCTATTCTTACAGTGTTTTTTATATAATCATCATTATGAAGAAATATGTTGCATAGACAAATAAATGGAGGAAACATTAAATAGGTACCCATAAGCAATGTCTTGAGAATTTGAATACATGGCCGAAATGTTTACCTATAACACGACGTGGACAAATCAAAACACCCACTCTACATTCTGGGTATTTATATTTGGTAACTGTACGACATGAAATACCCAGAAAGTGTTGGGCAAGCACGTTTTCTTAATTACCTATTTAAAAAGCAAAATATGGGCGATGTTGGGAGGAGTTCAAGCAATTCAATCATACTAAAAAGATAAGAAAATTTTCTATACTTAAATCTGTGCAATGGTTTCTTTATTAGAATAAAGCAGATTATATAGGTACTTGATAATATGATACTTTAATTGGAGTACGTTTCAAAATGATTATAAAGCATAGACATTAACCATAGCATTAAAAAGTAGAGCTATCAAACTTTCACATAATTTATATAGAAATGAAAGTTTAACTAAATTAAAACAAATATTACTAGAACATTCTTTTCCTCTAAAATTGATAAACAAATGTTTGATGCATCCTGAACTTAATCTTGAAATAAATGAAATAGTTCCCAATAACGCACCAAATCCTAATAATATTTCTAATGCAAATAATATTTCACCTATCTATAGATCTCAACATTACATCAATGAACTCACTAATAAACTTGTTAATATTTTTAAGGGGTATAATGTTATAATTTCGAGAAAGAATGTAAAAACAGTATCTAGTTTATTTTCTAAATTAAAGACTCCTTTAAAAATAACAGAAAAATCTGGAGCAGTATATAAAGTAAATTGCCTAGACTGTGAATTATCATATATTGATCAAACATCCAGAAATATTTCGGGAAGGATTACATCTCATAAAAGTGATATTAGACGAAATAAAAAATATTGTGCCTTGACAGAACATTCTATCAGTAAGAAACATAGTATTGACTTTGATAATACTATTGCACTATGTTCTGAGAAAACCGTGGTTTCTTAGAAATGGTGAATATTAAAAAACATAATAACACTATGAATAAACGCTCAGATATAAAATGACAGTTCCATTTATTCTGATATTCTAAAATTATATAATGATAATTATAATAATTTTTCTCCAGATGTATCTCAAAATTAATATGTATAGATATTTATATACAGTTGGGTATGTAATATGTACCTATACTTGACATGCATGCTGATTAGTGAGAGATATCAGCTTGTTTCTGGAAAAGTGAACGATTTTCAAAATGTTTCATTCTCATGTCGTATTGTGAGAGAATATGATTTTATATACTATTTTGAATATTTATGAATATTTGAAAGAACATTAAAGAGTATTTTAGGATTTCAAAACATCTATTTCATCCAAAAATTTAGAGGTTGATTAGTGACAGAAATCGGCCTTTTTTGAGTGAATAAGTATCAGTGCACTTTCAGAATAATCATGTTTATATGTTTCGTATTGTGAGAGAATATGATAACACTTATATAGAAATTTTAAATAATATTAAGTATCTTTTTCTTTTAACTGTCAGTTCAAGCCCAGAATAAAAGTAATTTAGTCTATGTATGGGTATGTATGGGTATATATGTAAGTATTTATGCAATATTCTTAAATTACATTTTTTTTTAACTGAACTTGTATCTGTCTTAATAATAATTTTAATTTAATTTTGCTCCTTTTTCAAATAGCCACAAACATATAAAGATCATTCAGTAATATTAATTTTTATCAACAAAATCTAGATTTTTTACTTTACTTTCTTACTTATTGTGTTACCATGACAAATATAAATAATGACATTTGTAATTGATGGCTATGAAATCTTTCCTGTTTTTGGCTAATTTATTATAAATTCACGATTGTAAGTATTTTTATAATACTATTAAGTTGTTGTTGAAATAATTTTGTAACGATTTGTAGTTTGCCCTGAAGAAGAGAATAAACGTTCTCGAAAGCTCGGCTTCAATCAAAGAATTTTAATGAATATATGACTGCATCCCCAAGAACATCTTTTTATTTATTATAAAACCAGTCAAGAATACAAAATCAATATATATATATATATATATATATATATATATATATATATATATATATAAATATATACAGTATGATGCCATTTATCTATTATAAATCATTAGATTAACCTAACCTAGTAAACTTAAGTAATTTTTTTTGTATTTTTCCATGGCTTTTATGTGGTCTGGTAATTTATTATAGGTAGCCGAAGCCTGAGAGATGGGATTAGGTATATAATCGTTTATTACTTCTAGAATTGTTTTGGTAAATATTATCACATACACGAGTGTTATATTCATGGAGATCTCTGGCTAAAACAATGTTGGTATTGGACTTGTGTGTCTTGTGTAAAATTTTATGTATCAATTTGCACTGTTAAATTTCAAGAAGCGCACCCATATTGGAAATAGCCAAATCTTGATATAACTTCTCTGTATGAGTTCGTCTATTGTAGTTGAACAGTATTTTTATGAATTTATTTTGCAATATTTGTATTGTGTTGAAACTAGTAACTCCACAAGTCCCCAAATCGGCAGCAGATACCTATGTTAAATGAGGTAGGAAATAAGAATTGTAGATATATCTTCTACTATTATGGCTAAGATAATTTCTTACTTTGTAAATCGCATGTATTAATGGTTACACTTTTTGGTTGATATGGTTGATTTGCTCTTTCAATTCAATTCAATTCTTTATTTGCTTCTATGACAGTTACAGTTTTAGCATCGTCAAATTTCAAAATAGAAGATAAAACTAAAGACTAAGTTAATAACTAAAAATCTAAACCAAACCAGTAATAAAAATAAATAAAAATATATTGAACAGGTTTCCACATAATTGTATAAAAGGTATGGTAAGAATCTGAAGTACAGTTGAATAATACATATTAAAATTTTGCGACATACAACATACCATTTAACATATAAAATTTACAAATATAACATATAGATACGTTGACTAACAGTAATCATACGTTTTGCAAAAGATTTAAAATATCACAGTTAAAAAATTCTTCGAGAGTATATGGACAGAGTTTGATTAGTATTGATTTGATTGATTTCTTAATCTGTAACATCGGAAGTTCTTGAATATTTTGAGGCAGTTTATTAAAACAATGTATGGACATATTGATGAAGCTCTTTTTTGTTAAAGTTAATCTATACCGTGGAGCACATATTTGTTGTCTTTGCCTTGTCTCATAATCATGTAAGTCTGAGTGGTGAACATGTGTTCTTTGCTTTTCTCTTGCCGATAAGATGCAGTTATATATAAATAATGCCGGCACTGTCAGTATCTTTAATTTTTTGAAATGTGGTCTACATGTTTCCGAAGGCGTTATTTTGGTCATAGTCCTTATAGTGTATTTTTGAATAATGAAAATTCTTTCCCAGTCAGTTGAGTTACCCCAAAACAGGACACTGTAATTTAAGTGACTTTGAAATAGGCCAAAGTATGCAGTTTTAGTTACTGTAAGAGGTACATACTTCGAAAGTTGTCGTAATAAAAATACAGTCCTTGTCAAGTTTTTTGCTAAGTCTTCTATTTGAAGTTTCCAACTAAGCCTGCAGTCCAGTGTCACTCCTAAGAACTTAACACTCTCATTATTAGGTACCTCTTTTAGTGAGAAATTTTGGTGTTTGGTTTTGTTGCGGTTTAAGCACAGCTGGTTTGCGGAGAACCATGTGTCCAGGGCTTCTATTGTCAGTGGATTGACGGTATCAGCTTCCTGACCAGAATTATGCTTGGTTGACAGAGCACAATCATCAGCAAATTGTGTAGTCAATGCTCCCTCCATAGTTAATGATAAGTCATTCACATAGATAATAAACATCAAAGGGCCTAAGATTGAGCCTTGGGGGATGCCAATGTCCATAACAGTTGCTGATGACCGCATACCTGAAACCTCTGTAGGGGAGACCCATGTCAATTGTAACATTTCTTCGTTTTTATTTAATACGCGGTAACGTGGAGGAATCAGAATGCTCGTTTATTTATTTTTAATTTGTTCCGACTGTGGTAAATGACAGTTTAATTTTTATATTGGAAAAATTGCGTTCAGTCGGCGTAGAAAAAAAGAAATATTCAAGCATGACATATGTGACAATTGAAACCGGGTAGGTTTCATTTGTTACAATAGACTGTGTCAATTGTAACAACAATCAAATACAAAAAAAGAAAAGTTTTATTTCTGATAAATATAACAACATAAGTAAATATTCATTTGAGGGTACAAAAATAAATAAATAGGTATACCTTAAAAACAAAACATTAAAGCATTCTGGTCTTAGAATAATAAGAAATAACAATACATTATATTATTCTGCCTAATCTGATTTACAATTGTTGCAAAGGAACAAAGGGTCATTATTCGCACAAGTGGAATGTGCCCATTTCTTGCATAGGCGGCACTGTAGCCAGTCCTCCTTGCTGTTCCTGTAGGATCCGCAACATTTGAGACAAATTGTTTCCTCTTCATCCGATGAAGAATCGTTTGCAGTTTCGTGTGTCTTTCTCCGGTTCTTAGTTTGCTTGATCCTGTGAACCCTTTCCTTAGTAGCGATTTGTTTCTTTGCCAGTAAGATCTGCTTTTTGTTATATTTTTCAACGATCTCGTCTTTGTCAGGGGTGTCGGCAAGGATGGCAGTTCTTTCTTTATTCCGATTCGTCTTTGGCTTAGAAAAATCTGCTCGAGGGAAGGGCCTGATGTCTGCCGGAGATGAAGTTGCACTCCTCTGCGGTAAAGGTGGAAAATGGTTAATTTTAACGGAAACTGGTGGTGTCGTTGAAAGCGATTTTAATCTGACTTCTGCAGGATCATTTTCCGACGCATTTTCTTCTTCTGTGACATTTGGATCTGTATTAGCTAACGTTTCAGTGGTCAGAGGCTGGTCTGTGACCTGAGCAGGTAAGAATTCGTCGTCCGAAAATATATTCTTGTTAAATGGCCACACTCCAGTGCATGAGAATCCTGCCATAATATTTTTCGGAGTTATTGCGGAAGGAATTGCCTGTCTAACAATTTGTGGTATATTATAAACAACTATGCGCTTTTCTCGGTTGTTTTTTATCCATTATTCACAAGCGGCATTATAATATCGTTTAAATGGTCCGAAAACCCCCTATCAAGAGGTTGCAATTTGGGTGAAGTATGAGGTGGGAAGGTCAACAACGTTATGTGGTTATCTTTGCAATATTGAATCGTTGGTAAGTATAAATGAGAGCTATGATTATCCAGGATAAGTAGCACCTTGTTCTCTTCGCTTGGTTTAGCATACTTCACGAAATGCTTCATGAACAAATAAAAGTCCTCCTCTTGCATCCAGCCGCTTTTATTCCCACTGCCAATACAGTTTTCGGGACCATCTCGTACAAAATGTTCCTTGTACCTTTTCAGGGGAAATATAAACATTGGAGGAATGGCATTCCCTATAGCATTCACAGCTACGCAGAGGGTCACCAATGTTCCTCTTTCCTGGGAAGTAATAGCCCCGATTTGCTTTACACCTTAAGGAATTAGCCCTCTTGCTGTTTTCCGAACTCTTGGTTTGACCATTTCTGTAAAGATTTGAACTATATTGCCACAAAAATTTTGAATCAAATGCTTAAAATAATTTAAAGACGTGGTGGGTATCAATTGTAACATGTTACAATTGAGACCCACATTGAGTATTACAAACGTGACCACCCGCCGAAATTAGCCGTTCACCGCGAATGAAATAACATAACCCCACATTTTGAGATCGATTTATATCACGGTTGGAAGCTTAAAAGATGGTCTTTCACACAATACCAACAAAGCAGAAAAAAGTGCAGCATTAATTGAGTTATTACATATTTAATATAATAGTTGAAACTTACCTGAGACAGTAGAATCTACAATTTAGATGATAACTTTGTAAATAGCCAACCGATCGCGCTGAACTTCTGCCGTATTTTAGAATGGAACCAATGGAACCTACTCTGAAAGTCACTTCGAATTTGGCCCATAGATGGTGCGGAAAAGAGTTATGTTACATTTGATACCCTGTTACAATTGACATGGGTCTCCCCTATATTATTTTCTATGGGTAAGATAGGATCTGCAAAAATCAAGAGCATTTCCCCGTACTCCGTAATGTTCCAGTTATCTTAATAAAATTTCGTGGTTTACACAGTCGAAGGCCTTTGAGAGATCATAAAATGTAGTCGATACAGTCTGACCTCCCTCAAAGGCCTCGACTATCCATTCCACCAATTTAACTATGGCATGCTTCGTTGATAAGTTTTTCCTGTAGGCAAATTGGGTTGGTGAGAGTATTTTATTGTTTTCTAAGAAGGTAAGTAGTCTTTTGTTAAAAGCAATTTCTATATTTTAGATACAGACGGAATTATACTAATTGGGCGATAGTTGTGTACATCACTGCGATCTCCTGTTTTAAAAATTGGGATTACTTTAGCCGTTTTTAAGTCAGATGGAAATATTCCTTCTTCAAAGCATTTATTTATTATTAACTTCAAAGGAGAGATTAGGCCATTTCGAAGGGACTTTAAGATTTTGTTGCTGATACCAAAGACGTCTTTTGATTTGCTATTGCTCAAATTGTTAATAATTCCAAAAATTTCCGTCTCATCCACCGGGTAGAGAAAAAGTGAATGTTTACATTCTATGTTATGTGGTAAAAAAGAGACTGGATCAATATTTGAGTAGTTTAAAATGCCTTCACTTGTAACTTTCCCTATTGTTGTGAAGAACTGGTTAAACTCTTCAACTGGGATATTTATGCTATCCTTCTTTGAATTTACTGACCTGTTCTGATCAATTACTTGCCAGATAGTTTTTGACTTATTTGAGGATTCTTCTATTTGTCTTGATATGTAATTACTTTTGACATTATTGATAGTTTGACGATAATGATTTCGGTATTTTTTTAAAGTTTCAGATATGTTTAAATATTTGTGTTGTTGATTTAGGTCGGTCAAGGTCTTGAGAATGTCACGCTTTTTCTTAATTTTATGATTGAACCATTTGTTTTCCTTGTTTTTTTGATGTATAGTTTTTGTTATTTGTGGGCAAAAGGTGTCAGTCACGTTTAAGAATATCTGATTAAATGTATTAAACATACCATTTGCATCGAAATTCTTAGTCAATAATTCACTCCAATTTACTGCCTCCAAGGCCCAAACACACTTCTTCAAAGACTCTTCAGGAAGAGGTCGAAATAATATTTTCTCAGTTCTGTTATCATTCATTACGGGCTGTATTATAAACTCATTAGAGATAACGAGGTGATCAGAAAGACTACCAACATTAATAGTTGTACATTGAGATTTATTTGTATTGTTTGTAATGCAGTTATCAAGACAACTTGTTGAATTTTTGTAGATCCTAGTTGGATCCGTGATCAAATACTTGAAACCAAAAAAAGACAACGCGTCCAAAAACTTTGAACTGGCTGAGCTATGTTTTAGAATGTTAATGTTATAGTCTCCATATATATACACGTATCTAAATTTGTTTTTGAGATTGGTTAGAATATTACAAAAAGATTCTATAAAGTTATCAATATTGCTATCAGGGGCACGATATATAGCAATTATTATAGTGTTCAAACATACTAGTTCCACAGCACATACCTCAAAAGATGCTTCAATGACAAGGAATCTGTACTACTTATCTTATTAATATTCATATGTGGTTTTACCAATATCAATACACCACCGCCACCTAACTGTGTACGACAGAATTGATTAGCCAGTCTATAGTATACAAGTCAATTCTACCAGCTTTTAACCAGTGTTCACATAGGATAACTATATCATAATTTGCATCATGTAGTATTGCCTCCAGCTCCTAGACTTTGTTGACTTCTAATGTTCAGAAAGAAACTTCTTATTTTTTTATAGCTGCCATTGATGGTAGTAGAGTGAGGCCACATGGGCAGCTGTGGTACGCTAAATTAACTAATTCTAGAACTTCGAAAAAATGATATGAGAGCCCCGTTCGGCCAGATTTCACGTTTCCAAGCCTGTTGAAGGTATTCTTTTCTGATTGTGACTTTCATTGATCCATATACCTCCGGATGTTTGGAAGTATGTTCCACACACTTAACATCCTTGAAAATAGGTTGAAGAATACTTTGTAACGCAGTAGGCTTTGTACCAGGTGCTAGTCGGGTTATATGTAACGAGACATAGCGAGGAATAGTTTGAATAGTATTTGTGTTTTCATTATTTCCTACCATGAACTTGCGGCTCCTTTTACGTACACTTACAGTTTTCCAATAATCTTTGTTGTGAGTAGTTTGTGCTTCTGTATCCAGATTGATTATTTCTTCCATTTTTAGAGATGTTTGAGCTTGCAAAATATCAGCATTAACTCGTTTGTTATCCGTACAATTCTTTTTAAACAGATTGGTATTTGCTATATTGTTGTTGTTTTGAATCTGTGGTGTAAGGTTAGATTCTTGCACTTGGATCTGTTTTGTATTGGATACAAGTAGTGGAATACGAGGGAATTGTTCATTTGAACTACTAGCTATTGTCATTTTTGATGGTCTAGTTGCGATGTTGCCGGAGCTTGTAGATCCAGTTGATTTTTGATTGATATCTAATTTTTCTTTTAGATGATTGATATTATCCACACACTGAGCACTTAATTATTGTAGTAACTACATTTTTCTTGCAGCATTTACAGTTTTTTTGATTGTCGATTTCCGGCGCGTTGTCTTCGACCGTAAGTCCCAAATATTTATTCTTTTCTAGTTTTTCCAGCGATATACCACTGATTTTGATTATTGGACTCTGAATACATTTATTTCGTTGTTTGAAGAGTAGATATTTTGACTTATTTAAATTGATTTTAAGCGTATTCGATAGTAACTAGCTGAAATAGAGTTCAACATCTTCATTAACTATCTTCTTTAAATTAGTTAGCTCTTCAGCTGTATAGAGTAAAACCGTATCATCTGCAAATGTGTAATATTGGGCCTTTAATCCAGCAATTTTTAAATTTAGGATCTGTAAATAATAGAATAGAGATCCGAGTACTGAGCTTTGTGGTACTCCACATTAGTTAGCCTCAAATTTGCTCGTATATGAGTCCTTTTTCACATATTGTTGCCTATTTATTAAGTAAGATTTTAAAATACTGGACATGGTGCCCCTGAAGTCCATATTACTTAACTTATTTAGCAATAATTCAAAAGATACAACATCAAAAGCCTTTCTTTAATCTACGAATACTGTAATAACAATATTTTTATTGTCTAATTCTGTCATAGTTCTATCCATTAAGTCAACAGTTGCCTCAGTGTGGTCTATTTGAGACAAATTCGTATTGGAATTCATGTCTTACAATAAATTTGTCTATAGGTCGTAATAATCTTTTCTTGATAATTTTTTCAGTAATCACAGAGAATGCACTCAGTACACTTATTGGCCTATATTTATCCATATCTTGCATATTTCCTCCCTTGTATATTGGACTAATTTTGCTTATTTTTAATTCTTAAGGAAAGCTACTTTCGGTTAAAATTTTGTTATTTAAAACTACTAATATCGGAATTATTGATTCTAATAAGTTGGTTACATATTTCACTGTCATTCCATGATATCCTGCAGAATATTTTTTTGAGATATGAGATTATTTCCTTTATTTCGCTTTCATGTGTTAAGTCTAAGAATATGCTGTTTTCATTGTAAATCTCGCTAAATTTAAGTTTCTTTCCCTTGGTTGGATCTAAGTTATTAATTTCGCTGTCTATTTGATTTATAATAATTTTTCCTACAGTAGCAAAATGTTTGTTTAATTGGTGAACAATATCTTGGGAATCGCTGAGATTAACATTATCAAGTTTTAAAATCTCAATTTTTGTTTGACACTTTTTTTCTACACGTAGGTAATCTCATTAATGAATCTCCATTTGTTTTTGATGTCACTTCCAGCTTTCTCCCAACTAGTTCTAGAGTATTACCTTTTCAATATTTTCATCATGTTGATTACTTTGTTTTCAATTGTCTTAATGTCTAATATCATATCTCTATTATCTTCAATTACTTCTTTATATAGCTTATCACGTCTTCTCATCATTTCTAACAGTTCACTTGACACCCATACGTTGTCTTGACGGCACTTAATTTTCCGCACATACTCACATTTTTTCTTGCAAAACTGGATAGCCTCAATCAGCTGCTGAAACGATCCAATAGAGGTTCCTTCAAGATGTTCTTTGAATATATTTTTGAATTGTTGATGGTGAACTCCAATGGATTTGTATGTAGTCTTTCGTTTATAAATCTTACCACTGATGGTTATTGGAAATGTTATCATAATGCACTCTAAACGATTCAGAAAGTCTTCATGATTGTAAGATGGTGGCTTATAGACCAGACTAACACGGAGATCACTATTACCAATTTTTGCACAAATCCAACTATAATTGTTCCTTTGGCTTGTCCTGTCAATTTCTTGAAATTCTATTCCATTCTTGATATACATTGTACAAAACACTCAACCTCATCAAATTTATTTCGTATGCTTTGAATGTTCATATATTTCAATCTTAATATACGCAAGCCTGTGTTTCCTTCTAGTTTTTTTGACTAAGTTGTTCCTAAACTTGTATATTGATTTTGACGGGTAGAAACTTTCCAAGTCGCACTATTGAGTAGTAAAGAACATGATATATTTTCTTTTAAAGCAACAAAATAACGTTATGCATGTTAGGAGTTATGATTTATAGAACTTTGAAAGAACTTACAAACTACCAACCCTCAATGTGATGATTTTTCCCTATATATAGGTACAACCAAAAACCTACCTCCACACCAATTTTTAACTTCTAAAGTCCCCTGGAAGTAATAGATAAATACTATAACGTTTAGCACTTAGTTTGAGTAAATCACTCAACAAATCGCAGTTAGCCTTCAACTGTTATTTTCAACACTTTGTAAACTAATTTGCGTCGTAGTACTGACATCATAACTTTTTACTTTGACAATCACCTTTTATCATATTTACCGTTTGAACTATCAATGACTTGTGACCAACTTGTGACTGTCTTGTCACTATGACAATCTGAGCTTTCACCGTCTATGACGTCTAGACCTATTTACTCTATGCTTCAACATCTGACTGACTCTCTCCGATAATTGGCACGGATTTATCTACCATACATTAGGTTCTAGAAGGATCAGGAGTAAATCTACCAATTACATAATCAAGTAATGAAGCAAACAAGCAACAACTTAGTAAATAAGATAGTGGAACAAATAGATGTCTGAACGAATAATGATCGTAAGTGATAAACTCTTCATGTAACACTTAGGTTTGATCGTCCCGATAAATTAACGCCCTAGTGCCTTATTCAAAATTAGCTGGGGGATCTTGCATCCTCTTGTCCCAAGCAAGACAGGTTATAGGGTGGTTCTTTTCATCCTCTTCGATCATCGATATATTTCACCAGACTACGAATGCCTCCTCTTTCGGGTGAACGTTCTCGAAAAAGTGGCGTACCTACCCAAGTTGCCACGATCTCTTGAAACCATTCTACCATCACCACCAAGTAATCTTGAGTCACACGATCTGGATATGTGGCCAGGAGGCGGAGATTGAAGACGGTTTATTTCACCACCTCCAGTGTTGTGTGCCAGTGTCACCAGGCTGCTATGTGCACTTGGCCTATTTTTGCTTTTTTATTCGTGTACGAAAATAATAGTTTTTAAAACTGAACACACAAAAATATTTTTTACAAAAAATTGGACCGACGTTATTAGTTGGTGCACTGAAAATTATAAAATAATACTAATTTTATTGGTGCTGTTACTTTTCAAGTTGTGCAGTTGCAGGTAGATTGATAACTTTTGTCACCAACTTCACAAGTACCAGCACCAATAGAATTAATATTATTTTATACCTTTCAGTGCACCAAATAATAACGTCGGTCCAATTTTTTGAAAAAATATTTATTTCACACTTTTGAGTGTAACATTAGTGACGAAAATCGTTGAACGTTCACTAATACCAATGAAGATAGTAGGTACTTATCCTATTACCCACGTATATTCCTTGCTTGTAGTTGTTATTATTGAGATCTTAGAACATCGCTGCGGAAATACGCTTGAATATTTTAGTTGTTACCTTTTTAACATCGATTTTACTCGAAAACAGTAACTCTAAAGGAAAAATGTTAATTCTAAATGTTGCTACAAATAATTATGTCCTTCATGTACTGCCCACATATTTTCAATTTTCGACAGAAATCGCCCTCTCCACATTGCACATTTGAGAATTTAACATCCGTCTATCTCGAAAAAGGTAACTCTTTTGAAAAAAATGTTTTTTATTTTTATCATCTTTAATTATACCACCTCAGATTTTCAATTTTCGAGAAAATTTGCCCCCTCCACCCCCTCCGGGGGCGGTTTTCAGAGGGAAGGAGATGTCGGATTCCCGTTTTTATGAATATGGGACCATTTCTCAAGGCTACTCTTTCAAATGAATCAAAAATTATCAAAATCGGACTACGATTACTATATGAAAGGCGCGCACAAACCAAAAAAAAGCACACAGTCGAATTGTATAACTCCTCCGTTTGGGGTTCGTCGGTCAAAAACAGGAATGTTTATGCGTGGACGCATCAAAAAGTCAATATTGTTTGTTTTTATATGCCTGCGCGTGTTTTTCAAGATCAATGGCAAAAATTACATTTTTTTTTTCAGTGCATAGTCTTATGAAATCGGTTCTATTTTAAACAACACAAGCTATTAATTATAGTGAACTTTTAATACTGGTTTATGCTCTCATTCCAAATACCTACCTAGTTGTTTTTTTCACCGAAATTTTATCTGCAGCTTCAAAGAATTTCCTTTTATAATTTTATAGCTGTCGTTTTTCCATATTGTGTAAGTCCTATCTGAACTGTGGGGAAGAAACCGAGAAGAGGAGATTTTAGAGAAAAGTTATAATTGAAAAGTTATTAAGAATTGATTAGTTTATCGAATAGAGATGAAATAAATGAAGACATTATCATATTTTATTTTAAAAGTTTTTTAAATAAATTTTCTTCAAAATATGTTCTATTACAAAGAAAAGTGCTCGATCATTTGTAAAGAATTGATTGAATTAATTAGTTTATCTGATTAAAAATGAGATACATGAATAATTAGAGATCAGATAGATACTTTATTAAATTATTACATTATATTTTACGTTTCTTTAATTTATTTTTATTTTGTTGAATTAGAACATATTTTAAAGAAAAATTTTACTTCAACATTTATAAAGAATTGATTACATTGATTAGTTTTGTTTTTGAGATGAGATACACGAATAATTAGCGAGTTTTATTAAGACATTATCTTGAATTGGAGCACATTTTAATGAAACGTAGTAAAGATGAGATTCATGTATACCTAATTAGCGATCAGGTAAATTGATAAATTATTGTATTTTATTATGATGAGTTTTCTGAATTCAGTTTATAGGTATCACGTTAGTTTATTATGAAATATCTATAACAAGTTCTGAGTACCTAAACGGATAGGTAAATAGGTATAGGCCATGATCGTGTTGGGTATTTTACTTTTGCGCAGAGATCTAAGTGGAAGGTTAGATCGGTGATTGAGAAAACATTTTAGCCAACAACGTTCTCCTTATTACATTTCGGACAGTGACCATAAGGAAATAGATAAAGCGCAACGTGGACAAATCAAAGTATCCACGTTACGGGTAAAAAATTCGGTCAGTGGCCGAACCAACAGTTCGTTCTTTGAGCGTAAAAGATGCAACAAGTTAATAATCACTATAATTTTAATTAGTTATCTTTTAATACCTATCTATCTAATTTTCATAATTTTTTACCAATATCCCAAACGAAAAAGGTATGAGACCTACTACCTACTGTTCGACTGAATGTTTTTATATATGTAAAGCCCGCTACAGACAGAGTATGTTTTGCTGCATGATTGCTTGCTTATTTTGCTGCACGGTCCGATAAATGTTGCCGCGCATGGTGTGTTGATGGCTCCCTTGCTTGTATTGGCTTCACACGATAAAACATGTATGTAAAATGACAGTACAGAGAAATATAACTGTGACAAATGATACAAAATATTGAACATTCTAATCAAGCTCTATTTTTAATCATTGTTACAACAGAGAAAATTTTCCAACAATCAAAAATAACATGTTATCATGTGCAAAATAACTTTTGAGTACGACTCGAATAGTTCCGAGTGCTCCGACAAGGCACGATGCGTGAAAACTATCACCGAAAATAGCACCGGTTCTATCTATATCTATCTATAGCTCCCGTCAACGAAACCTGCAGCAAAACATACTCCGTCTGCAGCGGGCTTAACCTCGTTTCTCATATTCAAATTTTCAAGGTTACTCGAAAACGCTGAAAATTCAAATTGTAAATTTTACTTAAATGTATCTGAAAAACATGTTTGTAATATCAAATAAAAAATACTTAGTTTTTAATGGATCAGCAAGTAACCTTATGCCTTATGTAGTATTTTAACGAGGAAGAAAGGTATTTTGTTAGCACCTGAGGTGAATTTGTGCTTCAATATGCATCCTGCCGTTATTGGTTCACAAGAAATATCTACAAATATATGTATTAAAATTGAACTTTGCTAAACCAATTGGATTTTGATTACGCCCAGAAAATATACCTAATTACATGCAAAGAATTTATAAGAAGGGTTTAAAATAATTTGTGGATCACTGAAACATATGATTTTTTTCCAGGAACTCAGATGTTCTATTTTTATTACTTGCAAAGGTCCAAAATGATTAGGTTTCGTGCTTTAATTGTGTTTGCATAATTTTTAAATAATATGCCTATGCTTCGATAGACTTTTGTATTATATTGATAGATACTCTTAACCTACAAAACTCTTGATGATAATTTATATTTTATGTATTTTTAATTTTTCATCGAATTTAGCCTTTGTTCAATATTTCTCATAAGCTGACTCGTAAGCCAGACTGAATATCTACGTTTGATTGATTTTGTTTGACATATAAATCATTTAGTAAAACAGATAAAGTTGGATGATGCCGATCTGCATTCATTGGTCCATTGTTACGATGAAGTTCTGCAGTTGCAGTTAGATTGAAAACTTTTGGCACCAATAGAATTAATATTATTTTGTATTTTTCCGTACACCAACGTTCACGTATACCATTACCCACGTAGGTATATTCTTTGCATGTATTTGTTATTACTCAGAAATCTAAGAACAGCGTTGTAGAAATACGCATATCTTAGACTTTACCACTGTTGAAACTCAAAAACCGTAGCTCTTTTGGAAAAATGATCAGCTTAAACGTTCCGGATATTTTCTTCTCTTTAATTCTACCGTCTCGGATTTTCGATTTTCGTGAAAATTTGGCCTCTCAACCACTTTCGAGGCGGTTTTTGGAGGGAAGGAGATTTCGGATTTGAGTTTTTATAAATATGGGACCATTTCTCAAATCTCCTCTTTCGAATAAATCCAAAAACATCAAAATCCAAAGTACGTACTGTATACCTACAAAGAGCGTACGAACCAAAAAAAAGCAGACAGTCGAATTGCATCCTACCTCCTCCGTTTGAGTTCGTCGATCAAAAATAGTCAATAGCGAACAATAAATACCTACGCCTCCACCTGTAGAAATTCACTTGATTCAATTTTGATCTTTGCGGTAGACATTAGGTATAATGATTGGGTAATAATTCATCGGAATTCACTCAATCCTATATTCCCTGAGTGTAATCTATACTAATATACAGGGTGTCCCGATAGTGCGATCTCAGTTGATATCTTGATAACGGCTATTGATAGAAAAAAAATTCATGTATAAAAGTTGTGCAGGACCATTGGTTGCATAAACTAAATTTTTTTTCATTTATAGAAGGTGTCTCAAGTTTTTTTTAAGAATCAAATTTATGTTTTTTGTTGTGGAACAACCAATGTTTTCATTACGAAATTTCAAAAGAATTGTGTAGTAACGGTGTTAAAATTAGAAAAATGAATTTTTCGAGACAAGAAATGATTAACATGATTTATGTTTTGGGCGCAAGTGATCAAAATTGCAAGTCGAATTTATGCGCAAATGTTACCGAATGCTAAACGTCATCCTAATAAATTAGCGTTTACTCGACTAAAATAATGATTTAAAAGAACTGGATGCGTCGATTACGAACAAAAATTGGAAAGGCAAGAAAGGGCCATGAATGAAGAAAATGAATATCTTGTCCTTCAAGCTGTAATTGAAAAATTCAGTCTTTCAGCTAGACAGATAGAAAAAAAGATAGGTGTTGCTGAATCCATTGCAAATAAAATAAGCAAGAAATATAAATTTCATCCGTACCATATTCAATTGGTTCAAGAACTGGAACAAAATGATTTTGAACGAAGAATTTTTTATGTGGGCATTAGAAGAATATGGAGAAAATGATGACTTTTTCAACTATATTTTATTCACTGATGAAGCAACTTTCCACCAAAATGGCTACGTTAAACGACATAACTTCCATTATTATAGCCCTGAACACCCTAAAATTATTTTTATTATCCCTTAGATCACCAGTATAGGTGGTCACTTAACGTGTGGGCTGGTATAATCGGGAACCGCATCATTGGACCATTCTTTTTTGAAGAAACAGTCGATGGAGATACTTTTTAAGATTTTCTAAAAAATCGATTTCAAAAGTTGATTGACGAATTACCTTTAAATGTCGTGAGGCGGATTTGGTTACAGCTATACGGCGATCCGGCACATTTTAGCAGGCAATTGAAGGAATTTTTAGAGGCTAATTATGAAAATAAATGAATCGGTAGAGGAGGTCCTATATCATTGCCAGCAAGATCTCCAGACCTCACAAAATTATGTATTTTTCTAATGGGTTTTCTTAAAAGAGCAAGTTTACCAGACGCCACCAACTACTATAGAGAACATGAAATTCAGAATAAGAGATGCTTGTGCAAGTATTAATGCCGCAATGCTTGATACAGTCAACAGTACCTGTGAGAATCGGCTGCGAATATGTATTGAAAGAAACGGTGGCCATTTCACTGGTTCCTTAATTTGTTTTCTGTTAGAAGTGTTGCTCTTTGTGTCAAGTATTTATCAAGCTGTTTATTATACAGAAATAAGTGAAGTTTCATTTCTTAAAAGTTTTTCAATAATAAAATTACGTACATATGATGAACTGAATTTTTATTTTATTTTTATTTTTTGTCTTCTACTGTGTACCTATTAATTCTAAAAGTCAGTAATAAAACACAATCCAAGGCAAATTCCATTAAAAGCCAAATAATAAAAACAAAAATGTAAAAATCTCGAAAACTATGGCATAGGTATAGGATATATCTATACCAAAAGGAGGCATTTTGAGTCACCAATAGTATATAATAAAAAAAAGATAGACGTTCCATTAAATAAAATCAATCATATGATGTTTAGATTTTTTTTATTTCTGGCACTTATCTGGGACACCCTGTACGACGCAGACAACTTTTGTTGACGCTAAAAGTTAAACCATAGTTTCAGTGATATTCCTGCCAAAAATCATAATCCTGTATCAAAAAGCAAATGGGACATGACATCTGAAAAAATTCATATATTTTCTTCAAAATGGCGGATAATAGAAAAACTATCAGATTTAGGAATAGGACATTATACATAAACTATGCCTAGAATTATCAGCAGAATCCAAATAAGTATGCAAAAATATACAGGTTAGGTTAGGTTAGGTTAGGTTAGGTTAGGTTAGGAATATACATAGCTTTGATTCATTAAATTTTTTGAGACACCCTGTATTAATGAAAATAATTTTGGTTTATGCAGCTAATGGTGCTGCACAACTTTTATATTTGATCTTTTTTTCAGTAGCCGTTATCAAGATATCAACCGATATCGCACTATCGGGACACCCTGTATACGAGGACTTTTCGTATGACCACAAAAATCTCGAAAACTAGTAGGTACTTATCCGATTCCAATAATTTTCTTTATTGAATTTTCTCTATCTATGCGGGACATAGGCTATATTTTATGTTCTTATATCTTTTCTATACTAATATCAAATAAGATATACTACATAGAAGTGTCCATCGTATAGTAAATTTGAGGCGAAAACCGAGTGAGCTTCGTTAACCTATGAGGACGCTACCGTCGAAAATGAGTATTTTGTACAATATTCAACATTCAGCTATCAGGAGTAACAGAAACACCTATAGGTAGTTTTGTGTTGCTAGTGGACTGGACCAGACCAGAAATGGCTATAGGTAGTTTTGTGGCTTGCGGCCGACTGGTTGCCGTTGAGAGAAGTTCTGGAGTGTCTGCTGCTTAATCAACTGCCCGTTTTGAGGACACGATGCGTCTATAGTCAATAATATAAAACTCAGTATTTTATTTATTATTCAAAGAATACATACATATACCTATAAATATTTAATAAAGGATTCTGAATATGTTTAAGCTTGTAATAGAACTTTGAGCGAAAACTTTGATTATTATTATTTATATAACTGAAATTACTCGATGTAAACCAATCGGGAAGGTACCTTTTCCACCAGGATAGGATGGGATTGAAGATGTTCATCGGATTGTTAAACATGTATGAAATTTAATTAGAGGTGATGGTTAATTTACTAACTACTATTGCTATGATTAGAAAGCTCTATTTTGTACAATATTTAAAATATTTGAAATGAATGATTGAGTTAAAAGCATAATACCTATTAGTTGACAAATTTATATATTAAGTACTCAGCAGAAATCAATACAGGATAACATATTAAGATAAATAAAAATATATTCTCAGTCTAATTGAAAAAAAAAATCGTAAATAGAAAAAATTATAGCTTCTAAAATAAAACAACAACTCTTTCACTTGAAACTAAAGCATATCATCTGTAAAACTGAAAAAAAGTGGAAAAATTTCAAGCCAACAACTACAGTAAATATTATGAGTGGGTTTACATTCAAGATTTATATTCATGCATGCATATGGTCTTATAATATAAAATGATGATATGACTAGAAATGACAACTGAGATGTAATGACATGGTTAGGTAGAAAGCTTGAATAATTTTGCTGAGTAATATGTAAATTTGTCAAGTGATATTATGCTTTTACCTCAATTATTCATTTTAAATATTGGTCAAAATAGAGAATACAATAGAAGTTAGTAAATTAACTATTACCTCTAATTATTATTCATACACCTTTAACAATCTAATGAACATCTTGAATCCCACCCTATCCTTGTGGAAAAGCTTATGCTACTTTCGCGATTGTTTTCCATCGAGTAATTTCAAGTATATTATAAATTAAAATATTCAAAGTTTTCGCTCAAAATCCTATTAGAAAGCTTAAACATATTCAGAATCCTATTATATATATTTATATATATAATTACAGAACGCAAAACCAATTCCTTTTAATTTTAAATAAAACATTGAGTTTTATATTATTGACTATATACGCATCGTGTCCTCAAAACGGGCAGTTGATTAAGCAGCAACACTCCAGAAATTCTCTCAACGGCAACCAGCCGGCCGCAAGCCACAAAACGACCTACAGCCATTTCTGGTCGCCTGATAGCTGTATGTTGAATTATCCAACAAAATACACATTTTCGACGGTAGCGCCCTCGTCACTTGGTTAATGAACTCACTCGATTTTCGCCTATTTACGATGTACATACACATACCTTCTATATAGTATCTATCTTCTTTGCTAATGTACAAGTAAGGACTTTTCGTATGACCACGGCAATCTCGAAAACTATTTATACGATTTCAATAATTTTTAGATAAATTTCTTATAAATGTACCTATTGCGATCGTTTCACACTTTTCAATTTCGAAAAACTTTCAACGGCATGTTGTTATATGTCTATAAGTCAGTCCAAAAAATCATTTGGTTCAAAAGTTATATTATATATATATATATATATATATATATATATATATATATATATATATATATATATATATATATATATATATATATATATATATGGGATATTACGAAATTTGTTAACACGATAGAGGTCGCAGTTTTGAAGGTATCAAGTTCAAATTCGCTACAAAAATCAATCTCTCAAATATCTTGGTCGAGATCGTTATTGGGCAATATCGGGTAAGTAGATTCAAAATGGCGACCGTTCAAACATTTAAAAAAATTATCAAAAAAGAGCCGTACTGTAAATATAATCAAAAATAATTTTAGGTTATAGATATAATCAGTACCTACAACTTTTGTTCAAAGCAATTTTTCATAAAATACACAGGCGAATAAATAAAAATTAATAAAGAAAAATAACAAATATTGATAAAACATGAACACTCAATACAAATTTGATGTAATTGTACATTTTTTGGAAATCTCAATATAGACCCTGATTAAAAAAATATATAGTATATTTATTGAAAAGAAATAGGCGAAAAAAAAATTTCTGCCTTGAAGTGGAACTCGAACCCTGTCTGCTTTATATATTCAACAGCCAAAACAAAAACCTCTAACCGCAAGGCTATGACACATACGAAAATTTTTATAATAACATGTAGGTATACCAATGAAAAGGTTGTTCAAATTTCAATTCAATGAATTTTGAAAAATTTACCTTTCCGCTGCCTACAGGCCATCGGGATTTTTTTTGTTGAATTCTCTTATCTGCGCGGGTGACAGGCTATATTTTATGTTCTTATAGCTTTTCTATACTAATATATATATGAGTAACGACTTTTCGTATGACCACGAAAATCTCGAAAACTACTTATCCGATTCCAAAAATTTTTTTATTGAGTTTTCTATATCTGAGCGGGTGACATAGGCTTTATTTTATGTTCTCATAGATTTTTTAGAATAAATAATTAAAGATTGGGACTACTTCTTTCTCAGCGACGTAGGTAATGTTTAGCCATTGCCTAGCGACAGCGTCTACGGACAGCTGATAAAAATTCTGATTGCTATAGCAAATAATTATTATATTTTCTTCCTTTATATCTTACTTTGTTTATTTTAATGTACTACAGTTGAAACCGAAAATTAACTACTTGAACCATAATTTTTGCTCTAAAATGTTTTTTATTTGTTGAATGTTTTTTTTATGTGATATGTACGAGTCTTCACTATACCGACTGCTGCAGCAAGCCTCATAGTATAAGCAAATATTAAATACACCTCTAATCTTTGGTATTAGGTTAATACCATGATGTAAAAAGATACTATCGTTAACACAGTGTACACTATAAAAAAAGTTGAATTTTGAATACAAATTATTGAAAATTCAACACAAAAATATTGAATTTCCATTATCTTGGAATGAATATTCAACAGAGTTGAATTTTGAATAGGTACTATGTTAAAAATTCAATAATTTTACAAATTTTGCACACGTGTTCATCATACCAAAGTTTACATATAATACTCTATACCTTAGTAAAAGTACTGTTAAACTATCATTGCCAGTGGGACTCTATGGGGTAGGTTCCGTATCTGAGAGTCTATTGTGTATTTCGGAACTCTATGGCTGGATTTTGATAGTGTTTTTACCATGTATGTATGTAAAATGTTATTAGAATGATCTGGTAGTGGCTGTAAGTGTGCCTGGGCCTCCTAAGTTGAGTGTTCCATATCTGTAATTCCCAAAGAAGTAAATCTGAACCCTATGGCTGAAATTTCGTGGATTTTTCGGTATATATTTGTGTATAATATGTCAATAGAATTTTTTGTGAGAGTCTGTCAGTGCGACTGGAATTTAAAGGTGAAGGGTTCCATACCAGAAACCCCAAAGACAACAGTAGGGAAAATTATCATGCTGCTGTCTCTTGGTGTATGCCTGTGGATGGTGGTTTTTGTACCACAATCTACGAAATTGTTTGCCCGGGAAGTGCCGGGTAAAACAGCTTATAATATTATATTCACAATCACTGACACTGGGATAAAAGACGATTATTTTTGACCGACGAACCCCGAACGGAGGAGATATACAATTCGACTGTCTGCTCATTTTTTTTGGTTTGTGCGCGCCTTTTAAATAGTAAACGAGCTCCGATTTTGATGATTTTTGATTCATTTGAAAGAAGAGGCTTCATAAAAACGTGAATCCGAAATCTCCTTCTCTCCGAACTCCGAAAACAACCCCCGAAGGGGTGGAAGTGACGAATTTTCTCGAAAATAGAAAATCTGAATTGGTATAATTAAAGATAGGACAATATCCAGAAATGTTTAAATTGAACATTTTTTCAAAAGAGTTACGGTTTTTGAGATGGAGGCATGTTAAATTCTCAAATGTATGTATTTCTGCTATGTGGAGAGGGCGAATTCTTTCGAAAATTGAAAATCTTTCGATACTACATGAAAGAAATAATTATTTGTAGCAACGTTTTCGAGTTAAATTGGTGTAATGATAACATATAAAATACTTAAACGTATTGCCGCAGCGATGCTTTGAGATAATAATAACAACTACAAGCAAAGAATATACGTGAGTAATAGAATAAGTACTATCTTCATTGGTATTAGTGAACGATTTTCGTGTATAATGTTATGTACACTCAAAAGTGTAAAATAAAAATTTTTTACAAAAAAAATGGACCGACGTTATTAGTTGATGCACTTAAAAGTATAAAATAATAATAATTCTACTGGTGATGGTACTTGTGAAGTTGGTGCCAAAAGTTATCAATCTAACTGCAACTGCACAACTTGAAAAGTAACAGCCCCAATAGAATTAATATTATTTTATTCTTTTCAGTACATCAACTAATAACGTTGGTCCATTTTTGTGTAAGAAATATTTTTACTGTCAATACCTGTGATGTTTTGATTGTAGGTACCTACACCGTTATTAACTACTTCACCCTCGACTTCACCATTAATACTGTTGGATGTTTTAGTTTAAGGAAACATTTTTTGGAATAAGTATTACTGATATAGGTAATTTTACACGACACCTTGTGTCTCCGTTACTTATCTGTGTAGTCAATTCCTGGTTTAGATTTTTGTAATACTCAATATGTTTCTTTGTACGATCTACATTACAATGTTCTTGTTGTTGGCGTCATAATTAAGTTTATCAATGATCTTCAAAATAGTCTTAACTAATGCTACATTTTGTAGAATTATTTAGTAGAATTTTTGTATTTTTGTATTTGAGTATATACCCAACCTAACAAGTTTATTAATGTTTGTAACAGATAACATGAGAATTAACGTAAGTTATTATAAATACACATCATTATTTTGTCGCTTTTTATTTAGTCATTGAAAATATTATCTTGATCAGGTTTTGAAAAATTAAAATATTTTGCTTGCACTGCTTTCGGTCAGAAATTTCTGATATTATATCTTCGAAGTCAAAATTTGGTGAAGAAGTAGATAGGTCCTACTTTGTATACTGTAAGCTTTTAAGTAATGAACATTATTCTGAAGATTGATAATAAGAGCTTTTAAATTTTGAATGTCTTTATCGATAGCTCTACAGATGATTCAGGTTCGATCGTAGCCCTTGTTAGCATTAAGAATAATTTATGTTGGTAGGCAATTCATATTTCTCCATACATAAACTGCAGGTTATCAAAATGGTATAATCACTCTTAAGGATAAATAAATCAAAACTCACTACGCCTACGATAAATTCTTCTTATGGCTGTTAAAATAATAAGGCAAATTGGAAAACTGACAATTATGTCGCTTTGTGTGCCAAATTAACTAGCAAATCTGGCTGGAAATAAACTGTGGGTAACAGATAAGAAACAAATACTTCGAGAACGAAACCTCTTTGGTTCACAGGAATTACCACGAGAGACACAAAAACAGACCTTACTATTTATATTATTATTTCGATATAAAAAAATATTAACAGATAGGAAGTGGTTTATATTGGGTGAAAGTTGAGATATTTGATAATGTTTTATATCGTGTTCAAATAAATTTACTAGCTATTTTAGTTTTAGAGATTTTAGAGAAGCAATTATAAAGTGGTGCGCAGTTGTAGGTAGGTAGGTATAGTCCAGTCAGAACAGGTGTGCTGTTACGTCATAGCATGACGTCTTTATCTAGTTCATTAATGGATGTCGTAAATATAAAGATGTCATTCTATGATGTAACAGCACAGATTTTTGGTACCTGCTTCAAGAGCACCAGCACCAAAACAGTAAATATTATTTCTTATTTTTGAACTAAAAAAGCCGGTCCTAGTTTTTTGTAAGAAGTTATCTTTACATCAAGCATCGCCTAACAACAAATTCTCTACAACTACAGACTGCTAAAAAAACACAAGAAGGCATTTTCAGACAAAAAATATTATTAAAATATCAAATAGTATATTATTGATTTGTTAATGAAAAGTGCTTTTTGCAACTGAGTAGTCGTCCTTAAGGGCGAGATTCGCTTGCTACGCGTCATTTTAGACACTGCCAGAGGCTTGCGTACTTTGGCAATAAATCTGGGGTTTTCGAACTCACTTGTGGAGATCGTCTGAAAACTTACGTAGGACTAACTGGTAGAAAATTTCTATCAAGATAATTCTAATTATGCATAACAACTAACTAAAATAATCACAGTCTTAGTGCCCATTTATAATGGACGTAGGACGTAGGGCTACATAATGCATAAGATAGACGTAACATTTTTCTATTTATAATGAACGTAAAAACTTAGTTGCTACGCATGCGTGAAATAATTTGACTGCTAGAGTTCATCTGGGCGTTTTCTCTGGTGTAGGTATACTAACTTTAACGCCATGAATTGGAATTGCAGTTAGTGATTTTGTTATTAGCAATGCATAGAGTACAAGTAAGATATTGTATAAAAAAATCTAGGCGATGGATTGTGCGTCCAGTAAACAGGGATCAAGAAAAGAAAGGTGAATACCGATGTTTAAAACTAGAACTAAAACTTTATGATGAAGAATGATTCTTTAACTATACAAGAATGCGAACCGATACTTACCAACCGACGAATAATTCAACCTAAAAAATCCAAATCCCCTAAATTTTCCATAAGCCGCACGTAAAGTTGAACATTGTCCAACTTTATGTCCACCTAACGTTCGGCCGTAAGATCTTACGGTCTACCGTAACACATGTGTTACGTTCGCTTATTGTGAACGATCCCACTTATTTTCCAGTGTTCAACTTTATCCATTACGCATATCTTACGCCTTACGTCCATTATAAATGAGCACTTAAGAATAATTTCAGAATTTCGCACTCCGAAAAGAAAGGATTAAAATTAAACTTCCTTGAGACATTAGAGATCAACAAGCATAAACGTTCGGGTAATCTCCTCAATGACCTAATTGACGGAAACTCCAGACCCCTACTGTAGGTATATATAGTTACTTAATTACTTACCATAACCATCTTTAATATAAATATAAAATATAAATAAATAAATTAGACACATTTTCTCTTAGCTTAGTTAAGACTCATAATTGAAAAACGTACAGTTTGTGTCATGTGTTTAAATATATAATTGGAAATTTCGTATTTCATTTTGTTTCAATTTAGAAAGTCAAGTGTTGAAAATACACTTTGGTCGTTTTTTTATCCAGTTTTTATGTATAAATTTGTGACTTTTTTCACTGCGACGGTTGGGGGAGTGGACTGAAACGGACTTATATCAACCTACATGGTGCGCTTTTATTTCGGTCCATAACTAGGAAAAAACAAATATGTTTATAGCCTCTAGAAAACCTAACGTTTCTGTGGAGAAGTTTTTTCTGTTACATACTTGTTATCCTGCTATATTAAAGAAAAAATGTAAATATCCATTTTTCTTCAAAAACTCGAAAACCAAAATAGCTCGATTTTTTTGAACAAGACATAATAGGTATAATAGGTTTATTTTTAGCTCGCATCCCCTGTTCCTTTGAAGATTTATACAATATTCATCTCCACCATTACCTCTGATGTCTCTATTTGCTCTTAATTTATTCCTCTCCAACTTTATCAGCGACCTGCCTACTTCTACTGACTTTATTTCCTTGACGATGGATTTTATTTCAACCATCTTTGCTTCTTAATGACCGCTTTTTCTCTGTCTCCGTCCAACTTGAGACGATATCGAAACACAAAAAGGCTCTTCCCATAAATCAGGCACACTGAACGAGCAACTCGAATGAGGTTTTTATTGGGCTGGAAGCATTAACGACGTAATCGATGTTTTCGCTAAAGGTGTCGAAACAAGAATAAATTAGAGATGTTTCAATTATATTTCAATTAATTATTGAGTTATTACTTAGTAAGTGTTATTTAGGTACTATATAAAGTATTGGGTAAGTGAAATGATCTGTTAGGAAATAAATATTTTTTACAAATAAATTGGACCGACTTTATGAGTTATTTTTCAGTGCACCGAAAAATAAAAAATAATATTAATTCTATTGGTAGTGGTTTGAGTTGTGGAGTTCTAGTTAGATAGAAGACTTTTGGCACCAATTTGAAAAGTACTAACTAACTAAATTAATTGACACAATCCTCTGATACGAAAAAAATTGATAGTATTTGTGAACAGTTTTTACCTAATTTTTTCAACTTTCATGAGACGATGAGAACGACGACATCAACATTTTACGCTGGAGAGACAAGTTTGTAAACCGTTCAAGATAATTACCATAATTCGTCTTCAATAAAACGTCAAAAACAATGAAAATACCCAAAGTTCGAGCTACGTTAATTTTGACTTCACTGGCCACCTGTACACTTTTTTCAATGCAGTTTTTAAGTACGTATTTGAAATATTCTTCAGTAAGCATGGATTCATGTGACCATACGGTTTGGATCGTACTCGTTTCCTCCTACTTTGGCAAAAAAAATATCGAAACTCTTTACCTTGTAACATACCCTGAAAGCAACATTTGTCGTAAGTCCATCGCATGCCGCACATGGGCAAGAAAAAACTATTGAATTTCTCGACACGAATGCTTTTTGTTGTTCCTATGGAAATCACTACAATGAGCATATGCTACGCGTGCGGAAAGACGAACTGAGCAAGGTCATTTTAAAGAATTCCAACGTTCCAGTACCTACTCGCCGCGGAAATACACATATTTCAGACTTTATTTTTTGGAAAAAATGTCCAATTTAAATGTTGCAATATAATATAATCACTTCTAATATGGCCAACCCATTTCAATTTTTGTTGAAAATTCCCCCCTCTACATAGCGCATATACCCATATTTCAGTCTTTACCATCGCTTTAACTCGAAAACCATACCTCTTTTAAAAAATGTTCAATTTAAACGTTTCAGGATATGATCGTATCTTTAATTCTGCCATCTCAGATCTTCTATTTTCGAGAAAAATTTCGGCATTGATTTGTTCTAAATATGGAACAGTTTTTCAACAGTTTTATCTTCTTTCAAATGAATCATAAATCATCAAAATCAAAGTAAGTATATCTATTATTTACTATGAAAAATGCGCGAACAACCATACCTACATGCCTGATGGAGAGCGAAACTTTCATTTTGATTACATAAGAATGTACCTATATAGTGGATATGTATTTATTAATATCAACAAATGTTAAGATTTTTAGTACAATATTAGATAGGTGTATACAGATAGATAGACAGGACGTGTTTATTAATAGAGGCGTGTTATGGGAGAAACGGCTGTAAAGAAGCTTTACTTCAAAAAGAATAAAGTACACTTTTTCAAAACATTGGGACCGAGTTTATTTGATAATGCCCTGAAAGAAACCGGGTGTCGATTTTATGCGGCTCTTCCACTACGTCTTTGCTGTGAATAATTTGGACTACCGACCTATCTTTGTTATTGTTCTATGATTCTATGTATATGAATTGGATGCACATTTTAAGATTATTTTAAATTACACTTTTATCATAAATAATGAAGATAACACCATTCAAAATCTGTTTATGGATGTTAAATGTTAGTCCATAGTTGGAGACTTCTACATTACTTGGCTCGATTCTGTTATATTCAAAAAATTCTCAAATATGGGCAAACTGAGTAAATTAGAAGTACCTATCTAAAGTTATGATATATCAGATCAATTCGCATTTCAAGAAACTTACTCTACCAGCAGTCCGATCTGTCTGTTAAACTGTTGGTTCCGACTACATAAGTACTTGTTAGATTATATTTAAGGTAGGTACTAGCACTACCAGAAAAGTCAGACAAAGAGACTTGGGCCAGGAGATTACATGAACTACGAACTGAAGGCAATGAAACCTATGACAACATAAAAGGAATAAAAACGTCGCTTAAGCCAGGAAAATCTTACAAAGGTTTTAGGCATTGAAAGATGTCTACCAGACTTAGTGTTGTTGAGGAGTCAAGAAATGTACATTCACTCGGAAATAACTGAAATAGTTTTCTTCTGATAAGTCTTTCAGTTCCTAATCATTTTCCATATTCCTTTGACGGATGAACGTCGACTAAGTCATAATACCACGAAAGCTGTAGGTTGTAGGCAAAAAAAGTTATTCTAGAATGAGTGACGAGCATAAATACCTAGTTATTTATTATACAAGGGAGAAAGTATTAAATTAGAGCTAAAATCTAATATTCTTCCCGTGTTTAATACACTATCATTTCTGTGACGGGAAAAACGATGATTTAATATTGAGAAAATATTAGAATATATTACAATCAGAAAATAATCGAAGTGAAATTTGAAGTTTTAAAGTGATAGGTGACAATTAGACATGCGTTGATAATGAAACCTTCAAATATCTGTCAATTTAATTCTGTGATTTGATTTATATGTATGTGTACTACATGAAAAGCCGGCTTCGCTCGGGTGAAATGTGACTCATAGTACACAATCTTTTACAAAATGTTGGTAGATATTTTTGTAGTTATCGGTTTTCTACGAATCTTTAGCAAAATTCTGTAGGTTAGGGATCAACAAACAAAACAATGATTAAAGACAAAAAAGGCATTCATTGTATAAAATACTTACGAATTATTAATATAGAATTTTTGTTATTTAAATTAGACAGTCATATGTCATACGCATACAATAAATACCATATGTCATACTGTGAGTACCTACTTACTTTAGCGTGCCTATGGTATGTATATGTATTAGTAATAAATTGGGGCATTTATCTTAATGCCCGGGCATTATGAATAATGACAAGCTACTTAGGGCGAAGTAATTCATTATAATTTGAAGTTCCTTATTTATCACATTGCCTAGACATTGTGAATATTGTCATGTAGTTTTCGGGCAGTCCAATAATACTCTGTGTATTTGACACTGCATGGGGTGCGGGCGAGTGAACAAACACATGGCAAGCGCTGACCAATCAGAGGCACCGACGGCAGACAGTTAATAATAATAATAATAATAATAATAATAATAATAATAATAATAATAATAATAATAATAATAATAATAATTTATTTGCCATCAAGAATTACATGAAATGTCAGCAAAATACTTGTACTATAAGTAAAACTTACAAAACAAATTACAGACAAAATACTTCACATCATTTACAGGACTCTGGCAACACGAATAGTTAAAATAAGTTTAAGAACTCTTCTACACTGTAGCATACATTTTCTCGCTGGTAGAGCATTATAAATTTTAATGGAAATAAAATTGTAGTTATTTTGCGTCACACGCAGTCTGTGGTTGGGCAGGATCAAGTCGTCTTTTCCACGGGTGGAGTGGCTGTGTACATTTGAGTGGTGAATGTATTTATCTATGTTTTCATGCACGTAACATAGGCAGGAGAGTATGAAACATGATGGAATGGTAAGCTTATTTAAAAGCTATCTGCAGCTGTGAGTCTGTGCAACTCCAACAATTGCTCGCACCGCCTTTTTTGTTGCTGAAAGATTCCTTTTGCTTCCGGAGCCGAGCCCCATACAAGGATTCTTCATTTTCTATATACGTAATTCTTCTCGTATGGAATATATCGCTGATGATAACTTTTTACTAAGGGTTTCTATGTGGCTCTCCCAGGACGTCAGAGAATTGTCGATTGTAAATCCAAGTACCTTTATTGAGATATTTCCGTTATTTCGCCTTTTTGTAGTTGCTATCATCCACTGAGTTTTATTGGAGTTCAATAACAGATTATTAGCGTCAAACCACTGTTGTGCCTCATTTGGCGAGCTCTCGGTTCGTTGTTCGAGTGTCGTGCTGGAGACTGCATTATTAATGAATGTTACGTCGTCAGCATAAAGACATTGTTTTCCTTCTTTAACATTAACTGGCAAATCGTTTATGTAAATTATGAAAAGACAGGCCCTAAGATAGATCCTTGTGGTACTTCTATATCATTTTTTTCTTGTTTGGAAATAGTACCCATCCGTATCGTGATCTGGAGTCTATTGCTGAAATATGATTTTAGTATCTTGTATATAGGACCTCTAATTCCATAATAATCTAGTTTTTGTAATAATATTTCTCTATTTACGTTGTCAAAGCCTTGCTCAAGTCACAACAACAGATCTCAGCTTCTTCTTTGTTATCTAGTGCTTCTAGTAGGGTTTGTATTATTTCCGTCATTGCTGTAACAGTTGATTTGGACTTTCTGAAACCGTGTTGAAGTGGACTCAATATTGATTATGTTTCAACGTAATTTATTATCCTTTTCTTCAATAGTGCTTCGAGAATTTTTGAGAAGATAGGCAAGAAAGGTATAGGCCTATAATTGTTACAGTCGCTTCTATCCTCTTTCTTAAAGATGGGGACAATCTTCGCCAGTTTTAAACAACTCCTTGTTCAAAACACTTGTTAAATATGTAGCTTAGTGGTTCAGCTACAATGTTAATTATTCGCTTCATTAAAATTACACTAAATTCATAAATATCCACCGACGACTTACTATTCATTTGTAACACTGCTTGTAAGATTTCATTTGGTGAAGTTTCGTATAAGACCATAGAGCCATGATTTTTAGACTTCTTGTTACTTGTATACTCCATGCATTTGTTCGTAGTGCCCGTTTCCGTGATTACAAGTAAGTTAGCCGTGGCAGAAAAGAATTTATGCATGTCGTCAGGTGTAAGGCAAGTAGCGTCGTCATATGCTGGTTGACCTTTTGTATTCGACTTTATTATTTCCCAAATTTTCTTTTTTTGTGCTGAGATTGTATTATTTCATTTGGATTATTATTTCTCAATGAGCTGTCAATCGTAGTCTTGTATATCTTTTTTATGCTGTTATAGGCTTTTACGGAAACTTCATACGTCCTAACCAGTGCTATAGTTCTAACCGCATCCACTCGGTTTTTCAATGTTTCTATGTTTTCGTTTCTTACCGAATTGAATTTGTTTTTATCATATACTTTTATTCTTTCCAGAGGAAAACTGATGTTAAGCTCTTCTGTTAATATTTCATGAAATTTTGCGTAGGCAGTCTCGGCTTCTGGATGTTGAACGCTTTCCCATTCAACCTTCTTCAACTTTTCGATAAAGGAGTGGGTATTAACCTCATTTATTTTCCGAATATATTTGTATTCCTGTTTTTTGGTAGCGGCAAGTGGTATTTGTAATTTATGGACCATATGATCAGATATAAAAGGATTAGAAGTGCTCATTTGACAAAAGTCCTTGCATATATTTGTGTAGACATTGTCTATGCATGTGGCCGATGTCGAAGTAACTCTGGAAGGCTCGTCGAAAGAACTGTGTAAACCGTAGGAACATTTTAGTCATTTTTTTTCTTTCGGTTGATGTTTTTTGCAGGATGTTTAAGTCCTCCGCTAGTAGTATGGTACAGTTGTATTCTCTGGTCGTCCATTGCAACACTAAGTCCGCCTGAGTGGTAAATATGTCAATATCTCCCCCTGGAGCACGATATACTGAAAGTACTACTAACTTCAGTTTTGAAATTTGAGCAGCTGTTACTTCTATATGCATTTCCACTGAAAAGTTATTTATGATTTCTAATTGTTCAAAGCTGATCCCGTCTTTAACTAGCAATAGTACTCCTCCATGTTTTTTTCTGTTTTCGAGTATAGCAGTTTGCCATTTTGTAACCCAGGATAATTACAATTTTTTGGATGTCACTAGTCAACCAGTGTTCAGTTACTGAAGCAACGTCGCAGTTATTACTTGTCAAAGGGTAACTTAGAGCATACATTTTGTTTGTTAAACACTGTATATTAATGTTTATAATTACACTATATCCCGATTTTTCATATTTATTTACCGAACTTTGCGGTTTTATGTTCGCTGAAAAGATTGTACCTCTTTATGGTAACTTCGGACGGCCATTTTTCGCTCTTATAGAGTTCATCCATTATGTCGAAATCCGCTATTACCTTAAATGACAGACTTTTTTCACGCGTTGAGCAAGCTTGTTAAATGTTGTAGTATATCGTCTACTTTCGTGTTTAGCGCTACTTTACCCAGATGGATTACGGCTCGTTTTTTACCCATTTTGAATTTACTGTTTGACTTTTTCGGATCATCAGATTTCGGACCAGTACCCAAAATCAGGTATTACGTGAATGAAAACGAAATATTTAAGATTCTACACGAGACCCACCTAAAAATTTAACACGGTTGAAGGAACCGGATGGAGATTAGCACCTTGGTTGGGGAGATCATACATAAATACCTACTAAAAAACAAAAGAGCGCGATGATACTGTCATTCAACGTTTGACTCATTTGTCATAACATCAACATTTTTAACAAAGAATTTTCTGTTTTCCAGAAAATATATGAAGCACTTATACCTATACCACAGCTTACTATTAAGCTGTGCCTATACTATGTGGTCCAGTTATTTTTTCATCTAATTCATTCCTCAAATAAATGTAATGCGTATTTTTTGTTCTCCCGACTCCTGAGAAAAGAGTTGTTTATAATATTTAAATAATACTAAATTACTTTATAGACTGTTTATTTTTCTAACGAGCTTGGGTTAGATAATTAGTAGATATGCTTCAAGAGATTATGGAAGGACTCAATTTTGGTTTGGACAGCTACGTCAATACCCTTGGATGTCAGCTGAAATATCAAAAATCAATTATTTTTTTATCAACACACTCTTTCCTTGCAAGAAAAAAAAAACAATTACACCTTCTAATCAAGTAGGCAATCAGAAAAAATAACATACGAACTCGTATTCATTACACAGATCCTATCTCTATTTCTCATTCTGGCTTATTTAAATAATAACGAGTACCTACCAAAAATAAATAGACCGTCGAACTACAATAAACGCCGACTTAAAATTGAATTAAAGTCGAATTAAAATCCGTCTTTTGTGGCATTTCGTGTAAGGAAGAACCTGTTATTACCAGTTAAATAGTAGAGTATACCAATGTCTGTTATTAATTCGGGACAACAGATGCCGCCTAAATGGCCCCGTTCTAATCTTTTTTTCCACTGCCAGTTATTATTATTATCATCATCGTGCATTGATGCGTTTGTTGTTAGCAAGGAATGGAGAAAGAACAACACACCAAGGCATGTGTGTTTTGAAAATGTATGGTGTTTTCAGAACAAACAAAATTTGTGGTAATTGTGATGTATTACTGGAATATGTTTAGTCCATACCTGTCTAAGGTGTATTACTTCTTATTGATGATTCATAATAAACAGACTAAGAGCGTCATCACCGCTTACCGCTTCAGTAATGTGGAGAGGTTCGAGTGAAGCGGTTGACCCTTGCAGAGTATCTGAGATATTACGATTGTTTTCTTTAATTCCCTTAAAAGCAACTTGTTCTAGCTTTACACTGCTAATGACTTACAAATCAATCAAAACTAAGGTTTAAGGTCTAATTTTGTTTCAGTCAATAATTTACTAAGTATTATAAAAATCTACTTTCGAAACAGTGACTTTTTTCATCGAAAAACCAAGAAAATATCTCATTCCATTAATTTGTGACATAACTTATTATTTTAAATAATCAGTGTAAAGATTAGTTTCGACCTGTTGAAAAATCGATCTTATCTCGTTCCAAGGTGCAAAGACCTTACCCTAATCGAGGCGAACAGACATAATAAATGTCTCTTCTCTTAATCGTTTACCGATAGTCGGAATAATTCGAATGGACTCATCGAAAAACAAGCCAGAAACTGGTCAACTAATCAACCTTTTTCTGAATGTAATTGGGAAGCAATTTATTTGAAAATTAGGCAGAGAGCCAAAGATTTGTAGTGGACTGTAGACTTTTAATTGTAGATAGAATATTGAATATTCTTTCTTTGTCCAAATTCAAAAAAGAAGAGATACAATTCCATCTAAAATTGAATATTTTAAAATATTCAGAATAGGTAACTAAGATCTAAATACTAACACCTCAAATAGGTATTTTGGTGCTTTAAACGTGCTCCGATTTTGATAATTCTGGTGCTGTTTTTTATGTTGCTACCAAAAGTCTTATATTTATTATCTACCAGTAACTCCACAGCTTCATAGGTACCAGTACAATATAATTAATATTATTTTATATCTTTCAAATCTAATAAAAGTCGGTCTTATTTTTTGTAAAAAATATTTATCTTGAAAAATGGTATTTTTTTACTATTCGTTCTTTTTACTAGCATCTTTTACAAATTATTTTAGTATGTTGTGAAACCAATATATACTAACATGAAAATACATAGTATCTAAGTAAGAAGTGGGGGCTCTAATTTTACTAAATATTATTCCAAATTCTATCTAGAGGACGAATCTTTTATGTATGTATTATCAAAATAAATTTTAGTTGCACAAACAAAATGTCATACATTCCCAGTCAAACTTTAAACTATTGGTTAGTTATATCAGCTAGAATGTTTGTTAGAACCAAGTTTTCCCCTTTGAAATTTCTTGTATAAAGGTTTTTGAAATTGCTTGTATAACTATTTGTCTTGGAAAAAAATTCTGAGTTTCTTGTATTATTTTCAGTTAAGTACCCACTCTTCCAATAATCATATCATTTATTTTAATTTTTTCAGACATATTGCCGACAAAAGATATATATTACTCAATTCGTTGGAAAACTATATATGGCGTTCCTAGATACCTTATCTCACCGAAGCTCCTTAAAAGTTAAGTTGTCCTTAAATATTTAAGAGGTTCTTAAATGATCTCACTGTAATTTCATGGGGTCCAATGTGTTTAAAGGGTTACTTAAAATTAAGCCCTCTAAATTTGCGGCTTAAATCATTGCTTAACCTAAAAATACGAATACCTAATTGCTTGTTTTGACATTTTTGAGAGTGGTAGTGCTAAAACTGGAAAATATAATAGCTATTCCAGGAGATCATGATATTTTCTCATCTAATAGTGATAGATATAGTGCAAATATATGCAGTTCCTAGACAAATTTATGTAAGGAACAATCATTTTAATAGAATGTCTGACTTATTTTCCCAAAATTTTCTTTGGAGGAAATAAAGTTTTTTTTAATATTTGCACTTCTGGAACATCCGGAACATCACGTATTCAGGACAGAATTTTTATCATGCTGAATGTTGTCTATACCTATTTTAATTTTTCCTTAGAAATAACAGTATTTCTCCAATTAATCAAATCTTAATATGTGTAAGATATTATGTAACCGGATGCCATCATATTAGCTTGGCACATTACGATGGTATGCATAAGTCGACAATAAATAAATTAATCAAAGAATAACGAATGCAATATGCACATTGGCCAGAATCTACATCAAATTTACAGAAATTAATGATGAGAGACAAGGCTGATTTAAATTTCTTTCAAATTGCTGGTTTCTCAAGAGTAATGGCTGTGATAGATTGTTCATATATCAAGATTCAGAACCCAGGTTAATGTTAAACTAATTATATACCTGCACCAACCTATGCCCATGTCTCTTACTGTAGAAGGCAATGATTCTGAGGTTTTTTGTAATCGTAAAGGGTATTCTCCATCAATGTCCAAGCTGCTGTTAACTCCTCATACGAAATCCTAAATTCGGTGGTTAGATGGCCTTTTTCAACCCATAACATGACAATATTTAAGAATAATTTGCTTCGTGCACATAGATACAAAACTATCATCTGTGATAGGCATACAGATATATTGCGCTTGTCAATGAAACCATTTGTTATTGAGAAGCCGTCCTACGGATTCCCAACATACAGTAATTACTTATTATAAATTGTTCAGTACCTATCACATACCATTCTGTGGTCAGTCCTTAAATTTCTAAGTAAATGAAATACCATGATGGCAGATGGCAGTGAAACATATAATATCGATGAATGAAGCATATGCACTTGTTTAGAATTATAATTTATTGTCTCACCTCAGCAACACCTTAAATCCCCCTAATCTGGTAGAATAGTATGTTCTTATAGACATATCGGTGGTTCGGAGTCCATCTTAAACTGTAGATCCTCTTGTCAGTCTCAACAATGTCAAGGTAGTGAATGGGAGGTCTATTCAGTAGTGAACATACAAAAAAAAGCAGACGACTATACTATAACTACCTACAGTCATAATATCAATAAGGACAGCTTTGAAAAAGGTTTGTTCAACCGTCGCTTGATCCACCACCGGTTGAAGCGAAGCCACCGCTTGGAATGCTTGAAAAAATTGTCAGTTGCTGTCAGCTCAAACGTCGGTGGAGTGTTTCTAATACGGAAAGTCAAGGTAGACCCTGAATTGAGTTTCAACCTTCAGTCAGTCAACCGGACATTATAAAACCGGCTCTAACTCACTGAAAATAACTATATTTTTATCGTTGATAGCTACATCTAGCTCCGTTACAACTAATTCTTAATTCAAGAACTCAGTAGGTATATTGAATGTTGACAATTCATTTCATATTTTTTTTCCTTATTGATACGTCCTTTGGTTATTTATCTTTTTCTCTCTCACCGCTTTTCTATAATACCTATTAGAAAGAACATAGACTTATAGGTATACATGAGAAACAATATTTTCTTTTAACACCTTATTTATGCCTTATCAATTGAATACACATTTCAGCTAAGGTGTTAATTTTTATAATATTACATATAAAGTATTGCATGTATCACAATGGTTTTCCCGAAGAGGTGATGATAGGTAAGTATTTTCTAACTCAACTTTTTGCCGTTGTCGTGTCAAGAAAAAGGTTTTGTTCTCGGACTATTCAAATTATCTAGACTGGTTCCGAATATGCGTGGCAGGACGCTCGAATATCCCATCAAATTAATTTCAAAGGAATGGATAATGCGCGTCGATGAAGCTGTTACAGTGGACAGCAAATTAGTGGACTGGGTTGGGCTAATTTACATTGGTGATCCAGAAATATTCAAATTTTATAGCAGTCAAATCATCGAAATCCCTTTTGTGGTTAGATGTACCTATATGTGATGGAGATATTCAAGTAGGTAAAGTGAATCTCACATTTCACTCCTCTCTAACCAGCTCTTGGTTAGACTAGGTTTGAGCTATGGAGGTTAGAGCATAATAAAATAGTCAATAGAATTGAAAACTGATTGACAAGAACCCACCACTAACGAAAAGACACCTAACCGGATAAATCCACTGTCCACTGATTCTTTCCTTTGTGATCAGGATCCCAAGAAATGATAAAACAATTATATTATTTATTTGGTAGATTGTAAAAGTTTTTCCACTTAATATTTTTAGGTAACTGAATTTTCTTATTACCAAGCAATAATTTGAATTTGAGGTCATGGCCAACTTCAAATAATTAAAATAAATATCATTCCCTCTTTTCTGAATCTTTTAATGAAATAAGGGATCTTTTAAATATACTTTTTCAAATGAAAACTTGGAAGTTATGCAGTGGCTACAGCAATAACAAAAATGCGGTTTATTCTGAATGACAATTCAACTAGTAAAATAGCAAATTAGCGGACAAGCCTCTGCTAATTTATAAATAATCGTGCCTCTCTTGAGATCACAGTTTCAAACGTACGACGACGTCTCAGTACCAATGACAGTGATTTACGTCGAATGGGTTATCTATCGTTAAAAGCATGAGCTGGAGTTTTAGCCCTTGCAGCATACCTCGATAGCGTCGTGTTTGCCACGAGGAAGGGTCCAAGTCAAGCCACCGAGAGACTACTTAGCATTGGTTCACTATCCTACTGTTCCCAGAGTGGTACAAGAGCTCGGATGCTGCTCTCAAATTTGCGTGGGTTGTTCTAGGGGAGAGCGGAGTATTACTAGATTTTAAGTATTTTCATTATCTTCTTTGACTTTGAGGACCAATTCATACGTTCTACATCTGTGGAAAAGAAGCTTATACTTCTTTACTAAAAGAAGTTTATCAACTAAAATTATTCTGATATTTTTGATCGACTTCTCAAAGGAACGTGGTATACAATTCGATTGTATGTTAGTACGTTTGCTTTGTTTTCTATATATATGTTTGCAGATTTCCCATGGTAAACGGGCACCAGTTAGGATGATAATTATTTTAATTTGCTACCGTTACCCGGTACCTACCTAATTAAGGAAAGTAATCGTGTAGAATTTTCATTTTTTCAACACATGCAGAAGTTTTTAAGTCCCCAGAGTCTGAAAAACTTGTTTTGGCAGGTCTGTTCGCTAATACAATTTCTGGTCATTCTGGAACTAGGAATGAAAGTATCGGATTTAACTTGAACTTAGTAGGACATATCATAAGGAATATAAAAAGTGCCGAGACATAGCGCGATATAGACATTTTTTTGAATATGAAGCATTGAAAGATTTACAAAATATAGTGGTCTTTGTCAATTCTCGTTACATCCTTGTTGCTTTATTCAATATTGTTAGGTGGCATAAAAATGGTTAGGAAGAAAAAAATAAGAAAATACTTCAAAAGGAACTCTTTACTGGAGGTAAAATATTGTAGGTAATTTTATTGGAAACATTACAAGCAAAAAGTTTAATGCAAATATTACACACTTGTGAAAATCTTTTTACCTCATTTGTATCAACTTTTGCTTTCTCACCTCTAATTCAGTATTTTTCATAGCCTGCACACCTTCGTCTTGTTAGTTCCTCTTCTTTGACCGACGAACCCCGAACGGAGGAGTTATACATTCGACTGTCTGCTTTTTTTTTTGGTTTGTGCGCGCCTTTTATATAGTAAACGAGCTCCGATTTTGATGATTTTTGATTCATTTGAAAGAAGAGGCTTGAGAAAATGTCCCATATTCATAAAAACGCAAATCCAAAATCTCTTTCCCTCTGAAAACCGCCACCGAAGGGGTGGAGGGGGCAAATTTTCTTGAAAATCGAAAATCTGAGGTGGTGTAATTAAAGATAGGACATTAGGAACATTTTTTTCGAAAGAGTTACGGTTTTCGAGATACAGGCATGTTAAATTCTCAAATATATGTATTTTTGCTATGTGCAGAGGGCGATTTCTTTCGAAAATTGAAATTCTTCAGATTCCGAGAAAAATCGGTTTTAAAATGGTAACATCTAAAATACTTAAGTGTACTTCCGCAGCGATGTTTTAAGATCTCAATAATAACAACTACATACAGCAATGAATATACGTGGGTAAACGGATAAGTACTATCTTCATTTGTATTAGTGATCGTTCAACGATTTTCGTGACTAATTTTACACTCAAAAGTGTGAAATAAATATTTTTTATTAGTTGGTGCACTGAAAAATATACTGGTACTGGTACTTGTGAAATTGGTGCCAAAATCAATCTAACTGCAACTGCACAACTTAAAAAGTAACAGCAACAATAGAAATAATATTATTTTATATTATATTATAGTCCACCAACTAATAACGTCGGTCCAATTTTTTGTAAGAAATATTTTTCTTATCCAGCTCTGTGAGGAAATGCTGACCAAGCAATGGCGCTACTTTTAGCCGTTGTGATGAACTTATTATAGAGTTATATTTGCAATGGTGCTGGTAACTGGGATATGTTTACGCACAAAAGTTTCTTCAAAATTTCTGTGTTTGTGTTTGTAAAAGCGTTCAGTCTCTTGTATAGAGATACAACATTTATTCTGGCAACCAAAAAAAGTACATCTACAGCAATTTTCTAGTTTCATGTAAAGTTCTTGCGAATTGGAGAATTATAACTGGCTAATTCATCAGAATGATCGATGACATTCATCCGATTGTTCTATTCCAATATCAGACTTCAACAGTACCAGTGGAATTTATATTATTTCGTATTTTTCAGTGCATAAACTAATAAAGTCGGTCCTAGTTCTTATAAAAAAGTTTTGCTTCACTATTTGAGTCATCAAAATCGTTGTACGTTCACTTATACCTTACTAAAGAGGATATATAGTGAATTTTCTATTTTCGATAAAAATTGTCCCTCACCCCTCTGAGGCAGTTTTTTGGGCGTAGGATTGGATTTTAAATTTGTCATTTCTCAACTCTCCTTTCACAAGAAAAACAATAAAATCGGATTATAATTACTATTCCAAGCGCGCGTACGAACATGGCTCAGCAGATTTCTACAAGAGTTTACAAGGAACGGTTTTTAGGGTCTGGGTCTCATGTTTAATAGATGGGACTCTCGAGGTCCACATGAGCTTTTTAGAGAATAGTTTTGTAGATTTCGATAAAAACTTGCAGCAGTCAAGCTTTTCCGAGAATGGCTCGGCAAATTTAGATAACAATTTGCCGCAAGTGCTTCTCGGAGTTAAAATAAACTTTGTTGATAATCACATATTTTGTGGGAGCTACCCTTGAGGTCTACACTAACATTTTCTAAGAATTTACATCAAGGGCTTCTCGATTGGTGATAGTCACATATCTTAGGGTGTTACCCCTAAGTTCCACAATAACTATTTCAAGGATTCCGCAGATTTCGTTAACAGTTTGCAAAAGAGTTTTCTGCCAAGGGTTTTCTGGGTCAAGAAATTGAATGTTGATACCCACATATTTTGTGGGTGCGACTCTCGATGTATACATTAGCTATTTTGGAAATTCGGATAAGAGATTGCAGCAAGGGTTTTCGAATTTTCGTTTTTAGCAATGTGTTTCGGGGTCGAGAAATTAATCACTGATACTCACATCGGTATCATGCATTTTATGCATGCAACCCTTAAGGTCCACACTAGCTCTTTCGAAAAAATAACACATCACCAATAAGAATTATTCTTATTTCGTTTTTTTTTCAGTGCACCAAACAATATATTTTGTGAAAGATAGGTAGATATATGTATTTTTTAAACGTATATCACCAATATCACAACGAAATTAATAGTGAATAAATTGAGAGCTTTGCTCTTGTTGGGTTTCCCATAACAATTGTTACTTTTTTATAATCGATAGAATTTGTTTGAGACTGGTAGGAAAGTGGTGTGAGTGGTCACACCAGATTAATTTTCGGATAAATAGGAATCTTGTGATACAGTCTTTTGTAAAATTGCTGAATACGCCCCAAAAAAAAACCGACAGGGGGCGATTTGATATAAAAATTGATAATTTTATCTAATAGGGTTGAAGGAAGGATCAGAAAAATTTGAATTTTTTTTCGAGGTGCAGCACCAGGAAAGTGCAAGTTTGTTATCTACAGGGTGTCCCACTTAAGCGTACTTTCTCGATAGCTCCCTTATTAATGAAAATAGTGAAAAATTTGCTGAACAAAAGTTTTATCAATTCAGATTTTCCATCTCCAAAAATTATTTTCAGTTATACATGGTGTCCCATATCTGCAGGGCCGGACTCAACTTCATTTTTTCAAATGAAATGATACTATTTTTATTGCATTTTTGAATTTCTCATTAAAAATAAGGGTCCGTTTCATAAGCCTTCTTCATACTTAAAATCATGAGTTTTCGAAATAATCAGAAAAAAACAACTTTTGCAGCGTCTTGCGCCATTTTGAATATCTCCTGAACAATCAAACTTGAGACAATGCAGTTTAGATCATTGACTTGAGAAGAAATGAATCATTTTCACTATTTGCACAAAGCTTTCCATAAAATAAACTCTTATATTTTTAACTGTCAAAATATTTATTTTATTGCTAATGGCTTTTTTTCTTAAATGGAAGAATGTATTTTTTTTCTTGTTAATGAAAAGCTAAATTTAATTTACTTTCTCCCGATATAAGGTTGTTTCCACTTATTTACAAAGGTTTTTGAGATATTTAGAATTTTTGGAAAATTCTGTTAATGCACTATAATCTTGTATGCCTTGGAATATGATTTGCTTTTTTTTCAAAGCTGAATAGACGGCTGACTTCATCGAATGTGGCTCCCGTTATAATTTATTGCTGTTGCACATCGTAATAATCTGAGTAAATGTAATTATTGAAGTTATTTTAAGAACACTGAAAAATAAAATTTGAAAACAACTATGTAATATTTATTAATTAATTACAGCAAATGCTCGAAATGCATGTCATTATGCTCTAAACACTTTCTCATTCGCATTTTAAAGTTGTTGTCTCTCTGAAGGCAGCTGTAATTCTTTGTCGCATGTCCTCTGCTGTAGTACGTTGATACGCATACACTTGATTTTTTATGTAACCCCAAAGAAAGAAATCGCATTTTGTACAGTCAGGCGATCTTGCTGGCCAATAAATTGGCCCTCCTCTTCCGATCCAGCGATCGTGGAAAGAAATTCCGAATTTCTCGAGTAGCATGACATCGTGCTCCATCGTGTTGTAGCTTCATATTCTACCTTACTGCCAAGGGGACATCTTCTAATAATTCTAGAAGCTGATTCTGTAGAAAGTTCAGATACATTCTTCCATTCAGGTTCCCATCGAAAAAGTACGGTCCAATTAATCGATCTTCCGCCCCATACGTTCAGTGACCAACGATATTGCGAATATGTACGAAAAATACGAGGGTTTTCAGTATCGTAATAATGAAAATTGTGTCTGTTAACCAATCCATTTTTGTGGAAAGTAGATTCATCAGAAAATATCACTCTTTTAAAAAAGCCCTCTTCTTCGTTAATTTTGTTAGTAGCACATTCCGCAAAAGTGATTCGGGACTCAAAATCCCTAGGCAGTAATTGTTGATGCATCTGAATGTGATACGGATGGTATTGGTGTTGCTTTAAGATTCTTTGCACTGGCGTCCTGCTAATTTCAGTGTCCCTGGCTAGCTCCCTTATGCTGATATTCTTATTTTCTTGAACACGGAGTAAGACCTGGAACTGATTTTCTTCTGTGCGAACAGAATTCCTTCTGTTCCTTGGTAAGGGAGTAACAAAGCCACTGGCGAGAAACCTTCTTAAAACTTTTTCAAAACTTTTTCGTCCCAGAGCTCGTCTTTCTTGGAAATGCTGAGAGTAAATTCGTGATGCCAACAAGGGATTTCTATTGCACTCTCCAAGAATGAAGACCATGTCTATCATTTCATTTTGTTTTAAAGCCATCTTGAACAATAACAACAGAACTACAAACACAACAATAGAACAATAAACACAAGGCAAACTTAGGAACACCGAAGAAATAAACTTAACTTGCGGCTGTCAAACGACTGTAACAAGTAAATCGTTATACAAAGCATACAAGATTATAGTGCCTTAACAGAAATTTCCTAAAACTCTGAATATCTCAAAAACCGTTGTAAATAAGTGGCAACAATCTTATATCAGGAGAAAGTAAATTAAATTTAGCATTTCAATGGCAAGAAAAAAATAAATACTTCCATTTAAGAAAAAAAAGTTATGAGCGATAACAAAAATGTTGAGAGGCCTTGTGTAACTAGTGAAAATGGTAGTTCATTTCTTCTCAAGTCAAACAGTCTAAACTGCATTGCTGTAAGTTTGATTGTTCACGAGATATTCAAAATGGCGCAAGACGCTGCAAAAGCAGTTTTTTCGGATTATCTCGAAAACTAATGATTTTAGGTATGAAGAAGGCTTATACAATGGACCTTTATTTTTAATGAGATATTCAAAAATGCAATAAAAGTTGCATCATTTCATTTGAAAAAATGAAGTTAAGTTCAGCCCAGCAGATATGGGACACCCTGTATAACTGAAAATAATTTTAGGAGATGGAAAATTTGAATTGATAGAACTTTTGTTCAGCATTTTTTTTCATATTCTCATTAATAAGGGAGCTATCGGGGAAGTACGCTTAAGTGGGACACCCTGTATATGATTTAAAATCAAAGTTCAGCAATTTTGATGAAAAATTAGAAATAGATATATTTTTTAAAGAATTGAACCTTATTAGTTCTTACGTAGGTACAAAATACAAAACCATATAAATTCTGTTGGTGCTGGTATTTTTGCAGATACAGCCAAATCTCTTCTATCTGTAAAGAATTATTATTTTTTTAGAGCACCAACTAATAAAATCTGTAGTATATAATATTAGGATTAACCAACAGTTTTTTAGTCTTGTGGATATTCGTCCTGTAAATTAAAGAATCTCGAAATTATACCAAATTCTGTTTGTCTCTTTTCGTCAAGACTATTTCGCATCTTTGTTTTGCATAAATACTTATGATGTAGTATTACCTAATGATTAAAACCGTTTTTTTTAAGAATTTATTTTATGGGGCTACAATGTGTGGTTATTATTTGTAAATTCCAACTAAACGTTAAATTTCTCTGTAAACATTCAGTTACTACGCCACTAGTGTAAATTTTTGGTTCTTGCTTTGCATTGTTTGTGGAAAGAACAGAAATGGATACAATACAAACCCAAAAAGAACGTGAAATTTAGTTAGTTAGTTAGTTTAGTTAGCTTAGTCATCTACTTGTAGGTACATTCTTTTTGAAAATTGAATACCATGGTTTATTCGATTGCGGAAAGGGTAGATATCATTTCGCTTTACTTAATGAACAATAAATTTGCGAATAGAACATCAAGAGAAACATGTCAGTAAAAACTATGTTTTAGAGTTAAATTTCCAGAGACAGGGAATGTAGCTAATAAGAAACGAGAAATTGGAAAGCCTATAGTTAATGAATCAAGTGAAGTTGCAGTTTTGTTCATCTTGATCCTACGAGGCAACTAGCATCTGTACCTGGTATCAATCGAACTAGCGAACCAAACCATTTTGAAAAAGAATAAATTTCATACATATTAAAAACATTTACTGTAGGAACTTCATGAGGATGATTTTGACCACCGTTTACAATTTTGCGAAGTTATGCAGGAGCGAGCAAACGATCCACAGTTCCTTTTAAATATCTGCTTTTCTGCAGCAACCGTCACAATTGCCTCTATTGGTCTGATTGAAATCCACGAATGGGTCGGCATTTTCGGTCACCGACTGGTTGGTCCTTTTTTCCTACCTGGTTCTTTAACTGGTGAAATGTATTTGCAATTACTGGAAGACACTGTAGATCCTTTCTTAACTGATATTATTGAAAATGATCAGCAGTATGATCATTTGCTTTTTCAACAGGAAAGTGCTCCTCTGCATTATGCTTTGATTGCTGGACAGTATTTAGACCAACGTTTTCCAAGGCATTGGATTGGGAGAAGAGGCAGCATTGAATGCTCTCCTCGATCCCCAGATTTAGCACCACTCGATTACTTTTTGTGGGGATACCTAAAAAGTAAAATCTACAGAACACAATCAACGTCGTTAGAAGATTTGCTTTTAAGAATTGTTGACGAGTGCCGTCGAATCATTCCGAAAATGCTTAGATATATACGCGAACGTTTCGAACACAAATTTTATTTTGTATGACGGTAGATTATGGTTATCAGTTTGAACATTTAAACAACTAAGTAGTAAGTAAGCAGTAAACCATAATTTAACCTTTAAAATGTAAAGTCTTCAAAATACCTATTAGGCGGAATCTTCAAATTTAAAGATTGTTGTAGACTGACTTAAAAGAACTGTTAAAAGGCATCTTACTCGACCCTCAATGCTATTTGAATATTTTGAAGTGATTCTTACCCTCACTAGAGGATAAAAATGGTGGAGTCACAAACACCGAGAAAAAATGTTCCCCTTGAATCAAAAAGCGACGCGGGTCCTTTTTTTTGACCGACGAACCCCGAACGGAGGAGGTATACAATTCGACTGTCTGCTTTTTTTGTTTTTTTTCGCGCCTTATGTATGGTAAACGTGCTCCGATTTGGATGATTTTTGATTCATTTGAAAGAGGAGACTTGAAAATTGGTCCCATATTCGTAAAAACTCAAACCGAAATCTCCTTCCCTCCGAGGGGGCAAATTTTCTCGAAAATTGAAAATTCGAGATGCCAGAATTAAAGATAGGACAATATCCGGATACGTTTAAATTGAACATTTTTCAAAAGAGTTACGGTTTTCGAGCTACATTCATTTTAAAATCTCACATATGGGTACTTTTGCTATGTGGAAGGGGCAATTTCTTTCGAAAACTGAAAATCTTTTGATGCCACATGAAAGACAACAATATGTGTATCAACATTTATAAAACACATTTTCTCCTTAGAGTTACGGTTTTCGAGGTAAGCGGTGGTAGAATGGTTAAATAAAAAATATTTGAGCGTATTTCCGCAGCGATGTTCTGAGATCTCTACATAATAACAAGGACAAGCAAAGTATATACGTGGGTAATAAGATATTAGTGGTGAACCTTCAACGATTTTTGTGACCAATGTTATACTCAAAAGTCTGAAATAAATACTTTTTTACAAAAAACTGGACCGACGTTATTAGTTGGTGCACGGAAAATTACGAAATAATATTAATTCTATTGGTGCTGGTACTTGTGAAGTTGGTGCCAAAAGTTATCAATCTACTGCAACTGCACAACTTCAAAAGTAACAGCACTAATCGAATTAATATTATTTCGTAATTTTGAGTGCACCAACTAATATCGTCGGTCGAGTTTTTTTGTAAAAAAGTATTTATCCTAAAATAATGACACACTTCCTGAAAATGGCTCTGTTTCGTTTTCGATTGGCCTCCCAGTATTTAAATAACACTATCAAGCACTGCGTTAAGTTTCGTTGTTAAATATAATGTTGGTCATGTGTATCCATGAAATTCTTAGAAAAATGAAACAATGTTGAGTCAGCATGGGAATCTTCGAATTTCAGGAAGTTCTAATTAGTTTTCATCAACAATTCGGAGTTTCAAAGTCCAAAATATTACTCGTCAATATTGTATAGCTTCTGTTTGATGTTGGTAGAATTATTTATTATCTTGAATATTGATTAAGTGGTATTAATTCTCTGAGTAATAGGATTCATCTTCGGAGCTAATACGTTAATAGTAGATATTAGCATTTTTATCAATTTTCTATGAAAATATAATCATCGTTCTGACACCCATTAGCAAATATCTTGATTCAACAACTTTATCTAATGAATTAATACCTACCTATATCTCGTGTTGAACAGACCAGCTGATAAAAGTCGAATTTTGAAATTGTTCGATATAGGAATTAGGTCTCAAAAGAAATAAAAAAATTGGAAAGCTCAAACATAATACATATATCGTTTTTCATATTATCGTGCGTGGTCACACCCTCAAAGCTGTTGTCACCACTTCAACCATCTGAAATAGTAAACATGTGAGTGATATGCATTTTTAAAACCCCTTCAACATGGTACAACAGGTAAAAGTAACATCAAAGCTATGAGTCAATCAATAAACTATTTCGTATTTGAATTGTTACAAATAGTTATTTACTTCTTGGTCGTAAGACATAGATTAACTTTCAATCAAGTACCTATCATGCAAAATAGAGACAATCAAAAAAATATGGACTTCCCTATTATGTAACTGTTCTTGTAGTCTTATAGCTCAGCTATAATATTCATTATTATGTCGATAATTACAAACATAGGATCTAGAACTAGAGACGTAAGTTATTGCATAGGTCGCAATTTTTAAGAATAAATTTTCACTCACACAACTTTCTTACCACAAAGAAAGCAACAATATCCGTCGATCTGTTCCCGAGATAATCCTGTCGTAAAAAGACCTTCATACCAATAAGTTTTTTGGCCTCAGGAAACTCTGAAACGTAAACATTTTGTTGGAATCTTGACGCCGAAAATTTCACACGATAATAATACTTTCGTAGATAGCTACTTCCGGTAGCCGTAGGAAAGTAAAACTCGTAAGATTAAATCATGCACGTTTTTCATCGTGTTAGGGCGAATAACAATAATCACATTCTGTTTTAACGTAAGACGAGCAGTTAAATCATAATATAAATGAACATGTAGAATAAATGAAGCTTTATTTTAGCACAACATTTTTTCCTGCTTTTTCTCAGAGGTCGCGTTGTGGGAGGGTGGTAAAGGGCTTGCAGAAGAATACTTGGCCTCAGGAAAATCTGAAACATCAACATTTGTTGAAATCTCGACGAAAATCGGAAATTTCACACGATTACAAGACTTTCCTTATGGTAGCGGTAGGAAAGTAAAAATGGTATATCCCCTCAACACAACTTTCCTACCGCTCTTAAACTATTTTTGTCTAACATAAAAATCGTCTGATAAAGTCATGAGACCATTCATTTTATCAAAAGTGCCAAGACGTATATCAATGGTCATATTTATGTTCAACATAAGAAGAACCGTTTAGCATGAATATGAATAAATAGAACATTTTACAGTTCATTGAGACATAACTTTTTCTAGCTTTTTCTCAGAGGTGCGACTTGGAAGTGGTTAAGGTATCAAGTATAAAGGTATTCAAGGAATCAAACTGAAAATAAATAGTAAGCTTGCGTGAAAACTTGATACTGGGAAATATTAATAGCAATTTTATTGTGATAATTTCAGAATTTAGTATCATTTACTTTGTTGAGTTGGCAAATTCCGCTCTGGTTGGGTTCATTTAAGAACACCTCACTGAGTCTCTGATGAACAATCGGGACTAGAAGAATTTATATCTAACTCCAGTATTATTTTTAGCAGATGCAGAATCGCCATTAGATTTAAAATTCTTATTAAATCCGAAATCGATAAGTATATGTAAACGTCAGTTCCCGCTTGGGCAATATTAGCTCTTAGTATTTGTAGAGGCCAAAGAGTTGGGGACTGTGTTCATGCATATCCATATTTACACAGTTACAGGCTGCCCATCAGCATTATTCATATCCAGAATATATTTTTAGGTTGATATTTGGATATACAGCATTCTTCTCTGGAAATTAGGTATGCCTGAATAAAAAATCTTGCTTCATACTTTGTATCTGAAAAACTAAATCTCGGGAACTTGTTTGTAGATATTTTTGAAAGCATAAATCTATATTTTCGAATAAATTATTCATATTCACAACACAATTTGAACATGCGTCATTGTAACATTCGATATTGTAAAATTTTCAAGCAATTTCCGTCTTATTTTAGTCTTAGTTCAAAACAGTTTTGGATTACTGCGCAGCAACTAGTACGAGCATTATGCCCCTGTGCTACAGGCGAACGATAGATACCATATAAAAAAGAAAACAAGTTATACTCAAAATTGAATATAGGTACCTACACATTGTTGTTCGTCGTGGCATGCTGAAAAAAAAATGATGATAGCACGACTTGATTAGACGATTTTAATATTCGCTGGAATTAATCACCCTTAAGAATTCCATAAAGTGGGCTCAAGAGCCACTCTTGAGGGACACCATATGAAATATTCTTAGTTTTATTAGCCAGTATTATTTTTCTATCCCACTGATAGCTATCCAGTAGCTTCTAAAGGAATGTCGCTTAAATTTCACTTATAATAGGTACCTACCTAGTATTTTTTTCTGCTATAAGGCTTATTCGCTGCCACAATTTTAAAAACTTTATGTATTTTGTCCACCGTAGATTTATGATTACGAAATATTACTGATTATTATTTTCTTCTTTCTCAATTGTGAATCTCCTAGTTTTTAAATGTTCATATATATGTAGTTATCTTTGGTAAAGCTTGCCCTATCTTATTTATCAGGAAGAATTGATTAATATTATACAATACCTATTGTTCACAACAGTACATCAATATCACCGACTGAATTTGTCTCCTACATTTAAGCTTAGTTATGAAAGTATGTTCTGATATGATACTATATGTGGAGAGTAATTATTGTACTTTCTAACATAAATATTATTGTTCTATTAGAGCTAAGAGAATCGTAGATACTGTTCGAAAATTCTGTATTGAATCCAAAACAAGAACATATAGATTATAATTCGGTCCTAGCCTTCTAGTTCTTATTTTAAAGTTTCAAGGGATAATGAAATTGAAAATAAAAAAAGTGGATCTTCTACTATACTAATAATTATTAAAAAAAACATGGGCACTATGAAGCTAATAGTAGTTAGATATGCAGCATTTTGTAGGTTAAACAAAAATTGAAATTTTCATTCAAGCTAAAACTTAGGACAGAAATTGAAATTTCTATAAAACGTTTCTATCAAAAAATATCTTGTAAATACGCCGATTTGATTCAAAATATTGTACAGAGTGGCTTACCATCTTACTTATATACCTAAGAAACGAATTCATCGGGGAAGTATTCATAATGTTAATGTAAGATTTCCAAATAATTTTGATATATCCCAACACTCAAAAGCTATTTTTCGTGTAGGATAAGTGCAGAAGCAAAAATAGCAATATTTACACGTTCAAGAAGAAAACTATAATGGAAGTATTAGATGATCAATAAGTTTATTCCTTACATATTAATCAATAAGATCAATCATTAAGGAATTTCTCTGCCACCAGTATATTAAAAAGTTTTCAATATATATCTGCATCAGTGCCCAGTATCATATAAATAATTTCTCAGAAGGCATGGATTGGATTGTCCATATAAGTAGGTTTTGTGTTCTTTGTTTCTTTATCTTTGTCGCGTGTTAACTGTCATATATATTTTTATATTTTCTTAGGAATATTGTTTCTATAGTATGGTGGTGGTGCATATTCTGTTTAATAACGGAAGGGTATATATTTATATATTTGTAAACTTTTATGAGAGGTTAAGTGTAAGAATAGAAATTATGTTAAACTTCGCCTCTATTTAATTTTGTAATATCATCTGATGTTACAAATAAAGAGGATTATTATTATTATTATTATTAAAAGACATAGGATTCTTATTGAAATGATAAAGCTTCTGTTACAATTTTAACTCTGTTTCAAATAACGTTAAGTCACCCAATTGTTTGCAAAGCTTCATAATTAGCAAATAGTTTCTAATCTTTGTAATGGGTACCTATTCAAGCAAATTATTTATTCTGTCTGGAAAAATTACTTAGGTACCTATGTTATGTTCTTATCTATTCGGAATAGTTTCGAAATATTTAGTATCATATCCTCATTATTAGATTTTGAAATAAATCATTAATGTCAACCTTTTTTCTTTTCAAGAAACCTGACTTTTTTGTACCCACTAGTAGAATAGTATAAACAAGAAACGTATTTGAATAAAAATATTTTTTACAAAAAATTAGACCGGCTTTATCAGTTGTTGCGCTGAAAAATACAAAATAATATTAATTCTATTGGTGCTGGTAATTTTGAAGTTGTGCCGTAGTAGTTTGTTGTTGTAGGCACCAAATCCAAAAGAACCAGCACCAATAGAATTAATATTATTTTGTATTTTTCAGTGCAACAATTGAAACAGTCGGTCAATTTTTCTGTAAGAAATAGGTATTTATTTCACATTTTTGAGTGTAACATTAGTCATGAAAATTGTTGTACGTTCACTAATATTCTAAAAGTTTAGGTAGGTTTAGCTTGTACTTGTTATTTATTATTCAGAGATCTCAAAACATCGCGGCGCAAATATACATATTTCAGACTTTACTGCTGTCACTCGAAAACCGTAACTAAATTTAAATGTTGCTACATATAATCTTTTCTTTAATTTGGCCGTGTCATATTTTCAATTTTCGAAAAAAATTGCTCTTCCACATATCCGAAATAAGCATATCACATATTTCAGACTTTACCATTGCGATACTCCGAAACCGTAACTCTTTTAAAAAAATGTTCAATTTAAACGTTTCCGGATATGGTCCTCTTTCTAATTTTCAAATCTCGAATTTTTGATTTTCGAAAAAAATTGCCCCTTCCACATAGCTGAAACACATATTTCAGATTTTCAGATTGTAGCTTGTAAACGTATGATTATTTTTAAAAATGTCCAATTTAAACATTTCCGGATATAGGATTTTGGATTTGATTTTTCTCAATATGGGACCATTTCCCAACTCTCCTCTTTCAAATGAAACAAAATCGTCTAAATCGGAGTACGTTTACTATGGAAAACGCGCAAAAAAACAAAAAAAAAAATAATAAAAAAGCAATCTTACAACCGAATTGTATACCTTCTTTTTTTGAAGTCGGACAAAAAAAATTACATTCATAACCTTTTAAAGATTGTCATTGGTCTAAAATCTCTAGCTCTAGCCAACATGGTATAACCTAATACATACTTTGGTTGTAAATGCATTCAACAAAATTAATTTAATAGGATATTATTTGGTTTCATTTGTTTCAAAACCCGAAGCTGTCGAATTAATACCTACAAAATCATATTTTGTTTGTTTCTCCAACTACAAGATATTCTTTTACCGATCGTTGTTTATCATTATTTGATATAGGTACTCCATTTAAAAAGAAGAGAGAGAGAGAGAGAGTAATAAATTATGATAAAGATAAACAAATGATCCCTATTATATTCTGTCGTATAATATGCTTGCACATTAATGTTTCGAGTGTTTACTAGTAGAATCAGAATCATCATAAGTTAGTTGATTTTATGTTGTTTCAAATATTCAGGATGTTTTCATTCAACATGTTGATAGATAATGTTTACTATAATAATAAATCAATCGTAAGATTTTTATAGATAGAAGGTACGAGCTTAAGGCCAACAGAAAAATAATATTCATCCACGTAAATATGTAATATACCTTACCGTCCAGAAGAGACAAAACGTTGAATTATTGAATAGGGGAGTGTAGCATCTCAGTCCTCTGTGAATAATGTATGGGCTGTTTGTGTTGGTGAACTTTGTATGGCGGCAGTGTCAGTACACTAATCCACGTAATCCTCACCGGGAGCTTTGTTTGAGCATGTCGCGTTATTCACAAGGATGAAAAAATGATGAGTATATCTATTTTCCAGTGAAATTAAAATCGAACCTAACGCCAAGGGGGATAACAGAGAAAAACTTGAGCTCTAAGTAAATCATGACGTTTACAATAAAGAGTCATCGTATATTGTTCGTAGGGAATGTGATTGAGTTGGAAATGTATGCTTATTATACAGATCAGTTTTGAATATGAAGATATGTTTTAATGTTTGTATAACTTCAAAATCGAGTGAACATTCGGGATATCTTGTTTACATTTCTGGAAAGCTTTGGGGTTGTCTTTAATCCAAATCAATTTTGAAAATAAGCTTATTAATAACGGTTTCTTAATAACATTCTACTCTGATAGTTCAGTCTTGGAAAATTTTGTGATCCTGTAGCTAAATTGCCTTTGGCAACAACACTTCTTAGCCACTTGAAGTTATGCAGTTGCAGTTAGATTGATAACTTTTGGCACCAACTTCACAACTAGCCCCAATAGAATTAATGTTATTTTGTATTTATAAGTGCACTAACTAATAACGTCGATCCAATTTTTTGTAAAAAATATTTATTTCACACTTTTGAGTCTAACAGTAGTCACGAAAATCGTTGAACGTTCGCTAATACCAATGAAGATAGTACTTATCCTATTATCCACGTATATTCTTTGCTTGTAGTTGTTATTATCGAAACCTCAAAACATTGCTGCGGAAATACGCTCAAGTATTTTAGATATTAGCATTCTACCACCACTGTAACTTGAAAACCGTAACTCTAAGGAAAAAATGTTCATTATAAATGTTGCTACAAATAATTAGGCCTTTCATGTAGTACCCCCAGATTTTCAATTTTCGAAAGAAATTATTATAATTTTTAATTTAATTTAATAATTAATTTTATATTAATAATAATAATTTTATATTATATTATAAAATAACATTTATCAAAATTCACAAAATCATACAGAGTATAGAGTTGAAGATTAAAAATTCATGATTTTTTTTGTTCTTGCACAAACCAACACTCCCACCACGCACTATCACTACTATGCTTCTAATGCTTTTTAACTTTTAACTTTTGCTGCTCTGAACGGAAAACAAAAACCTATAGAAGGCCCCTATTATCATGATTTTTGAGGGAAGTTTAATTTTCACGAACAAATTTTCTAATGAGTCAGTAATATGAAAATCGAAAGTTATAAAAAGAATTTGAGTATATTTTTGAAATATACGCAGACTCCACCACCCCTGCCAACTCTGTCTTTACGTATTAACATATAATCATCTATATTGACAGCATCATACTAAATATTTTCAGATAACCAGGTCTCAGTAACAAAGATAACATCGTAGTCCTTTTCTTGTATTAGATTTTTAAAATCGTTAAACCCCATAGATAAAGATCTGATGTTGACATGAGCTATTTTCATATTTTCATAGCCGTAAAAATTGCATTAAAATCAAATAAATGATCTAACTAGAGTGTAGCGCATAGTGAGTCAAGAGTCAAAAATGTGGATAACAATATTTATAATTTAGAAAATCCCAATGAATTAACAAAATAAAACAGAATTCAGTTACCTTAAAAAGGGGGGAAGAGCCGAAGATGGATTATTTGGAAGAACAAAAAAATATATATTTAGTATTTGCTACTATAAAGCTTTGGGAGGAAGCAAAAGAAGTTAACAGAGTGTACAAAAGGCAATACGTTATCAGCCAGTGTTTGCTCCGTAAAAAATACTATATTTAAATGTAATATGGTACAAGATATAAATAATAATGATTTAAATTAAATCTTTACATTCTTTGATTTTGTCGGCTGACTATATATTTACAAGTACTTAAAGTTTAATATAACAATAGAAATCACCATATGTCCTGGAACCATAGTTTTTAATAGTACAGTAGTTAGCCTACAACGGAGATAAAAAACAGAGTAAGAAGTCCTGGAACACAGCATTCAATCAAAGTCTGAGTACTAACAGGAATACAATGTTTGTAATTGAACCAATAAAATAATAACATGTAACTAAACAAATGGTTCCCAACGCAAAACTTAATCATATTTATCATACGTATCTAAAATGAGATATTTAAATAAATATAATAAGGAACATGACCTAATAATAATGATTTAAATTAAACCTTTACATTCTTTGATTTGTCGGCTGACTATGTATTTTCAAATACTCAAAGACCAATATAAAATAAAAAATAACCATAAGGCCTACATCCATAGGTATTATTTAAACAGTAGGTAGCCTACTACAGTATTCTATAACTATATCTATCAATGTTTGTTGTTTAACCAACGAGATAAATACGTAAAATGAAACTAAATAAAAGGAAAAGCAAAACTTAATCATATTTATAGTAGGTATCTACTGTCTATGTTATTATAGTGGAAAAGAAAAACTACACCAAATAATAATAAACCAAATAAAACAATCTGGAGAACGTTACCAATATGGACACATAATATTTAGTTATAAAAAACCATAATGAATGATAGGCTTGAATTTTCACAGAATGTTTTCAGTAACTTCACTACCTTCGTTATTTGTTTCATTTGTCGAAAAACTATTTAAGGAAGCTACGGAAACGTTAATAGACTTTTCATCACTGATTATCTCACAATTACCATTAGAATTTACAGTATACACTAATCCGTTGAAGGTCCACACGTTATTTTTGTCATATAGATCGCGTCCTTTTTTAAAAATTATAAGATTTTCAACAGTGAGAATTAATTAGGATTTTGGAACCTTTCAATTGTTTTTTGTTTGTAAACACGGTATTACGCACCCAGCGACTTACGAATCGAACTAAAACTGGCCTTGGCTTAGGCGATTGTTGTTGCTGTTTATCCAGATGTTTACCCATACGGTAGCAAAAGTTTATTTGGAATTTTTGTAATTGAACATTAAGTTTATGTTGAAGAAATATTAAAACTGTTTTATATACATCCTCATTCTGCTCTTCCACCAAGCCTTGGATCAGCAAGGTATTGATGTTTCCTTGCAGCTTCATTTTTAGGATGTCCTGCTTGACCCTGGAAGCTCTGTTTCTACAATACTCACTTTGTTTTTTATTTCCAGTAGGGAAGTTGTGATACCCTCCTGGAAATTGTCTAATTTCTACAAAATTTCAGAGTTGTCACAATCACCAGATATCATGATGGGTGATTGCTTAATGTTTGCGATCTCTGTGCGTAAAATTTCAATGCCCTCATTAAATTGTTTTGAGAGTAATTCTACAGGTGCATTCACAATTTTGAAAGTTAAATTTTGTGATTTTTCTGGTCCCATTTCGACGCTACAAGTATTTCCACTGAACTGCTAACACTCACTTCACCGAAAACAACTAGAAAGTATATTTGATTGTTGACTGTACCATTTCAATTCAAAAGATTTGCAGGAGCTAACAACGGCGTGTCTACTACTAACCAAGCACGGCCATCTTCCCAATAGGGTTTCGTATTCACCATTTAGGTAAGAAACCCTAAAAATAGAAAAAAATCAGAAAATGTAAGTCACACAGAGCCTTTTATAGATCTAAATTGCCATCTGATAAATTACAGGTGATGATGAATTAGTTATAATTACCTTAACTACAAATCTCACAAAGAATGAAAACTAAATCGTTAGGTACTCAAGATCAGAGAAGGACTCAAGCTCAACTTCCATACCAAATATCAAAACTTACACAATTTAAATGCGATCTTAATTTCAAATCATCGTTACTAAGTCTTGCTCATAAACATCGACTGCGCTATCGATTCACAAAACTGACAGTTCTAAAAAATAGACTTTATTTAATTCTTGTTTTAAAGGTATCTAGAAAAAAGAAGAATTGCTGAATATTTATACATAGATTGTATAAATATTTTGGAATTAAAAAAATGAATAGGTATATTCAACTTGGAGTTGAATCAAAAAGATCTTCCAACCCTACAGAGCAATATGCATAAATAACTGACATATAACCGGGGCATGATAGAACAGGTTATGAGGAAATCATATTGTCAATAAATACATTTATATGGTGCAGATTACATTTTTATTATGATTCATTATGAAATTAAACAATCTTTCAATATAAGAGACATAAAATTGTATTTATTATGTCTGATTATTAACTGCCATCGAACGTTCGCTGATTTAACCCGAACACAACCATTATGGCACTCGTTATGACATGACAATTCATGACAACAATTCTCATCTGACTGTAGCATTTCCATTTGTAATAGCCTACGTCAAATGACTTTTTCTTCGCTTGATATAATTAGAGCAGTATATATAAAACATAGGTATTCTCGTCCGCCATTCTGGTGCGTGCAATCATCTTGGTACTACTTACTACCTGACTACCTTATTTCTTACCTATCCTGCGAATAATAAATTATATTGAATGTCAATATTTGCCTTTGCCATGAAGTAAGTATCATTAAGCACGATATTTTAAGATAAATAGGTATACCCATTTTTTAGGGACAAAATTCCAATTTCTTAATGTCCACCAGATTCTTATTATAAGCTATGTATAAAAATGTATATAAGAATTTTGATAATGGTTCCTTTGGTTGGTAGCTTTGGAAAAACAAAATAATTCATTACAAAAACGATATTCATGGTTTGAAATATGGAACTGAATAAATCGTTGATAAAAATTTTGGATATCACTATTTCTCTATTCGAGTATTGATTTTTAAAGAATTGAATATTAAGGCATGGGTCACGTCCAAATATGAGATAAATTGTTCATGCTTAACAATTTCTTTGGATGTTATTTCTTGAACAAAGAAAAAACTTTCTAACAATACAAACTTGAAAATATATGCCAAGACTTGTTCTCAACGACGAACTTGAAGAGATTTCCTGAATGACTCTCTTCGTTGTGAAACTGGAAATCTCTATCTCATTGATAATACTTTGCAATCGCTGCAGATATATGCAATTTTATATGATGCAAGATATAATGAATTCAGGCTCTATATTTATTCATTTTGTAATTCCCAAATCTTTCAAATTATTACTAGTGATATAATTCCCAACTGGTTTTTGATACTATATAGGCTGTTTCAAATTCGACTCTCACCACTGGGATCTCGGAAACTACAGGGAATATGAAGATCGTTAATTGAGGCAAAGTTGCGCATTTACGTACTCAACAATACGCCATTTAGAAAGTGTAAAAATTCCGAGTAGCTCCGGAGATATCCGGAAAAAACTGAATTTTCGGAAAATCATTCTAGTTCTTTCTGGCTTTATTTCTTAGTAAATTTCTAAATAAATACCACCTTTTCATTGCCACTTTTTTCACTCTTTCCAATGGTTTTCATAGTTTTGTAACCTGACGTTTCGTCTATGTGTAACTATCATGAACTTTTTTTTCTTACGGGAGCCATAATGGCATTCTATAAATTTGAATCGCCATTTTTATTACCTTTTTGACGATCATAAGTTTCCTTTGTTATCCTAAAAATCCGAGAAATTAAATAAATTTCTTTTATAAAGTAGTTGGCTTTGATTTTTACATTCGGTGACACGTACCTATATGACATTCTTTATTATTGTCAATTGCTGAGTCGTTGAAAATGGAGTTCTCCAATGAAGAAAAACGAGATATGAAATTTTATTACAAGAATAGTAGAAACATTGTGAATTCATTGGTATCTTAACATGTATCCCTAGAGAAGACAACCCCACCGAACTTTATTCAACTTATTGGATAGAAATTTAGCTGAGCATGGTTCCTTTAAAAAACCCAGACAAAAATCTGAGGACAAGGTGGATGAAGAAAGTTTTTCAACGAGTCAAACCCATCGCGAATTCTGTCCATTAATTTGGATAAATTTGGTTGAGGTTGTCGTCTCTCGGGATACATGTTAAGATACATTTCCAATGTATTGACACTGTTTCTATCATTCTTGTAATAAAATTATATCATGTCTCGTTGTTTTTCAATGGAGAACTCTATTTGTAACGACTTAGCAATTGACAATAATACAGAATAGCATTTACTTGTCACCGAATGGAAAAATCAAAGTCAACTACTTTATAAAAGTAATTTATTCAATTTCTCGGATTCTTAGGACAACAAGGGCAACTTATGTCAAAAAGGGGATAAAATGGGCTATTCAAATTTGTGGAACGCCATTATGGCTCCCATAAGAAAGAAAATGTTCATGTTATTTACACATAGGCGAAACAAAAATATTAACACCATTGGAAAGACTGAAAAGAGTGGCAATGTAAATGTGCTATCTATTTAGAAGTTCAATAAGAACTAATGCCATGAAAAAATAAAATGATTTTCCAAAAATTTATTGTTTTCCGGATATCTCCGGAGCTACTCGAAATTTTCAAACTTTCTAAACGGCGTATTATTGAGTACATAAATGTTAACCATCTTCGTATTCCCTATAAGTTCCGAGATCTGAATGGTGAGCGTCGAATTTGAAACAGCCTGTATACCTACGTTTACTTACATCTTTTACAGTAAAACAAGAGAATATTCTTTCAGGGAATTTAGCAATTATTATACATTTCACATATTTTTTCATCGACGTAGATCCATAGGAATTTATTTTCTTTTTGGAGTTTTTTTACGCTATATGATCGCACAATTATAAAATTGTTAATAAAATGAGGGACGTTTGCAATAGAATGTGATAAAACATATTCTCCCGAAACTCTAAAATATTTAGTGCAGCAAACTGGACTTGGCCGAAATCAAGCTTGAGTCCGAGTCCGTGCTCGTTTTTGACTGATTATTAATTGTAGCAGCATTTAGAGACATGACTAAGTAATCTAATCACCATTATAGTAAAAAAAAAAGTTGGTTCTATATTATCCGGTAGGTATTCAGCCAAGCAATTACACGTTTGCTTCCCTACTCACCGATACCGATAACTCCATTTGAGAAAGGTTTAGAGTAATAAATTATGATAATGAAGGGATCGCTATTATATTCTGCCATATAAGTGCTATAACACAATAGAGATTCCTTCATTATCATAATTTATTACTCTACAACTTTATCAAATGGAGTACTAAGTCAGCATCTAGAAATGTTTATTGGCTATTTCATGATTCTTCGAAAAGAACACGTCCCATGTAAATTTTTATATCTAAAATGGTGCAAAATTTCCAAATTTTTAAGTGAAATAAATAAAAATAATATAATAAACTATTATTTTTGGTGAGAATCTTTGATAATTGATAAATAATTTATAATGAGAAAAAATAATACACCTTTATTGTACCTACTAATCTTACCTATAAAAATGACAAAATGTAATACTTTTGTTTTGTACAGTACCTGACCAAACTGAATTTTATAATTTCAATAATTTGATAAATCTTAATGCAAAAATCTTCATTTATTCTAATATAACATATCAAAAGTCTTTGGGAACAGAATAAAACGTAGGTACTACTAAAAGCAATATTGTAAATATTTTTTTTCAAAAATTGGACCGACTTTATAAGTTGGTGCTCTGAAAAATACAAAATAATATTAATTCAATTGATGCCGGTCCGTTTGATTTTGTGCAATTGTAGTTAGATAGAAGACTTTTGGCAACAACTTCAAAAGTACCAGCAACAATAGAATTTTATTTTGCACCTATTTTTCATTGCAACAACTAATAAAGACGGTCCAATTTGTGTCAAAAAATATTTATTCACAGTTTTGAGTGTAACGTTGAACGTGCACTAATCTCAAAGAAGATAGTAAATACTTATTCTATTACCATGTATATTCTTTGCTTGTAGGTACTTGTTTATTAACTGTAACTCGAAAACTCTAACTTCATTTGAAATGTTGCTAAATATAATCTCTTCTTTAATTTGGCCGTCTCATATTTATAATTTTATCAAAAAATTGTCCTCTCCACATAACGGACATACACATATTACATGCTCGAAAACCGAAACTCTTTTGAAAGAATGTTGGTTTAAACGTTTCCGGATATTGTCTCATCTTTAATTATGCTTTCTCAGATTTTCGAGAAAAATTACCCCCTCCATCCCTGGTTTTTGGAGGAAAGAGATTTCGGACTTCAATTCTTCTTGATATGGGAAAATTTCTCAATTTTCCTCTTGCAAATAAATAAAGATCATGAAAATCTTAGTACGTTTACTATACTATACAGCGCGCGTACAAACCAAAAAAACAGACAGTCGAATTTTACCTATACCTCCTCCATTTACGAAGTTGGTAAAAAAATATAGGCTGTCGCTTCAAAAAGATTATCTGTAGAAAACTATAAGATTAACATTTCAACTATATTTATTACTAATCAACATTATGTATTAGCTTTAACAATTATTCATGACTTTATAAGAAACTGACCTGGTTACATATTTGCTATGTATGCAGTCATAAATATTCTACTATTATCCGCGCATCGTACTTAAGAAACATTTAACTGACAACCTTAACTAAAGCCCTGACAAAACATTCAATAAAAAATACTTGTACCTCAACAAATTCCTTGTGGTTATTCCATTTTACCGGTTTTCAAAGATCTCACCAACGAAGATTTAATAATGATACAGGTCAAGATAATTCTTCGATGTATTTATAAATAGGAACAGTTACTTTAAGCTATATTGTTACGGTTATTATATAATGGTTATCTGTGTTTTGCGAGATAGATTTCTCACGCAATTTTTTGAATTTCGGTTAATAATCATCCCATGTTGCTGTCTTACCAATTGGATGGTTGTCATGATTCTTAAAGTTAAATATGTCTGACGGCTCATGTTAGTTGTTATAATGTAAGTATAAAATTCCTTCAATAAGATAGATATGTGATTAATATTTGTAATCTGAATCAACACATATCAAATTAATCCATTATTTGTCAATGAGTTCCTGAATGCAGCTTAAGCACTTATGTTACGAAATCATCTCTAGATACTAATTACAGTATTGAGTAAAAAATAATTTGATGGTTTTTAGTACTTATATTAGAAAATTCTATATTTATCTTCTGTCAAGTTAAACTTCATTTTCTGATGAGGTAGATGGAAAATTAATTATGCCCAAATGAATTATTTCGAACAATACAAAAATGTGAATAAAGTGAATATAAGTAAAAAAAACATCTTCTGGTTATGTTAGGATAACGTTAATCTAGATGTTATTTTCTTTCAGGAAGCGTTATTTAAAGAGAAATTTTACAATGTGAATCTTGATGAGTAAGTAAATAAATATTTTTTACAAAAATTCGACCGACGTTATTAGTTGATGCACTGAAAAGTATAAAATAATATTACTTCTATTGGTAATGGTACTGTTGAAGATGTGCAGTTGCAGTTAGATTAATAACTTTTGGCACCAACTTCACAAGTACCATTACCAATAGAAGTAATATTATTTTATACTTTTCAGTGCATCAACTAATAACGTCGGTCCAATTTTTTATAAAAAATATTTATTTCACACTTTTGAGTGTAACATTAGTCCCGAAAATCGTTGAACGTTCACTATACCATATCAATGAAGATAGTACTTATCCTATTACCCCCTTATATTCCTTGCTTGTAGTGGTTATTATTGAGATCTCAGAACATCGCTGCGGAAATACGCTTGAATATTTTAGTTGTTACCATTTTAACACCGATTTAACTCGAAAACCGTAACTCTAAGGAAAAAATGTTCATTATAAATGTTGCTACAAATAATTATCTTTCATGTAGTATCGAAAAATTTTCGAAAGAAATTGTCCTCTCCACATAGCAAAAATACATATTTAACATGCGTCTATCTCGAAAACCGTAACACTTTTGAAAAAATATTCCATTTAAACGTTTCCGGATATTGTCCTATCTTTAATTATACCAACTCAGATTTTCGATTTCCGAGAAAATTCGCACCCACCAACCCTTCGGGGGCGGGAAGGGAAGGGAGATTTCGGATATGCGTTTTATGAATATGGGACCATTTCTCAATCCCCTTCTTTCAAATGAATCCAAAATCATCAAAATCGGAGCTCGTTTACTATATAAAAGGCGCGCACGAACCAAAAAAATAAAAAAAAAATAATAAAGCAGACAGTCGAATTGTATACCTCCTCCGTTCGGGGTTCGTCGGTCAAAAATATAAGCTTGTAGTGGTTGGTTACGGCGCTAGCATTAGGTACATACGTGAAGTTGTAGAAATCAGAATATGTTGTTCAACTACTAATCTTTTAGCTCGGTTGACTTTCCAAAAAATCTACATATAAATATTTTGCAGATATTTTCGATGTTCATGTAATACGTGAAAAGTGAAACATAAATTTCGTTGAAACTGGTCATAGTGATAGCTTACATCCTAAGTTAAAGTTTAGGATACGTTTTATCCTTGAGAAGTGTCTGCAGGACTCAACACAATAGTTGCGACATCTGTTGCTGCATAGTTAGTCTACAAGCTCACAAAACCATATGGCACAGCTAAGTCTAGGTTAACGCCATGACTTGTTAACTGAGTGACTTCATTATAGGTACCTACTCGTATTTTGTTGTTTTTGAAACATACAGAGGCAAAGGCAGAACTGAAAAATTAAGTCGAATTGAATCTATTGATTTGTCAAAACTGCCAACTAAATACACAAGCTGTAAAACGCTTAGCCGGTAGCTAATTTATTTCATTATAATGGTTGTATCACGACTGTGTACCGCTTTTAAGGGAATACGCAAAGACGAAAACACTAGAGCCCTAAACACTTCTTCCTGAGACCTGTCCAATTCACAGTCCTTCCAAATATGAACAAGCTATCACCTACCAAAGATAAAGATCAAGGGACTATGCATGAATTCAAAGTAAATTACAAACGAAAGTTACTGTACTTCTAAAAATCTGTGAATTGAAAAGAAATAATCGACAGGATTGCTCCTGCATGGAATCCAACTACTAAATCGATATTTAATAATTGCTTATATGTAGGTATGTATGTCTTGTACTTATAATACTTAATAAAATGATCAAAAATTCTCTGTGGTGCCGTCTCCCTTTGACCCTCGTTATAGCGACAGTTGACTGTAATTAGGTATAATAACTTGCTTCCACCATTCCCGAAAAATATTCTTGTCAAAACTATCCTATTAGGCTTCAAAAATAATCATCACATTAGTTATATCCATGACCTGTCAACTAAATACTAAGCAGCCCAAGCAACGACTGAAGATGTTTCCTAAAATATAATATCGAAACTTCACAACCATTTTAAGAATGTATTCAATGTTTCGTATTTCAACCGCAAAGATGAGAAGGCAACGGCAACGGTCCAATCTATCTGGCATTACCGATTATTCGCCTTGGCCACTTGTGGTTTAAGTTCGCAATAACATAAAGTGGTCTGATATTGACCGTATCAGATCTAAATGACTGAAATTTATCTGTGGTTTTTATTACTGAAGTTTGATTATTAGATGAGCCTTTTCGTATGTTATATAGTCTTCTTCTTGTTCCCTAGAGTTGGCTACCTCTAGCATATAGGTATTTGTGAAATGCGTCGTTTCACGGGATCTACAGTTTATCGCTGGATCCGAGTGACTTAATTTAAGAAGCTTTACTAGGCATTATGGCTCTTTGTAGTGCTTTCTGTGAAATGTCCACCATATAGCTTCAAGAATAACCTTCTTGGCTCTCTATTTAGCCGAAATCGAACCCGGATCTAATGCATGGCAGTCGGACGCGCTAACCACTACGCCACTCATATGTTTTACATAACCTAAATGTTTTAAATGCGATTTAAATACATTTTATATAATCAGATAGAACTACGAACAACATTTGACTACATTTTTGAGAAGCGATTGTGACATTGAACTCTCCAAACATATTTTTTAAAATTGGTTCTGCTTATTTGGAGAGTTGATATAAGAAATTAAAACAACTGACACTATTTTTAATATTTTTTGTATAGGTACGCTGTGTAATGAATTCAGCGCCATTGTGCTTGTGAAAAAAACATTTGATCAAAGAAAAGCCACGGAAAAGTAAACAAATCAGATTACTTAAGAAATCCTCTATGTTCCTTCCGAAATGATAATGTATGGTTTGTTTGAATAATAAATATCAATTATATACATATGATATAGACTGTCTCTGATGTTCCATAGCAGGTATATACCTAAAATGATCGTCTTCTATCTTATAATCAAATAGAAATTTTATGGTTCAAGCGGTAATTAATAGAATATAAGTGGCTTCGCGCAACAGATTTGTTTAGGATTTAGCTCCACGCTCGTCGACGCTTGTAGCCGCACACTCAAAGCTGCTTGCATTGGACAAAGGTAACTAACTACATATTTTTTTACTATGGGAACTACGCCAATTGCCGCTCGTATACGCTGTGTCGCTTAACCACCAGTACCTTTCCATTGGAATACCTACCTTAATCAAATGAATTTCATCAGCCTTATCAATCTTTGATGGATACTAGTTTAATTTGTTAGTTACTATTTTAACAACCAAAGTATTGGGTCGGTTTGGGTCTTCCTTACTCTTTTTGCGATTATCCTCTACCTTGAAAGTACTAACACGGAAAGGGCGATAAACAGTGTAACGTGGATTTCGAGCTAATGATACCTATGTCTTAAGATAAAAGGTAAATATACCCTCGCTGGATTTCCTTTGCCACGCTAGATGAGAAGTATACAAGGCGACCGGGAGGGGGATTTGCACACGCTCCCGGCTCATCCAAACCTTCGCCACGCTTTACGCTGCTTATCTTCGATAATCGAAGTCGGCGTGCATCTGCTTCTTTTGGGAATAACCATTCCAATTTCATCAAAGTTTCTATTCGTTCTTTCAGGTTATGTAACAGAGATCTCAATTTTAACCAATTTATAACTACTAGGTATCAAAGAATATAGTAAATCATGTAAGATAGCATATTACTTTGTGGGCGTTATAGATCATCTTTTTATTTTGAAAATCAAATCAATAATCACGAATTATGCAATGGAAACTAAGAACTTAGCATTGGCTACTGAACTACAATTCTCACGTTTACTTGGCTTTAGGCGTTATACATATTGACATTGTTGAAGTTTTTTTATCACCTTCTATTTTATATTTCTAATTGATATTACACTTTACTGTATTTTAGAATTCATATATCTAATCATCGACTTTTTATTCAAGATATACTTATAATAAGAACTTTTCTAAAACGATGATGATGGGGTCAAATGATGCTGGTTGCATAAAAAGTAGAAAATTCAAATAAAAAATCGACGGGTAAGAGTTTTTTTCTTTATTTGTAATTATACCAGATGGTTTTGAAGCGTTCCCATACTTCATAGACGCACTGTGTAAACTCAATTCGTATTTCTTCAATTCATCATTTTCTCACTATAAATTCAAAAGAGGAATATATTTTTTATGAAAAAATCCATCTCTATTCGAGAGGATCTGCGTAAACTTTTTTAACCACAATGTCTTTGAATGCAGAATCGTCAATTTCGCAAAATTTCTTAATTAAATCTTCATACACCGCTTGCTTTTTATGTTTATTCATATACTCCTTGCTTTTAACCCTTTATAAGCATGGGTGATTTCTGTACAATTCATTAAATTCGGTAAGAAACTCTTCATTTTCCTTTTTTTTTTTCGTTATTAGCTATAATATTATGTATTTAATATCGAACGCCGTGCGTACATTCAGAAAACTGATGGATCGGCTTGATTTACCATCCACACTAGCAGTTTTTGCAAGTATGTGCAGGCAAATATCAAGCAGAGGCAGATATTATCCGGCCAACTGCACTGGCAGCCTCTTTCGTATACACATTCTCAGTTTTAGCCTGTGCAGTCCATAACTGTGCATCTACCAGAGAGGCCGCCTGCAAAAGAGTAGTGCTCTTAAGGAATGTTATTGTTATGGGGTAAAATTTTCGGTGTCCTGTTTTCAACAGATGTTTACGTTTCAGATTCGTGAATCCAAAAACGGCATATTTTCAGCCATTGGTCTGTGCCAAGATTATATCGGGAACGGATGGATAGATTTTTGTTGTTACAAGAGGCCAAGACACCAAATAGTTCAATAAAGCATGAAGAGAGAAAAATCACCAGAGGATCCGAATAGATATTCGAAGTAGACAAGCGCAAAGCAAGAAGAAAGTCACCTTAAAAATGCGCAGGTGACGCAACGAGGCGAAGTAGAAGCGGGGGGAAAGGGTTTTAGTCGGTAAAAAATCCAACAATGTTCCGATCGATGATTCCGACCGGAACTTTTGTTTTCAACTTTTTTTGTATTTTGTAAAATGAGGAAGTTACTTGGGGGTGGGGTCAGACTTTTGGTTCTCACTATATATAACTTGCCAAATGACATTTGCCAAGTTAGTTATTACACACTACATGGCAAACTAGGCAAATCACCTCAGTTTACATTACATTCAAGAAAAAAAAATTCCTTTGATTCGGGTCTCATTTACCGACTTCTATCCGAACATAGGCGAATGCCAACATTTTCGTGGTTTGGCAAGTGCTGTTCCCTTTGAACTCCCTCACAATTTCACATATTACACATATAAACACGATCGCTGATATTATAAAATACCTGCACCAAAGAAGATAGAAAGAAAAATAAATCCTTCATATCACAACTCGAACTAGACCAAGTTTAGCAATTTAGGTTCAAAATACAATGATTCACTTGGTTAAGGAAGCTCTATTGATTTCAACCTCTGCCTATTAAACTGAGAAGTCATAATTCTTATGATTATTTTCCATTATTTCTTAAATCATAATAATCAGATGCATAAACTTCTTTAAAATGCTGAATTTTATCAATTATTTGGTATTATCGGAGAAGAAACTGAAAATCACATATTTGTGCACATGGATTATTCCCATTCAACTCGTATAAAATACCAATTATTAGGTATTTTCTTCATTTCAAAATTTCGTTATTGATCGAAAAAGCCTAGCCTCTCCCTAAACTTCTCTCTCGATAAATATTCATAACCAATCCTCAAAACTAAGCCAATTACACTTCAGTTAATTCCGACAAAACAATTTCCTACATAAAAAATTGATGAAACCCCAGCATTTACGTAATAAGTAACTCTTATATACTCCAGTAAAACTATCCAAATCTTCTCAGGATAAATTCTAAATTAGGAAATGAACATTTTTCTTTTTCTTGAGAGGTTATTAATCATTGAATTTAGTTGTGTTATTTTAATCTTATTATTTAATAGTTTGGAGATATTCACATGCAGTAATATCGGCTCAATTACCCTACGCCATAGCTGGAAGGTCTTCCTAGCTCAATTTGCATGGTGGGTTATGCCAAAAAGAGTTGTGTTATATATGCTCAAAGACCAAATTTGGTTAATTACCCAAATTTTTACCAAGAACGCGATTAGTAATCAGAAAGCTGGCAGGTAATGATCAAACCTATCTTGTTTTTGCTATTACCCATCTCTGTTATGGATATCTATCTTTTCTTTTACTGGAAAATCTTTTTTACCATAAATATTTTGAACATAAAATAACGTTTCTTTTTTATTTGAATTTTCTAATATACTTAATGTTGCACATAAATTATTTTGACAAATGTCAGTTTGACATACGAGCTAAACGATGTATCAGTCGTTTCCAGAAGGCTATGATTAATTATTACTGATTACTAAGCGATCGGTAATCAATTCCAAATGATGTAGATTTGAAAATGATTATGAAATATATTTGGATGGAGCAGAGAAATAGATTAATATCAGATTGTTAGTTTGGCATTCATTGCAGCTTGCCTATTTATGCTTTATGTAGATATATCTTTTCTCATCAACATAAAAAAATTCAAAATTCAACATGTTCTTTTCTCGTAAATATTAAAAAAAGAACAATAAGAAACAGACAATACTTTCATAAAATATTATAAAAATAAATATAATGAGTATTTTGGAGTCCTTGCTGAAAATGTTTAATAACTTATACCTACCCACTTTTTGACCAACAAGTAATTTTTATGATTCATGCAAAACAATCTCTAAATAAATTGCGATTGGTTCACGCTATAGTTATAGTATGCCTGCGTTTGTATTTCAAGATCATTGACACAAACTATTTATTCTTTTAAGTGCATAATCCTATTTTCAACAAAAAATTACTTACGTAATCTGTGAATTTTACAGTTTTCGCTTTTGCTCAAGTCTGTCATTGCAAAGTACCTAGTTATGCTCTCAATTTTCCATTTGAAATGTTATCTTAAATTTCATTGAGGGAGCCGAAAAAAAAAGAAGAGCTTTTAGAGACAAGATGTAGCTGAACATTTTTTAACAATAATAAATAAGGTGGAATGGTTTATCCGAATACAGATGAAATGAATGAATAAAAAAGTATTTTATTTTTGACCGACGAACCCCGAACGGAGGAGGTATATAATTCGACTGTCTGCTTTTTTTTGGTTTGTGCGCGCCTTTTATATAGTAATCGTACTCCGATTTCGATGATTTTTGATTCATTAGACAGAAGAAGCTTGAGAAATGGTCCCATATTCATAGAAACGGGAATTCCAGATCTCCTACCCACCGAAAACCACCTCCGAAGGGGGTGGATAGGGCAATTTTTCTCGAAAATTGAAAATCTGATGTGGTAAAATTAAAGATAGGACAATATCCGGAAACATTTAAATTGAACATTTTCTTAAAAGAGTAACAGTTTTCGAGATTGAGTCATGTTAAATTCTCAAATGTGCAATGTGGAGAGGGCGATTTCTGTCGAAAATTGAAAATCTATGGGCAGTACATGAAGGACATAGTTATTTGTAGCAGCATTTATAATGAACATTTTTCCCTTAGAGTTACGGTTTTCGAGTAAAATCGGTGTTAAAATGGTAACAACTAAAATATTCAAGCTTATTTCCGCAGCGATGTTCTGAGATCTCAATAATAACAACTACAAGCAAAGAATATACGTCGGTAATAGGATAAGTACTATCTTCATTGGTATTAGTGAAAGTTCAACAATGTTCATGACTAATGTTACAATCAAAAGTATGAAATAAATATTTTTTACAAAAAATTGGACCGACCTTATTAGTTGGTGCACTGAAAAGTATAAAATAATATTAATTCTATTGGTGCTGGTACTTGTAAGTTAGTGCAGTAGCAGTTAGATTGATAAATTTTAATACTTCACAAGTACCAGCACCAATAGAATTAATATTATTTTATACTTTTCAGTGCACCAACTAATAACGTCGGTCCAATTTTTTGTAAAAAATATTTATTAATTTTGTTAATTGATTTTCTTGTACCTACCTAGAGATATTTTAATGAAACTTTTTCGTAGGTAAACTTTAATAAAGAAATGAATTATTATTTCTTCTGGTTAGATATGACATACATTAATAATTCACTATCACATAAATGAATAAATTATTATATTTTATTATACTTACTATAAGTTTCGTTAATTAATTTTGAATTAGATTTTTTTTGCATAGATAGATAGATAGATGTTTATTTAACCACGTTCTGTAAATACAATTGTAGCAAGTCTTGATAAAAAAAAATATAAAAACATATAAATTGACACATAAGACTGATAAAATAGTAGCTAAGAAAATAAAATACAGATATATGGTTATAAAATGATAGTTTGTATTGGAGTTTAATGCTCTCTTGAATAGATAGATAGTCTAAATACTCTTCAATCGAGTAAAAAGCATTCTCGAGTAAAAACTTTTTAATTTTTGTTTTGAATCTATTTGAAGACAGAGTTTTGAAACACTCTGGAAGGATGTTGTATAGTTGGAAATGGGGAGAATTCTTCACAGATTTTTCTAGCCTTAATCTGGGCTTTCTAATCAACACAGCTGAACGGGTGTCGTAGTTATGATATGCCGAATTTATTTTTAAGTTATATTTATTTTTATGAATATCTAATAATTGGTAAAATATATATAAAGAAGGTAAAGTCAATATCTTTAACCGAAGGAAAAGTGGTTTACAGTGTTCCCGGAAGCTGGAATCAGAATAATTATTCTAATGGCTTTTTTCTGGACCCATATTATAATACCATAGGATATTTGAGAATAAAATAACGAGTAGTAAACAATTTTTAGTGAATTTTGGCTTATCAGTCTACGTAATTTTCGAATAACAAATAAAGTAGATGAGAGTTTACCGTGTAAAAACGATGCATGTGTGCGCCAGTTTAACCTATTATCTAATCTCAATCCCAGAAAATTGACGCAATGGCCGTGAGCAATACCTGCAGTTGTTGAGAAAATTATGTCTTGTGTCTTTTCCATGTTGAGCTTAAAACAATTTTGCGTGAACCAGTGCTCGGCCCTTTTCTTACTGACTATCATTCTATTTTCTAGTTCCTCCAGTGACTTGGCTCTGCAAATTATTGTATTGTCATCCTCATAACACACATGTTCGTGAGGTAATAAATAGGTAAATAAATCATTTATATAGACTATAAAAAGGAAGGGCCCTAAAACAGAGCCCTGGGGCACCCCACAATCTACTGGTTGAAAATTTGATATGATACCATTTAGATCTACACACTGAATTCTTGATGTTAGATAGGATCTTATTAAGCTAAGAGGAAGTCCTTCGTTAGTAAAAGCTCATGGGAAAGCCTTGCTAAGGTCACATATGGTAAGACCTACATGCTCTCCATTTTCGAGGCCTCCGACTACGCCTTCCACAAGCTTGGTTACAGCTTGAATTGTGGAATGGTGTTCACGGAAACCGAATTGTGAGGAACATCGTATTTTGTATTTATCAAAATATGAATTCAATCTGTTTTTGAGAATTATTTCGAAAACCTTCCCAAAAAGCGGAACAATGGAGATTGGACGATAGCTCTCTGTTGAATCCAAGTCTCCTTTTTTGAACAGAGGAACCACTCTAGCTACTTTGAAAGAATCAGGGAACTTGCCTTGAGCAATACATATGTTCTTCTTAAATCGTCTTCTGTGGCCAATATCGGTCTTTGAATGTAACACGTCCATACTTATGTCTGTGTCTAGTTTTTGATAATGTTCTTACTCATAAGTAAGTAATGTTGTATTCGTATAAACATTCGGAAATTATTCTTCTTCATATCTATTTTTTGAATTATCCGTCGGTTAGTTAGGATTCTAAAACAAACGAATATTGAAATAGTACGAGGATATAAACTTGAAAACCAATTTATCTGGGCTATATATAATTCTTGGTTGTTATTATTTGTTACAAAATTTTCCCGCTCCGAAAGTTTCACATACCCGCGCTCGGTTCTCAGTTATTGAATTCCGTAATCGGTCTGCTTTCTAGGCCGATTTGAATATTCCATTATTAATGGGGAAAAAATGAAATAATTGCCAGATTGCACGAATAGAGCAGCCGACGATTTCCATCGGAAAAAAGTTATTAGCAGCAAGTTTTAAATGCAGGGTTCGACACTATTTTTTCCTTTAGGCATAGATATTCTCAATCAATACCTAAGTCACAAGACATGCCAGTAGATTAATAATATATTATTTGTGAGGTCTTACTAACAGCATATATATAATTAGAATTTTATGGTAAGAAAATTGACTTATGATTGCGATTTGAATTAAATAATAGCATTTTCTTCAGAAAAAGATGCTGACCTTAGCGTGCTGATTTGAAACAATCAGAATTAAATGATAGATATTCGTCATCTATTCCAACTCTTCCGTATTCCTTATTATCTCTCACGCGATAATAATCTTTCCAAAAATCTCATAAATCAGCTATATTCAGGAAGTCAAAGACAACAAAATCAATATCGACTGAGAAACAGTTACGATTCGTTCCCAACCATGTGAAGAGCTGATTTCCCCCAGCAACAAAAACCGATCTGTGTAAGTGATACGTGAGAAAACGATTACCCAGTATGTACATAATAATAAATACGAAATCAACGTTTGTCTCAGGCGAAGAGTTGAAAGACCTGAGTACTCAAGATATGACGAATGGTTCTTTGTTGTGGAATAGTGAAAACTAGAGATGATATCTCAGGTAATAATATATAACGCGTAATGGCGCCTAATGAATTCAAGTTTCACGGTCTATAGGAAGGGAACAAGGAAACGGAAAGATTCCCGGATTGTGCTACCTATCGAGGATCACGTATGCTTGCCTCCAATCATATAGGTGCACTGTTTAATAGCGGCAAGAGTTTGAATTTTCAATAAATTGTTTTATTGAAGTTATCACTTTGACGTGGTATCTGTCTCATCTTTTCTATTTATCAGGCAACAGAAATTTTGCACAAGTAATCAAGTATCTTGTGAATATTTTTAAAAGCTTTTATTTAACTTGCAGTGTATTTTGTATTTTGAAGCAGATATCTTCAACCGATTGAGCTGAATTTTGTATACATGTTTAGTTTGGATGACAATACACGATAAGATGTGTGACGTCATACTAAATTTAATATGGCGTACCATCCAAGATGGCGGAATTGTTATTTTTCATGCACTTCTACAATGTGGACATAAAATGAAAGGGCTTACCGAGTATAATTAGAAAAATATTCTAACATCACTCTTAATCCAATATGGCGGACTTTTGAAGTTTCTTATGCTTTCCTATAGTTAGGCTCGAAGCTCTTTGCTGCTGGTCAAGCATACGTGGCCTTAATTAGTGTAAAATCATTAGAAGGTCTCCTTATTGAAGAGCTAGTCTGTTCGAAATTAACCCGCAAACGACCTTGCAACATTGATGCGTACAGTCTCCTTTAAAATTTTAACTATCAAGTTATAGCCTCATTATACACAATTTATATGATCATAAAAGCTTGTCGTGAGGTGCGTAAGTACCTATAAGTATTTGAATGAACTGAAATTTTTGAAAAATTAAACTTAACAGATTAAGTTACTCAATTAAATAGGTACTAGTTTATTTACACAAGTAAATCGTGGGCCAGGTTTTTTTATCAAAATAAATTGTGTATAATGAGGCTATAAGTTGATCGTTAAAATTTTAAAGGAAAATTTTATTTTCTTCTTTTTAGAGAATTTAAATGTTTTTTTTTAATTTTTTTTTGCTTTTAATTTATTTATTGTGGCTATACGTTGTAACGTAGACCCAGTATGTAATTTATAATTATTTATTAGAGTTTTTTTTTAACAATAATATAAAGTTCTTAAAATCATTTTTTTATCTAAGAAAGATATCATGGGTGGAATGTACCAATTAGGTATCAGTATTGAATTTAATTCTCACAGCTAATCGTGATAATATCCGCAATTATTGAGGAAAAAGAATGGAAAATTTTCAAATTGTAGGACGGACAGAAAACTGATTAAGTACTTAATAAATTTTTAAGCATTGAAATATCCAATGTAGCGGCAAATATCCATAGAATTAAAGCTATGGATAGTTATGTCGAAAGACAATGTGGAATTATTAGCAAATGTATGTGAAAATATAGAGTGGAAAATTATTGCTGATGGCTTTTCCTAACTCTAAGGATAGATAGAAACAGACGGGCGACACTTGTAGCGCGATAGTTGTGTCGTTCTAAATGAAGTAATCATAATATTCCGTAAGCACAAGTGCAATCACATTTAAATATTAAGCTTTGAGCAAAACAGTGATCCTGGTACAATATTTCATCTGTTCCTGCCCTTAACACGTTGTTTATGTTAAATATTTTCCTTATGTCCAATCCAATAATAGTTATTATTTGTCTAATAGATGCAAAAATAATTTTTCAAGGAACTAAAAGACTTTTAGATGTAATTTTCTTTTTTTAACACGGACCTTGCACTTTCCTTACCCTTTCTGTATTCCGTTTCATTTTCATCAAAAACGTAGCAAGGATTTTTTCAAATGGGGTGGGCACAGGTTTTGTTCAATATTTTATTCTAGATTTCTACTGCAAGATTGAATTACAAAAGATACACGTGAAAAACTCCAAGCTCTCGAATGGGTGTCTAAAATTAGAACTGCTATTTCAATTCTTGTAGAATATCACAAGTACCAGTACCTACTACTATAAATATTATCGAGCTATCCAAAAAAAACTCATCCCCAATCCCCAGTAGTCCTCTTAAAATGAGAACATGTCTTTCCTTGCCTCATCTGCAATTTCATTTATATTGATTGAAATATCACTTGTCACTTTTAGCTTCCTATCTGTGTTTAGCAGAGCATGTTCTCATTTTCAAAGGCCTGCTGTGAATGATTTTTTTTATCGCACGATAGGTTATATTTTTCGGTGCCTCATCTAATAAAACACAGTCCGAGTTTTCGTGCAAAGTCAAATTTGGAAAAGCGAGTAAGAAGATTTTTTTATAATTTATTGAGAACATAATAACTTTCTTATTCTTTTTGTCAAAATCTACGAGAATTGTGTGCACTGAAAAATACAAAATAATATTAGTACATACCTAGGTATTGGTAAATTTGTAGTGATGTAGATAGAGAAATAATTTTTGCCAACATCTGCAATATTATTTTGTATTTTTCAAAGCATCAGCTAAAAAAGCCTGTTTTTTATTCAACTTTTTTGAGTAGGTATTTCATCAATAATCAAAATTGTTAAACGTTGACTAAGGTATATTTACTGATTTTAAAAGAAAGTGGCAACAAGCCTTTTTTAGTGAAAATTACAATTTAGAATTTTTTGAGAATGCTCTTTCCTTCAATCCATCCAGATTTTATATTTTTTCTGGGTATTATAGCTATTTCTTAACACTCCTCTTTCCAATGAAAAAAAGAATTGTCAACATCGGTGCACATTTACTATGCTAAAGGCGCTAAAAACAAGTTGATAGACAACTTGAACAATCAAAGTTTATTTTCATTGATTATTTTCTTAAATTTTTGCTGGGTTCTATTGTGATAAACTTACTTGATAGGTACCCATGTATCTTGGCACAAAATTAAGTCATGAATCAGAAAAATAGAGAGACGTCAATCTTTAGTTCCAATATTTTTCTATATAGTTTTTGACTTTTTTTTTTCGTACTTACCTATGATTTTTTGCAGCTGTGAAAAAACAAATTTGAAAAACAGTTGCAAATTCTATTTTTTCAAATAGAACAATCTACTTTTTTTTCAGGATGGAAGATGACTCTCCTCGTTCATTTCAAAATTGTTTCAATTGCTCTTGAAATATTTTGAATGCGATCCATCAAAAAATAGAGGAAAACAATGTGTCCAAAATGAAACTTGCAATTTTTTTTAACTTTGCTATTTCTAGGTATATGTTTCTTACAATTCTAAGGAATAATATGGGAGGAATATACATTTTTTTATCGAATTTCTTCTCCTGACATTTATATCAATCTCTGTAGTAGTCCTAGAGAAAAAATCACCTTCCTTATTGTTCCCGATAATGCATTTCTCAATGATACTATAGGCTCTATTCTATAAGCAAAACGTAAAATTTGAAGACATTTATAACATTCAGATAGTTCTTCCCAATACTTATTTAATTTCCAATTAATTGAGGCAATCAGCCTAATTTCTTTATTATTTCAAAGCACAAGTTATCTGATGCGTATCGAAGTTGCCATATTGTTGCAAGAGTTTTTCACTTCTCGTTCTCCCCAACTCGTTATGCTCTAATCACGACGTATAATGTGTAAACGCTATGCGATAATTAGAATCGGCCATTCTTTCTACCACATTTGCATATTATAGATGGCAGATAGGATCAAATTATGCTCTTAGTTCTTGCGGGTCGTTCACGGTTTAACCGCCCGACGTGGATTTGTAGAAAGCATGACGTTGTATAAATACGCTAGTGGTTACGTGCCTATTTGTTCAAGCAATTACTTGGCTCAGATACAGTGAAAGAATATGATTTCTTCAATAAACGAAAAATTCATTAAAATTAAAGAAATATATATATCATATAATGAAGGATTCAGACATAACGACGAAAAATTACCATGTCAAATGTTATCTCAAATTACATTATAATATCCCTAAACTCTCCCTATACGTATACTACATCTCAAAGAGAGAGAGAGAGAGAGAGAGAGAGAGAGAGAGAGAGAGAGAATAATAAATTATGATAATGGAGGGATTTCTACAATAGAGATGGAGTACAAACGAAATGAAAAACCAATAGTTACGAAAGATAATGAATGAACCTTTAGTCTAATCACATCGAAGAATATATTTTTAGCCATTGCTCTGTCTGTCCGGCTGTCGACCCGCATTTCGGTCTGAATGCCTTTGGCAAAATTATCTCATGGACCAATTTTCTCGCTTCCATTTTTGTTATGCAGAGTGAGTTGGAATATTTTTTTTTCAAATATGCGGATATTGCAAACTCGTGTCTAAGGTTTATATCCAGAACGAAGACAACTTGACAAGCTAACAATTTAGGTGTTTAGTATTTAACCCAAAGAATATGCTGCATTTAAGATCTCTTCATAATCCAGACAAAAACATTCTAGTCAAAAAATAAAACATTCATGAAAATTCATTCTTTAAATATTTTAATTCTGCGACATTTCATTCAATTAAAACAAATCTCACCCATTCTGCCTTACATCTAGATTTCAAATTTTCTTTCTGACAATTTAATTTATAGTCTGCCTGGTCCCATATGTTGGAGGTTCTATTTGTAGCTCCACCCTTATCGTGTTATTTTGCATTCTAACTCTTCTGGAGATTCCCAGAACAGATCTCAAATATTTCATTTCAACAATTTGCAATTTTCTCCTTATAAAATTTGTCAGAACCCAGCTCTGACTCCGATATGTCAGAGTTGTTCTGAATATAGTTTTGAATCCATTCATTTCTGTCGTCTTTCACACTTTACTTTTTGGGATGAAAACTTGATTTAACGAGTAGTACATTTTGAGAATACTTTCAATTCTCCCATCAATTTCTGTGTCATAACCATATCTCAATTCTTTAATTAAGACTGCCATATGTATCATTATTTGTTTTTTAGTGGTTTTATTGATTTTTCTAAAATGTTCTCCGGAATCATCAAGCTCAGGCGATCATTCATAAACCGTTTTCCTAAAACTGTTTCTTTCATTAACAGTATCGTTTCCGCTTACCTCATCTCTTACCAGATGTTTTTGACCGACGAACTTCAAATGGAGGAGGTATACAATTCGACTGTGTGCTTTTTTTGGTTTCAGCGCGCGTTGTATATTGTAAACGTACTCCGATTTTGATTCATTTCGAAGATGAGCGTTAAGAAATGGTCCAGTATTCGTAAAAACTGAAATCCGAAATCTCCTTCCCTTCAAAAACCGCCACCGAAGGAAGTCGTGGGGGCAAATTTTCTGGAAAAAACCGATTATTCAAGATTCCAAAATTAAAGATAGAACTATATTCGGAAACGTTTAAATTGACTTTTTTTCAAAAGTTACGGTTTTCGAGTTACATTCATGTTAAAAATTTCGTTTACCTTCGGTTTGCCTTATAAAATAAAGGACGGTTACCAATAACACTCGGAATATTTAATGATTATAATTTATTACTGTTAAGTCTTAACTTACTCTCAGAAGGTTGATGTATCAGTGCATGAGTGAAAATGAATGAATAATAATATAAATAATATAATATAATACCCTGTCGTGCGCACTGCTACAAGGAATGCGCACATGATTACACTCTTAAGTTTAATCTAACTAGCATTTTTTTTCTGAAATTAAAAATCTGAAACGGCCAAATTCAATTCAATTCAAATTTTTTTCTCCAGATAGTAATTATAAATGTAATTCCTACAGAGGTAACAATATTACCTGTACGTAGGGCCGGAAACTAAAATGTATAAATTATACATAGACTTTTTTACAAAATTTATGTCGATAATGCAATGCAAAGAAATAATAAGTACAAAAGGTAAACATTTTTTCAAGGAAATAAATACAAAATACAAAATTATAAATAATTATCAGAACAAGAAATATCCAATTAAATACTCGCATTTTCCAATACATTATTCAAGCATATTAACTATTAAGGTTTCTTATCCAGTAACAACTTTTTTTAACAATTTTTTATTACAATTTATTGTTTTCATATCAGTAGGGAGTTTGTTACAATATTTAATTTCTACATAATAAGCATTCTGTGTACTAATAGTTTTGTTAATTTTTTGTAGTACTAGTAACTTAGATCTTGTATTTGCCAGTTTTTCAGAGTACAGGCTTTTACATTCTTGATAGTACCTAGTAAGTTAGTGCATTTATGATAAATGAGCCTCTTATTACCAAGGGCATATTATTTTAATTGTTTATACTTAGCCTTTTAATTATTTTATATTGAAGAGATGTAACAGATTTAATTGAATTATCATAGGCTCCTCCCCATGCAACAATGCCGTAGTTTATTATGTTTTCGAACAGTCAACGATATATAGTCTCTAGTATAGAAGAATCAAGTACCTGGCTAAGCTTGTAAAAGAGGAAAGTGAAATAATTAAGCTTCTTCGATAACTCATAGGAATGTTTATACCATCTCATGTGCTTATCAAAAAATATATCCCTAAATATTTACAATTATCAACTCTTGTCAGAGTCTTACCATTGATTAGCAAATCGAACTTATGTGGAATACTATCTATGTAATGCCAAAGGTAATAAATGTAGATTTTTCCACATTAAGTGAAAGTTGGTTTTCCCTAAGTCATATATCTATCCTATTAAGCCAATCAGTTAATTTATATCGGAGTTCATGCCAATTATTACCAGTACAAGAAATAGCTGTGTCATCAGCATAAGAAACTATAGCATTGCTTGGTAACACCTTAAAAAATATCATTTATATATAATAAAAACAGAAGCGGCCCAAGAATCGTGCCTTGCGGAACCCCAACTTTAATAGTTTTAGTTTCACTAGTATAGTTATTTAATTTAACACATTGTGTTCTATTGCACAAGTAATTTTTCAATAGTTGATCCGGTATTCCACGTATGCCGTATCTCCAAAGCTTATCAAGTAAAATTTTATGATTGACAGTGTCGAAAGCTTCAGCCAGATCTAGGAATGCTAACACAGTTGGAATGTTTTTATCTATGTTATTATATATTCTTTTTGTGGTAACGAAACCAAATTGCTTATCTAATAAAATATTATTTTTAAAATAATATTCTAATAATCTGGTATGGACAATTTTCTCAAAGAGTTTAGTCAAATTAGAGATAAGTGATATTGGCCGATAGTTCGTCATTAAATGTTTATTACCAGATTTAAATATTGGTATGATATCAGCTTTTTTTAAAGCCTTAGGCCATATTGCTTTACTAATATAGATGTTAAAAGCATATTCCATAGGACGACTAATATCCTTTGAAATATGTTTAAGCATTTTACTATGCATATAATCAACACCTCCGTTTTTATCTTTGAGCTCTAGTATAGTTTTTTCAATTTCAGTTTGACTAGTTGGTTTTAAGAAAAGACTATTGCAATTTTGCTAAATGCGCAATTCAATATTACAGTCTTTAACCAATATCAGTGAAAAACGTAGCAAAACTATCAGCGATAATTTTCTTATCATTTATAATTTATTCATCACATTGCCTAATTTACTATTAACAAATTTCCAAATTTTTTTACTATCCTTACAGAACTTTTTAACTCTATTATTCTCATATAAATTTTTAGCAGCTTTGATTAATTTACTTAAGATTTTATTATAATTATGATATTCATTCTTTAGCTTAACATTATTTTTATCACGCTTCCATACGTTGTATAAGAGTTCTTAGGTTTTGCAAGAGATCATGATACCTTTTGTTATCCAGTTGCTTCTGGCTTCAGTATTGCACTTTTTATTATTCACTATTTTTGTAGAGTTTTCAATTAGCAGATTTAATTTATTGATGAAGATATCAGAAAAATCATCTGGATCTTGTATATTTGATAGTGTAGACCAGTTAGCTTGATTACTTTACTTAAATTCTTTTGTCTAGTATAATCTATGATAGATGACTTGCGTTTGTTTTTAAGGTCATGAGTATCAACACTAAAGGATACAAAAATTGGGTAGTGGTCTGTGAATACATTTGTATAGGTAAAAGATTTAAGATCACTAAAATTAGATTTTACAAATATATTGGCTATGCATGATCCACTATCATCACTAGGTCTAGTAGTTCCATTGAAATAGGGAAGGTAACCATTATCAAGAAGGGTAGGCATAAATAATTTAGTTAATTGGTCAACGCTTTAAAGATTAAAATTGAAGTCTCCAGCTATAACAAGATTTTTTTCATGTTTGTCAGACAAATAAGTTGATAGTAGATTGACAAAAGATTCTCTGTTTACATCAAGACATCTGTATACACCAGATACCTTGATGAATCTATTGTTATTTAGTTTTATTTTGACTGAGACAATTTTTAAATCACCAACTACTTCTGTCATTGGTGTATATTGTAATGACTTTTTCACATACATAATAACTCCATCAGCTCTAATTAAGCTCTAATTATTATGGCTATGGTTGTAGTAGATATCATAATTATTAAACGAAAAGAAAGAGTAACACATAAGTGACCAGGTCACTATTGATAAGAGCATCCAAAATCTTATTTCTTGCTTAAAGTTAAATATTAAGTTGCCTGAGCAACTCGTTCTCCATTCTGATAGTTGTTAATTCCACAGTATCAGCAGCTTCACTTATACCAGATTGATTTCTCGATTGATTTAGAGATATGTTATTGCATAACTCGCTACGTAGTTCTTCCTTTTCATATAATTTAATTTGAGTAATCATTTTTCGTGTGTTCTCATCTAGTGTGTTTACATCATATTCAATTTTTGTAGTTAGGTTGTCCTGATGGTGATTCGGAGAAATAACCAGCACATCACTTAAATAATGACCTTATGTATATTTATTAAAGTCACCTTCATGATATACGTTTTCACAAATGATGCAGATAACTATTTTAGGCATTTTAGACGTCGGATGGCACTTAAAAATTTTGCACGAATTTTCAACTTTACTTGTTGTAGTGACCATCTCATTTTGCAAATATTTAATATTAAAGACCACAATATTTTTAGCAACATTTACATTGAACTTTTTTCCATATAGTTACGATTTTCGAGTTACAGCAGTGGTAAAGTCTAAAATATGTGTATTTCCGCGACGATGCTTTTATTATATGTCTGAATTATAAGCGAGCAAATAATGTACATGGGTAATAGGTAATAGATTGGTACTATATTCTTTGGTATTAGTGAACGTTCAACGATTTTCGTGACTAATGTAACCTACACTCAAAAGTGTGAAATAAATATTTTTTACAAAAAAATTGGACCGACGTTATTAGTTGGTGCACTGAAAAATTCGAATGAATATTAATTCTATTGTGAAGTTGGTTCCAAAAGTTATCAATCTAACTGCTAATGTAACTTCAAAAGTAACAGCACCAACAGAATTAATATTATTTCGAATTTTTCAGTGCACCAGCCAATAACGCCTTTCCAATTTTTTGTAAAAAATATTTATACTCTGTATATTTCATTATTTATTATCAGCTTATTGTATCTAATATAAGCCCTATATCCTTTATCTTGTACCAGCTTGAACTGGAGTATTAATCTTTTTTTTCTGGCACTTCCTTAGGATAATTCACATCGATCCGCATATCTGTATCCTTTAAAAAAATATTCTGTAGAATGACAGCGGATTCTTTAGTTAATTTAAGTATTATCGGTTTTTCTTTTTTCGTGTTGATTTACCGATTATTCTTGCTATTTCGATGTTATCTTTTATATTCATAGTTACTTCTATCTTCTGTTTTACTGCACTGAATTTGGCATTTATTTCTCTACGATCCCTATTCACTGATCTTGTGCAGCTCTAAATTTTCTTCTTTCATCCTGTTCAATTCCTGTATGACAACATCTAGTTTCGTATTTACCTGCTGTATACTTCGCCCATTTTGATCAAACATTCTTTTTATTACGCTCATGTACCTACGCCATTTTTGAAATTTATGGCAGGCTGGCAATGCCGCTGCTGTTATAGGACCGTGCTGAAGAGATTACATTATTTTTGACAATTCTAAATTATTTAGATTGTTTACTATGAAACGATTGATGATTAAATTGACTTCTTATAAGTTTCTCATCCAATAATATCTACGCTTATTGTGATTTAGAAGTATTTTTAATTCTATGTATCACCCAATTTCGAGAAGATGCAGGCGAAAAATTCAAACACAGCAAATCATACACAACACCCCTACATTCTCACTTTATCAATAGTAATAATAATAATTTGAGCATTCATTTTGGATCATATGTTTGGTAGAAATTTAGATTTAGTCAAAAATTAATTCCTTTGAATAGGTGAACAATTAAAAGTTAATAAAGACAATTGGTCAAAGCTGAACATCTATTTTGTGATTACTTGGAATTCATGATCTCCTACAATAAAAAATTTGAAATCTATTGTAACGGGAATTTATATTTAAAACAGAGTTCGATTTATTTTTACTTATTTATTTACACTAACAACTACACGACTATATACACATTTGTATTCACAGCATTACTTAGCGCTTAGTGCTCTATTTATATTCACTGTTCTATGCACTAGTGTATGAACACACTCAATTCTCTGACTATCATCTCTGTCATTGACGTGGATATTATATATCTAACCTTAAAGTCTAGATTCTTCGAGTGGTTCTCGTGTGTTATTTTCGTTGTTCTGGATGTTATTTATCATTATGTTCCTTCGAGAATAAATCAGTATATTCTCCATGCTTCTGGATTTCCAGGATGTTGTTACCAATATTCGTGTGTGTTGTGTGTGTATTCGGGTAAGTTTTCACGTTACATTATTAAAAAACCGGTTTTTATAAATGGAAAAGATAAATGCCTATAAAGTTGAAGTCGTAATGGAAAATGGGAAAATGGCATTTAATACTAGGTTTACTTTTTTGCATACCATAAGAAAATATAAAGTTGCTGATGGTTGCTTTGAATCTAAACGTTGTACTGTAAATTTTTTAGCCTCATCTTGAAGAGCAAAAGTGTTTCTTCATACCTCTTCAAAAACGACGAAATTACAGGTTTCTGGTTTCTCAGAATACTTGGAATATTATAATTTTCTAAACATCATATTGTTATGTTGTTCTGCATATACATAAGCGAAATCTCTTTAATTTAACTGGCTTCATATCTCTTACAATTTACGAGATCCCCAAGCTGTGCATTCTTATCTTGGACACACTGGGCATATATAAACATATTTCTAATTGACCTATACAAATAATTACCAGCCATAAAAATGCTTTTGTATGGAGATTTGGACAATAATAAAACTATAGATATTCGTGATTAATGAAAATCAACTTTTTTAATAATTTCATATAATGGAATCGAGGATCGCATCCAAACTACTAATGGCTCAACTCATTCAGAACATCACATATGAACTTCAAATTAAATTCTAGATGCTCTAATGTTTTGAAATTGTGCATATTCAATTATTGTTATAAGGCATATAAATATGGAACATCTTCTACCTAGGTAACTAAAGAAGCTATTGTCTGATTCATCCATACACAGCCGAAAGTAATGAGACAAGGAACATGACATTAAGAAGCACTAAGAAGCGATTTAACGAAATTTAACCCCTAGGGGATGAAGTCTAGAACAAAGAAAATAAAACAAAAATGCTCTAACCGGTTGATTTTCGTTCATACTCTAGATTTTTTGAGGGGATACTAAAATATAAAGAGTAGGTAAGACAGGAGAAATATATAACTTCATCGAGTTGTTTTGAAATGTGTACCCCAATTTCTTATTGCAGAATTAGAGAAAGCATATCTATTCACGTACGACTAGGTAGATACTGATGATTGTTACACAAGAAAAATGTGAACCATAAATAAAATTATGTCTATGGACGACCGAAAGTACTGGAGCAAGAAACATGAAATTTGGACAGTCAGCAACAAAATGCGAACTGAACATTTGTGGGTATGCCACGGAGTAACTTTTTTCGAAAATGATAATTTTGAGACGGCAAAATTAAAGAAGAGACCATATCTGGCGATGTTTAATTTGAAAATTAAAAAAAATAGGTAATCATAGGCTTCTGAGTTACAGCAGTGGTAAAGTCTAAAATAGGTGTGTCCGCTATATGATGGGGGGCTTTTTTTATAAAATTGAAAATATGAGGAAGCCAAATTAAAAAATTATATGTAGCAACATTTAAATTGGACATTTAAAAAAAATCAGAGCTACAGCATTGGGAATGTCTGAAATATGTGTATTTTCGCGATGTTTTGTCATCTCTGAATAAGTATAAGCAACGTATTCTCTTCTTTTGTGAATGATGTTCTTGTTGAATGATTTTGATGACTAATGTCACACACAAAAGTATGAAATAAATATTGTTTTACAAATTGGACCGACTTAATTAGATGATGCACTGAAAAATAAAAAATAATAGATAATAATTCTAAAGCTTCTGGTAACTTTTAAGTTGGTGACAAAAGTTTTCAATCTAAATAATATGTACTACATACAGCTGCACAACTTCAAAATTACCAGTACCAATAGAATTAATATTATTTTGTATACTTCAGTGTACCTAATAAAGTCGGCCCAAATTTTTTGTAGAAAATATCTTTCTTGTTCGGAGCACACATATCCGCATTTAGTCCGTCATTCTATTCACGACGATTTCTTTTGCTGCACGCAATTCGTGTTAATTCATATGGGGCTACCCGCTACATCAATGCTCTCTTCTACCACATCCTGCCCAAATAAACGGTCTATTACTTATACAGATCCTATAATCTTGACACTTTTCGAGATCCTTTAGCACTTAATTGTAATGTAAACGGCCATGGGAACAAATTTTTGATAACTAATAATAGCTTTCTTAGTGTTTAAAACTTAGAAGAGGCTCATAAGATTTTTTTTTAATGAGAACTTTTTTATTGGTAGGTAGGTACTTAAGGCATCCATTAGATCGAATTATCGAACTTAGGGACTTTGTACTCCTTTTTCACAAGGAATTTCATAGAAATCATATGGTGGTAGTTTTTTTCCCAAACTGTAGTTAAATTAACGCCTATTTTGACCGACGAATCTCGAACGAAGTAGGCATACAATTCGACTGTCTGTTTTTTATGGTTTAATCGCGCCTTGTATATAGTATATTTACTCCGATTTTGATAATTTTTGATTCATTTGGAAAAGAAGACTTGAGAAATGGTCCCATAATCGTAAAAACATAAATCCGTAATCTCCTTCCCTTCGAAAACCACCCCAGAGAGGATGGAAGTGTTAAATTTTCTCGAAAATCGAAAATCTGAGGTGGTATAATTGAAGATGGGACAACATCCGAAAACGTTTAAATTGAACATTTTTTCAAAACAGTCACGGTTTGCGAGTTACAGGCATGTTAAATTCTCATATATGTGTATTTTTGTTATGTGGAGAGGGCGATTTATTTCTAAAATTGAATATCTGTGGGTACTACATGAAAGGCCTATTTATTTGTAGCAACATTTATACTGAATTTTTTTTCCTTAGAGTTACGGTTTTCGAATTAAAGCGGTGGTTAAATGGTTAAATCCAAAATACTTAGTTATCCGTATTTCCGCAGCATGGATTATCTTTGGTATTAATGAACGTTCAACGATTTTCGTGACTAATGTTACCTTCAAAAGTGTGAAATATTTTTTACAAAAAATTAAACCGACGTTATTAGTTGGTGCACTGAAAAATACGAAATAATATTAAATTGATGCTAGTACTTGTAAAGTTGGTGCCAAAAGTTATCAATCTAACTGCAACTGCATAACTTCAAAAGTAACAACTCCAATAGAATTAATATTATTTCGTATTTTTCATTGCACCAACTAATAACGTCGGTCCAATTTTTTGTAAAAAATATTTATGTCATATTTTGAAGATTTTCTTTGTGAAGGAGAATTTGGACTTAAGCCTCGTTCCAGTGACTTTTAATTTCCGATTTTCAACAGAACCCCGAGTCCAAAACCAAAATAACATATTTTAGGCCATTGGTCTTTCCGCCTGTGCCAAGATTATCTTAGGATATTCTACGCAATAGCTCAAAAACTTTTTAAGTAAAGCGTAAAATTTTATATTTTCTACCTGTTTATTCATATTTTGGCTAAAAGGTTCGTCAGGTGAAAACATATAATTTGATCGTGGTTATTTGTCTTGGTAAAAAAATAAATGTTACACGAGTTAATCAGATGGTTTTCATATTCGAGGAAACTTGTTCTAGAGCGGTAGGAAAGTCATCTAAGCACACATTTATCTTAAGATAATATCCCTAATTTAAATGAGGAATTCGACGGTAGGCTGTTTCCTGAGAAACTGCTGCTAAAGTTTTACAAATACTTACAAAGGTATCGAACATTTGATCACTTTGCACTATTGTGGTATATTTAAGTGATCCAGATACTTTATTACTTTCAACATTTTTCTTTTGCACTTTATAATGTTATTATACCTATAGGTAAAGTAGGTAATTACAGTATTTGTATCATTTGATGGTTATAAACGTGGAGTGGAATTTTTTATTAAAAATTCTGGTTTGAAATATTAAGTCCAGTACGTTTTAACGGGTGATGTTTTCACGGATGATGTTTTCAAATAATTTTTCAGGTATCAATGGAAATTATTTAAAATGCTTGAACTTATAGAAAATTATTCCTTATCATGACCTGTCATTTACCTCTATAATATTATCCTTGAGGGTCCTTGTCGATTTTGTAGTTTTCCCTGCTCACATTTAAATACTGAATATAGCTGTACAGTAGGTACTACGTCATTGTAAAGATAAAGAAAGAATTTCTAGATCTATTGAGTTATAATAAATACCACAGAAACCGACATTTCTGGATGTCGGTGAAACTTTGCGCCAAGTACACATTTTAAGTTACTCTGGAAGACAAAAAAATTTTAAATCAAATGAAATGCCAAGATATTCATGAAATATGAGTAACCATTACCATTCTTTGTGATAATTTAAGAAAAATTCTATAACCAATTTCAATTTATCTAAAATATCTATTTACTTTCATAAGAATAAAAATGAAATAAATAATTCCTTTTGAACCAATTTTCAATAAATTTAAAAAAATATTTATTCAGAAAAAAAAATTGATCAGACTTGGCCCAATTTTAATTAACGTCTGACTTAAAACAATAATTCATTTCAAGCTTGCTCAATTCATAGAAATAGTACAATATGATAAGAATGCTATGTGAAAAATTCGAATGTGGTGCTTTGCGTTTCTCCTTCAAGAAACTCTGAAACGTCTACAAATAGTTGAAATCTCAAAACCGATAATTTAACACGATTACAATACTTTCTTTACATACTACATATACTATGGTAGGAAAGTACAAATTGGGCCAAGTCTAATCATTTTTTTTTCTGAATAAATATTGTTTTAAATTTATTGAAAATTGGTTCAAAAGGAATTATTTATTTCATTTTTATGAAAATAGATATTTTAGATAAAATGAAATTGGTTATAGAATTTTTCCTAAAGTATCACAGAGAATGGTAATGGTTACTCATATTTTATGAATATCTTGGCATTTCATTTGATTTCAAAAATTTTTGTCTTCAATTCCAGAGTAACTTAAAATGTGTACTTGGCGCAAAGTTTCACCGACATCCAGAAATGTCGGTTTTGGTGGTATTTCAATTATTTTTGTGGTTTAAATTTAAAAATATTCTATTTTTTAGAATAGGTATATTCTTTGTTATGTGTATATATTATAAGTGTTATCTTTCGATATAGTATTATTGCCATGACTATTAAAACATTAAACCAAAACACTTCGAATCATGAATAACGCAGGAAACAGTACCTATTTGTGAGCAATTTTTCTTAAAATATAAGTTTTGTATCGACATTCTGGCCTCCTCCACCCCTTCAAGCCCAACAATTCCAAACAAGTAATTAATAATTTATTAGAAATTCGGTATTTTTCGGTTATTGAATTTGTTTCATGTATAAGCAATCGAAATAGTTATAAAAGTATCATTTTCCAGTTTATTTAGTAATAAAGATGCATTTTTAATATCTAGTCAGCGGTAGTTATCTAGGACAATACGTCATCAACCAATACTTTCATTAAATAATAATACTTAACAATAAAAATAATTATTTCCATAGTTCTTTATTTCATTCTTTACATGCAATTTATTTCTTAAAATCCTATTTAATCAAAACCAGCAAAATATAATCACATCTATTCTAATTCTGTGAATTTAAATTGACTTCGAGATTCTTCTATTTCAAAGTTGAGAAAGAGCTGTATAATATATGCTATCAGTCAATGTCATATTCCTGTATTGAGTCCGGATATCTGTGAATTTCCTAGAGCCAATTTAATCGTTTGTATTTGGGAACAAGCTGCTGATTTAGTATCCCTTTTCACATATATTCCTACAGATGTTGACTTTAAGTATAATGAAGTATTCTATCAAAGAACCTATGGTTCACCGTGGGTTCGTCCATCTTAAGTTTCATCGCAAAACTAGTCCTCGAAGACCTAGAGAACGAAATTTTAACGAAAACAGGTTTCTCATTATTATTTGTCTTTAGATATGTTGACGATTGTTTATCAGCCACTCCCAAAGGTAAAGAAAACTTTATACTTGATCTTTTCCACACATACCACAATAAAATAAAATTTATAATATAAACCGAACTAAACAATTCATTTAATTTTCTAGATTTAACATTAATACACAATCAAAACAATAAACGCACAAAATCGTACACTAAATATACTTGGCCTGGGAGATATTTGCATTGTAACTCGCAACACCCATTATCCCAAAAGAGATCAGTAATCAATAATTTTGATCCAGAATATCGCAAAGAAAAAAGTCTATAAGCTTCTGAAAAAAACATAAATGTACTTAGTAATTAAAATCCAAAAACGAAAAGAATATGATTACCCACAGCTTGAAATAACATGGAATAACTGCAATAGCGCATATATCGGGCAAACTCGAAAATACCGCATAAATCATATCAGAGATCATAAATATGAGATAAAAATAAAACTGCATTAACAACCATGAAGAGAAGAAAAACATACTTTAAATTATGATGAAATCAAAATATTAAGTACTGAACAAAATACATATTAACTCGTAAGTCTGGAAACGATCTGTATAAAGAAGAAACAGAACAGAGTAAACTATAAAACGATAAAAATAGACTAAATATTATGTTCAACAATATTTCGTAAGTAAGTAATATAAAACAAAATGTCATAAATCAGTTTTGTAAAAAAAATCTCCTAGCCTAATTATTCAAAAGCCTTCCGTTAACTAATTTCCTCCATCCATTGTAAAAGACAGCAAGAAAGTCATCTCAATAATTTTGTTTTAAAAAGAACAATATAAAAACCATGAAAAAGAAGAAACAAGTTACCAAAACTATGACACAATAAGAACCATGTTTTTTATCAACAATTATTTTTTTATTTCAATTATTCGATTTCAATGTTCTAGGTCAGTTGTTAATTTTATTATTTTTTAAATATTTGTAGAATATAATTAATTTTCCCGTTTTCATCTATAGTTTATTCAATAAAAAATGTCGGAACGTTTTGATGTAAACCCGAGATTTTTTTTATTTATGATGGAATAAAGGAGTTTTTCAACAGGAATCATCAATAAACGGTAAAGCCTAAAGTCCAAGAAACTCCCAAAGGTATAATTTATATATATAATATAAAAAGGGGACTCTGATGAATATCAGCTTGATTTCTTCTAACGTTAGCCACTTCTGAGATCTTGAAACTTAAGCTGAAAACGAATAATAATTAATGGTCGATTTTAGTATAATAAATAAAAAAATGAACACTCTATTTCTAATAATTCGATATTTGGAATAACAGTTACTGAGTTTAGATGAGAGAGTTTTGTTTTATAATGTATTATAAGAAATTGAATTCAGCAATTGATAATTGAATATAATTTGATGCATTTACCATATAAAAAAATTAAGTTTCTGTTCATAAAATTTGCTGAATATCTGTATCTTGATAGGTACCTTTACCTTAATTATGGATTAGGTATGGTGGCTTATTAGACTCTTTCATTACTGCAGAACATCAGAACCATATCTATGTCTATTCTTTGGCAGAATATATCAATCTGGGACTGATTGCACCAACGAAAGTTTAACTTCCTCAAATAATTATCAAATTCTAGTATTAAATCTGTATGTAGGTACTCACATGGCATTTTCAACACTCCTAAATTTAACGGTAATGTAGCTCTAGGGATATCCTCTTTCTGTAGAGTATAATCCTTCTCCTGTTGTACTATTTTGAAACTGTTATTCTTGCAAAGTAATTTCCAATGGCCCACCTGTAAAATACATATATAGTTATTCAAAATTTTCACAACATTAAAAAACTCACCGGTAACATACTTAGTTTACATATCTTCATAATATAGTTAGGCAGAATTTCAGTCGTAGAAAAGAGAAATCCGCTGAAATTAAATACCTATTTCAATTTAAAATTTCGATGATGTCACTTGTCATTTGTCACACCTCATATTTTTGTTCCCGGTCGTACAAACAGGTCCGGAATGGAAGGTCGAGTTACATAGAGATGGAAATATGCATAGAGATAATATATAAATATTGTATCTCTATGGAAAGATGTTCACGGAAACAGTGAGAAAGTTTTTTCATTTTTGCAGCATCCTTTGAATTGGAATTTTTATGTTTTAAGTAACATGTCCCTCCAACTGCAAATCACGTGGCAGAAATTGGTAGCTGAATAACTGGACGCTAACCACTTTTCTTACGTTCGTTTCAAGACTTTGCTATATGACCGTGGTTTACTGTTTGGAGGTAGTGTTTAGTGTTCTCTAATCAAATCGAAAGGTAGTGTTCTCTGATCGAGCATGTCAAATATTTTTTTAAAAAGTTCGGAAAGTAAAACTACTTTTGCTAATAACTTTATTGTTATGAGATAAAAAAATCATTTGAACAAATGAAATCTTTTGTATAACTTCAGGGATGAAGCATTTGTTATTGTATATGCTGCAGTTTTCTACTATTGGAGCATTTTAACTTCTTTCCCCTCACGCACCACCCAATAATTTCTGTATAAATATTTACTATCGTTTATCAAGTCTCGTGCAGATCATCATATAGAGGGCGGTCTAAACCAAAAAGGAGACTTGGCGCAAGTTAACAATCGTATCTAAGGACCTTTTTTTTAAAAAAAAATAGGATAGACTATAATTATGAATTTGCGCAGTAGTCGTTTGATTTAAAACTTTTGGCACCAACTTCGAAAGTACCAGAACCAATAGAATTAATAAAGTCGGTCCAATCTTTAGTTAAAAAATATTTATTTCACACTTTTGAGTGTAATACTAGACATCAAAATCATTCAAAGTTCACCAGAGAAAATACCCAATACTTTATTTACACTTATTCAGAGATTTGAAAACATCGCGAAAATATAATCTCTTTTTTAATTTTCTAAAGAATGCCCCCTCCACCCCCTTTGGAGAAGTTTTTGAGGGAAAGAACATGTTGAAGGTCATTTTTTTTCAATGAGACCAATTCTCAATATTCCTCTATCAAATGAAAAAAGAACCATGAAAACTGGATCAAGTTTACTATTTATGAGGCATGAATATTCATAAAAAACTAACAAACAATAGGATTGTGAGGTATACAATCCATTTGGTTCGCCGGTCAAAAATGCATGGTATTTCATTTTAAATACGAAATTGAATTGTACCCAGAATTTTTTTATAAAGTAGGTTTACATGTTAAAAATATTTCAATCTTGCTATTGCCCACAACTTATTTCGCGTGGAATTTAGTTATTCAGGTATCTTAATAATTTAAACAATTGTACCCTATAAAATGTCAACTGTATGCAATTGTTATGTAACATGTGCTTCAATACATCGGGAGCTAAACACAATAAAAATAAAATTAATTATAACGGTTTTGAACATGATTAATTAAGATTTTTGGTAATTTAGATCGTTTTCGACACACCTACATAGCTCCATCTAACAGCATTAAAATACGTTCAATAATTTCGGAGAGTACCGCGAAAAAAGCGACACACCAGGATCTACTGTTTTATTATATATAGGTAGGTACAGATGAATTTCGATGTATGCATATATATCAATAACGAAGATAATCTTCAAAAATTCAATTTTCAATTAATGGGTGACTTTTTTATAGAATATCTAAGACAATTAATACCTACCTAGCTAATAATGCAAACTATTGCAATTGAATTTGTTTCATTGTACATAATTCTGACTAATCCAAATATCAAATCATATTATATACCTACATCGGCTGCATTGGCTGCATTTCATGACTGAAGGCGACAATTACATCGACGTCAATAATTATTTACCTACACCGCAGATCGAACGGAAAACGCAGCGTTTTCCAATGGCCGGACAGGCGCGGGAAAAGCCAAGGTGCAATTAGATCTCAAATACATATATACACACAAAAGTTGGATACATTTCGCTCGTTAGAATCATAATAACGTGCGCTGTTAGATATCGGATGCGGTCACGATAGGTTTTTGCTTCTAATTACACGTCCCGGAGGCCATTACCATGATTGCCGCATGCAGATTGCCGTAATGGCGCGGATTATGGCATCACGAAACGCGGAATAAAAAACCGTCCTCAAAGTGTCATTCGAACTAGTGATTATATCGATTACAACAATTAACTTTTGCGGCAATCGTATGTATGCACATAACTGCACTCTGTTGAGTTTGTCTCATAATGACAGGTTAATATATACAATTATATAAGAGTATTTATTTTTAAACAAATGGAGGAATTATTCTAGTCACGACAGAGTTAGGTATGTAGATGAAGAAAATAGGTAATAGTATTTTAAAATTTTGTTACGACAATATCACAAAAATTGAGACAATGAGCTCATAAGTATGGTTTTGACGGAGCCAAGCGTAAGCTTTCTAAAATGTACATTGGTAGTAGATAATTAATGTGTTACGGTCAAACAACTAACTGTTTTATTTACAATTATAAGAAAAAATAAGGTATAGGTAGACTCTTAGATAAAAAGAAAAGAGACAGGCAGCAGGTACTTAATTGATGACTACAATGATGATCACCTATATGATTTACATTCTCTTTGAAATCTCAAAGAAAGTACACTTAGTTTTAAATCAAACTAAATATTGACTGAAACTATTGACTGAAAACATGCTAATTTAAATTTTCAGAAGGAATCCAAATCGAATTTTGAATTGCGCATACTCCCAACAGTTGGAGACTGGTTTAATTCAGTACTAGAAGAGTAGTTATCTATATAAATATTTTTTACAGAAAATTGGACCAATTTTATTAGTTGGTGCTCTGAAAAATACGATATAACATTAATTCTATTGGTGCTCTTACTTTTGAAGTTGTGCAGTTGCAGTTAGATTGATAACTTTTGGTACTAACTTCACAAGTACCAAAAGAATTACTGTTATTTCGTATTTTACAGTGCACCAACTAATAATGTTCGTGCAATGTTTTGAGAAAAATATTTATTTCACACTTTTCCGTGTTACCTTTGTCACGAAAATCATTCAACGTTCACTAATACCAAAGAAGATAGTACCTATCCTATTAACCATGTATATTATTTGCTTGTACCTACTTGTTATTATGTAGAGATCTCAGAACATGGCGGCTGAAATACGCATAAGTAAGTATTTTAGATTTAACCATTTTACCACCGCAGTACCTAACTCGAAAACCGTAACCCTTTTGAAAAATTGTTCATTTTAAACGTTTCCGGATATTGTGTTATATTTAGGTAATTCTGTCATCTCGGATTTTCGATTTTCGAGAAAATTTGCCCCCTATACCCCCTTCGGGTCGGTTTTCGGAGGGAAGGAGATTTCGGATTTGCGTTCAGAATATGTTTACTATATAAAACCCGAATTATATACCTCCTCTGTTCGGGGTTCGTCTGTCAAAAATACAATTCGACTGTCTGTTTTTTTTTTGTTTATGCTCGCACTGTATATAGTAAACGTACTCCGATTTTAATGATTTTTTGTTCCCTTGAAAGAGAAGACTCCTTCCCTCCAAAAAGCAAAAAGACAATTTTTTCGAAAATCGAGAATCTCACATTTAAATTGAACATTTTACCAGAGAGTTACCCCTTTCGAGTTACAGCAGTAAAGTCTGAAATATGTAGGTACATCTGCGCCGAAATGTTTTTAGATTTCTGAATAATAACAAGTACAAACTAAGCCTTATACATGGTAGCATTATAAGTATTATCTTCTTTAATATTATTGAACGATCAACAATTTTCATGACCAATGTTACAATCAAAAGTGTGAAATAAGTATTTTTTACAAAAAATTGGACCGTTGTAGTTTGTTGTTGTAGGCACCAACTCCAAAAGTACCAGCACCAATACAGGGAGGTTTCTCGGGAAAGATATCTATCGTCTGTAAGCAAACGATAACTACTATAGAGTCTGGTGACATGCTAAAGTCACTGGGAGACATACATCTAAAATGTTTTTATGTTAGTCACATTTCCGGTTATACCGGAAGTGGATGGCAACTTTGTTATTTTTAATGGAATACCCTATAGATCACCACACTTTTAGATTTCTTGTACAATTTTGAAAATATTTTATGTATAATTTCCTATACCTAAGTCTAACCGTTTTTAAGATATTTCAAATGTTATGTCAAAAATTAAGTTTAAGTACAGTCCAAAACATAATTATCAATTTTGGTTGATTTTCCTGTAGAAGAAGATCTACTTTATCTCAGTATTCTTATGATATTTTGTTAATAGTTTATAAAAATTGATCAAAAAAGAAGCTTGAAAACTAGATCCCGAAAACGTCAAAAGTCATTTTTTTTAAATGGAAACCCCGGGTTTTTTATTATTTCATTGTATTAAGAAGCAAAAATGAAGGGAGCCTTGTTTGTATAAGGTTGTCTATATCAAAAATTAGTAGTTTTTAAAATAATTGACCATTTTCTATTTTTGTATGTAAAAATGCTACCTATCTTTAAAGTTGTGTTAGAAGTGGGTCATGATTGCATTAGAAAATAATAACAAATGCCAATAAAAGTCAAACATGCATCAAAAAAGTCAATATAATACTTGTTTGGAAATTTTCATTAATTATCATGTCGAGAAGACTTAATTATTCAAATGAAGATTATCTGAATTTATTTATTATTTATGGAGAGTGTGATAAAGTTTTTTCAAGAACATGTAATACATTCGCAACAAACCGACACGAAAATCTGTTAAGAAAATTATAGAAGACTTCATAAACTTTGTAATTATAAAGTCTAAAGTACGTAGAAATAATCGAATTGTTAACAATGAAAATATTGAAATCGGAATTTTGTTATATTTCGCCGCAGTTTCATCCATACACATTTTCGGTAGGTCAGTATATCATAGAGTGAAGAGACTGATTTCCTACGAAGAATGGAGTTCTTCTCGGCATGATAATTACTCAAAATTTACAAATAAAAAGTATTGTTGACTTTTCTGACGCCTGTTTGAATTTTATTGACATTTGTTGTTATTTTCTAATGTAATCATGGCCAACTTCTAACACAACTTTAAGATCTGTAGCATTTTCACATAGAAAAATGGAAAATTGACAATTATTTTAAAAAATGCTATTTTTTGTATAGACAACCTTATACAAAGTTCCCCTTATTTTTGTTGCTTAATTCAATAAAATAATGGAATCCATTTGAAAAAAAAAATACTTTTGACGTGTTTTTGGATATAGTTTTCAAGCTTCTTTTTTATCACTCTGATTTTCTATAAGAAAATTAACCAAAATTAAATATTAAAGGCTTCCTTATAGGAAAGATTGATAATTAAATTTTGGACTTCAAACTTAATTTTTGACATAAAATATGAAATATATCAAAACCGGTTAGACTTAGGTAGAGGACATTACCTATACATAAAATATTTTCAAAATTAAACAAGAAATCTATAAATATACATTGTATTCTATTTAAAATAACAACTTTGGCATCTACTTGCGGTATAACTGGAAATGCGACAAACATGAAAATATTTTAAACGTATGTCGCCCAGTGACATTTGTAAGTCACCATAATTTCAGATTGTTTGTAGTTAAGTATAGTTTGCCCATAATCGATCGATGTCTTTCCCGGCTTACCACCCTGTAGAATTAATATTATTTTTTTTCAGTGCACCAACTAATACAGTCGGTCCAATTTCTTGTAAAAAATATTTGCAAAAAAAGGACCGACGGTATTAGTTGGTGCACTGAAAAATATAAAATAACATTAATTCTATTGTTGCTGAAGTTGATGCCAAAAGTTTTCAAATTCAAAAGTACCAGCACCAATAGAATTAATATTATTTTGTATTTTTCAGTGCACGAACTAATAACGTCGATTTATTTTTTAGTACAAAACATTTATTTAAACTGTATTACAGAAAAGCATTTTATTATATATGTTTCAATAAACTTTGACCAACAATTCTCGGAAAGTCTCAAAGTTTTCACTTGAAAGTTGGGTTTATATTCCTAATGTAGGTATGACTTTAGCTGTATGATTCTTACCTTCGGACGTCTCAATACATTTATTCCTCCCTGCTACTTTTACAGAGCCTAAATTTGAGTTTCATAGTATTGAAAAAGTTTTTGACAAAATTATAGGTAAAAATTGTATGAATTAGTCAAATATATTTTTCATGTCATTCAGATTTTAAAATTTTCCTAGATTCTTTAATTTTTTTTATGGATTGCTTTTTCGAACTAAGTCTTTGATCGATGAAGCTTTAGTTAAGGTATACATTTTAAAATGCATCCAAATTTTTAATTTACAAAACATCGTTTCATATAATTTTACATTTTACATCGAATGAAAATACTCTGACATCTACATCATCTGGTTCTCGAGATAGGACGCCAATGAGTTAAAAAAGTTGGACTGACTTCATTTGATCATTAACTCAGAAATATAAAATATACGTTCTGCTGGTACCTTCTACATTTAAAAAATAAAGAGTATAACGAGAACCAGAAAATAATAATTATTGCAACTAAATTGAGAATTTCATGTGATTTGATTTAGTATAGGTACACAAACAAAAGTCACATTTGAGGGTTTATGATTGACTAAAAATGGGAAATAATTAACTTTTCAAAAGCATAGGATAAGCTTCATTATATTACATACATTGGTACTCGAATTAAAAATACAGGAATAGCATTTGAATCCTACAAGTTATATTGATGTCGGGATATGATAAAAGTGGTGACTTCATTGAATCTCTAAGGGAAGTGATCGATTCGTTGCAGATGTTAAAATATTAAATCTACAGACTCATTTCCATGAAGAAATTTTTGATTTGATCTTATCCCTAATTCGATTTAATGAAATGACATAAATACACAGCCGTAATCATAAGCAAACGTTACATAGTTCGATAAAAGTTGAGTTTGTTTGTTAGTTACTATGGCAACATTAATATCGTACAAGCAGGTTTTAGCATCAAATTAAGCAAGTATCGATCTAGGGTTGTTTTTGAAAACGAATGAATTTTTTTAGGATACATATTAGAATTCATAAATATTATTTTTCAACGTATTTTTTACCAAACACTGGACAGATTTTATTGGTTGGTGGACTGAAAATTAAAAATTATATTAATTCTATTGGTGCTGGTACTTTTGAAGATGTGCAATTTCACTTACTTAGATAGAAGAATTTTGACACCAACTTCAAAAGTACCAGTACCCATAGAATTAATATAAGTTCTTATTTTTCAGTCCTCCAACTAATAAAGTCGGTCCAATTTTTGGTCAAAAATATTGATTTCACACTTTTTAGTATAACATTAGTCATGAAAATCGTTGACCGATCACTAATACCAAAGAAGATATAGTACTTATCCTATTACCCATGTATATTCTTTGCTTGTACTTGTTATTATTCAGAGATCTCTAAGCATCGCGGCGGAAATAAGTACCTACACATCTTTCAGACTTTACCACAGCTGTAAATAGAAAACCGTAACTCTTTTGAAAAAATGTTCAATTTAAACTTTTCCGAATACGGTCTTATCTTTAATTCTGCTATCTCAGATTTTCGAGAAAAATTGCAATATCCGCCCTTTCGGGGGCGGAATTTAGATGGAAAGAGATTTCGAATTTGAATTTTTGTTAAAGATGGGTCCATTGCTCAACTCTCTTCTTTCAAATGAATCAAAAATTATCAATATCGGAGCACGTTTATTATGCAAAACGCGCGAACAGCCATACGTAAAAAGCAAACATACAACCGAATTGTACACCTCCTCCTTTCTCCGAAGTTGGTCAAAAATATATTTTCTGGTAAAGTGCTCATCTAAGTTCATACTTCTTTTCTTAGATAGATAGATAAAATAATTTACGTTTGTCTATGACAACTGTTTTATTAATATATGTTAACTAATGTCTGGTTAAGTAAAATATTTCTATCATATACAAATTATTTTTGACATTTCACTAACACAATTAGATATTTCATAAAATAATTCAATTTATTCAGGGAAATGAGACTGTAGATTTATCATTTTAACATATGCGCCAGTGAATTAAGCATCTCTTAGATTTTTAAATACAGTTTGTTTAATTCACAAATATTATTTTCTATTTTTTGTGACCAAATGAAGGCACTATGCCCTGTTTATTTTAACATCATATGTTGTCTTTAATTACATTTTATATAATTTACAAGATATTCTTAATTTTATATGATGCATGTTAAGAAACAGAACATGTAAACCATAAAATAAAGTTTTGATTTGATCAATTCTGTCATCTGCAAGTGTAAAATCCAAAATATATTATTTTTGACCTACTTGAAAAGTGAGAAGTTATATAGGTATTAATAAGTACAACTTGATAAAATTTATAACAGTTCTTTTATTGAGGGGAATTTTTAGGAAAATTAAAATTTCCAGTTTCCAGGAAAGGGTCATATCCAGCAATATTTAAATCGGATATTATTTAAGAATTTCCGATTTCAAGAGCTTCGAGATTTTCGCCGCTATATTTAAAAATTTGGGCTTGGTAAGAATAATTGAGAATTCAGTAGGGTGAAGGTTTAAGGTTTTGTTGGATAATCGAATAGATACCTTTTAACAAAAGAAATAACATACTTTATTAGTAAATAAAGAAAATAAAAAATAATATTTTGAATTTCACGTGAATCAAACAGAATGCAACTACAGGAAATATTATCAAAATTATAAAGATTTTGCAGTTATGCACGATATGGAGTATCAGTTATAGGTTATACATGCGAATATGGATACTACTAGATAGTATCGCCAAATGTAAGAAGAATTATTTCGATCGATATTTAAGAATCAAACAATACTCAACAACCTGATATTTCTAAGATTTCAAGAATAAAATTTTTCGAAATATATTGCATTCATGCAAATTAAACAGTAATGTAAATATCTTATACTCCATAATTTTTGAGGCCTAGAAACTACACGGCAAAAAATGCGTCTTTCCGCCATCAAGTTTCCGTAGTTAAGGAAAAAATCTAATAAGTATCGTATTAAGTATATAATTCATAAAAATTATTGCGTGTATAAACTTTTTTAATTATTATTATTATCTTGTGATTAATATCAGTTTTTGCTATCATAAAATATAAAATGACTCCCAAATAAGTAGGTGAAAATCATGTGTTGAAATATTGCACTTGACCTAAAAGATCCGTTTTCCCAAACAACAATGGTTGTTTTTTGTGTGACTGAAATTTCTATTTTAGAACTAGGAACCATAAAAAATATATATAAAAATTGATTCGTCATCAAACTTTAAATAAAAATGTCATAAGTCATGCTTAGGCACATTTTTATAATAAAAGATATTCATTTTAGAAGATCCCATCTCGCATTTCGATACCTAGATATTTTGACGACATTAGAACATATTATTATTATATCTTATACCTGGATTGAATTTCTATGTAAGTATGTCTTTTCCTTCTGTATCCATCCCGACTCGAGTTAACCATTTTCATTTTATTTTTAAGCAGCCATAAGAACATATCCTTGTCTGGTAAAAAGTTCTTAATTTAACAGACCCTTCGCTTTCACAAATCCTGTTTATAGTAGGATAAATACTCGCGCCAAAATCCCGCACTATATCAGGTCTCAATACGAACCGGTACTGAATTCGTACTAGCAGTTGATTCCTGTTGTTCCTCGAAAAAAAAAGTAAAAATTGCCACCCACCTATTACACCCCCTCGTCACGGCGTAGATACCACCAAAATATGTATATAGAGGGAGTGAAAAGACAGTTAATAAGTTTCCGGAGCTTCCGGTATGATTTGACAAGAAAACGAGTAGTCGAGTAACAGATGTAGTTATTAGGAAACGGCTTTATCTACATATACATATCAGAGATATTCCGACAGCGATGTCATCATATTTAAATTAGCGACACGGAATATTATGAATGTTTCAGATGAACGATAAGACGGCAAGCACATGGCGCTACGCTGGCCTTCCTCTAGAATATTTTGATCCAGGTACGATTATTGATAAACGTTTCTTTCTTTTGTATCTTCAAACCGTTTTCTGTTAGTGTTCGGGATATATCTGGTGACTATTTAACTATTGTATTATAAGCCGTAAGCTATCTAAATCTTGAATGAATTCTTTTATTTTTTAATTTCAACAAGTTATGTATAGAAGATATTCTGAATATGTTACTTAGAAGAAGGTAGTTAATATCTGCACATCTTTCATTTTCGACAACGTGTATCGTGTTCAACTTATACCTAACTCTTAGGTGGCTCTAAAAGCGGTACTTATCCTTGGGTTTCAGTCGGTCTAGTGTCGACTTCTCAGCGGTGCTTTGACTTCTTTGGACACATCCACGTGTCGTATGTGTATCTTATGAGTTCTAATGAAAACAAAATCGGCGATCATACACTTCATTCAACATGTGATATGTTCCGAATGAAATAAAAGCACAACTGTAAGAAGACTTTGTACTATTTATCATGAATACTGTTTCAGTCATATTGCACCTATCAACGACGATGTAATCAATGCGGTGTGGAGTATTTGCTCACCGAGTAGTTTAACTATTTAACTATTTAGTTGATCAAAGTCATTTATATTTTAACATAATTCATCATCTGGGTCTGGGTTTCTTGTTTCATATTTAATTTTGATTGTACTTGTCAATACCAAATCAATCACAATACGAATTTGTAATAGGTAATATATTTATTCATGTCAAATATTTTGAAGGGTGAATGTGACGGAAGATTATAATAATTTATTATATAGGCAATCAGCTGATTCTAATCAAACTCGATTTTATGATCTGAAAACTTGAGAAATTTCCAGCATACCGATTCACATGTGACGTAATACAACTGGTTAGGTACTTAAATTAATAGACTAAAGTAACTAAACTGAACAATCTTTGACTATTCTGTCCGTTCATGAATCTTGAAGGTTTTTGTTCCACGTAAAAAACGAAATTTCTCAAATGATCTTTTCTGTATGTCTGTCGCGTATTTTTGGGGCATATACTAACAGTAGTATGTACCTAATTAGTATCAAGAATAAAAAAAATATCAAGAATACTGTCACATCGTAAGAACAGTCCCCAAGTCTCTCAATTAATACATTTTCCATAAACATTTTCTCGCAGCTTTATCGTAGAATCTCTCTCAGCTATCTTCTATCTTGTTGTTACAAAGTGGGGTGTTTAATTGTCTGTTTTATATTATTTAAATATCTTTTTCACGGTGCATCGTTCAAATCGCTCTACTTCCTGTATACGTTATTAGCACTCATTATTTCGGCGTTCTTCCAACACACAACCCGTTAAACGTTTGGAGAATAAATTATCTCGAAGAAAAAATCCCGAGTGAAAATTAATTACTTATCAACGTTATTATAATTTATATTATGAATATATGTATAATATAATATGGTGAATGAATTTGTAGGAGCTTTTTTATTCAGTGTTAATATATGTAGTAGTTATAAAGTATGACTTGATCAGTTATCTGTGATATAGTTCAAGGAATAATAAGTCGGCAAATACAAAATGACTGGCACCTTGAGGTTTCCATATAGTTATTTTATGATACAGCCCAAAATATACAAATTTGAAATAAAAGAAAAACAAACAGCTTCGCGACTATTATATACCAGAATTAATTAATATTCTTCAATTATAATCTCGTATAAATATAAAAAGAATAGGACCGGCTTTATTAGGTTATACACTGAAATGGAAACAAGTTTAGTTCTGTTTGTGCTGGTAATTTTGATGCACCTAATGCATTTATGAGTAAATAGAATACTTTTGGTACCAACTTCCAAAGTACCATCACCAATAGAATTAACAATATTTTCAATTTTTCAATGTACCTAATAATTAAATCTCGACGTCCTGTAGCTCCTGGAAAGGTAAATTTCTAAAAATGTTTTGTATTGAAATTTGAACATTTATAGTGTTTTTCCTTAATAATTTCAAGTTTTTCTCTATATTATTTTTTTTCTGTGCATTTTATGAAAAATTGCTTCGAAAAAAAGTTAGAAGGTACCTACTGATAATGTCTATAACCCAAAATTATTTTTGATGATATGTTCGCTGCGGCCCTTTTTTTGATAATTTTCTTAAATGTTTGGACGGACGACATTTTGAAACTATTTACCCGGTAATGTCCAATAACGAGCTTGGCCAAGATATTTAAGAGATTGATTTTTTAAGCAAATTTGAACTTGATACTTCCAAAACTGCGACCTCTATCGTGTTAACAAATTTCTTAATATCCCACATATAGGTATATATATAGGTATATTTAAGGAAACTCTTGTAAGTTAGTTTTAATACAAGCTTTCGGTTAATTTATTGATTGTAACCTCTTCAGGGAAAAACTTATGTGAGATTGATAAAAAACAGTTGACACTGTATGACTGTAATGATTGGGGTTGCAGTCAAAATACCAATAAAATTAAAACTCTTTAATCAATGTCGAGCTTTCGGTAACGCTTGTTACCTTCATCGGGACAAAAATCGTGAGATTAATGAAATTTACCAGCTACAAACATTTGTTATTATGCATTTAATTTTTTTTTGAATTCCTTGTAAAAAATGCATTTGTTGGGCATAAGCCTTAAGGTTCCGAAGATATTTTCAGTTTTCTGAAAAAAATTACAATTGCAGCACCCTCGAAAAATGGCAATAACATGAAAAGTATGTGAGATTTTAAATTGCGTTTTTTTGTAATTAATTAAGTTGAAATCGTTCCCTTATTCAAGGTTAATTTTAATGTTCTAGGACATAAGATTGCTCTGAAATGAATCTTTGATTTTAGAAAACTTAAATCAGAGATAACTCGATTTTTTCAAATAGCATATTACAAGACAAATTACACTGATAGATGCGAATTTTAATTCTTTTTCGATTTTATAAACACATATTGACACTTATTTCTGATAGTTTTGGAGATATTTCCATTTTTTGTGTTTACCCTTTCAAGGAATATGGCGCGGTAGTTGGCGTTGAAACAAATGAAAAACAAATGAATCAGTGGTAGACTTGATTTTTATTTTCTGTGAATACTGCAGGAATTGTTTATTGACTTCAAGAGTCGATCAAGAAAAAATTCCGAACAGACGATATGAGCAAAATGCTGGATTTAGAGAGTATTAGGAAGATTTCTTACAACGGGAATTGTTAAATACTTTTACCACTTTTTTCCGCAAATAAACAATAACAATAAACATAATTTTGAAATAACATTAAAACTTAAAAATTAAAACAATACATAAAAAATAAAAAGTAAATTGCTTATATTAACTGTTCAAAGTGGCCACCAGCGTTCTGCAAACAAAGAGGAATTCGTTCACGAAATGAACGATGCACCCTCACACATATCCGGTGTAATTTGTCCCAAAATTTGAATTATGCGAAGTTGCACATCCTCACGAGTCGTATGCGGTACTTTATAAGCTTCGCTTTTCACATAACCCTACAAGAAAAGTATAAACGGTTTAAATCCGGGGATCTTGGTGGCCAAGAAATCGGTCCTCCTGTTCCTATCCATCGTTGCTGGAAATGTTGATTTAAAAGTTGTTAGGTATATCCTCCAACAATTCAATTAAATTGTTGCCCAAGAAATTGCGAAACATTTGTCCTTTCAACGATCCATTGAAGAAATATGGACCAACTATTTGAGTGCCAAAAATACGTCCTCATACATTTATAGACCACTTAACTTTTAGGTTTATCTCTAAGAAAAGGTGTAGAGTTGTGTTGGAGTAGTAATGAAAATTGTGGCTATTTAGTACCCCATTATTATTGAATGTCGATTCATCCGACCATAAAACAAAATTATAAAAATCGGGTTCCCTACCAAATTTATTTATCTGCAACTGACAAAAGTTTATCCTTGCCTCATAATCGCTCGGCAGTAATTCCGAAAACTGTTTTCTTTCGGATGCCTTCTGTCCCGGAACCTTTCTTGATAAACTCTTGAAGCCAATAAACAATGCCTGTGGCATTCACCAATAATAAAAACCATGACTATCATTTCTTCCGCAGATAACTTAATTATCAAAAATACACGAGCAAAAACAAACAATATTCGTAAAAACGTGTCTTGCAAAACAAATAATTTGGGTTTGACTATGTTTGACATATCAATTCATTCATTTGTTTTTCATTTCTTTCAACGCCAAACTACCGCGCCATATTCCGTGAAAGGGTAAAAAAATGAAATATCTTCAGATCTATCAAAAATATGTGCCAATACGTATTAATAAAATCGAAAGATAATTAAAATCCGCTTCTATCAATGTAATTTCTTCAGTGCAATGCTATTTGAAGAAATCGAGTTATCTCTGATTTAAGTTTTCTAAAATCAAAAATTTATTTCAGAGAAATCCTATGTCCTAGAACTTTCAAATCAACCTTGAATAAGGGAACGATTCCAACTTAATTAATTACAAAAAACCACACAATCTCTCATACTTTTCATGTTATTCGATTTTCTGGGATGCTGTAAAGGTAATTTTTTTGAGAAAACTTATGCCCAGAAATTGGCCTTTATTTTTCACAAGGAATTCAAAAATGTAAAAAAATATAGGGTGTTCCGTTCAAAATAACGAAATGATGGTCACTTTCAGGTATAACCAGAAGTCAGCCATCTTTGAATATATTTTTAAATTGTAGTTGATTTAAACTTTTGAACAAAAAGTTTTTTTGACCTTCTTATAGACATACATGAATTTTTTTCGAAATTCAAAAGGTACATTTCTATAAGAAATTTTCCTTATAAAGTGGGCCTTATTTTTTAAAATATTTATTTAATATTGTCTTTAAAATTGTTGAACCTACTATATTCAGTGATATAAAAATATATCGGCGAAAATCATCCACGTTCCTAGTGCTGCAACTCTGAAACTCTAGATAAAAAAAAACAATTTAAACGTTGCTGAAAATAACATTTTCTTTCATTCTTTCAGATAAAATTGTCAATTTTGGAAAGTAGATGTTGGATCTTTTTTGATTATGGGACCATTTCTCATCTCTGCTCATTCCAATGGAAAAATAAGCCTCAAACAAAATAGCGACACCTTTAGGTACTAGTAAAGCAAATTTATGTTCCTTACTTCTGAAAATAACTATATGTGTCTAAGTATAACCAAAGTCTATCTAAGAAGTAACAACAACATTCTATTTCATATCAGTATTCGCCACTTCAGCTGTTCTTAGTAGCCTTATTTGCATAAAAAATATGATCTCATTTTGAACTTTATACCTACAAATTCACTTAAATGTGATTTCAACCGTAGAGTTTATACTTTTGTCCAAGACTCAATTAATTTTATACTCCAATAAAAATCCCACCCCTGTCTATATCAATAAGATTATCTACAAATATCTTTGGAGGCAGAATATACAAATAAATGTGCATACTGCTTCGAATATCTATAGGTATAGGCAAAAAAACAGTTCAGTAAACTTTTCTCTTCTGGATAAGTTCTTTTTTACTTTAACGGAACCTTATAAAAATAATATAATATATAAAGAAGTTTTTTCTAAATTAAGCCAATTATAAATAAATTATCTTCAATTATTGCATTCTAAGTTTGCCACAACGTGAGAAACTCGTATTAGGTATTTATGTAAATTCTCAAAATTTTATTATTCAATACTGTCCGTTAAACAAGTGTATCTACTTGACTGCAATAGTCATTTCTATTCTATTTGATTGTACAATTTCTTATAAGTATATTAATACTTTCTCATGTTCTATATATTCAGAACTAGGTCTGCCTAGACGGTGAGAAACAAAACACTGGCATTTTCCATTGTAAACTGCCAAAAATATACCTACTATTCAAATAACAAATATCATATTATATCTATCAAGAATATGTACTACCTAATAAAAAGCTGTTAGAAAACCCCCGACCTTGAGAAATAAAATTTTGATGGAACTCACCCTCTTGTACAAAATCATAAATTACATGCAAATATTAACATTGTGATTGATGATATCTTTAATCTTTGTTATAAATAATTTATTACAACATAAGTATAACCGACTAGCGTGACATATAGTTCTACCTTACATGAATAATGGATCAATTCTACAAAATAAGGTCAAAGATTAAGAGAGTCGATACATTTTTATTGCATGTTACAGTTACTATAAAAGGTCTGGTAGGGGTGCGTTTTCATCTATTTGCGGATGAAAAAACGAAGGAAGAGGCCACGCAAAAAAATATGTATCAAGGTTAATAAGTGAGATAAGAGGGATAATACTAGATACTGAGCTTCAATCACAAATTCAAAAGTAAATCCTAAATAATTAGGATCCTGCGATAGGGGTTGTAGGACCTTCTCTTTGGTTCGGGGGTCTGGTTTCTTGTAGGGCTACGGACGCCTTGCTGCTATGGGCGAATGACTGAGTAAATGTGCATCCCTATAAACGTGCTCTGCTTGTATGAATAAAAGGAAGATCCTATAAATAGATCTTTCCCTTGAATGTGTACTCAATGCAGCGTGGTACCAATCTTCATATGATCACACCGGACTCAGATTCTACCTCGGTCTGAACTGGGCCCGGAGCTCCGAAGAAATCACTAACAAGCAGACCCCTATGAGTCCGAACTCATCGGTAATCTACTCCTCTATGAGTGGACGATCCGCGAACTTAAAGGCTTAGGCCTAAAGCCCGCGTATCTACGTTGACAAGCCAAGATGGAACAGCTACGTTGAGGACTGCATGGCCGGGAGTGAGCCCGTCGTTAGTAACGGACTCTTGAAAGCTGAGGAAGTCCAGTTTCAATTAGCAGACACACGGCACGCGGGGCTCTGTTGTGAAGGACCCCTTGGTTCCCTAGCTACTCATGAGTTTAATATGAGCGAAAATATTGAAAAGAAAATAAAGGATGGCGATCCTGTCAACAAAAACCACAGAGGTTAGACACTAGAGTGCACCTCAAGTTATCCCTATGGAAGCCAACTCTAAAGCAAGGGAGCTCGTAGAGCTACAACAGGCCCTGGAAGTGGAACCTTCAGAGGGAACAAGTAGGATAAGTAGAGGTGCGAAGAACAGGCTTAAATACCTTCTTCGAAGCGGCATAAGCATTGAAGAGGCAAGTAAAAGACCCTAATGCACATAAAAAACACTCAGCTTTGGCAAAAATATCCAATTATTTCAGATAAGATTAATTGCATAAAAACACAAACTCATTTTTATAATATAAGTTGAACTATTTTTTATCTTCTCAGGTAGTGAATTATAAGAGCAGAGACCCTCATAAAATAAAGTTTTTTGTAGGGATGTGTAGTTGCTTACTACAACTGCTTAGTATTGCGTTCATGGACTGGACGTTCTTTCAAGATATTCGTATATATACATAGGTAACAACTTATTTTGTATTTTATATATTAGTTTAAGATTTGCTATTTTAATCCCCTGCTCAATATCTAACCCATTTAAAGTCTGCAGTATATATTGAATGGACGTGCATTTATTACCTACATCTCAGTAAGATATGCATGACTCTATTGAAGTTATACTTCTTTAGGCTCGTTGGGATGGTTTGTTGGTCGTGAAACCGCGTCACGCTAAAAGTGAGTAAAATGTCTTATATTTCATTTATATATCCTGTCTGTGTGTGTGCGTGTGTGTGAGTGGGTGTGGTGCGAATAGCCAGAGAAGTATAACTTCCACCGTCTGATCCTATGCAAACCCAGTTTTTAGGTAAATTTCTTATAGAAATGTACCTATTGCGATCGTTCACACTTTTGAATTTCGAAAAAATTTCAACGCCATGTTGTTATATGTCTATAAGTTAGTCCAAAAAAACATTTGGTTCAAAAGTTTATATATATATATATATATATATATATATATATATATATATATATATATATATATGGGATACTACGAAATTTGTTAACACGATAGAGGTCGCGTCGCAGTTTTGAAGGTATCAAGTTCAAACTTGCTACAAAAATCAATCTCTCAAATATCTCGGTCGAGTTCGTTATTGGGCAATATCGGGTAAATAGTTTCAAAATGGCGACCATTCAAACATTTAAAAAAAATATCAAAAAGGGCCGTAGTGTAAAAATCATTAAAAACAATTTAAGGTTATAGATATAATCAGTACCTACAGCTTTTGTTCGAAGCAATTTTTCATAAAATACTCAGGTAAAAAAATAAAAATTAATAAAGAAAAATAACATATATTGATAAAATATGAACACTCAATATAAATTTGATGTAATTATAAATTTTCTGGAGATCTTAATATAGACCCTGATTAAAAAAAATATATAGTATATTTATTGAAAAAAAATAGTCGAAAAAAAATTCTGCCTTGAAGTGGAACTCGAACCCTGTCTGCTTTATATTCAACAGCCAAAACAAAAACCTCTAACCGCAAGGCTATGACACATACGACAATTTTATGTAATAACATGTAGGTTGTTCAAATTTCAATTCAATGAATTTTGAAAAATTTACCTTTCCGCTGACTACAGGCCATCGGGATTTTTTTTTGTTGTATTCGAAGTATGTTTATCTCCTCTTTATTACATGAAATCAGTAACGATGCACAATAGTTAAAGTGAGGCAATATTAATGTTTTATATATTATCATTTTCGTCCATTGTGACGATATCCTAATTAGAAATCCATTTTTTTTTCCTAACTTTTTACATAAATATTTTATATGAGTGGAGAAATTAATTTGTGCATTCATTCACAAATTTAATGTCAACATCATTAATATTGATATTTAAATTTAAATTCTGAATTGGCCTACAGTTAGTTTTAGATACTAAAATCATATACATATTGTGTTTTCGAAGTATTCAGTTCTAATCTATTCTGCCATAGCCAACTATATAAAATTTTTAGTTCGGCATTCATTATATCTGCCATTTCCTGGTGATTTGTTCCAGAAACAGAAATAAGCATGTGATTTACAAGAACATTTTTTTAAATTTCAATAAGAGCGGACTTACACGTACACTACCTTGCGATACTACTTTTATTTTTTCCTGATTCCTTATCCTTATCTATTCTTGTTTTCTGATATGTTTCATTCAGATAATCTGCAACCTATTTCAAGCAATTTTTTCCATTATTTAGTCTATTATAGGTAACAAGTTAATTGGTCTAAATTCCGCAGGAGTTTAAGGTTTAGTCACTTTGGGTATGGGTATAATTACACTAACACTAACTTTCAACAAGCTGGGAAATTTACCTATCTGATAAGGAAGTATTAATCATGTATACAAGAGGTAAGCCAATTACACAAATATTCTTTTGAATAATGATATATTTAGAAGTTTGTCATTTGTGCTGTTCTTCAAACTAAATATTATGTCTCTCAACTCCGAAATAGTTTTCGACCTAAACTGTGAAAAACGTTTTTTGTTCTCAGAAAAGAAGTTGTTGAAATTTTCCTCAACTTGTGAGATGTACGAACCAAAATCAATTTCAGAGAAATCAGTTTTCTGATTTTTCTGTCCTATTACATTTTTTAAGGTTCTTCACATTATTTTAGAATCTCCTTAACATTTATCAATATTTTTTTTCATAGTATTTTTTTGCACACGTACCTTAGCCACCACCTCATTCCTTTTCTTCTTGTAGTCCACTCAGTTAGTTTTTAGTTTTGTGTAGCAATATTTCTGGTAAGGTCTGTCTCTGTCAAACCCTGTTTTCTCGATTCAAAGTTTAAACCAGGTTAGATCATTACTTCATACAAAAATAAGGAAACAGGAGAGTGGCTCAAGAGCCAAGAACTCAAACCATAGGAAGGAGCAAGCGTTATCGCCGTGGGAGAGGAAAATCTTCCTCGACCAACTGGCTACTTCAGGGAGAACCACTCTGAAAGAAGCTACGATATTACGGGCTATATTGAGTCCCAAAATGATGAATTAGACACCAGTAACTGGAGATTTTCGCGAAAGACTGAGGAAGGGACTGCAGCCCTACTCACCTTTACTGTCGTCCCACCATCAGAATCCAAACTCAACAGCGATGGCCTACTAATCAACTTCAAGTTTGACGAAGTGAAGCTAAACTTGAAAAAAAACTACTTCCAAAGCAGTGAAAACTCTTGGAGGAGGGGAGGACATGGATCTAGAAGGAAAAACCCAGAAAGATCATGGCCAAAAACTCACTTGAGGATCACTGCGGGAGCCACTAGAAGAAGGTTCCTTAATAAGGATAACAATAAGGTAAGGGGATTTAAGTTTGCATAGATAAACCTACACCGATCCAAAACGGCCATGATTAACCTAGATTCGGTGGTTGATAGAGGATCAATTGACATTGGTCTATTACAGGAGCCAAACTACAACAGAGGCCAAATAAGGGGGATCTCCAATAGTACGGGCAAACTGATATACTGCACTAAAGGAGAAAGGCCGCACGGGGCCGTAATCCTAAGTACCCGTTACCCAGTTATTCAGGAGACACCTGTTTGCAGTACTAGTTGACCTGGTGACTGAGTCAGCTTATCTGCGCCTCAGCTTACTTCCCGGGAGAGGAACGAGAGGCCTAACCGAAGGAGGTAAGTCAATTGATTAATTACTGTATAATATTTTTTTTTAACTTTATCAATTTAATTTCTAAACCGAAATAATTTATAAATTGTCATCAAAGGAAATAATCCCACTTTTGTAAATAAAATATGACAAGAGGTCCTAGACATTACGTTTACAATTGTCCCTCCTGTTTCGGACGAAGCCTCGATGTCAGATCATAATTATTATCTGTTTGATATGGAGTCAACTGGAAAAGAGGCTGCAAATGACCTGACCAATATTTTGAATAATGCTCTCTATACCAGTTGCCCCGTTCAGCAAAGGTCGTCTAAGAAAAAGGTTCCGTGGTGGAATGATCACCTGGAACATTGCGGAAAGCTTGTGAGAAGACTCTTCAACAAAGCTTAAATGTCTTAAAAGTGATTGACAAAATAATAAAAAATAAAAACTATGAATTTACCTGCAACATATTAGAAGTTTTATATCGATGAAATTTGTATAAAAATTACTACAAAAGTCGACATTGAAAAATATACCTCGTTATCTAAAAACATACCGGTGACGACATAACTTAAATAACAAATGTTGAAGATAGGTTTTGGATAAAACTCCTCCCCACCCATTTTATAAAAGTTTTGGAATTAATTGCATATTAGATTTCAAAAAGTTTATTATGAGACTATTTTAATGCACTTCTCATTCTAATAATTAGTAGGTAAACGTAGGAAGCACGTTTACCTACTACGTACGCAAAACAAGCGGCAAACATAAAAAAAAATTACGAACGAATACTATACCTCCTCACAATATTATCCAATCGAATAAAGACTTGAGTGACTTGAGCTCCCTTTTCAAATCCCAGTAGGGAAAAAAATCCTAAATTGATACTGATACCTAATGAATTGCCGATTCTTTATTTTGTTTGACATTGGTCAATCCACATTTCAAAATAGAAGATTTATGTGAGTTTTCGAGTGTCACCGCTTATTAACTGATTAAATTGATAAATGATAAAATTCATAAAAGTACCAAGTTTCTGGATGTTCTTATCGTTAATCAATCAAGTAGGTTTGCAAGCATCAAAAAAATGTGTGGCTCAAAAATTATAAATTATAGATTACCGCATAGAAAATATAATTGGATTGATTATATATAAAGTCAAGCTGATTGCATAAATCATTCGAAAAACTAGTGTGTAATGAGCAAAGAACCTGAGAACTCTTATATTTGTTCTTTGAGCTGTGACTGTCAACGACCGAAATTCGGAAGAAATTACAGAGGCTCCCAGCAATTTCGATAATGACATGCAACTCGGCCAAACTAGACTGAGAAGAGCTTGTGTGAATTTACAAAATAATCCAGTGAAATTCTGCAGTATTTGAGACTGTCAGTTAGATGATCATTTTAGACCATCTTATAGGAATTAATTTTAAAGAGAGAAAGTTTGTAAAGATATTATTTATTTATCAAAATGCAAAATGAATAGATAAAGTGGAGAAAATGAGTGTTGCAAGGGACAAACGATAATATTTTGTTGTTAATAAATGAGTTGATCTCGATGTATTTGATGATATTGAATAGAAAAAACTGAAAAAACTAATTCATTTGATAGTAACTAATGTTGACATATGACAGATTTGTATTATTAATTTAATTTGATCACAAACCTACGTCAATCTTGGACAATATTACTGGGCCATAGCATTTACGATTATGATTGTGTATGTGATGGTAATATGCGTTTAGATTTTTTCGTAAACATTTGGCCTGTGAAAAAACGAAAGAAGCAAACAGAGACTTGTAGAGACCGTAATTTTTTTGGGTAAGTGCGCGTATTGTATCCGGAACACTATTATGCTCGGTAATTATTGGTTCATGTATAATACTGTGTCATTACTAAGGGAATTATCGATAATTGCCTAGTAATACTTCGATATAAAGCGGGTAATGATAGCAGGCCATGGTCGGTGTATAGGAAATGGATTGAAGAATCGGCTAATTTGAATAAAAAATCATTCTAACCGTAACTTCTACGATTCATGTGTATCTTATAGGAGTAATTCATGCTGTTTGAATAGGCGCGGATAGAAAAGCAAAATATATCATGTGTAACCTTTTGAATTAGGGCTCATCAACTTGACAGTAATGGATGGTTTGTACGTTAACTTACTATTAACTCTTTATAGTTCTGTGTAAATAAAAGCAAAGCAAAAAAAGCAACTACCCTCTAGTACTTATAGTTTCAATTCAATTGCATGTCTAGGTATCTGTATAAAAAAGGTTCCTTTATGTAGGTATGAACATTTCCTTCAAAGGTTGCTTTTGCAAGAAAGCTGAATAACATATTCCATCACCTTTTATTTATAACTCCCCTTATCTTCCAACCACTTAGATCAAATTTTGTCAGAACATTAAGTAAGTGCCTACTTGTATTCATTATTTATAGATAGCATAAGTAAATTGTAGATTTATGGGGGTTTTCATTGCACTGCGACCTTGAGGTCTATATAGCATAAGTACCTAAGTATAAATATTGTTCTTGACTAAAATCCTAGAACAATTTGACAGTCATATTAGCATCAAGGCTCTCCCATCTCCTAATTTTAGTAAGTATAATTTTATTGATGGTTATGGAAAAACTCACCACAAATTTTTACCTATTGTAATTTGAAAAATACCAATAGCTATCACCGAGAATTTCTTAATATTTCTACCCCAACTGTATTTGGGTTGAAAGATTTTACTTTCTCCAAGAAATAATTCAAAACTTTATATATCATTTTCCTCTTCACTGATGGTTATGAAAATATCGTTGATCCTAATAACCCAAATGACCTCTCGATGTAAGAAATCCTAAACTCAGATTTATCATCGGATCTTATGGTTTTATGGTAGAGTGACCTGATAAAGCAGAATGTTTACTTCAGAATCCCACTTTCAGATCGTGCATACCTTTAGATATAAATATATAAGAATTGGTCAAGGGCGAATCAAAATCGCGTGAAATGGGTTACAGTCTTCTCATAGATTTTCCAGTAAATCCTATATTTTAATTTTTACACCTTGTTATATATATATATATATATATATATATATATATATATATATATACTTATATATAAATATATATGTGACTAAACTCCTCCTAAACGGCTGAACCAATGTTAATGAATTTTTTTGTGAATATTCAAGGGGATTCGAGAATGGTTTAGATTCACAATTCGATCTGATAGATGGCGCCGTAGTCGGTATGTTAAACGGCTGGAACGATTGGGATGAAAATTTTTGTGTGTAATCGAGGGGATCCGAGAATGGTTTAGATGCACAACCGGACCTGATAGATGGCGCCATTGTCGGTATGTCAAACGGCTGGATCGAATGGGATGAAATTTTCTATTTATATTCCAATGGGTTCCTAAAAACACAATTGAACCCGGTAGGAGGCGCTGCTGTCAGCATATCACTTAAAGCTTTTCAGGGCACCACGCCGTCTGCTGGGACAGCTAGTAATTTTATATTTTTCATTAAAAGACAAGAAATATACTCATAATGTTCTATAATCACTTTAGATTATTTATTTTATTAACCAATAACCAACAGCAACTAAATCTCAACACAGAAGATGAGACTTCTGAAATTCTCCTATCAAATCTTTTTACAATATCAGTATCAGATCAATCTTGAAAATATACCTACTTATTATTTTCTTTCCTGACCGAAGATTACTCATTAAGAGAAACAATAATATACAAATAAATTCTAAGAAGAACCAATTCAGACTTCTATGATTCTCAAGGATCAATATCTATATTTTCTAATTTTGATCAAATATATGGAAAAGATTAGATCGTAACCACAGATTATTTCAACATAACCTTAAAATCAAAACTAGAATCAACACTTTCCATACAAAACAGCGTGTTCTATGGCATCTCGTAGAACATTTATCGAATGCCTTAAAATACTATATATATATATATATATATATATATATATATATATATATATATATATATATATATATATATATATATATATATATATACGTTAAATGTTAAGCTTACACAAAATCAATTTAAATTAGAAACATAAAATATTAACATCCAAAAATTGTTAACAAATGTCTTACATAATAGACAAATTGTGTCCTAAAAAGCATATGAAAAAGTTTTCGATTAGACTCATTTTTGAAGTTTGCTCTGCTAGCTTTATCTGAAACTGGCAAAGCTGCCATTATCTGAAAAAGCACAAAAGCAATTAATATACTCTACAAGCACTAAATAATTCCTCTTTTCGTTGCTCAAAACTTCAAAGACTACCCCAAATTCTTCAAAAGTTTCACTTTGCTGTCTTCGGATATTACGAAGGAATATTGGACGCAAAAAATCGAAACTATATTGTTTCTTCCAGGTACAGAACCCTATCAAGATGTATTGCTCATTGTAAAATCCAAGTAATTGTGTGAAATGAATAAAAGGGTAACTTTTTAACGAAATTTTATACTCCACTTTTATCTCTTCCTACTTAAGTATTCGCTATCGTAGAATTTGAATGAAAGAAATAGAAACTAATTAACTCCTCACTTTTGGCTCCAGTTGTTATTATAATGACATATAATTTTTATCAGCAGCACGGTTCCAAATTCGAAAAATTATTATGTTGTATGATAATAAGATTTCAATAATAAGAAATATATAACGATAACGAATGAATTCCTCAAAAAACTATATACTTTGTCATGAACTGAATTTCTCCAAGCACATCCAAAGAAGATCGGACATGAAATCTACCATGACCCCCTATCAAGCCCCTACAACTCAATTGCTGCTTGCTCGAACTGCACCTACCACCCCAACAAGGACTGTTAACAACCTCTAAATCTGGTTCGTGTCCCTGCTGCTGCTGCTGGCCATACAACTTTTAAAAATTTCCCGCAACGCCGACGCAATAATTACCGACGCGACCCACCATTTGCATAATATAGAACGGTCCCACTTTCCATCCATTCTTCTTCCATGTTGTCGATATCGCCCCCATGTTGGTAGGGTACCGACGTCCGCGGGGGGCGACGATCGTCGTCGCCAACGTCATGAATATTAACAGCTTTTCGTGACGGAAGACGTATGCGACTACTCGACGTAATTGCCGCCCAAATTGGCGGTTAGCATTCCAACAAATTTGTATTGTTTAGTATTAAAATAATGTCGGATGTGTTTGGCACCGAATTTATTCGGACTTGGCCGAGTAGATATGTTGATTAAATTTTCTAGTTATTCAAGCTTTTCGTAATGCTTAGGTATATTGTTGACTAGCTGACGCCATTGCCTTTGTTTGCGAGAAAACTTTGGAAAAGCACATTCAGTCCGCTTCTTTTGTTAATATACTATAATATAATTATGCGTAATGATTCCAATCATTCTCTAAAATTATTCATATTTCACTGTCTACTATCCCAACTTGATTAGCGAAATACAGATGAAAAAAGTAACCTTTTTTTCTAAAGCATCATCTTCATGTCAATGAGTCTCCTCAAATCCGTGCAGCCGTTTCATAAATTATCCCGGACAAACAGAGAGTTTTTTGACGTGCAAAGAACTTTTCACTTTTTTAACGTTACCACTTTTCACAGGTCCCTGAAACTTCATGTTCATTCTGTAATGTCGTTCTGTGCCAAGATCTCCGGAATGGATGGACCGATTTTATTGTCCTGTATTTTGTTTTGCAGGGTATCGAGATCACTTGTCTGTGACACAAGATGGACACCATAAATTGCAATAGTTACTCTGCAATAGCCACAAAACGTATTTTGTTTAAATCCGCAGCACGAAAACAGCTCTAACCATTTTGAAGAAATATGGGTAAAATATTTTTTTTGAGGCAGATAATCGTTCTTCAAAAGCACAACTCTGAGCGAAAAAGGAAGAAATTTATTTTCATATTATCTACTTGTTCACACTCAAAAAAAGTTGGATCGCTTATCATATTCGGTGGAATCTTCTTGAGAGCACCAGGAAAGTTCTAATAGGTAGGTAAGTATTAATACGTACCTACGGATAGGATCATTTCTATTTTATATGTCTAACAAAGTTTTCTCTAAAATCGAAAATTTGAAGCGACAGAATGAAAGAAAATCATTTCCGGAAACGTTTCAGTGGAATATTATGATACCGAAGTATTACCAAATAGAAAAACAATTATTTTCATTGCAGGTATCTATGTATTCATATCGATGAAATAAAAACACGCATAGTAAACGTACTCCGATTTATCGATTTTTGTTTCATTTGAAAGAGGAGAGTTGAGAAATGGTCCTATATTGAAAAATCAAATCCAAAATGTCCTTTCCTCCAAAAACCGCCCCCAAAGGGGCTGTAGGGTGCAAGGGGAGACGACAGAATTAACGAAAATTCCATATCCGGAAATGTTTAAATTGGACATTTTTAAAAATAATCATACGTTTCCGCGCTACAGTCTAAAATATGTGTTTCAGATATGTGAAAGGGGAAAATTTTTCCGAAAATCGAAAATTCGAAATTTGAAAATTAGAAAGGGGACCATATCCGGAAACATTAAAATTAAACATTTTTTAAAAAGAGTTACGGTTTCCGAGTTTCCCAATGGTAAAATCTGAAATATGTGATATGCTTATTTCCGCTAGTACAAGCTAAACCTACCTATAACTTTTTGGGTATTAGTGAACTTTCAACAATTTTCATGACTAATATTACACTCAAAAAAGTGAAATAAATATTTTTTACAAAAAATTGGACCGACTTTATCAGTTGCACTCAAAAATACAAAATAATATTAATTCTATTGGTGCTGGTTCTTTTGGAGTTGGTGCCTACAACAACAAATTACAAAGGCACAACTTCAAAATTACCAGCACCAATAGAATTAATATTATTTTGTATTTTTCAGTTCAACAACTGATAAAGTCGGTCTGATTTTTTGTAAAAAATATTTATTATCTTCATATTAGGAGTACAATTTTTGAAAAATGGCGATAAAGTCAGCAGGCGCCACTCAATTTCACACGTCTAAAATCAGTATGAATATATGTGTATTTCTTAATTATCAGGAAAGAGATTCTGTTATCGACGTTTCGTTACATGTAAGAAATCATTTGCTTTTATAAAAAATACAACAAACAATGCATCCACCGAAAATAACTTCTGTGTTTCTTTTTACCATAATAGCATCGAAAATAAATGCAATTCAAGAAATTAAAAAGCTTAGTGTGAATTTCTATGTGATAAAATAAGAAAATTAAACTTATAAAACTGTAACATATTGTCGATTAATTAGCCAATCATATTACTGCGTATTGGGGTTTATGCTGATCGAAAACGTCGGGTAATCCCTGTCACTCGACGGGTATTACCCCAAATGTAACATTATGGTAAAAACAGTATATTGTTTCAGAGTGTCTCGCACCTATTTTCGAACTAGAGAGAGGGCGAAATGGAGAAAGACTGGAACTGGATAAAACTATGGCCGAAGAAATATTGAATATGGTAAATTTATTTTAAGGGCTAACTTCCAGTAAGTATCTCGTGCAGCTTCTGATTATGTAGTGAAGCACAGTTTGAAGAACAATTTCAACATAGAAGCTAAAATTGTTGTAAACGATTGGCTCAATGGATTCTTGAAGGGAAATCCTTCTGTTTCTATAAGGAAACTGGAAGTAACCAATCTTAATCGCATGGTATTCTCAAAAGCTGAAGGGCAAACTTTTTTTTCAAACTTGGAAAAACACAATTTCTGGGCCTCAAAACTGTACATCATGGATGAAACACGTATCTCAACTGTTCAAGATTCAGGTTCAATTTTAGCACGAAACGGACAGAAGGGAACGCGGTAAAAATGTCACAGTAATTCATTCATTTTTCCAAGGCAAATAATGTAGCCACAACTATCTAAGATAGGACTTGCTGGAGCCATTTAAAATTGTCATAAAATGGGTGGACCAATTTAGATCTTTTTCAGCGGGGGTTTGAACATTTTTACAATTATGTGCAACCTTCTGAAGAGGAACCTGCACTTTCGATTCTTGAGAATCATGTAAGTCACATTTCGTTAGAACCATATAAAAATATTGTCGCGAGCACAAATTAATCATGTTGTCAATACCTCCTCACACATCTCACCGCCTCCAGCCACTGGATGTAACGTTTTTCGGGCCACTAAAAGCTGCGTTTCGAAGAGAATGTGACCTTTTCATTAAATATAGACTTCTTATCAAAATAACACCTTACGATTCAGCTAGCCTTTTGCGCAAAGCCTACTTGTTCGGCCAGAAAGGCGCTTCTGGGTTCGCCGCTACAGGGATTTATCCCATCAATACTGCAGTTTTTAACAAGCGGTTTTGTTTGTATTTTTAGGAAACATTTTGGTTTATTCTTTGTTTAGAATAAAAAGTTTCTTAATGTGACTGTGATAACCCACCACATGACTGGTATTACCCTAAACGCGAGGTAATCCCGGTAATTGAAGTAGTCCAAATTTTTACCCAAAATCAGCAATTTTTTTTTTTACTGACTTGTGCTGGGTAGTATTGGTAGAAAACATAATAACCTAACACCAGATCAAAGCATTTTCGGACATATTGAAAAGTAAAGAAGATATTTGCATTTGTTATTAGGTGACCGCCATTCTCCCATACTCCCCTATTCGAGTAGATTTAGCGGAATGTTGATACATAGATGGACAATTTTCTATCTTTATTCATCAAGATATTTGTAGTTCTCTGAAATTTCTGTCGATAAGTAGGTATAGTCTCTTGTTGAACCAAAATATACACAAAATTATTAGGAATACGCTGAACTGTCGGAATACCTTTGTTTTACGAGTATTTGGGTTACCATTGTCAAATAAAGGACCTAATCATACAGGCTCCAATATTACTCTCCAAACATTAATTTCTTACATGTAATGAGACGACGTAAACAGAGTAGGGATCACCTTCATGAGCCTAATCGTCTGAAAGTGCATGGCCCTGGTAAATCTGTCGTTCGAAGGACGAGGAAGGAGAATGATTCTGAAGATGTTTCAGCTGAATTTTTGACATCCTCACCGGGAACCTATTTACTGTACTGTACTGATCGACAAGCCCGAATACCTCTGTTTCTAACTCAATGTTAAACTTATTTTGCGAACATTTTATTCCGACTATGTATACAGTCATAAAGCTTCTGCTTCTCTCGGTAGGGGTGATAGCAAAATGCCGTTGATTTTCGGTGGCGATTTTGCATTGAATGTATAGGGACTTGCCATTGCTTATCGTTCTTAGTGAGAAAGTCAATTTAAAATTAGAGCAAACAAGTTGATCATATCTTTTCGAGATATGTAACCCATTTAGAATCAAGACCTTATGTTTTTGACCGACGAACCCCGAACTAAGGAGGTATACAATTCGACTGTGTGCTTTTTATTATTATTCTTTTTTCTTTTTTTTTGGTTTGTGCGCGCCTTTTATACAGTAAACGAGCTCCGATTTCGATGATTTTTGATTCATGAGAAATGGTCCCATATTCACTAAAATGCAGATTCGAAATCTCCTTCCCTCCGAAAACTGCCCCAGAAGGGGGTGGAGGGGCGAGTTTTCTCGAAAATCGAAAATCTGACTTGGTAAATTAAAGGCAGGACAAAAATCCGGAAACATTTAAATTGAACATTTTTTCAAAAGAGTTACAGTGTTAAATTCTCAAATATATGTATTTCTGCTGAGTGGAGAGGGCGATTTCTTTCGAAAATTTAAAATCTGTGGGCACTACATGAAAGACATAATTATTTGTAGCAACATTTAAAATGAACATTTTCTCCTTAGTTAGGGTTTTTGAGTTAAATCGGTGTTAAAATGGTAACATCTAAAATACTTAAGCGTATGCAGCGATGTTTTGAGATCTCAATAATAACAATACTACAAGCAAAGAATGTACGTGGGTAATAGGATAAGTATTATTTTCTTTGGTGTTAGTGAGCGTTCAACGATGTTCGTGACTAATGTTACACTCAAAAGTGTGAAATAAATATTCTTTACAAAAAATTGGACCGACGTTATTAGTTGGTGCATATTTTTCAATGCACCAAGTAATAACGTCAGTGCAATTTTTATTAAAAAATATTTATATATTTTAGTTACCATAAAACCATAGTTCCTGCATGACCTAAATAACTAACTATTGAAGATAATATACAATTTGACGAAATAAATTGAAAAGGTATTAAATTTGGAATTCACACCTTCTTTTGCCTTTCAAAACTCTTTCTTATGGAAATGGTAGAGGAATTTCACTTCTAATACCGGTCCGAGTTGCACGGTTTCTTTTAATAATCATAATAATATGATGATAATATGTGAAAATATATTCAAATAATTGTTATGTTACTATAATATAAATTGATGAAACCCTCCGAGTATGCGTTTTTTTGAACTGGCCACATTTTTTTGACCGACGAACCCAAACGGAGGAGGTATAGAATTCGACTGTTTGCTTGTTTTTGTTTGTGTGCGTGCTGTATATAGTAAACGTACTCATATTGTGCTGATTTTTGATTTACTTGAGAAAGGAGACTTGAGAAATGGTTCTATATTCATAAAAACTCAAATCCGAAATCTCCTTCCCTTCAATAACCGACTACGAAAGAGGGGAAGGTGCAAATTTTCTTGACAATCGAAAATCCGAGACGGCTGAATTGAAGGTAAGAAAATATCCAGGAACGTTTATATTGAACATTTTTTCAAAAGAGCTACCTACGGTTTTCGAGTTTCAGCGATGTTAAAATTTGGTTATGTGGAAGAGGCAATTTCTTTCGAAAATTGAAAATCTGAGAATGGCAAATTAAAGACCAGATTATTTAGCAACATTTATACTGAACATTTTTTCCATAGAATTACGAGTTTCGAGTTACAGCAGTGGTAAATTCTAAAATATGCATATTTCCGAGACGATGTTTTTAAATTTCTGAATAATAACAAATACAAGCAAAGTATTATACATAGGTAATGGTATACGTGAACGTTCAACGATTTTTGTGACATACAATAATCAAAAATGTGAAATAAATCTTTTTTACAGAAAAAATTACCGATGTTATCAGTAGGTGCATTGAAAAACACAAAATAATATTAATTCTATTGGTGCTGGTACTTGTGAAGTTGGTGCCAAAAGTTATCAATCTAACTGCAACTGCACAACTTCACAAGTACCAGCACCGATAGAATTATTAATATTCTTTTGTTTTTTTCAGTGGACCAACTGACGTCGGTCCAATTTTTTGTAAAAAATATTTATCTAATAAATAAGTCGTACTTATTAATATGATCAATCTTCTTTTTTTCGGACACTGTTGAGCTCGGGGATAGGAATATGGAAGGGACATAAAATTTAAGCACCTACTTAAAATTCGATGTGAAATACAGAAATGAACGAAACTACTTTAAAAGTACTAGCAACAATAGAATGAACTTATTGTTGGATGTTTTCATTGCAACAACTAAAGTCGGTACATATTTTGTAAATACTGTTTAAATGACATTTTTGAGTGATTTGTTATTGAAAATGTGTGAAACGAACATCTGTGATTTGAAAATATGGCGGTAAGAATCTTCTACATCCCTGGAGCTGTAACTCGAAAACCCCTAGATGTTTTTGAAAAATGTCCAATCTTGAACGTTATCTCCACTATCTTGTTTTTAATTCAGACACTAAAAAATTGGCCCTTACACTCCTTTGGGGGGAGGCTTTCTGGGGGAAGCTGATGTTGGATTATTGTTTTGGGTGCGGTACCATTTCACAACAGTCCTCTTTCCATTGAAAAAGCCGTAATCAAAATCGTTGGATTATAGTCTGCAAGTTTAATTAATATGCAGAAGGTGCGTAGATACTGTAACGTGAAGACTTACCCGAATAATGAACTATCACAAATGTCACAAACATTCCAGAAAACACGTGAGACATCAAAGGCAACGAGAATAAGTCCTGGTCTATTCTCGAAGCCATATATTGAGAAATAACCTCCAGAAACAACGAAAAAAATACTGGAATCATCTAGAGCTTTTAAGGTTAGATATATAAGGCTGATGGCATAGACAGGATAGTCAGTTTTGTGATAGATAGTCAGCGAGTCATAGATCACATAGACAGTTGAAAGTCGTTATAGACCAAGAAATAAGTGTGAATATAAATGTGATTATAGTCGTGTAGTTATTGGTGTAAATAAATAAGGGAAAATAAATCGAACCCAGTTTTAATATAAATCCCATAGAGTAATGAATCTAAAGCAGAGCCCCATAAAGTTGAGTAAGGGAAGTATGGTTGGAAATTGTGTTCCTGTATCAGCGATATGCTCTGTAAGAACGATTAGTAAACCATCCAGGACCAGATATTCGAAAGCGCTTATTGATGTGGTCATCAAGATTGTCCAGGACTTAGACGAGAAACAATTACGAAAAGTGAGAGATATGCTTGTGGAATTCCAGGACGTATTTGCGATGGAAGAAGAATACAAAGGTAAAACAACTATAGTGACTCACAAGATAAACACGGGGAACGCTCAGCCAATAAGACAGCAGCCAAGAAGACTTCCATTGGCCAAAAGAGACGAAGCCGAGAAAATTATTCAAGAAATGAGCAAACAAGGAGTCATTGAGCCATCAAATAGTCCATGGAACTCGCCAGTAGTGCTCGTGAAGAAAAAGGATGGTTCTACAAGATTTCTGTGTAGATTACCGACTTCTGAATTCAGTCACTAAGAAGGATAGTTATCCGTTACCCAGAATAGATGACACCCTAGATACTCTCTCTGGGTCACAATGGTTTTCTACACTAGATCTGAAAAGTGGATACTGGCAAGTTGGAACGGATTCCGCAGATAGAGAAAAGACTGCTTTCTCGATAGGATCAGGGCTCTGGCCACTCACTGTGATGCCGTTTGGACTATGCAATGCTCCCGCTACATTTGAGAGGCTCATGGAAGCAGTTTTGAGAGGACTGACATGGCAAACCTGCCTAGTGTATTTGGATGACGTAATCGTGGCAGGAAAATCATTTGAGGAACACTCGAAGAATTTAAGAGAAGTTTTCCAACGATTACGTGAGGCCAACCTGAAGCTGAGTCCTAAGAAATGTTATCTGTTTCGACGTGAAGTAAGATATCTGGGTAACATCGTATCTGGGGACGGCGTTACGGCAGACCCAGAAAAGATGACAGCTATTAAGGAATGGCCTATTCCCAAGAACAAGCATGAGATTAGAAGTTTTCTGGGCTTGTGTACCTACTACCGACGGTTTGTGAAAGGTTTTGCCAACATCGCTAAGCCTCTAACTAAACTAACAGAAGAAGGCAAAGAATATTCCTGGAATGATGAGTGTCAGAGAGCTTTCGAAACACTGCAAGAAGCTCTTATCAGCGCAACAATTTTGGGCTATCCGAGGTATGACGGAAAATTCGTGTTGGACACAGATGCCAGTAATACAGCCATTGGTGCTGTCCTCTCGCAGATTCAAGACGGGCAGGAGAAAGTGATTGCCTACTTCAGCAAGGTTTTGTCAAAATCGGAGAGGAATTATTGCGTTACCAGAAGGAAACTGTTGGGAGTAGTGAAAGCCTGCGAACATTTTCATAAGTATTTGTATGGTCGTCGCTTTCTAGTTAGAACTGACCATGCAGCGTTGAAGTGGCTCCTGCAATTCCGGAATCCTGAAGGACAAGATGGTTAGAACGTCTTCAGGAATATGACTATGACATCGAGCACAGGAGAAAAAGTTCATGGAAACGCAGATGCCTTATCCAGAAGACCGTGCAAATATAACTGCACCCACTGCTCGAAGATGGAAGAGAAACTTTGCCCTATACGATGAACAACCGTAGAGAATGAGGAGTAGCAGCCCGAACAAATGAAACTGGCCCGAGAGAACGACCCATGTTTGAAAGTGGTCTTGGAGTGGATGCGCCGTAAGGAGAGGCCGTCTTGGCAGGATATAAGCTTACGATGCCTTGAAGTGAAAGCATATTGGAGCCAATGGGACTCTCTTGTGTTAAGAGATGATCTGCTGTATAGAACCTTTGAGTCTGAAGATGGCACTGAATCCAGATTACAACTAGTTGTGCCAAGGAGCAAAGTGCCGGAGGTACTACGTGAGCTACATGATGGAGCTTCGGGTGGGCATTTTGGAATCACTAAGACTCTGCAGAAGGTTCTGGAGCGATTCTATTGGAAGAATTGCAAAGAAGATGTGACAGTGGTGCCGTAAGTGTGAAGTGTGTGCACCCAGCAATGGACCACATGGCAGAAAGCGGGCACCTATGAGGCAGTATAATGTTGGGAGTCCCATTTCCTGAAACGGACAATGGCAATAAGTATATCCTGGTAGTCATGGATTACTTCACAAAGTGGACAGAGGCGTACGCAATCCCTAACCATGAAGCATCGACCGTCGCCGAGGTGTTGGTGAAGGAATTCTTTTCACATTTTGACGTTCCTTTTGAAATCCATTCGGACCAAGGAAGAAAATTCGAGTCAGCCCTGTTCCAAGATGTGTGCAGACTAATAGGTGCGAACAAGACCAGAACGATCCCTTTGCATCCTCACGGACGGAATGGTAGAGAGGATGAACCGAACCATGGGCAAGCACCTCTCTAAGGTTGTATCAGAACATCAGAGAGATTGGGATCAGTACATCCATTTTTTCCTGATGGCCTATCGGGCGGCTGTGAATGAAACAACTGGTCAGACTCCTGCTAGTTTATTGTTGGGGCGCGAGTTGCGCCTACCCTGCGATCTGGAATTTGGCCGCAGACCTACAGAGGACAATGTCGCAGGGGAAGGATACGTCGACCATTTGAGAGCCGGAATGGATAGATTCCACGAGCTAGCTAGACAAAACATCCAGCTTGCCAGTGATCGAAAGAAGCACCACTACAATATTCGATCAGCTGATGGAGTCTTCAACGTGGGAGACCTGGTTTGGCTGTAGAAGATGTCTAGAGGAAAACCCACTTACAAGGACATCTGGCATGCACTGAAGTGAAAGTGAATAAGTGAAAATCAATCGAAACCAGTTTTAATATAAATTCCCGTTACAATACATAAAAAAGCAAACATTAAGATGAACTGTATACCTCCAAGAACCACGGATGTAGGTAACCGTTTTTACTTTCCTACGCTACTATAGTAGCTGTATAAGGATAGTATTGTAATCGTGTAAAATTTTCGGTATCGAGATTTTTACAAATGTTGACGTTTCAGAGTCTAATAAACATATTTTCAGCCATTGGACTGTCTGTATGTCTGTCTGTGACAGCATTATCTCTGGAACGGGTCGGTGTTGTTGCTTTCTTTTTTTATTTTGTTTGGTATCAATATCACTCGCCGGCGGCACTGAATGAGAATCCTATATACACTGGGATTTGAGCTATAGCCAAAAACGTGATTTGCTCAAGACTATAGCAGGAAAACGGCTCTAAGGATTTTGATTAAACTTGCCTAAAGTATTCTTCTGAAAGCCCTTTACCACCCACATATAGCGCCATCTCTGAGAAAAAGCACAAAAAAAGTTATGCTTGAATAAAATTCCATATTTTCCACATGTTTCTTCAGATTCTGGCTAAACGTTTCATCTTGAGAGAAAATGTTACATGACCATTGTCATTTGTCTTGACATGCTCAAAAAAATGAGTAGTAGCACGATTTGATCATAGGATCTTTACTTTACCACCGCTACTATCGTCGCTATCTAAGGAAAGTTTTGTAAAAGTGTAAAATTTTTCATTTACTGGAATTTGTCTGCGAGCGGTAAGAAAGTCGTTTGAGTGGACACACCAGATTTTTTGTAAAAAATATTTATCTAATAAATAAGTCGTACTTATTAATATGATCAATCTTATTTTTTTTCATTGAGCTTAGGGATAGGAATATGGTAGGTACATAAAATTTAAGCACCTACTTAAAATTCGATTTGAAATTCAGAAATGAAAGAAACTAAAACTAAATTTTTTCATTGCAACAACTAAAGTCGGTCCTATGTTTTGTAAAAACTCTTCAATTGATATTTTTGAGCGATTTATTATTCATGAAAAAGTGTAAAACGTACATTTATATTGTGATTTGAAAATACGGCGGTAAGAATCTTGCACATCCCTAGAGCTGTAACTCTGAAACCCCAAGATTTTTTTGAAAAATGTCCAATCTTGAACGTTATTTCCAGTATCTTTTTTAATTCAGACACTAAAAATTAGACCCTTACACTCCCTTTCTGGAGGCTTTCAGGGGGAAGCTGAAGTTGGATTATTGTTTTGGGTGTGGTACCATTTCACAACAGTCCTCTTTCCATTGAAAAAGCCATAATCAAAATCTTTTGATTATGGTCTGTATACCTCCAAAAACCACGGATGTAACCGTTTTTAAATACACGATTAATAAATGAATCTAGACATTACTTCTGGGACTGTATAGTTATAACGTATGAAAATATCAGGTAGGTATATTAGTAATTTCAAATTTCTAACGAGTATTATTATTATTGTAGAGATTTATCCTCTATTGTATAACTTGTATTCCCCGATACAAAATATGCTTCTCTCTGACCATCATCCACCTTGATAATTTGAGAGTCAATTATCGCGCCCAATAATTCATTCGATCGTGTCATAATTCTACAGCGATGGCCACTGAGAAATATTACAGTGATAAATATTGATCGAAGCATCAGTATCAATCAAGCAGCCTGATTTATAAGCTGCGATAAATTTTCCCCCGTTTAAACATTCCTTGTGCTCAATCAAGTATCAAGAGAGCTGCGGGCTTGTTTTGGTAGCCATCTAAGTGATATATTGCTTTGAATATTATGTTTTAGCTATAAGCGAGCGCAGTTGATTTTTATTTTCTTTAATGCATAATAGGATGAGAGAAGGCTTTCACGTCTAGCCCATACAAAGTGGTATCATTCTGTTACATTATCCCCCTACAATAATAATTTCAGAAAGGAATAAGAAAACTGTGTTCGAATGGAATCACTTATGATAGTGATGGAGATATGCCCAGCATAATATTTCTTGATGTTGAAGATCTATCATAATTATAATATTTAAATGCAAATGTAATAGGTAATGAACATAATAACAGAAAAGTTGAGTGAGTCATGTTTTGTTTTCTCTTTCTTATGCAAATTTATTTATATTTATATTTAAACTAAAAGTAATTTTCTTCAACAAAATCTTAACATACCTTGGCTTAAAAATTTATGTATTTATTGATAAAGCTTATTTTAAAATCAGAAAATATTAATGAAATCTTGGGAACTCAATCATCGTTGTCGCTGTTGCAATGAATACAAACAAAAGTAAGTCCAGAAACTGGTGCACATCTTGCACGTGCCCTCTCCTTGCAAACTTGGAATTGGATCCATGATTTGTCTGGTGAACTTTTAGAATAGGTGAATTGCAAAAAGGCAGGGATAGTCATCGTCGTTGCTTTCATCACTTGACTGAAGTAGATATTTTTTTTGTTCGTCTTGAGTGTGTTTGTTAAACTAGCAGCTTTTCTATTCCATCTGGTGGTTTTGGCTGCGCTTCTAGCCTTTGGGTATGGTCGAACAATATCTGGGCAAAATGCATGCCTTCATGCAGATTTATCTTGGTTGCTTTAAATAGATGTAGTAGGTTCAAGTTCACAATTGGAAATTATAACTTGCTCTGGACAATCTTTTCTCAGATCGACAGCTTCTGAATCTGGACGATTGGTTACGAATGATGGTGAAAACTTTCCCCACCAAAAATGTTCGCATTATATGACAAGATGCCAGTCTTTCGAAGGATCCAAACAATGAGACATCCAAATGGCTGCAGCTTGTGGCTACAATGCGGTAAAAATGACAACATTACAATTTCGATCATTTTAGCTAAATTTAGTATCTCCACGTTTAAATGAGAGCAGTGATGATCTCATACTAGAAAAATCTGGTGTGTCCACTCACACGACCTACCGCTCGCAGGCAAATTCCAGTGAATGAAAATTTTTACAATATTACAATACTCTCCTTATATAACGACGATAATAGCGGTAGTAAAGTAAAAATCCTCTGGTCAAATCGTGCAACCACTCATTTTTTTTCAGCATGTCAAGACAAACAACAATGGTTATGTAACATTTTTCCACAAGATGAAACGTTTAGCCAGATTATGAAGAAACATGTGGAAAATACGGAATTTTATTCAAGCATAACTATTTTGTGCTTTTTCTCAGAGATGGCGCTATATGTGGGTGGTAAAGGGCTCTTAGAAGAATACCTTAAGCAAGTTTCATCAAAATCGTTAGAGCCGTTTTCGCTCTATAGTCTTGAGCAAATCACGTTATTTGGCTGTAGCTCAACACCCAGTGTATACAGGATTCTCATTCAGTGCTACCGGCCGGTGATATTGGTACCAAACAAAATAAAAAAGAAGGCAACAAAATACACCAATCCGTTCCCGAGATAATGCTGTCACAGACAGACAGACAGACAGACCAATGGCTGAAAATATGTTTATTAGACTTAGAAAACTCTGAAACGTCAACATTTGTAAAAATCTCGATACCGAAAATTTCACAAGATTACAATACTTTCCTTATACAGTTACTATAGTAGAGTAGGAAAGTAAAAACATAGTAATCATTAGAATAAAATTAAAAACATACATTATTTTAGTTTTAAATCGTGGGGTTAGCTGAGGAACTATTACTCAACCAATCCCAACCCAAAAATTTGAAACAAAAGCGAGGTTATGAAAAAAACTTGTCATGGCCAAAACCTTCATACTTATCAAAAATAAGTATACAAAATTTTAGGACGTGTAACAATTTTTACTTTTTGGTCGCGGAATAAACACATCGTGCATGTACCTCTCTCGATCGACAAGTCGTTACGTTAGTGGCAGTCGCTCGATGAGTTCCCCTCCCACGATCGCTTCTTTCCGCAATTTGATGCCTTAGCGTGCGGTGAATAGTTTTTGCGATATTTCGATTGCCCAACTTACCCTTATGCTCATCTTGCCCCGCCCTACCTAACGGTTGTTATTTTATCATTCATTTTAAATCTACTTCTCCATACCATACAATTATCATGATAATTATATAATAATAATTATATTAAAACCTTTCTTTCAATTTGCAGAAGTTGATACCTACCGACTTTTTAGTTACCCAATGGACAAAAAATTATTCATTTAGTATTAATAATTTTGAATTCGTGCAAGAGATACCTACCTAATGTTTCATAGAACACTTTTAGCACCAGCTTCAAAATTAAAAGGAGGTACCATCAAAATAACAGTAGATATACTTTATTTTGCATTTTTACTACATCTAATATTATTACAATTTGGTATGGAACCCTTAAAATGAAAATACAGTCAAATTATATTCCTCTTCCTTTTCAGGACAAAGGAACATGACAATTAAAACAGATATAAAGATTTCATCATATCTAATTAACTCAAATCATAAGTAAAAATTTATTATTATTATTATTTTTGACGCAGGGGTGCCAAAGCGGGTACTTAGGCCAATTCGGCCCATTGTGCCTCTCCCCCTTGCTCCTCAGACCTACGATTCCCCGAGTATCCCGACAACCTGGTCCAGATATCTCAGTATTGCCGCAGGCGAGGTGCGTCTGATGTTGGTCAGATCCGGCCACTTCAGTCTTAGTATGGCCTTACGAACGTCGGAGTGAGCGGGGCATTCTGTGAAGAGATGCTCCACTGTTTCTTCCTCCTCCATGCATGCCCGACATGTCGGGTCGTCGATGACACCCATTGTATGTAGGTGTTTTCTTAACGCAGCATGCCCGGTCCAGATGCTTACTAGTGAGCGTAGTTTGGCCCGGGGCAAAGCTAGGCAGTCTTCGGCCCGTGATGAAGTTCTTGCTCTGTCGACAGCAGCCCAGAATTGAGTTCCACCTCTGACAGTGTCTGAGGTGTGTGTCCTCTTTAATGAGGTTAGCCATGATGTGCGGTGTGATGCGTACTGCCAGTTCGGGCCCAAACATTGTTCCCGACGAGGCAGCACCTACCAGTTTATCCGCCTTGTCTTTACACTCATTCTCATCGTGTGCTGGCACCCAAGCTAGTTCCACCACATTTTCATTCGGTGGCAGTTCAGCGTGGTTCTCGCGTTGTACCTGCCCTTTTCAAGCGCTTTTAAGGCGTCTTTATTGTTTGTGAAGAAGCGTATTACTCGTTCTCGCACCTTGCTCATGCGGACCTCATTAGCCCCTCGAGCTAGTGCTATTACTTCCGTTTGTAATACGGTGCCATACTTCCCGATTCCCGAGTGGTTGTTGTAGAGACAGTTGCAGGTCTTGGCTGAAGATTCCTATGCCTGTACTGTCCCTCTTTTTAGACCCATCAGTGTATACGTCTATTGTCGGCACAGTGCGTGTGTCTGTTTCTTCCCAACAAACGTGGTATTTGCATTTGCTGAGTAGGGGTGCAATGCGGTCTGAGCTGGCCTCGAGGAGTGGTATTCTGACGAGGCCCTTCTCCAAGATGGCTGTATGGCATGGATGGTTTTATTTTCACCAAACCTTCCTTTCTTGAACAAGACTTTGTAAACAAAATTCAGTTAAGTCATACTTAAGTTAGAGACATCTATAGTCCAAAAAGTTTAGCATTCCCTTCCGCCTTTATTTTACGTCCGACAATAAAAAAAATATGTGAAAAAGATGGACCATTATGTTGACATTAATGTGAGAATATTAATTTCTTAACTTATAGGAAACTTTTCGAAAAAATAGCATTTTTATACGATCGAAGCTATTACGCCCCCTAGAGGTGGACGTATGAATTTAAAAAATATTTCCAGCAATTTTCCTTTATCAATTTCCTTTTTCCCAAACTTCTACGACTATTAATTACCTACCTAGTCACCCTTATTGAATTATCCGGTAGGTACATTGAAGATATTTAAGAAAAACTAATAAGGGGGTCTTTATTCGAGGAACAGAAGCCAAAACAACATTTTTCAGAATTTTTGTCTATGTGTCTGTAGGTATGTTTGTACACGCAACACGCAAAAACTACGATGGAATTGAATGCAATTTTCACCGATGTATTGCTTAAGGACTAACTTAAAATATAGGTTCCATTCTACCGCGTCTGTCTATCTGTTTGTACACGCATCACACAAAAACTACAGCATGGAATTGAATGCAGTTTTCCATGCGCACGAAGTCGGGGACAAAAGCTAGTTTTCAAGAAATTTGAAAGAATATTTATTCAGAAAAAGGATCAGTCTTGGCTCCATTTTGTTAATGTATTTTGTCTGAACTTTAATAGCTCGATTGCACTCCAAATAATGATAGATTATTCGATTGCGAAGAAACAAAAAGAAAACTGACTGATTGTCAGTACCTATATTTATATACATAATTTTCTTCTGGAGATTTAAGAATCATAGATTTTCTAAACCCAAGTAGATATAAAGTAGCTAATTAATGATCGATATTGTGTCCCTTCCTAGTTGTAAACGCTTATTAACAGTAACAACAACCCTATTCTAATAAAAAAGAAAAGAGAGGTGTGCGGTGTCCTGCTTCTTTTCGAACATACAACATTCCTGCCTTATATACCTACCTATAAGTTATAGATATACTATTAGATTATTAGACAGTTTTTAAGATAAATTTGAATGCGCTATAGAACTTTTTTTAATCACTTGAAAATCTTGCCATTTCATCTGATTTTTTTAAAATCTTCATTTCTAGAGTCTCTTAAGAAGTGTACTTGGCGCAAAGTTTCACCGACATCCAGAAATGTCGGTTTTGCTTGTATAACTAATATCTTGCACAACTCCAATGTTTGCAGTTTTGGTTCTGGTATACTAGTATAAAATATATTATTTTATACTTGTCATTGAATCATCAAATGAAGTTGGTCCTAGTTCTTAGGGTTCAGTTCAACCGATGAAACTTCCTATATGTTTGTCTGTCTGTTCAGTCGTCTGTCACAACATATTTTGTCCGAATTATAAGGAGAAAGATGAAATTTGGTACTGATATAGAGATAGGTGAAAAGTGAATTTTCTTCAACCATACCATGTGACATAATATGGAATGAATGAAAGGGCTTGTTATGAGTGATTCATTTTTTTCCATTATCTTAAAATAAACGACTTAGAAAATATTAAGGAACTACTCGAATCTCGTATCTCCAAGCGAATAACTTTGAAAAAAGCACAGAATATATAGGCCTTCACTCAAACTTAACAGGAAAACATATTTGAAAATCTTTAGTACGGAATCCTTTCCGCGAGAGCCTAACTTGAACGGGATCAGTTTTTTATTAGGTAAGAGAAGCCACTGCTTTGAATATGGAACTCTGAAATATATCCTAAAAACTACTTGTGTCTTTCATCTGCATAGATTACCTGTTATATACAGGGTGGCCCACGACTAACGCGTCGGTCTGTATCTACCTGCCAAAATAATAATTTTATTGAATTTTTTTTCTTATAGGAAGATGATTGACTATAATGGATACAATTTAAAATTATTTTGTATATACAGATTGTCCTAGAAAATCACTAGATATCAAAATTATCTTTTTGAGTTTCTCTGAAAATGAAAAGGTCACTTTATTAACAGTTTGTTATACCTAGGACCTACGGTTGTTGGAATAATTAAGAACTATACCAGAAGATATGAAGGTTAGGATAAGAAATGCATTTCCCGTAACCCCGGAAATATTGAGACGAGTTGGAAAATCCTTTGAAGAGAGAGTTAGAATATGAATAGATGCAGATGGTCATCACCTAGAGCAGTTATTATATTTTTTTAATAAATAATAAATATAATCAGATAATTAAAATTTTAAATATAACTTAACTTTCAAAGAACCTTCAAATATCTTAAAAACCAGAGGAGATGGATATAGGGAAACCTAATACTGTTCGATGGAAAATAGGAAAAGCTACGATTTTGTTGTAAAATATACAGGGTATTCCATCTAAAATGACAAAGTGATAGTATTGTGAATTGAAGAATATTAGAGTTCATCCACAGAAACACCCTATACATTCTCGTTGAACTCTATCATGAGCATTCAATAGAGCAAAGTAAGCCAAATTAAGCCCGGAAAACAGAAATTTTAATCTCGAATTGGCTTAGAGTAAAATCAATTTTTCAAACATCTTAAATTTCTCAATTATTCCAAAAACCATAGATCCAAGGTATAGTGAATCTTCAATAAAGTGACATTTAAATTTTGAGAGGAACTAAAATCGGCAATAAAATACAAAGTGTTCCTTTAAAAAAGAAAGGTACCTAACATTGATACCTAGCGATTTTCTAGGACACCCTGTATAAATTAGAATAATTTTAAATTGCAGCCATTATAGCCATTAATCTTCCTATAAAGAAAAAATCTCAAGAAAATAATTAATTTGGCAGCTATAGACCGACGCTCTAGTCGTGGGCCACCCTGTAAATATTGAGTAACACCAATATTATTTGTCTAGTTCCACCAAAGTCTATCTAAGGAGGTAGACTTTGATTCCACTAACAAATTATTATTTTTCCTTCTTATATTATATTGCCAATTGGTTGAATAGCTTCTCAATTTTTATTATTTTATAGTTAGCTATGTTCATCTTCAGAAATTGAAGATGAACCTGAAATTTTACAAAAGAAAAATTGAAGCGAATTATAAATTTAAAATAAAGTAACGGGTATTTCATTTAAAAAAATGTAACTTTGATATGGCACGGCATTATAGAACCCCCTGTGATAATGTGACTCATTTTAAAACGTGAAACTCAAAGCTGGTTACAATCTTTGAAAATAAGTTATTTTGATATTAATAATAAATAACAATCACCCACTGAGTATAAGTATTGTAGTATATCGTTGTAAGAAGTTCTCACTTCTCCCAAGGTGGGATCAAAAATAATAATTTTTAAAATTGATTCTTGAACAGTTTTCACCTGATTCTGACAATGTAACTAATTCTCTGGCATTCGAGGAATCATCCGACAACGATTAAATTTGATTTCGGGTATGCGCGTTGTTTATGTTCAGTCGGCAGGTCACAAGGACCACCAGAAAGATGATGGATCGAAGAGAGCCAGCTGCAAGCGGTGAGTAGCCGCCAACCGCCACTTACAATCATCCCGCCAGGACTTTGATGAATCTTCATTAATTTACACTTCTTATAGCTTTCTTGCACCAACATGAGAGCTAATTGCACTTGTATTCGTCATTTAATTCCAAAGTGTAAAACTGAAAACCAGTCGCTCCAATGAATGTGCAATATTTAATATCATCTCATATTCTATAATGTTGCCGACTTCCAATACCTACAAATGGGCCATAGAATTTCCTCTGGTTCACTATTATTTGAATGTACTTGGATTAACTAAATTATTCGATCCACTTATTATAATCTGCTATAATTCGGCATGTTTTTTTGAAAATTTTCTTTATATCAGAAGAAAGTTTTGATTGTAGAATAGATTCAAAAATTATAAAATTTAGGCGTCAAGTTTAAAAAAAAAATTAATTCTATTCTATTCAGGTCTACACACAGATGCTATTTGCATCTCGGTAGGGGATTGTTGGACTTTATTAAGTCAGACAATCTATTAGCATACTATTTTTTAATCAAGATTTGTATGTTAACCTGAATAAAGATTATTAAGATTATTATTATTATATGCTTATGAATAAATATGGTTGATACAAATCGTAGCTATTTTCCAATATTTATCTAAAGATTATCTTACTAAAGAATCTTCATGGGTTTTTCAAAGCTTGGTATTTTACCGTATTGGCAATAACAATCCGCTCGAGCTCTTTATTGAACAGGTAAAAAATCTCTAAATGATTTCTTCTGAACTTTTTGTTACGAATAAGCAAGCTCTTTGGAACAATGTCAAGAGTTTCGGTATAATAATTTGAAGATCAATTTCACAGATCACGTACGTTCTTGTTCCATCTATATCTATTGTAGAATTAACTATAAATAAATAATTTATTTAATTTGAGAATATTTTAATGCAGATTGATACTGCAATACTTAGATGTTAGATAATATGTATTTGTTTCTATAAAGAAATGACAGAGCCACAGCAATCTGGCATGATATCTGCCATGTTTAATCTTCTCTTCGATCCGAACTGATAGTTTTGTCATGCCTTCGGAATAAATGGTCTTAGTGAAAAGCGAAAACTCGCACCTTTGGACATGGAGCATTCGCAAATGGAGAATTCGATTCGAATAGTAAGAGTCTAGCGCCATCGATAGATATTTTTCGCCAAATGAACCCTTTGTAGATGTACCTATGTTGTATGTTACCTGAAAATAGACAGAGATATGATAGATATACCCGCCACGCTTACCTCTATCACAACTTGATAAACCTCAGTGAATCAAATTGTCTATACCTACCCTTTTCCCTCTTGAGTCGGATAAGTTATAAAAAAATATATAATAATTTTCAAAAATGTACTTCTAAGAACTATGTAACATAATGATACGTCTCGAAACAATATTTGTTGCTTCTTTAAAAAAGCACGTGTAAATATTTTATTTGGGAACAGACTCAGATATCGTGATGAAAATAAACATTGAGTGATACCAATGTTATAGGGAAACTCTCTTACCGCTACTCTAAGTAGGTACCCTGATAAGGAAAGTATTGTAAACGTGTTAAATTTTCGATGTCCAGTTTTCGAAAGATGTTTACGTTTCAAAGGCCCCTGAGTCAAATAACATATATTCAGAAATTTGGTATCTCTGTCTGTCCGCATATCTGTCTATCCGTCTGTCGGCCAATCTGCCTGTTCGTACCAAGATTGTCTCGGAAATGGATGGACCGGTTTTGCTGCTTTCTTTTTTGTTTTGTAGGATATCGACGAGTTTCGCCGCTGACACAGATTGGCCATCCTCCTCCTCACCCTAGTTGCTAGACAATAGCTGAAAAGCGTATTTCGTTCAAGACTGTAGCGCACAAACGGCTCTAACGATTTTGATGGAACTTATGTAAAACATTCTACTTGAAGTCCCTTACCACTGCTATAAAGCGTATTTCCGAGAAAAAGCAGGAAAAAAGTTATGCTCAAATGAACTGTTATATTTTCTAACTATTAAATATTATTCCGTCTATAAACGGTTCCCCCTACTTAAAAACTGAATTGACCATTATTTTTTGCCTATTTACGCTGAGAAAAATTAATGGTTATACGATCTGATTAGTCGATTTTTATAGTCGATGGAATTTGTAACAAAGTCATGTGACACACCAGATTTTTGCGAAATACCGTCAGTGGTGTTTGCGGGATATATTTCTAATACCAAACAAATATTGGTATACCTTCTGAATATAAGTAATTTATGACCCATGTACAGAATTTGCTAATAACTTGGCTTCAGTGACACTTGTATGATTCTACCACGATCTGGATATACCAACTACTACATTCTGTGGATATTTGTTAAATCCCCGTTTTTCAAAACATACATGGTCACTTATAGGCACATGGTTATGACCGACTTCCCAGACAATTTTGCTGTGAGCTTCTTATGTTCATTTGCGTGTTTCGCGTAGTAAACATACTCTGATTTTGCTGATTTTCATTTACAAATACAAAATATTCTTTTCACCATAAACTGCCCCTAAAGAGTGTGTAAGGGCCAATTTGTTTCAGATATTGAAAGTTTGAGATGGCAAAATTAAAGAAGAGAATATATGCGGTGATACTTGATTTATAAATTAAAAAAAAATAACCTATTCCTAGTTGCAATAATACTAAATTTTTAAATATGTGTGTTGCCGCTATTTTGTAATCTCTTAATATAAGTGAACTTTCAACGATATTGATGACTAATGACAAACTCAATACTGCGAAATATTTTTTACATCTAGGACCGACTTCATTAGTTGGTGCATTGAACAATACAAAATAATATTAGTTCTACTTGTACTGGTACTTTTGAAGTTGGTGTCAAAAGTATTGTAGGTATTCACCCATACTTGCCATACTTCAAAAGTACCAGCACCAGTTCAATTATTATTATTTTGTATTTTTCAGAGCAAGCGAGTAATTCCTAGTTTTTGTAGAAAGTTTTTTGTGAAAACATTCTGTTTTGAAACAAGTGTTAAATTGATGGACTAATGCTTTTGTTCTTCTTAGCTATATTAACATTAATTATTCTTATGCCTACTCATTTTAGAGTTAAAAAATATATAGTTATATTTTATAAGTTCTCTCTGACCTCTGGATTGATTATGTTGTCAATCATAGAAATATGTTTATTCTCTAGAAGAGAGAAAGAGAACACACAAATTAAAGAGGTCAATTTAAATTATTAATTAAATTAAAGGTAACACAGAAGCTTCGATGGTACCCTAGAACATTGAGAGGAATGGTTCATTGGATCGGTCTAAAATTTTCTCAATTTAATATAGCTGAAAATATTTTCATCTCTGTAACGTTGCCGCTGATATCCAAAAGTATCTGCAACTTCGACTTTTCAAATGTTATTCCTTAATTACATTATAAATAATAATAATAAATATATTCACTCACATATCGATAACAATATAGGCAATACAAAACGTTATAATAAAAGTAGTATAAAATGATAATAATGAACACTCCACTAGAACGTACTATTGTAAATTAACTAGACAGAGGCATTATTGAATCAGAAAGAATAACAAAAAAATAAATTATATAATATGATGAGCAAAGTAATTGAAACACTTGTTCCGAGATAGTGTTGCAATTAAAATATAAAAAATACACACACACATATATACTTATTCTATAATATTGAATAGTTTTTAACTATATAATGTTAAGCCTGCAGGCACAATACAAATATCGAAATTAAAATAAACAAAACAATAGATTTATTTCACAATTTATTTCACAATGATTTTTGGGATTTTTAACTTGGATCAATTTTATCTGGAGACCGGTTTCACGGGATATATGCTATAGAACTTCGTATCCGGGTACCTTGTAAAATGTAACTTCTATTCCTTTATAGTTAAATTTTGGACGTATAACCTAGGGCAGTTCATCAAAAACTTTTTTATTTTTTTTAAATGTTTTATTTGACATGCTTTTGAGTTCATCGGGGATGTTGTTATAGAGTTTGGGTGCTAAGAACTCATTTGATCTTTGACCTATAGATTTTGTCAAAAAGGGAACCGAGTGTAGGTACTTTTTTTGACATGTGTTATATTGATGATTGTTTTTTTTTGTTTCTTACTTGTGTGATAGCTGATCATACATTTATAACTGAATACTTGCCTGTCAAACACTCCTGACTCAATATAAGTAAGTTCTGTTGAGTAGTCCTATTTTTATGTAACATCAATTTCAAGAATCTTCGTTGTAGAATTTCTAAAGGTGATATGTGTTTTCTGAGTGCTGCACCCCAAGCCAAGATGCCATATTTCAAATGACTATCTACAAGTGCCAAATACACGATCTTTAGTTCTTTCTGAGGCAATATGTGACGTAGATGCCTAAATTTATATAGAATAAATTGTATTTTTTTTATTACATATTGGATGTGGATATCCCACCTCAAATGGTCATCAATGAGAACACCCAAGTACTTGAAACTTTTTGACGGCAATATATCAGAAATTGATCCTTTTTCGTATATTTCTATATAGTTAAAATCAGTTGCCTTGGATTAGTAGCATGTGAATGGCATATAATGGGTTTTCTCCAAATTGATTGTTACTAATTTCTGATCAAACCAATGTGTGATACGAGATATATCGGTTTGGACTATCATTTTCAACTCCTTCCAGGTAGCTGCTTTGTAAACAATAGCCGTATCGTCTGCGAAGCCTATGATTTCTCCAGAGCTGTCAATATTGAATGAATTATTAATATATATCCAAAATAAAATCGGTCCCAGAACGGTCCCTTGCGGTACCCCAAACTCTATAGGAACTGTACACATCCCGGACTCTTACACTTTGGGTTCTGTTAAAAATATAGTTTCCGAGGAGCTTGTGGGGTTTCCCCCTTATTCCAATATCTTCTAGATTCTATAAGTAGTGGGTGATTTACCGTGTCAAATGCTTTAGCTAGATCTATAAACATACCTAAACATGGTATACTTTTATCTAGGGCAGAAAATACACTATTTGTTAGGGAAACTACCGCATCTTGTGTGGAAACATTTTCCCTGAAACCGGATTGTCTATCAGATAATATTTTATACTTATTGAGGTATGATATTAATCTATTCCTTAAAACCTTCTCGAATATTATTGTGTAATTTGTTATAAGTGATATTGGTCTGTAATTACTGGCCAAGGCATTTTCACCTTTCTTATATATTGGGATGATAATTGTGTCCTTGAAAGCCGAAGGCCAGTATCCTAAGGCCATGCATTTATTTATAATGTATACCAATGGTTCAATAAGATATTCTGAAATAGATTTCAGGGTTTCTGATTTCAATCCATCATAACCAGGTGATTTATTGTTTTTCAATTCATGTATGATTTCTCCAATTTCATGGTTGTCTGTGTCGAGCATAACAAAGGAGTTCAAGTATAGTTGTGTTTGAAATTGATTATTTTCGTTGATTTCTATGTTTTTAGCTAAGTTCTTTTCCATGTTTGTGAATGTTTCGTTGAACTCATTTGCAATGCCCTTCGTGTCGGTCATATTTTCTCTATTTTCATTTATCAAGCTGGTTATATCCCTATTTACTTTTTGGTTTTTGGTGATATCTTGAACGACTGTCCACATTTTTTTCGAATTATTTCGGTTGTTATCAATAATATTTCCGTAATAAACCTGTTTTGCCTTCTTTATTAATGATGTTGGCCTATTTTTATATTAATTATACGTTTGCCTCAATTGAAGATCATTCTGTTATTTTTGGAGTTTTTTGAATAGTTCATTCTTTCTATTTACAGATGTAAGGAGAGCATTAGTCATCCAAGGTGCTTTTTTATGGTATTTTCTTTTAATTTTTATGATTTCAGTACACTCACTAACGATATTCATAGTCATATCCACAAATCTCCTCGTTGCCGATTCAATGTTTATTTCGGTGTAAACGGGTTCCTAACTCATGTTTTGAATATTATTTTTTAATTTATCATAGTTTATATTTGTTTTATATATGACATGTTTAATAGTATTTTTTTATTCTCTGAGATAATATGTAGATTTGTAGTGAAATGATCTGTAATGGATGTATGTATTACCAATGAAATAATTTATCAATATCGTTAAGTTTTGGTTTAATAAATATATGGTCAATACATGAGATGCTATTTCCTTGTATTCTTGTAGGGTTATTAATCATGGAAATATAACGAAATTCACTCAGTACGCTCAAATAATCATTTGTTGAGTTATCCAATTCTAGAATGTCAATATTTAAGTCACCTATGAATAGGTTGTGATTATTTATTTTGAAATCAAGTGACTCGAAATATATCTGCAAATAGCGGTTGAATTCAATTATGTCTGTAGATGGTGATCTATACCTACACAGCACTTATTATAATATTTTCATTTTGATGTCCAGTGTTTATTTCAATTTCTAAGAATTTTATTTTGTTCATAATTTTTATTTCATACTTGTACGTTAAATGCGATTTTATATACACCACTACACATCGTTTTGATACAACTCACCATAATTGTAAATTAAATTATATTCAGGAATTTTAAATAAGCTTGGATCAGGCAGTTAATACTATACACTCTATATCTACTTCAAGACCCTCGATGAGGATTTTGAATTCATCCAGGTTCTTGCTTATACTCCGTATATTGTTATGCAATATTTTGAAATTTTCGCGTTTTATCATCTACTTTCAGTATAGTCCCTGCTTCAGTGCAGTTCTCTGATACATTGATCCATGTCCAAGACTAAGTACCTACTAATTACATTTAAAAGACAATAAGAAAAAAAATAGAGAATAAACTATGTTAAAAAGGAAGGATAATTTTAACTTGGTTTCAAGGAAAGGAAAAAAAGTGTTTTATATTTTTTGGTGGGTGTTTGTTTCTTGCTTTGTTGCCGAGTTTCAATCCTTGATCTTTCTTCTTTATCCTTTTTCAGCTTTTGACAGACAGCTGAATCATTCTGATCTGTTTTTATGGTACCAGTTTCTGTGGAGTTAGTTAAAGAGGTTGATGCAGTCCTCTGATTTCTGGATTCTACGATTATTGGTATTTGTGGAACCTTTGGTAAATTGCCTATCATATTTTGGAGTGAAGTAGTTGGAGTTCCTGGAGCGTTGTCTATCTGGTTTTGGAAAGAAGTAGTTCGAGTACCTGGAGCACCATGTATGCGCGTCTTTTCTTCTGTTTCTAGAATTTCCTCAGTTTCGCTTAGATCTTCCACACTATATATTTGATTGTTGACGTGTAGTTTGTTTCCTCTTATGAAACAGTTGTCGTTATTATTTTGAATTGCAAGATTCAGATGTTTCCTTTTATATCTGTTAATAGGTCATTGGAAGATATTGATTAATTTATAAGAAAACTTCTTTTTTCTATTATTCGAAGTCGAAGGGCTTTTTCGAAGGGATGGAGAATCCCTGAAAATTTGAATATGGGACCATCTTTCAATCGTCCTCCTTAGAATGAAAAGACAATCATCAAAATTGGTGCACTTTTACTTTGCGAACCAGGATTAAATAAAGAAAAAACATAAGTACAGTCGAATTGTAGAGCTCCTCCTTTGGAAAATTCATTCAAAAAAGCTTTCTTGCCGCGATCAGTTCAAGCCTTAACCTCATGGCATAAGTTATGCAGCCTACTAAGATGAAACAAAATGAATAGCCTATTCAGCTTTATATTTTAATCAATTGGTCATTTCATTTCACTATTACACGACATAGGTAGTTGATAAAATTATTTTCTTTCCGTTGATTTGTTCTACGTAACCTATAGCTTAGGTTCTGCTAGGAAGAGGAGGAAACCGCATTTCACATACTTTGCGAATGTGAAGCCTTGGTAGGAGTGCGGTTTCAATTATTCGGGGAAGAGAAGCCGAAGGCAGAGAGCTACGTGAAGAACTCAGTATCTAGACTGCTAAGTCTGCTTAAAACGATCAACCTAGATACTGAAGTCTAAAGCAATGGAGAACCACAGTAGACAAAAGCTGGCCGCGATTGGATAGCCTCCAACAACCAATCTAATCTAATCTAACCTTGCATTTTTAGAGTAATGTTTTGGAAGAATCGGACAAATAGATATATTTTTTTAAAAGCAGTAACTGTTAATTTTCTCTCACCTGGACAATCTCTCAATACAATAAAATAAAGAATTTTTGATTTTATTAAGTATCGAATCTTCATTAATTATGTAGATATATTATGACAAATCATAGTGATTTCCATTTAAAATTTCATAGAATTCAGATTGTTTGTTATAGCTGCAAAAATACATTTTTCGCTGTCTATGTATGTAACGATATAATCATTAATCTTGGAAAAATCTAAAATTATATGTATGAAACTGTGGCATAAATCAAATGTATTCAGAGATAACAATTTTTTTGTAAAATAAGATATTTTGATGGTTTGCTCGGATAAAACAGAATCATGTAGGCCACTTAATTAAATTTGATACATCAATGAACATTTATTTATTTTTCATTCTCATTTCATTTATTGTTTTCAAAATATCTTAACAATTGTACGCGTGTATATGTTATTTATTTTGTTCTCTTCATGTCTGATAGGGGGCTTTCCCCCTTGTCAGACTTGAACATTTATTAATGTAAGTCACTCGCGCAGAATTTGTGAATATGGTTTAGGTACTGTATTCGCGAAGCTGACAGAAATTCCTTATTAGCAATTAAAATCAACTATGAAAATTATTAACAAGCAGAATCTACTATAAAAATATCCATAAGATTTGATCCCACTGCTAGTGTATTTACAAAAAAAATGTTGTTGGTCAAATAAAGAAGGAAAATGAGTGAGGAGTCAATTTGATACTACAAGAAAGTCCTCATTTTCTGCAAAAACGGATATCCCATATAAGGTTAGCAGTTCCACACTTATCATCTACAATTGTACTAGTAGGTACCTAATAGGTACAGCAAGAAGAGTTTCGTTTTGTATGCAAATGCATTAGAGACAAAGTTTGAACTATTTAGAATAAAATTATGTTTTCAGTTTAAGCAACAATTAAGAAAAATTGGTCAGACAACAGACACGCGAAGAGAATTCGGAACCCATTTTAATAATAATGCGTTCAAAGAGGAATAAGACTTTGCATATTTAAAGCTTATATGTCGAAGGAGCGCTTCAAGCTAAAATTAATTAATAATATGAGTAAAAGATACATTAAATTGTATAATGTGACCAGCCGTTTATATTCATCATGTATTGGATAATGAAAATAAATGCTCTGGTGGTGTAGTGGTAACTAACTTGCCTTTCGGACATCTGACCCAGGCTTCAATTTCGGCTACTGCAATTCTTTTTTTAATAAACTAAATTCAAAAAATTATATTATGATATATTATGATTGAAGAATATACTTTGACAAAAGAACCTCAATAGCGTTCAAACTTATATTCAATGAATTACGCTCGAGGCTGGACAATCTCGTAAGCATTATTGTGCAATTGAAGATTCTCACTTCATCGACAATATGCTAAATGGTGAAAGGTATTCTCATTTTCTTCGCTAACATCTTCCCAGAATATTGAAATAACTGGATTTGAGCAAAAGAAGGACCATATGGTTGCAACATGATGCCATTACCTTAGCATAGCACCTAGAGATTAGATCACTCTTATCCTAACCGTTGAATAGGCAGGGACTAGGTGATCCCCCGACCTTACTCCTATAGATTTCTATAATTTTCAGATATTGTTCAACAACTGCAGATGATATGAAAAATAGGTCAAGAATCCTTTTATTTAGTTTATGGATCAATGCTTTTTAGAGTTTGCGACTTATTCACTAGAAGACTATCAGCGTATGTGAAACAAGATGGTGATTTATTTGAGCATTTACGGCCCACTCGAATCTTTTTTCGAACAATCGATAAAATTTCTTATTTTGGGAAGTTTAACAGAAATATTACTTTTTTATAACTAATATTCTTATATTTTTAATTTGAGTACCAATATAATAAATACTTTTTTGCACTTTTCAGAGCATCAACTATTTAAAAAAAGTTACTTATTAGATTATAATAACAAAAATAAATGAACACTCTTGAAAAAAGTTTACCTAAAAATCTTGAGTTCCTGTTCGGATGAAGTGGAGATAAGGTTTTAGTTACCAAAGATTGAATCGTTCTCATCCCGATAACTTGTGATCATAAATTTTAAATATGGTTCTGGAAAGACTAATCGATTTATTTGAATCTTTTCTTATTATTTCGATGCAAAATAGAAATGCGAAGATGCTCATCGGTCCAAATTCATTACGGCTTTACAGAACTACCCAAGATCCTAAGTATCCCTTACATCAAATTAATCTCTGTCTGTAGTAGGATGCGTGGCATTTCCTACGATAATCGGGCAGCATTTTTCGAGCAGCAAATTTGTTCGCGATTTCTTTGGGTATGTTTACAAAGTTGCCGGTTTGACTGCCGGATGCATTCTTGCATTCATCAGAGCTCTCTGCGACCGTACGCTCAGGAATAACTGGACGGCGGGTTATTAGTTATAGTCGAAATTCTTCCTTTATTGATGGCCACCACCATGCAAAGTTATCCGGCAGAATTCTACCAATGTTGATGCGGGAATTCCCTTTTCAGAAGTCGTTGATCATTATCGGAAATGAAGCGCACTACTCATGAACTTTCTGCTTGAAAGGAAACATCCATCTTAGAGAGTCAAATACGTAACTCTTTCTTTAAACTGAAGAAAATTAAAATTCCCTCTATTTTAATGACGTCTTAGATAAAATTAAGGAAGAAAAAATACTGTACCTTTCTCTTCCTTTGATATTTGCAAGTATAGTCCTAATTCGTTATTAATGTAATTTAATATTAAAACTGTCACGTTTAATATTCATTTTCCCGTAGTAAAGTAAATAACAAACAAACTAAACTATTAACAAACTAAGATTGATTATGAATACAGCTGGTAGAGCTTAGACAAAAATGCGAGTGAAACTTTTACCACGAAGTAAAGTGAAGGATTAAATTGTGCATATGAAAATGTTACAAGTGACTAAATATCTGCTCTTTTTTAAATAGTTTTTATTACTTTCGGTTCTTGTATCAATGGACTCCGCCGCGATTTCTCATCCAATATTGGTAATTATAATTATCTCATTCAATCTCATTCAACCAAGATCATTATTTTGTCGACGTGGAACGACAATGGGATCCGTCACTGGAATTACGCACGAGCATGGAGCGTATATAAACGTTTCTGGTATATAGGTACTTTCTGGAAGATCGTCTATGGTTATGTGGCAACTGTCAGACGTTATTGTTAATTTTAAATTTAATTTTGTGTTGTGGTAGACAAACTGTAATTTGTTATGGAATTGCTGTTGCTGGCAAACACATATACATAAGTATTTTTAAAATTGAGAAAAGGATAGCAATAGTAGGTACTCATCGGTACGGTTGAAATCTTAAATGCCCAATAAAAACTATTATTAATTTTTTTTCAAAAATTTCACTTGTTTATTTCGTAAACTGCTTCAACCACTGAGGTCATTAGCAGGGTTCAGTATATTTCATAAACAGTTGGGTGAATGCAAGTAAAGATAACAAATACCCATATTATTGTGCACTGAGTGAATTAAGTTTAGTAGGAAGTAATGTAACAAACATTTAAGAGAAATAGATAACTTTGTAACAATAGGTGTTTTATAGAAAGTTCAGAAGATCAAGGTCTTTGAGGAATTATACACTGTCTTGGCTTCGTTTCTTGGTTATGTTTAGTTCGGACAGTCACATAAACACATGTTTCACAGTTATGCATACATAGCAGTTGTCACAAATATTTGGATTTACCTTTTTGATAAGATAGTCCTGAGTGTAATATGTGTTCCTTAATCATACGCAGGTAACAACAACTTGTTGCTGGCGTTGTGCCGGAAAAGGCAAGCTAGAATACAAGCTTATTTTGCGGGAATATCAGCTTATTCATTTCCGTCGATAGCGTCACGTGATGGTGTATATAAAAAAATATATGAGTCGGGGAATCGAACAATCAAAAAATTGATGGAGTATTTCTCTTACTCGTGATTTTCAGACATAAAACTTGTTAGAGATTGCTCCGTGGTATTCGGTGTCACAATTGCAGATCCAACACTCTCATGCCTTTTAGATGCATCACAATAAATGAATTCATGCTCTGGGAAAGATTATTCTATCTGTTTGAAGGTGTTCAATATCAGTGAAAGAAATGTTTCTTTTTTGTTAAACTGTGTGAGATCCAAAATTGTCCATGGCTGTGTGAATGTCCAGGCAGGGTGCTTTGTAGTTTGTTGTGGAGTATGAGCTGGTATTTCAGAACATATGTGAATATATTTGGATATCCTTTGGTACAGGGGCGGTTTGAGGGGGTTTATCTCAAATGAGATGTGAGAACTATAACCATATTAGGGTGTTCTGGGTTCATGAGTACTCGTGATGCATATGTGAGCATAAGCTGTTTTCGTCGCAGTTTGAGAGGTTTAACACCTACTAGCGTTCTTAGGCTTTCAACAGGGCTCGTACGGAATGGTCCAAATGCTATTCTAAGTGCCATGGTTTGCATAACATCTAGACTTCTCACGATCTTCTTATTATCTGTAGCATAAACAATGCAGCCAAAGTCCACCTTGCTGCGTATTAGACGTTGATATATACTAAGCAGCATCCCTGAGTCTTCAGAAGGTTAAGAGTCTGTTTACAGGAGGTTTTTAAATTGGTGATGTGCTGGTTCCATGTTAATTTTTGGTCAAATCTAATTCCCAAGAATTCATGTTGTGCAGTTAATTCGAGACAAGAGCCTTCTCCATGCTTCAAGTTTTCTAGGATTCTTTGTCCTTATGCCATATCGCAGGCTTTCTCCATGTCGAAAAAGACTGAAATGACGAATGGTTTATTATCGAAGGCTTCTATTATTTCATTTCAGTTTCTAAGCGTGCAATATTTTCCATAGTAGATCAATGTTGGCAGAAACCATTTTGTTCTGTGCATAAAAGGTGTCTGCTCTCAAGATGTGCACAAGTCTTTGATTTATTATATGTTCAATATCTTTACACATGGTACATGTAAGAGAAATTGGGCGATACGAAGTAACTTTGTCTTTTGGGTTTTACAAAAAAGACAACACCCAAAAAACTCTTTATTTCATATTTCATTGTATAAGCTCAACAATATTTTCTTTCCAAAATGCGGGAGGTTTGTGAGAGATGCATCTGGTCAGGTGAAGTGTCTTAGCAGGATGTTAGTGCATCACTGAGTTTCTCCCATGTTAAATTTATGTTGTTTGGATCTAGGGATGTACTGGATAATATGATCTGCTCTTTTTATTAGGCTTAATCTGCCGTCTCTTGGGTTAAAAAAGTTCAGTGAGATACACAATAGTTATTCGAAGAATCTATCGGTAATTTTGTTTAGGATCTGCTAGAATAACAATGATATGTTTGATGTAAAATTGTCCATATAGACTCTTCAGAGGCGAGGTTAAAAATAAGTATGACAAATTCATGGTATGAAGTTGGCATGCCAGTCGAATAGGTACTGCTTAACCTTAAATAAACACGACAACTCTCTATTTCTTAATTTGTTGTTATGGTAAGAAAAAATATTTTAATTCTTTTTTTATCTGCTTAAAAATATATTTTGTACCTTTTAGTTAATACTTAAATAGAAGAGTTCTTAAGCCATTTTTAATTATTAGTTTAACGAGAAATAAAATAATAGCCATATATAGTATATAGGTACCTGCAATCTTCAAGTCCTGCTATCGGACTGGTGCCATTCAGTGCTAACGACTACAACAGATTCAGCAGTAAATTAGTCTAATCAAATAAATAACAAATAAAAGCTCGACATAAAACTCGAAGCCTATTTATCTGGTACAGTTTTCGTGTTGCGATGGAACGCTGGGATTATTTTGTTTTCGAGATAACAAGAGGTTCTTCTTCACACCTTCCAGAAGGTAGGCTCATATAAGCTAACGTCCGAGATAGTCCGGTGATATGAGGTAAGGGTTATGGGAATTTGGAGAGAAATTATAGATAAGTCTCTCATATAGATACTACAATAATAAACATTTATCATCAATTACAAATTGAGAATATTGAAGCTTTATAATCCGTTTCCACTATCGCCAGTGAAGTTAAAATAAATACCTTATATAAATAAGTTTTCAAATTGAAATTTTGAACACAAGTTTATAAGGTTTATATAATTGTTTGACATTGATATTTAAAATTGTATATGCAAACTGACCCTTTTTGGCGTTCACTCCTGTATACCTATGTTATTTGTTATGTTACGGTGCAATATGAATTTTTTACCCTGTTTGGCTTAGCTCGTGACGATGCTTTACCAACACAGGGAGACCGATGGCATCACATGTCTTCCGAGGATATCCTTGGATCTGCCTGGTTTCAAACCCACAACTCCGATATGACCAGCAGGTTCACATCGCCTAGCAGACGGCGCGCTAACCAACTCAGCTACAGCTACAGGAGCTCCTTCTGAGCATTTCTCGACTGTGTTGCCAGCTGTAATAGTCCAAAGAAATCTCAATACAAGACTGCATAACTAAGAATTGTTATGATATAATTTAGTCCTCTATTGTTGTTATGAAGATTCTTATACAACAAGTCAATATTTTTGCTCCAATTTTCATTCATTCAATGTAATAGGATATTGACAGCCTAGAAGGGGGTTGAATTTACTTTAATATATTAAGATTTCGTCAGTTATATATAGGTCTAGAATAAATAGTGTAATACGGTTGCTATGCATACGCTATCACACTGAGAATGCAGTGTGCCCCATTATAGGCAATGTATAATGGAGAAACGGTACGTGTTGCCGGTCTTTAAGTCTATCTGTATTTTTTTCCCGTAATTCTGAGATTCATTGTTCATTGTTGTTAATTATTGGATATTAAGCTGTTGAGATAAAATATATATTCAAATTGCGAAATTTGCCTGATGGTTGGTCGAGCCTGACATACCAACACGCTGGCATCGATGGGCTCTATTAGACGTCACTCTGCATTCTAAGTGTGAAAAGCACATAAAGAATAGTATCATATTCCAGGTGAAATATAAAAATCAATAAAACAGCTCGAGTGGTTTCCGTTTCTTTCTTTTTGACCGACGAACCCCGAACAGAGAAGGTATACAATTCGACTGTTTGCATTTTTTTGGTTTTTGCGCGCCTTTTACATAGTAAACTAGCTCCGATTTTAATGATTTTTGATTCATTTGAAAGAGGAGGCTTGAGAAATGGTCCCGTATTCATAAAAACGTAAATCCGAAACCTCACCGAAAACCGCCCCTGAAGGGGGTGGCGTGGGCAAATTTTCTCGAAAATCGAACATCTGAGGTGGTATAATTAGAGATAGGACAATATCCGGAAACGTTTAAACTAAACATTTTTTCAAAAGAGTTACGGTTTTCGAGCTACATTCATTTTAAAATCTCACATATGGGTATATTTGCTATCTGGAAGGGGCGATTTCTTTCAAAAACTGAAAATCTATACTACAAGAAAGACATAATATTTTGCCCCAAAGTTACGGTTTTCGAGATAAATCGGTGTTAAAATGGTAACATCTAAAATACTTAAGCGTATTTCCGCAGCGATGTTAGTGAACGTTTAATGATTTTCGTGACTAATGTTACACTCAAAAGTTTGAAATAAATATTTTTTACAAGAAATTGGACCGACGTTATTAGTTGGTGCACTGAAAAATATAAAATAATATTAATTCTTTTGGTGCTGGTACTTGTGAAGTTGGTGCCAAAATTTATCAATCTAACTGCAACTGCACATCTTCAAAAGTAACAGCACCAAAAGAATTAATATTATTTTATATTTTTCAATGCACCAACTAATAACGTCGGTCCAATTTTTTGTAAAAAATATTTTTTGAGATTCACTGTTGAGTTGTCGACGATTAGGTACCCTTACAAATTTCATTAATGTTGAACCTGTTTTCCCAAATTTAGTGAAGAAGAAGTATTTTAAGTATGTTCCTTTAAGTCGAATTCAAATATTGGACATAATCGTATGATATGTGATTTTAGATGAAAAAAACATTGAGATAAAATTTATATCCTATTATCCTATGTCAGTTAAAAATATTCAAAAATGACACGGTCTTCTCGGGACTCCTTCAGATAAATGCTTTCGGTTGAAGAGGTTTCGAATGACTAAGGTTTTACTGCCAGTATAATTCAGGGGAAGGTTTAGACAAAAATGTGACGCGTCGACATTCAAGAAATGTACCTAATAATTTTAAATTGCAACTTCTTTCTTGACTTAAATCTGATGAAACTTAGGTACCTCTCCTTTGGCCACGTATCAGCTTTTAATAATTTTAGAGTTTGGTTCGCTCATATTGAAATGTCCACCATTTTTCAATAAATTGCATTCCAAACATTTATCAAATTATTCTAGTATTGAATATTGATTCTGTTGACAAAAGGTATTTTTTCTAATATGACTGTAGTATAAATACATGAGCTACTTTATAGATTCCATTAGTTCGGACATCTCAAGCTGTGATCGGGAACCTGTTATCGGGCGCGACTCCTCCGTTGGGCCGGCAATTGTGTACGAAGACTGTGCTTCTTGGATGACAGGACTGCGGGGAGATACTTAGAAAGCTTGTTATCTCCGCAAACGAGGAGTTTTATTCCCCACTCGATCGCGTTAATCGCTTAATTGCCAGCAATGACTTTATTGTACGGTGCGCCTGTTGTTGCTGTAGTTCCTCTTTGTAGAATTATTTGACTTTTGAGCAATATCACAACGTCTTTCTAAAAATTATGTAGGTACAATTATACTTTGCGGATATTAAGTCTCAGCTAATCCTCTTCTATATTCTTCTTTATTTAAAGTAAAGGTGGAAATTGCTTTAAGCGAGGCATTTTGTTAAATTCTGTGCCCCCTTTTAACCGCCTTCACGTGACATCAACATCCCAATTTTTATTCTAGTTATTTGTGACACTGAGACCTTGTGTGATACATATTTGAATTCTGTTTTACAACCAAAAATGGCAGGTTCAAGCATCTTTCACCGTTGTTTCAAATAACTTATATTACTTACAGTAATATAAGTAATATAAAGCAAAGCTCAGGCTTTGCATAGTTAAATAGTGAGGACCAACAGTATGTTCTTCATTTTAAATATTTCTCAATAATTGAAATTTGATTTATACAGGGTGTCCCAAAAATACACAGCGACTTAGTCGTCTATTCTTTCAAAAGGAATTCCCTGTATATTATTACCTTATTGAATTTTACGTGGAATTCTGAGCAGATTTCTGCACCAATTGGTTGAAGAGGATCTGGATAGGCGTCTTGAGTTTTGCGAGACCATGGTAGAAAGAGTTGATGCTAATCCTTATTATTTGCAATACATTTGTTTTAATTCTTACCTAAATGGAACTGTAAATACCCAAAATTTAAGATATTAGTGTCATCGGAATCCACATGAATTTCCGCGGGGGTTATACTTAGTTTCCTCAAGAAATTAGTATTTGGTCTAGTCTCCTAGGATCTCATATTGTTAGTAGAAAATTTAAATGGTCCTAGGTAACACAAAATACTGCAAGACACAATCAGTCTCAGTATCAATGAAATAGTTGGTCTAAACCCACATGCGTTTAACTGGGATGTAACATATCAGCAAGATGGAGCCTCAACTCACTATTTTCAAGAGGTGTGAAATTATTTAGATGAATGGTATCCGGGTAGGTAAATTTGACATCAAGATCCAACAGAGTGGCCAGCTCGCGCACTGCCTCTCTTACCTCTTGATTACTTTTTGTGCTATGAGAAATCCTTATTTTTCAAGATAGTTTACGGGAAGTTAGATGAATTGCGTTGTCGAATTGAACTGTATTCAGAAGTGATATCTCAAAGATTGTAAAATGTTGGAAAAGCGCTCACAACCCAGCTATTTATTTATCAAGAAATGCTAGGTGTATACACGTGGAATACATTTTTTAATAGATAATATCTCACCTTTTCCAGTTATACGTTGAAATACTACTTCAGTTTTTATTATTTTTTTTACTCACATGTTAAAAAAATATTTTACCATTATGGTTTTCAACCAAAGTTTCAACAACTTAAAAATGGTGAAATTTCTTTAATTTTTTTTTTGTAATATGTAAGATAATTTACGGGGAGAAAGGACTTTTGGTCCTGACTATATAGATAAATCTAGTGTAGAGTAGTGCGTAAAAACTACTGGATAGATCAAATTGGACTTTCAGATTGTGAGCAAATCTATCACATCCCTAGATACACATCATAATTCGACTAGCCAACGTCTCAAAACTTTTATATGATGTTGATGATGATAATTGGCCGATATAAACAACAAAATACAGGAATTTATAGATTTGAAATATTTCTGAATATTTCTGTGATATTAAATAATTAACTTAGGTATATTTAATTATGTACCTATCTGCTACCGACCGCAATAGGTACAATTCTTTAAGGAAGTTTCCACCAAAGGGAGCGGTAGGGGCATTTTATCTCGATAATCCAGAGATTGAAATACGAGAATTAAAGAATCGATCCTATCTGGCGAGGATTAAAATATAACTAATTATTTTGAAAATTCAACGGTCTCCGAGATTTGCATAGTAAACGTGAAACGATTATGATGATTTTTATTTCATTGGAAAGAAGAGTGTTGAGAAAGGATCCAATATATAATAAAATCCAATATTTCCTTCCCTACAAAAAATGCTTTCGAAGGGGATTTAATAGGGCAATCTTTTCGGAAAATCCAAAATTTGAGACGACAATAATACAAAGAAACCGTATTCGACAACATTTAAATTGGACATTTTTGTAAATCTAACTTTTTCCGAGTTAAAGCAATATTAAAGTCTGAAATATGTGTGTTACATCTCTTATATAATTTCATCAATACTAAAGACTAATGATACAATCAGAAATATGAAATAATTGTTTTTACAAAAACTAACCAACTTTATAATACTAATTCTACTGGTGCTGCTACTTTTGAAGTTGGTGGCAAAACTCTTCTATTTACCTACTCACAATTGTACCACTTGCCAGCACCAGTAGAATTATTATGATAAGGTATTTTTCATTGCATGAAATCGGTCCTGTTTTTGCACTTTTTTCAATCATTTATAGATGGTTGGTTATGTTTTTGGAGTAATTAATTAACAAGGTATTGTACAGTTCTCTTAATTTTCGTATGTAGGTTCACTTACCTGAAATTCAACTGCTATTGAAATAATGTTGGCTGATTATTAGGTATGATAGTGCTAATATTCATGGATATCTTGATATACCAATCTTCGTAACAACTGAAAATAATGGACTTGTATAGTTCACAAATCAACACATTCCCAATTCATAAATTCCATCGCGAATCAACTCTCATCACCTGTCGACATTATACTAATTAGGTGTAATTTTTTACGGATGAAATAGAGACAAAGGTGACAAACTGAACAATCTAAATTAGCACAATCGAATTCCAATGGTACAGTTGGACCGACAAAAAAAGGAACCAGGCTATTCGTCCAACCCTCGTTCTTTGAATAACTATATGTTTTATTTATACCTACTTAGTTTGTTATAGAGTTTTTTTATAGAATTTTATAGAACGGTCAATACCTACGTAATAAAATAACTATCAAAATGGACTTTTTGAAATTAACCAACTGAATATTTTTAAAACAAAGAAATAATATTTCATAGAAATCTTTTGATATTCCTTGGAATCAATTTCAAACGAGATTAAATCATTGATGACGAAACCTCTGAAGATACAACAAAGGTATGAATATGTTGCACATTTTAAATTAATAAATTATGTTCTATAAGAAGATAAAATTTGTTGATTTTACTTTTTATGTATTGGGTAATCATCGAAACTATAATGATCCGAGTCTAAAAATGATTGTTAGATATACCTAGATACATTATTTTCGAGTACTACAGGCAGGATATACTTAAATTATAAACAGGTACATCCTGTGCTTTAGTCTGGTTATCATCTTTTTTGTCTAAGAAGTCACAAGCAATACCTACCACTCAGGCAATTCCATCTGTCATTCGAAATGTCTACAACAAACAGACTGTACTGTTAAGTTAATGAATTGTTGTTTCAAATCGGCTTTGATGGTCAAATCTCTGGCCGCTTTTAACGAATTTTGGTACAGTTTGACATAGAATATTGTATTTTTTGGGGGGGGGGCTATACAACAGGCGTAGACATTTGGTTCCTGTGATTTGTCACCCTATGAAATGAGTAAACGTGACTAGTATTATTACAAGACGATCTGAATTGCTTAATTTTTTTATGATTTCCAGTAATTTTTTTCCAAATTTCATCGGAATCGTCAAAGTCTGTTTTATTAACCGTGCTATCATCATTTATCGGACCATTTCTGCGAACGTTAGATCGATCTAGGAAAAAAATGGGCAGGTGCACCGATTTGGCATTCGCCAAAAATAGGCAGGTGGCGCCCACGTTCTGCGGGCGTTATTAGCGATGCTAAACGGCCCAATTACTGGTCCGACATCGCGACTATAAATCACACCCTATAAAATACTGTAATTTCTCGCCGAGATAGGCATCGCGTAGAAAAGTTTGCGGACCACAGCGAAGGTGTGTGTTTCCTTGTTTCTGTTTGTTTAGAGCATTAATATGGGAACGTCTAATTGGAGCAAGCAGGCTGCATAGGTATCTATTTCATAAGCATACACCAGCGTTAACACATTTTTTAAATTATTTGCGGAATAACGACATTTTGTACTGGAGATACTAGTTCTGATTCTCTAATCAGAAACAGCACAGAGAATAATCTGATGCAGAATCAGTTTCTTTTGATTGAATATCATATACTTATTCTCTAAAATTTTCTCTATATCTATTGGAGAAATAGTTGTATTTCATAAACCTTGTGATAACGAAAATATTATTGTTGAAATTTATTAGTTTCTCTAATAAGAAGCTCTCAAGAATATTATTCAAAAGTTCATCGATGTTTGGTATCACATACTGATTGATAATTTTTGTAATGTTTTCATGGAAACTCCCCCTGAAAAATGTTTCATAGTATGGTATGAGATTAAAAGAAGACAAATTGTTTCAAGAAATTATATCAGAGATTCTCGGACAAAAAATAATTGTGCGTAATAGTGCCACAACAATACAAAGAGTTTCAAGCTGGCAAAAAATGCTTAAGATGAGATTTCTGTGACATTTGTAGATAGGTAGATATATATTACTATATTGATAACCATTATTATTATTATTGGGAGTTTTGATTCAAACATACATTTTTGTCAACAAAAACGAATGCACAAAAAATAAATAAGAAATTATCATCAGCACATAACTAAGGGAACAGGTGTATTAGACTATATGGCCATCATAATATTAATTCATATCTTAATGAATATTCTCTGAAATTTTGAGAAACAATGGAATTTCTAAGCAGTATAACATTCACATAAAAGAATGAATTCGTTTATCATCACTTCTATAGTTCTTTGCTACCGAATGATCATCATCCAGTTATTCTGCCGTGAGAATCAACCTTGACACTGCCTAGATTGCTTTAACCATCCGAGCGCGTTTGATTCGATATAAGACAGGTAGGTATAAACTATTACTAGACATCGGTTGTTTCGAATTAAGAAAGTAACATTAAGACGATACAGGAACACTATACATATATATCAAACGACTTCTATATAAGATCCTATCTTGAGGTAGTTGAATTTCTGGAAGAATTATTTGATTGACGTTATTTTAAATAAAATGATAAAAGTATTCATGTATATACCGAAATTCATGTGAAGGGTACCAAGAAATTCATTTCCAGAGTGCACTTTAGCGTAGCTCATTTACATGGCCCGTAATAGGTGATTTAAGAAAATTGCCATAGAAACTAATATACCTAAACTCTTTGTTAAAATACACACCGCGAGTTATTATTGCATTAAAAATAATACTCATTTCGATCTAATTTTTTGACAGAGCCAAGTAACTTCTGTACGTTCACAATACTACTACTGGTAAGAAGATTTACAGTTTAACATAAGACTATAAGACATAGACATAACTCCTCACCAAAGAAGTTTCATTTCGAAATATTACCCCACAGGTTTTTGTATGAATTTCTTAAAGAGAAACACTGCCTACACTTCATATTGCTAAAACCGAGATTGGACAATGCTTAAATGCTTATGGCCAACCAAAAATAAGACAATATTATTCTGAAATATTTGATCTAGAGTTGCTTTTCTCGTAACCGAAATTAGAAATGTTGTTTCTATAATTTTATGCCGCAACTAAAATATACGAGTACATTCTTGTTAACGATTCAATATTAGAATCGTTTCGTATTTTTAGCTTTAAGTTCATATTAATCTAATGCGGTCCTGCTTCAATCTCGGCAGGGTGCAGAAGCGGCAAAGCAGACTGCCCTCCATCAGATCTTTTACTCGACTGCCCAATGTGTCACCTCGACTTCGCTACTGTTTGTCTTCTACAGAAATTCAAATTCCTCGATTCGGTCGCCTCGTGAAAACAAGCCTCAAGTTAATTTTATGCTTTCTGAACTTTTTAATCGAGTGTCGTGAGCAACCAAAAAAAACTCATAAATCCAAAAGGGTCGGTTGTTTTTTCTTAAATGTAGGTACCCTTTCTTCATATATGATAGAAATTGAAGAATAGGCACGAGTAAAATGTAATGATCAAATCTTTTGTTGAGAATGGAATCTCTAGTTAAATATCTATATGTTAAAAACATACAGTATTATAATAACTTTTACTCACAACTTCGTCTTTTGGGTCTAATGTATAAGGCAAACCTTGAACATTATCAGAAGTTAATGTTCCATGCTTTTAACGTAAATTGCTATTCTGTAAGCAGAACATTTAACTAATATTTTAAGGCATCCGATAAATCTTCTCCGAAGTGCCACGAGACACGCTGCATAAAATGTGATCACAGTTGTCCAGTCTTGTGTTGATTTTTAGGTTATGTTGACATAATTTGTGGTTACGATCTAATCTCTATTAAAACTTATTTGATCAAAATTGTAAAATATAGATAATGAACCTTGATAATTATAGATGTCTGAATTGGTTCTTTAAAGGATGTATTTGTCTGTTTCTGTTTTATTGAGTAAATAATTCAAGGTGATGAGCGAAAGTACACTGCTCTATTCTTTATACTTTTAAATTATAATGACTAGGTGACTTCCCTAACTCAACAACCAACGCTGTTTAGTAATATGTCATCATGATATCATGATAAATCAAACGCCGACATTTCTGTAAGAAATTACACTAAGATGATAACGAAATTTTTGTTTTCAATCTTTTGAAAAAAAAAAGATTTATTATCATTTT